>CM059786.1:26690928-27290928 GCA_030435695.1 Brachymystax lenok tsinlingensis
ATGTTAGAGGTAAGTCTACATGGAGTACCAAGGTCATTATAGCTACCTAATACTCTCTCTCGTACGTAAAGCCCCTTAAACTGCTGTATGGAAATGTATTCATATAGAAATAAAGGCTTATGGGTTGTACTTTGACCAGGCAGATCCACAGGTAAACATTTTTAGGGGAAAAAGCAAACTATTTTATCCAAAGCGACTCACAGCACAGCACTTTCACCTTGCGCTACGCTCTTGGTAAGTGAGACATACAGGGCCAGGTACTGTATCACTTAGCAGACAACTGGAAGTGGTCACACATTATTTATCTGCCTCAGCTGGCTGGGTCTGATAAAATGTTTTGGTGCCATCACTTACTGAGTGAGTAATCGCTAAACGGGTTGACCTGCTGGTATATTTTCAAAGTGCTGCGGGTGAAATTGTGTTTTGTGCCTCTTGAATTTTTTTGTTTGCTGATTGAACCAATCCTCTATCTCTAACCCCACAGAGATTTCTTCCTCGAGCAGAAAATAGCCAAAAAAGTGCACCATTGACATTTCATGCTTGAGGCAGAAATCACTGAAGCAGAAATCCCAGAGGAGATGGACAGGTTTGTGTCAAATTCCCTGAGAGGTAAGAATGACAAGACTAGTACTAGTAATACAAATAATGATTGCACTGAAGATCCACACAGCTGTTTTCAAATTATTTATTGTGCTGCAAAGAAAAAAGAATAATAATACAAGAACTTGCAAAAAAGAATCTGCTGTGCTACGGGAAATTCAGTCAAATATTAATCTATCCTCTTAATAAATCTTGTTTTTGCAATATCATCATTATCAATATCAACATATTTTTTTATTTTTACATAAGCATGAAACACCAGTAATATACAGACTCGAAAGGGGATTGGTAGTTGTGTAAATAAAAGGATTAACAGGAAAGAATGGGGACAGAGAGATATTTCCATCTCAACGGTCTATCTTTATTGGAACACAGGAAAATGCTCATCAGGGTGTCAGGCTTTTGTGCTCCTGGGACAAGGCAGATGTAGCCTGATCAGATGAGTTTGTGTTGTCTAGCTATCCAACTCCTATGTTCATTGTCACATTGTGTTACAGTAAACTGCGTGACAATGACCATAGGAGTTAGCAAAACAGCACAAACAGATCTGGGATTAGGCTAAGTCAGGTCCATGTGACCAAATAACCCTGAAAAGATGTGAAAGCTTGTGATCCTCCAACTTCTCCACCTACCAAAAGAACAACCTTATTTACATGCTCTTTGAGAGACCAACACAACACTAAAATAGTTTCACAATTTCAGCTGCATCATTGTTTAAGGCCTATTATGTTCATGTTCAATTATCTTGCTCATTAATAAATTATTTAGGTCATTTAACACAATAAATTAAATCAATTTTTTTTCCCTCTCTCCTTCTTTTCCAACAATGTTTTATTTTTTTTATTTTGGCAAGTGATACTTAAGTATTTACAACAATACTTGAAGGATGCACTGGAAGATACAAAGATTTCACCCTGTAAGACCCATTGTGAATAAGATGCATTCCTGTATGACTTTACTCAGCCATACTGTAGGGGATGCAGCACCACATCCTGCAACCTACAGCCAAGTCACATAAGAACTCAGCCAGTCAATGTGATGCGAGTGTAATAGAACTTATGGTCCTTAAACAAATCAATTATTATGATCCATCCCTTCACCGATCGGAAATTATGTGGATTGTGTATTTAAGTGAGGTTTGACTGTGGTGTGTGTCCGGATGATAGATAGACCTGTATATAATGGCCGGAGAATCAAACCAATCAACTTTTCTTTGAAAAAGCATTCACATACAGCACATGTCGGTTATACAGTAGATTTGAGTATGTTTTTCCTATGTCTGGAGAATACATATAGGTTAGGAGAAAACATAGAGCAAGCTTCAGCTGCAATTAATGTTTTGAAAGGTAAAAATTTACCACTCTTGTTCTTGTCAGAAATCCACACCTATAAACAGAAATGCAGTGCCTGCATACAATGACTGTGAGAGTTGTAAGTTAATTTAGGTTTTGTATATCAAATATTCAGAAACAACTGGAACCTAATTGTAACACTGGGTCTGACAGGGCTCACAAAAAAAGGGCAACTCTTTCAATGAAAAGTATGTTTAAAAAAACTAACCAAAAAAGGTTATTTTCTATATAAAAGTGCCAAGATGTATGATTCTACTTAAATTTTTGTCCGACAGATTAAGATACACCCAAGACAAACTATATAAGTCAACTACTACCCCTACCTTCCTCCATCCCTCCATCCCACCCTCTCGCCTAGAGCTAATGTCCACCCACTTATCAATAGTTTTGACTTCAGAAGCGACAAATGAAAGAGAAGAATAAAAGATTGAGAGAGCCTGGTACTGCTCAGCTCAGAACTCACTTGTCTATATCTGGTTGGCATTTTGGACATTGCTTCATTCAGGGAAACAGATTGCCTCAAATAGATAGGGAACTCACAGACCAATCAAACAAAGCCCTCATAGACACGTTTAAAAAAAATAATAAAAAAAATGAAAATGACATCAAATAAATGAGGGAAAAACAGATTGAATAAGATGTTTGTGTTTTTTCTGTCCTGTCCTGTCTCTATCACTCCTCTTTACTAACAAGCAACGCAAATGGAATGCTTGTTCTCATCATGTTTTCTATTATTATATCAAATCTATTTTTCAATCATAAATACATTCAATAGGAAATTAATTGAGAAATGTACATGTGAAGAAGAAATCATGTGTGCATGCATGTGGGTTGACACATGTACATATATGCATAAACAACATACACATAGACACATACATACTGTATATAGTCACACAATATTTCATGTATTTTTCATCTTCAGCAGTAATATGTACATACGTGTTCCTACTGTATAATGTTTCGCAATTAATAAATGAAGACAAAGGTGCTTGGGTAATATCGAGAAGAGGAGAGTGTTAGTCTCACAGCCAGTAAAACAAAACAAAATGAGAAAAATATCAGAGCTACTTTAATATAGCCCGTCTTCAGAGACCCCCGAGAGAAAACACATTTGAACATATTCTTTGATTCTATGTTGTCTTGTATCCTAAGTGTTTCATAAAGGAGCTAAATAGTCTCCCTAGGTGTGTGTAACTCAGTGTCAAACAGGACTCACAGAAACAAAGCAGAAACGCTTGTAAAGCATATGCTCAAATCCTTAATCCTCAAGAACTACACTACCCACTGGGCACACACTGGTTGAATAAACGTTGCTGCCACGTCATTTCAATGACATTATGTTGAACCAACGTGGAATAGACGTTGAATTAACATCTGTGCCCAGTGAGTAGCTTCATCCTGCATGTATCAACCCGAACACCTTTATTCTTTATCCAAATAAAAGACACCATTGTTTGGAGTGTGTGAAAGTTAGCGTCAGCCTGCACTTTGATGTTAAATACATTTAGCCAAAAGAGTATGGAGATTTGAAAGTGACCAGAAAAATAACACTTATACATGTTGAGCAGAATATCAAAGGAAAATAAATGGAGTGAATGAAGCTTCTTCCTTTCCACCTTCTATCCAACAGGTGACGTTCCACGGGGGAAAACAAGACAACAAACCAATGTCAACGTTTTCAAAGAAGGGGAGGAAAAGAGGAAGGAAAGAAGAGAGCAATAGTCCAGCTGGAACAGACCTGAGAGAGGTGCTCAGCTGAGTTCTGTCTGTGACGGGGTCTACGGTATCTGACCTATTTCTTTCTCTCATTCTCTCTCTTTCGGCTCAGCGCCACATAGAGTCCGGCAGTCGTCAGTCCGTCCTGCCATGGCTCAGCTCAGACTGGCCACAGCATTCCTCTAGCATCTCTCTTACAGGGTGTGTTTTGATTCGACAGACAGTCAGCAGAGCTTTGGTTCTAAAAGTTGAGTGTTCAACAGAAAACACTAGCTTGAATTATTCTGTTTATCTCTTCAAAGGCCTTTTTCAAGGAAGCAGGAATGCAGAAAAATACCATACCTTGAAAAAGACCCAGTTTTTCCTGATAGCAAAGATGTATAACTAACTTTAAACACACACACATTCACAAAGACCCACATACAGAAGCACGCCTCCATCACACACACCAAACACACCTGTAACACTCACTTGCAAAAAAAAGTTTAATAATAATCTAGGAAAAGTCTAGATTCTGGTTCTTCCATTGTGTTAGCTGTAGTTTTAAACCATCACCATTCTATTTTGTTTGGTTAGTTATTCATCTTGAGGAGATTATTATTGTCATTCATCGGTCTTTGCTAGTGAACTTTGCTAGTTATTTTGTTATTGATAGGTTTGGTGTCATTTTTTCATCCGTCTGTGGTAAGTAATAGTTGTTGTGACGGTACTGTAGGTAATTCTCTCTCTCTCTCTCTCTCTCTCTCTCTCTCTCTCTCTCTCTCTCTCTCTCTCTCTCTCTCTCTCTCTCTCTCTCTCTCTCTCTCTCTCTGCTTACTGAGTACTGGACATGAGACGAGGCCAGTCTCTCTGTCTCACTGAGTCTGGTAGAAATTGTCAGCCTGCAGGTTGTTGAGGTTGTTTTGCTTCTGCATGCTGTAGTAACCGCTGTACCTGGAGTCAGGGTCGGCGATCCGGAGCATGCGCTGCGAACTGTCCACCTGCACCTTGGTGCCTTTCTGGCAGTCCACATATACCAGCTGGTTGTTGAGGCAGGTGGGCTGCAGAGGACACACACACATACAGTTAGTAACCTCCACAGATCACACTCTAGTTAGGCTCAGAGCTTTAGATTTTATTTATATATTCATACTATATTATATTTCTCAATAAGGCTCTGCTCAGGCTGTATACATAAAGTAAAGTCAGCATTTGCTGCTCATCATTACTATAAAGCTAGGCAATGTAATCATTCTATGGAATAGTACAACTTTTTTTTTACATTAAATTATTTAAAGTTTCAAATGTATAGACATTGATCAAGTATGCATCTCCATAAGCTGCTGATGTGATATTCTCTGGCGTTTTAGACCATCAATTATGTTACAACAACAACAAAGCAGTACAGAAACCAACAAGGCATACTGTAAATGTGGGTAATGGCTCCCCCCACCTTAGTTGGGGTGCGATAGCAGAGCACGGGGATCCACTGCTTCTTCTGGTTGATGAAGAGCAGAGCTGTGATGGTGAACAGCATCATGATGATGGGCAGTGCCACCCATGCCACAGAGTGCAGCGTGGTGTCTTTTCTGGGCACTGGGGTCTTCCCATCCAGATAGGGCATTTGGAGACTACCAAAGTTCCCTGTGACAGAGGCAGCACACAAACATTATGACACACCTAAAAAGTCTGTATCACGAGATGTTTATATATTATTCATTAACTGGCGATTGGTGCAGTGCCTTTAAATGTAGCAGTTAAAAGGAAACAGCAGACTCTGCTCCAAGTAGGGAGAGTACCTTCTTTCCCTCAGAAAGAATTCAGACCCCTTGACTTTTTCCACATTTTGTTACGCTGTAAGTTACAACCTTATTCTAAAAAATCCTCTGCAATCTACACACAACACCCCATAATGATAAAGCGAAAACATTTGTAGAAATGTTTGCAAATGTATTAAAAGTAAAAAACAGAAATACCTTATTTACATCAGTACTTAGGCACTTTGCTATAAGACTTGAAATTGAGCTCAGCTGCATCCTGTTTCCAAATCAAACTTTATTTGTCACATGCGCCCGAATACAACAAGTGTAGACTTGACCGTGAAATGCTTACTTACAAGCCCTTAACCAACAGTGCAGTTCAAGAAGAGTTAAGAAAATATTTACCAAGTAGACAAAAATAAAAGTAATAATAAAAAAGTAACACAATAAGAATAACAATAACGAGGTTATATACAGGGGGCACCGGTACCGAGTCAGTATGCAGGGGGTACAGGCTAGTTGAGGTAATTTGTACATGTAGGTGGGGGTGAAGTGACTATGCATAGATAATAAACAGCGAGTAGCAGCAGTGTACAAAAGGGAGGGGGGAGGGTTCAATGTAAATTGTCCAATGGCGATTTTATGAATTGTTCAGCAGTCTTATGGCTTGGGGGTAGAAGCTGTTGAGGAGCCTCTTGGTCCTAGACTTGGAGCTCCGGTACCGCTTGCCGTGCGGTAGCAGAGAAAACAGTCTATAACTTGGGTGACTGGAGTCTCTGACAATTTTATGGGCTTTCCTCTGACACTGCCTATTATATAGGTCCTGGATGGCAGGAAGCTTGGCCCCAGTGATGTACTGGGCCGTTCGTACTACCCTCTGTAGCGCCTTATGGTCAGATGCCGAGCAGTTGCCATACCAGGCGGTGATACAACCAGTCAGGATGCCCTCGATGGTGCAGCTGTAGAAACTTTTGAGGATCTGGGGACCCATGCCAATGGGAATGTGAAATGTCGGAATAATAGTAGAGAGAATTATTTGTTTCAGCTTTTATTTCTTTCATCACATTCCCATTGGGTCAGACATTTACATACACTCAATTAGTATTTGGTAGCATTGCCTTTAAATTGTTTAACTTCTTAGGGAGCGGCAGCTGAGGTGTCGGTTTTGGAGAGTCTGGCGTGCCCAAAGTAAAAGGCCTGTCACTCAGGCCCAGAAACTAGGATATGCACATAATTAGTACTATTGGATAGGAAACACTCTGAAGTTTCTAAGAGTGTTAAAATATTGTCTGTGTTTATGAGACCCGCTTTGGTTATGGATTTATGAGACCCGCTTTGGTTATGGATTTATGCTAATGCATAAAATATGAGAGGGGCGATCCTCAAACAATCAAATGTTGTGCTTTGGCCGTAAAGCCTTTTTAAAATCAGACAACGCTGTCATATTGCCATGAATCAGAGCTTTTGATGACTATGCAACACTTGTATATTGATGAATGTTTAATAATTCAACTTTTGGATTTTGAATTTGGCGCCTTACATTTCACCGGGTAGTGCGGGAGTGCCCCACTGCTCCCTAAGTAGTTTTAACTTGGGTCAAACGTTTAGGGTAGCCTTCCACAAGCTTCCCACAATAAGTTGGGTGAATTTTGGCCCATTCCTCCTGACAGAGCTGGTGTAACTGAGTCAGGTTTGTAGGCCTCCTTGCTCGCACACACTTTTTCAGTTCTGCCCACAAATCTTCTATAGGATTGAGGTCAGGGCTTTGTGATGTCCACTCCAATACCTTAACTTTGTTGTCCTTAAGCCATTTTGCCACAACTTTGGAAGTATGCTTGGGGTCATTGTCCATTTGGAAGACCCATTTGTGACCAAGCTTTAACTTCCTGACTGATGTCTTGAGATGTTGCTTCAATATATCCACATAATTTTCTTTCCTCATGATGCCATCTATTTTGTGAAGTGCACCAGTCCCTCCTGCAGCAACGCACCCTTACAACATGATGCTGCCACCCCCATGCTTCACGGTTGGGATGGTGTTCTTCAGCTTGCAAGCCTCCCCCCAAACAGTTCTATTTTTGTTTCATCAGACCAGAGGACATTTCTCCAAAAGGTACGATCTTTGTCCCCATGTGCAGTTGCAAACCGTAGTCTGGCTTTTTTATGGCGGTTTTGGAGCAGTGGCTTCTTCCTTGCTGAGCGGCCTTTCAGGTTATGTTGATATAGGACTCGTTTTACTGTGTATATAGATACTTTTGTACCTGTTTCCTCCAGCATCTTCACAAGGTCCTGGGATTGATTTGCACTTTTCGCACCAAAGTACGTTCATCTCTAGGAGACAGAATGCGTCTCCTTCCTGAGCGGTATGACGGCTGCGTGGTCCCATGGTGTTTATACTTGTGTACTATTGTTTATACGTGGTACCTTCAGGCATTTGGAAATTGCCCCCAAGGATGAACCAGACTTGTGGAGGTCTACAATTTTTTTCCTGTGGTCTTGGCTGATTTCTTTTGATTTTCCCATGATATCAAGCAAAGAGGCACTGAGTTTGAAGGTAGGCCTTGAAATACATCCACAGGTACTCCTTCAACGGACTCAAATTATGTAAATTAGCCTATCAGAAGCTTCTAAAACCATGACATAATTTTGGGGAATTTTCTAACTGTTTAAAGGCACAGTCAACTTACTGTATGTAAACTTCTGACCCACTGGAATTGTGATACAGTGAATTGCAAGTGAAATAATCTGTCTGTAAACAATTGTTGGAAAAATTACTTGTGTCATGCACAAAGTAGATGTCCTAACCGACTTGCCAAATCTATAGTTTGTTAACAAGAAATGTGTGGAGTGGTTGAAAAACGAGTTTTAATGACTCCAACCTAAGTGTATGTATACTTCCGACTTCAACTGTACATGTGTTTTCTGTTTGTCTGTTGCCAGTTCGTCTTGTTTGTCAAGCTTACCAGCGTTTGTCCTGTCAGCTCCTGTTTTTTCCCAGACTCTCTTTTTCTCGCCCTCCTGGTTTTTGACCCTTGCCTGTCCTGACCCTGAACCCGCCCACCCGCCCGCCTGCCCCTGAGCCTGAGCCTGCCTGCCTGCCGTCTTATACCTTTGCCCCTATCTGGATTTCCAACCTCTGCCTGACCTGACCCTGAGCCTGCCGTCCTGTACCTTGGTCTCTGTTGCTGTAATACACATTGTTACAGCGACACGGTCTGCATCTGGGTCTTACCTTATCCTGATACTTGTCATAATATGGATTCAGTCTTTTCCCAAATAGGGCTATCTTCTGTATACCACACTTACCTTGTCACAACACAACTGATTGACTCAAACGCATTAAGACAGAAAGAAATGCCACAAATTAACTTTGAACAAGGCACACCTGCTAATTGAAATGCATTCCAGGTGACTACCTCATGAAGCTGGTTGAGAGAATGTCAAGAGTGTGCAAAGCTGTCATCAAGGCAAAAGGTAGATACTTTGAATAATCTCAAATCTCAAATATATTTTTGGTTACTACATGATTCCATATGTGTTATTTCATAGTTTTGATGTCTTTACTATTTTACAATGTAGAAAATTGAAAAATAAAGTAAAACCTTGGAATGAAACCATTTTTTGCTTTGTCATTATGGGGTATTGTGTGTAGATTGATGATAAAAAAAATACAATTCAATCTATTATAGAATAAAGGTGTAAAGTAACAAAATGTGAAAAAAGTCAAGGGGTCTGAATACTTTACGAAGGCACTGTATGGACGACAGCAAAACATTTAGCAGCTACAGCAGCACTGAGGAGACAGACAGTGTGTTTGTGTGTGTGTGAGCGCATGCTTGTGTGGGCGCATGTGTCTCTTTTTCAGACAAGGAAGTGTTTAATGAACTCTGACCTCTGAACTGGGGCATGATGTCGTTCTCACTGCGGGTGGGCCAGGCAGGCTGGTGCTGCTTCCTACCTCTGTGCTGGTCTGTCTTCTCGATGGGCATGTTGGTGGGGGCTGGTGCGTACATCTCTGTAACATAATGTGGAAACACATGGTTAAGGAGAGTGAGAGAGAGAGGAATTAGGAGTGATGTTGAAATATGTGGTGAGTAGGGATTAACATGGGTAACCGGGAACACTCTTTACATTTCCCCCAAAATGTTTATGACAATCACAATGTCACCACTAATGCAATTCCACAAAGTACCAAACAGAGGGTTCCTGCGCCTCAGCCGGATCTACGGGTTCCCGCGCCTCAGACGTTTCTACGGGTCCCGCACCTCAGTAGAGGCGACTGGCCCGCTCCGGGTCCCCGGGACTGTCCCTCTGGTTGGCATCCTGCAGCTGGAGCCGCGCGTCAGGGAGGGGGTACTGTCACGTCTACTCCCGCTCCCCCTCTCTGGCGCTCGTTGTCGCCAGTTCTCATTATTAAGCACACCTGTCGCCATCGTTACGCGCACCTGCGCCTCATGAGACTCACCTGGACTCCATCACCTTCCTGATTACCTCCCCTATATCTGTCACACCCTTTGGTTCTTTCCTCAGGCGTTATTGATTCTGGTTATATGTTTCATGTCTGTACGCTACTCGTGTTTCTCTTTGTTCCATGTTCGTTTATTATTAAATTCACTCCCTGTACTTACTTCCCGTTTATTAGCGTACATGTTACATCAACCCTCTTGTGAAGAAGCAAGACTCTGCTAAGTGTTACAACCATCTCCGGTCTCCCCTACTTGCTGCCGTTACGAAAGCTTTGGCAGAGAATGTGATCAACAAACGGTATGAGTGTATATATGCATATGTTTTAAACAGAGTTGGTCCCCATTAAGATACTATGCTATTTAATCTCTTTATCTTCCTGTTATTCATGAGCCGATCTTCTATCTGTATAATCATCAATTCGATTTTGCTAAATATAGGAGATATTCTGTCATTTGTTTAGCAAATTTGGTCATTTGACTTTTGTTTGACTGCCGCTACACAAAGTTTGTATGACTATAGTCGGGGTGCACTCTGTGTCCTGAGTGTGCTCTGTCGCGATAGCCTGTATGATTGGACAACACTATAGTCGGGGTGCACTCTGTGTGTCCTGAGTGTGCTCTGTCGCGATAGCCTGTATGATTGACAACACTATTGTCGGGGTGCACTCTGTGTGTCCTGAGTGTGCTCTGTCGCGATAGCCTGTATGATTGACAACACTATTGTCGGGGTGCACTCTGTGTGTCCTGAGTGTGCTCTGTCGCGATAGCCTGTATGATTGACAACACTATTGTCGGGGTGCACTCTGTGTGTCCTGAGTGTGCTCTGTCGCGATAGCCTGTATGATTGGACAACACTATTGTCGGGGTGCACTCTGCGTCCTGAGTGTGCTTTGACGTGATAGCCTTACTGCTAAAATGCGCTGAATTCATTGAGGAACATGATAACGCTCTGCATTTATGAACGGCCTGTTTCGAAATTTCGATCAAAGATAGAGAAACTATCATTACTAAATATCAGTTTAATTTGATTTGCTCTGTAATCTTTACATAGTGGCGCAGCACCACTCTTACCTGGGGAAAACCCAACAAAAAAATTATTATACTTTTTAGGTATTTTTTGGGAACATTTTCGGGGCGAGCTGCAGTGAGTTAGTGACTGAATCTGATAACAGGTAAAGTTTTGCATTTAATCTCCAGCCAATCACAATAAGGGATTCAATTACTCTGTCTGATCTTTATCAGCCCTCTTCTCCAACTGTTCAACCAGTTATTGTTGGGCACCACAAGTGTGGCTGTCATTATGGGGGCAGTGCAGAAGACCCGGGCTCAAATAGTTTTTGTTTTCTTTCAAATACTTTGAACATTTGCTCTAGTCTGCTTGGAGTGACAGGTGGGTGCAATCTAGCAAAGATAAAGTATTTGAAATAATTTCAAACAGTATTTGGGCTGAATTACGGGCTGTGGAGTTCTTGTCAGCTAATTACACTGCTATTGCATCTCATTGATCCATGGCCGGACGGTGAGAGAGAACAGAGGGAGCTATTATCAATCCATTATCCTAGCCTAAGCAAAGCATGCTAATTTACTAGACATCACCAGTCAAACCCTAATCCCTCCATTCAGATGATTAATCTCAATGAAGGTGTTTGCTGTGGTTGTCCTCAATTAATCATAGCTTAACAGTCAACAGAATAAATATTTGAGGGACAAGGTGTGAATGAGTCATTATCAATACGTCACAGTAAGGTGCAGAGCGTTCAATTTGCCTGCTGGGGGACAAGGAGACCCCCAGCTCTGCTAAAATCATTGACAACTGCGTGCCATTTTCAAGGGATTGTTAAATAAATGTTAACTATTTGGTTTTAATATCCTCACCTTTTGAAGAGCATAGTCAGAATTACGTACACATCTCAGATTATTCCACACTCTGTCTCTACATTTAGTCATCAGAGTTATACAGCAAGTAACTGCCTGCTTTTCATGATCAGTAAACATCAACTGATCATGTCATTTCAGTAGCCTCACGATATCTCTCAATATTGGCCACCATTAATTGGATATTTGAGTGAAATAAAATAAAAGTGAACTAACATGACAAGTATGAGTGGTTTAGGTTATTTCCCATCCTTTGTGGCCTCTGGTTGTCAAGCACCAGAAGGGCACACTTGCCCTTAAGTAGACCTAATGTCCTATTTTCGCCAAGCAACGTAGGCCTACCTAGCAAAGTTAGCATTTCAACATTGCTTTTAAGAGTATTTAATCACGATTGCTGCTGACAGACATGATAGGCTACATTGATTGATGGACCACGTCAAATTGGCTAGCTAGCTAACAACAGATCACCTCAATATGGCTAGTTAACAAGTTAACTTTCAGAGGAATAAACTACATGGCTATATCCAAATAGTGTTTGATTTGCTTGCCATCTATAGTGTGGATGGCAGTAGTCCGATTGGCAACTTTTACCAGGACGGGGACTTGCCAAAGTCAAGTTCTTTCCAAAAGCCTAATCTCTGAAGCAACTAAATTACACGTTGTTTGCTTAGCTAGCTGGCTGGATGGATAGGCTACCACGTATCTGAAATCACATGATCAATTGATGTTTACTGATCATAAAAAACATGCAGTGACTTGCTGTATAACTCTGATAGAGCTAAATGTGGAATAATTGGAGATGTGTACTTCTGACTATGCACTTCAAGAGGTGATGATATTAAAAACAAATAGTTCTAAAATGTTTTTAACAATCCCTTAGTTGTCAATGGTTTGCAGATCTGGGGGTCTCCTCCCAGCGGTTAAATCGAACGCTCTGCACCATATTGTGACGTTTTACTGATAACGACCTATACATACCAACAACAGGAGGCCGCCTGCCCTCTTAGTCCTTATTTAAAAATAGTGAAGTGAATACATAGCAGCTTATTTTGCAAGGGCGTGTGTTTGAGGGGGAAGGAAGTCATTAGAGGCAATGAGACTGTACGCCAACACACACACCTGAACACATAGGGCAGCAGCTGCCCTCCACTATGGTGGGTTGGTGGCATGGCAGGACGGGGCAGCTGACAGTAGAGCAGAGGGTCTGTCCCTGAAGGCAGTAGCAGTGTGTACAGCTGTCTATGTCCCAGCGCTCCTCGTCTGCATACGTCCTCCCATTGAAGTGGCACACGGCTCTCGGTGTGGCATCTGCCAGGAGACATAGGAGAAGATCAAATAGGATCCACCTCCAAGACAGAACCAAATATGGAAGATACTCATTCAGTAAATACACACAATCACACACAAACATATAGGCAAGCATGCACACAAGCAAGCACGCAAGGCCATCTCACTGATAGGGATGAATATAACACAATACAATTTCCCACATTTAATAACTATGTTTGTGGTTTCAAATATTGGTGTGCGAACACACCACCTTATCAGGTTAAGGTTGAGGCTTAGTTAATGATAAGCCTCAACCCATGTATCATGTGAACACGTTTCTGATTACCTCCCAACATTGTCTATAGTACAGGTACTGTAGGTCCAGTGATCTGTGTATGTACGTGTGTGCAGCATACCGAGGCAGTAGGGGCAGCACTGTCCTTTGCGCAGTACGGGCCTGGCACAACCAACGGGCGGGCAGGACTCTGAGAAGCAGCTGATCTGACCGTCCAGACACACACAGCTGGAGCAGGTGTTGGGCTTCCAGGACTCTGCTGCCAGGAAGATGTCCCCCTCCTTGTTCCTGCAGTAGCTGGGTAAGCTGTCATTACTGGGAAAATGGGGGGTGATGGGCTCGTCTATAGAGGAGAGAGGGACAAACATACACACACACAGGATCAACTGACTGCACTGAACACACAGTGAATACATTTCTTCACTTGGTTATGCTTTTAAATAGTGAAGGGGGAAAAAAATCGAAAGTTACATATTGGGATATTATTTTAACGATATTGTATCATTTTGACAGTATCCCAATACATTTTTTTGCGGTAGTTGGCTGTACCAAAACTGCAGTACTTTTCCTTCATAGGTTGTTCTTCATCTTATTTTTAAATAGGGAACAAATTTGTTTTCAGCACTTTTATTTCCATGACTGATCAAAACTCGTTTTCTCATGGCTCTCTCTTGTCCCTCTGCAGCAGACATATGGTGAGCAATACGTTTGGCACATCGAATCGCAATAAAAACACAGTATTGAATCGCAAAACATATTGTATCGGCACCTAAGTATCATGATAATATTGTATTGTAAGGTCCCTGGCAATTCCCAGCCCTACTTTTAAAGATGGGTTCTTTAAGCGTGACTGTAGCTCTTAGAGCAGCTAATAAAACCCATAATTCAGGGCTTAAAATATTGATGACATTCAAACGGTAGAATGTACATTTTTGCGTCTTTGGTTTATTCAACTAAAACATCTCAAACAAATAGCTTAAGAGATGGAAACACACCAGATATCCATGTGAGAGTTGAGTTGGTGGCCTTCCAGGTATCTCTGTCCTCTTACATACACTGTGTTTTACAGTGACAGAGGCCCAAAGCACTGCTGCCTGTTTCACGTTTGGCTTGGTTTGCCATGTCTAAGTTTTCTCATGCACTATTCATGTATAGAGCTCCATAACTTATGCATTATAATTTTTTTACTCTCTCTACGGAGATTGATTCTGGGCTCCGATCTGTGTTTTTTTCAAACTATTTTCCCACCTCTCTTTCGTTCTCTCTCGCTGTGTCGCTCTCTGTCTCTGTACCTCTCTGTCTCTACATCTCTGTACCTCTCTGTCTCTACGTCTCTGTACCTCTCTGTCTCTATGTCTCTGTACCTCTCTGTCTCTACGTCTCTGTACCTCTCTGTCTCGACGTCTCTGTACCTCTCTGTCTCGACGTCTCTGTACCTCTCTGTCTCGACGTCTCTGTACCTCTCTGTCTCGACGTCTCTGTACCTCTCTGTCTCGACGTCTCTGTAGCTCTCTGTCTCGACGTCTCTGTAGCTCTCTGTCTCGACGTCTCTGTAGCTCTCTGTCTCTACGTCTCTGTAGCTCTCTGTCTCTACGTCTCTGTACCTCTCTGTCTCGACGTCTCTGTACCTCTCTGTCTCGACGTCTCTGTACCTCTGTCTCTACCTCTCTGTCTCTACGTCTCTGTAGCTCTCTGTCTCTACGTCTCTGTAGCTCTCTGTCTCTACGTCTCTGTAGCTCTCTGTCTCTACATCTCTGTACCTCTCTGTCTCTACTCTCTGTACCTCTCTCTCTCTCTCTCTCTCTCTCTCTCTCTCTCTCTCTCTCTCTCTCTCTCTCTCTCTCTCTCTCTCTCTCTCTCTCTCTCTCTCTCTCTCTCTCTCTCTCTCTCTCTCTCTCTCTCTCTCTCTCTCTCTCTCTCTCTCTCTCTCTCTCTCTCTCTCTCTCTCTCTCTCTCTCTCTCTCTCTCTCTCTCTCTCTCTCTCTCTCTCTCTCTCTCTCTCTCTCTCTGCCTCTCTCTCGCTGGCATAAACATTTGGCCATCACTCTCTAGTCTGTTTGGCCAGACATACTATTGTTGTGCTGCTGTGTTGTTGTAGTGGAAATACAGTGCCTTACAAAAGTATTCACCCCCTTGTCATTTTTCTTATTTTGTTGCATTACAACCTGTAATTTAAATAGATTTTTATTTGGATTTCATGTAATGGACATACACAAAATAGTCCAAATTGGTGAAGTGAAAATATTTTTTTTTCTTAAACTGAAAAGTGGTGCGTGCATATGTATGCACCGCCTTTGCTATGAAGCCCCTAAATAAGATCTGGTGCAAACAATTACCTTCACATAATGAGTTAAGTAAAGTCCAGATTTGTGCAATCTAAGTGTCACATGATCTCAGTATGTGTGTGTATATATATATATATATATATATATAATTAATTACCTTAAGGACCTCAGCTCAGTCAAGACAACCTTGGGACCCTATCCCCTTCACATTCACCTCTACCTTTATATACGGCTTAGGGCTTATGCTGCGTTTAATAATGAGGCCGTAAAACATCATAGACTATTCTTCTCCAGACAGACTCAGATATATAGAGACCTAAAGACCAATAGTGTTTCAAAGCCAACTCAAAAAACCAATGGCTGCTCAAACTCACCTGGGCAGTGGGGGCAGCATGAGTCTTGCGTTCTGATTGGGCTCTGGCAGAGCAGGGGCGGGCACACCTCTGTCTCACACAAGACACGCCCACTGTGGCAGGTGCACTGGGTGCAGGCGTCGATGTTCCACGTCTCCCCCTCCACAAAGTACTCTCCCCCTGGGGCCAGACACACTGACGAGTCCCCCAGGTCTGGTTTGTGGGAGCTGGGCTCCTCTAAGGGAGGAGGATGGAAGAGAGAGCACAGGGTCAAGGGTGAAACATATTGGAAACAGCTTTCTCAGTAGTGTGTAATGTATTATCAACATGATCTATTATATGAAACAATGAGGAGGATGGGAAAACAAACAACATTTCATTTGTTTGTTTTAGGTTTTCTACCTGGGCAGGATGGACAGCACTGTCCGGACCGTATGGCAGGGCTGTCGCAGGCTGGCACAGGGCATGAGATGAGGGCACACATCTCCCTGCCGCTGTGGCAGTAGCAATCCCGGCAGCCATCGTGCCAGTTCTCTTCGTTCTCGTGCCGTCTTCCATCCATGGACAGACAGGAACCCTTCTTCACTAACGGGGCCACTGATGAGGAGCTCTGGTCTGTAAGAGGGACAGAGGAGAGAGGAAAGGTTTTAGAGATACAACTACCAGCATAACCCATAAAGAACAGTGTTAGGCGGACCAATCACTGAGTGGCTATTCTGAGCAAGGGCCAACCATGACCAGATCAATACCAGGGAGAGAAAAAAAAACACCTTGATTAAACTTCTGTCTGAGACTGAGCTATTCTGGGTGGATGCCAAATTTCACCAATTCAAAAGGGAGACAGATTAAAAGGTTTTTTCTCATTAAAATGGGGTTTTCAACGCTCATTCATACATTTTTCACAACGATTTAATTATTTAGTGTGAATCACTGCAGAACACAAGAGGACCATCAATAATAAATCTGAGTGGAGGAGATGACCCCAGCCTGCCCTCTGGATGCACCAACAGATGGGGTCAAAGACACCAAATGGCACCCTATTCCCTATATAATACACTACTACAAAAGTAGTACACTACATAGGGAATAGGGTGCCTTTTTTTAAAGTATTTTTTACAACAGATACAAATTTATACATACAAACAACTTACCGAAGCACACAAACAACGACTACATCTCATCTGCCCAGACCCGCATGCCCACACCCCCATCCCTAGTGCCTGCATTATTGTTGGCCACTTTGCCTTAAATTGTACCAATTTGTTTTTCTCGGTCGCCCATGCTATTCCAATATTTAAATATTATATAATTCAATTTTTCCATTCTGTTAAGGATGGCAGATTGATTGATTTCCATGTTTTTAGTACATGTTTTTTCAAGATAAGTGATGAGAAGAGAATTGTCCAGCCTGTTGGGTATCTCACTACACCCCCATATGCCATGTCTTGAAATATGCAGACAGATGGATTAAAAGTAAGTTTACCTTTGACAGACAACTTTCTAGCTCTGCCCATAAATTTGGGTCTTCATCACATTCCCAGAAAACATGGATTATTGAGTCAATATTAGTTTTACACTTAAGACATGACTCTTCCGTTGTGCTGTAGAATTTCTACATTTTGTCTCTTGTATAATAAATTATATATATTAGTTTATAGTGGATTAAGTGTACATTTTCGTTAGGGTGCCTTTCAGGCAGAGGTGTAAAGTACTTAAGTAAAAATACTTTCAAATCCTACTTAAGTAGTGTTTTGGGGTATCTGTACTTTACTTGACTATTTATACTTTTACTTTTACGCCACTACATTCCTAAAGAAAATAATGTACTTTTTACTCCTTACATTTTCCCTGACACCCAAAAGTACTAGTTACATTTTGAATGCTTAGCAGGACAGGAAAATTGTCTAATTCATGCACTTATCAAGAAAACATCCCTGGTCATCCCTACTGGCAGACTCACTAAATACAAATGCTTAGTTTTTAAATTATGTCTGACTGTCGAAGTGTGCCCCTGGCTATCCGTAAATTTAAAAAACAAGAAAATCGTGCCGTCTGGGTTGATTAATATAAGGAATTCGAAATGATTTATAGCCGTTCCAGGTTTCTTTCAGAACAAGTCTGGCAGCAAGAGACTAACTAGACAACCCTCTATGGGTGTAATAGTTTGAAACAGTAAAACATTGACAGAACAATAGTTAAAACATTAGTGGTTCTCCAAGTCTGACAGGGAAAGCGAGGAGAGAGTTTGAGAAAAAAGTATTATCAGCAGTCTCTAAATTATGAATGCATAAACATCAAAGGTCATCAATAGATGGCACTCACCTCTGCACTGGCACTTCAGACAGCCCAACTTGTCCTGCTGGAAGCCCATTGGACAGGCTTTGTCACAAGGTAAGTCTGGACACTTCTTACAGCGACAGATATCACAACCATGCTTGTTCTTTCTGATGGGGTAGAGAGGGAGACAGAGAGAGAGAGATATAGAGGGTGAGAGAGAAAGAGAGAGAGGTTAACATCAGTTCTTCATAAGGTTAGAAAATATAGGTCCTAATTTATACAGTTTACGCCACAGTATCTAAAATGGATAGCCCATGTCCACTAGGGATGATGTCGGGCGATGAAACGACAAAGGTTCATACATTTTCAATAGAAGAAAAGCGAGGAGAATTGAAGTGGGCGTTCGACTAAGAGAATACCTCTTACCCATAATGCATTTCATCATGGAACATACTGTGTCATTTCACATTTCAATCCTCCCCCGGAAGAATTAACAAGTTGGCATGAACCACAACACAGTTTAAACTTTGAGTTCTTGAACGCCATTCCGTTTGCCTGTAACAATCTTTGACGAGGATACATGAAGGACCCCTCTACAATTAGCCTACGAGGACAAATAAAGTAAGCATTTACATGTCTTTAGCTTAACTTTAGTATTAATCATACTCATTAGTGATCACTTTGTAGTTCTACTTGTAATCAACAAATGCATGAATAGAAGAGCAATTAGTGTGGAGTTGCAAACAAAATGTTTGGTGCCAAAACCAAATGAATCGGCATGCACGACCACAAACTCTTATACATTGTATTTCAGCCTTCAGAAATAAAGATACCAAATCACATCTATTGCAATTCAATAAACAGGCCACAATACTGTGTCATTGAAAATTGTAATGACAAAAATGGTGCTAAAACACAATGATGCAAGCTACAGAAGCGCAACAGTGAGTCTATAGTGAAAGTAAGAATATTAGGTAGTTTCATCTCTCACCTTGTTCAATAACACAATAGCACTGATTACAGATGATGCCCATCAGCTTTTCGTTTGCCATTGTGTTTGTTTGTGTGACATGCTTTAGTTTACAACAACATTGCCTTGGTATCTGTTTCATTTGTTTGACATGGTTTTTGTCATTGCACAGAGAGGTAAACACATAGCAAACAGCCAAACAAATCTTTGTATAGCAGAGACAGGCAGTGGATACATTCCAGCCAGGTGCCAATGACAAGCAGCACCGATGTCATCAGTTAAAACAAGGACAGAGATAAGTGTGTGTGTGAGAGAGAGAGAGAGAGAGAGAGAGATTGTTTGCGTGGACAGGTGTGTGTGCACCAACAGATGGCACAAATGACTGACCATAGGGACATATCAAACATACGCTTCGCTCCGTGGCTTGCTGCTCTGACCAGACCAGGGCACCTTTCCTTTCCTAAGTTAAAATTCACATCCCTATCCCATCCAGTTCTGCCTCTATCCTTATATCCTCCCCTCCTCTATGCCTCCATCCTCCCCTCCTCTATCCCTCCATCCTCCCCTCCTCTATCCCTCCATCCTCCCCTCCTCTATCCTTCCATCCTCCCCTCCTCTATCCCCCCCTCATCTATCCCTCCATCCTCTCCCCCTCTATCCTTCTATTCTCCCCTCCTCTATCTTTCCATCCTCCCGTCCTATCCCTCCAATCCTCTCCCCCTCTATCCCTCATCCTCCGCCCCCTCCCTCTCCTTCTTCCATCCTCTCCCTCTTCCCTCTCTTCCGCACTCTCTTATCTCATGAACAATAGGAGCGATAAAATGTGCAATCTTCATTTGGTTTGGTGATAAGGATCTATCAGGGGCCATTTCAGTTGTGGGGAACATCAATAAAGTCTGTATAGAGAGAAGAATGCGGCCTGTTGAATTATTCAAATACACTTTGCTGCTCGAAAACATAGGGGTAAGGTATAACTTTGATGGGGCATAATAGATATCTAAAATTAGAATCTTAGATGCAAGCATTCACCCCATGAACACTCATTTGTGAGAAAGGAGAGAGAAAGAGAGGGAGAGAAAGAGAGAGCGAGAGAGAGAGAGAGAGAGAGAGAGAGAGAGAGAGAGAGAGAGAGAGAGAGAGAGAGAGAGAGAGAGAGAACCGGTGGTTCAATGCAGACACATACCAGTGGAAGAACAGCTTTATGTGACAGACAGTTGATGAGTGAGAGTTTAGGTTAAGATAGGAAGATTAATGTGTTGGCAGGACACTGCCTGCTGCTTGAGCGTTTTAATCTTTGTCATATCTATAACTATTCTGTCATAATAATCCTTAGCAGGCAGGGCAGATGGATTATAGTGCAGCAGGACTGGTCTCCCCAGGGTCCAATAGAAAAGCTGCTAGCCGCTCTATGAAAGAGAATGTGTACTACTATTACTACGAGGAACTGGATCAGCAGCCATTAAAGGGGAAATCTGTAATTCTTACATTTATTTTACAGAAGCCAGCTACTTTTTTGGCTATAAAGCTATGGCGTTAACAACTTTATATTTTGTGTTTTGATGGGATAAGACAGTTGTACTATGAGCTCATGAGCCATTTATAAGTTGACTGGGAGTGAAAGAGCCTGAGGGGTCCTGAACCATTCTGAACCACTGACAGATATCATCTGCTTCTCCAACTCTTGTTAATGTACTAAATAAGTTGCGCTGATGTGGGGGTAAATGATCTATTAACAAGCTCATCACCTGAGATTGAGTAATTTCATATTGTTTTGGTTATGGGTCATTTCAAACGAATCAGAAGGTGGTATGCCCCTTGGGCATGTCCTGTAAATGTCCATTCTTATACCGTACTGTACTGCTCTAGGAAAGCTTTTGTTTATGCACAGCAACCCTAGGCTTTTTTTTTTTTGGGGGTAGATCATCTTTAAATATATACAGTACCAGTCAAAAGTTTGGACACACCTACTCATTCAAGGGTTTTTCTTTATTTTTATTATTTTCTACAATGTAGAATAGTAGTGAAGCTATCAACACTATGAAATATCACATATGGAATCATGTAGTAACCAAAAAAGTGTTATATATTTGAGATTTGAGATTCTTCAAAGTAGCCTTTCTTTGCATTGATGACATCTGCTAACCCTACCGCTAACCCTACCAGTTGTGTAAAGTACTTAAGTAAAAATACTTTAAAGTACTACTTAAATACTTTAAGGGTTTCTGTACTTCACTATTTATACATTTGTTAACTTTTACTTCATTACATTCCTAAAGAAAATAAATATACTTTTTACTCCATACATTATCACTGACACCCAAAAGTACTCGTTACATTTTGACAGGAAAATGGTCCAATTCACACACTTATCAAGAGAACATCCCTGGTCATCCCTACTGCCTTTGATCTGGCGGACTCATTAAACACAAATTCTTTGTTTGTAAATTACTGTATGTCTGAGTGTTTCCGAGTGGGCCCCTGGCAATCCATCAATAAAAAAAAGAGAAAATTGTGCAGTCTGGTTTAATATAAGGAATTTGAAATGATTTATTCTTTTACTTTTACTTTTGATACTTAAGTATATTTAAAACCAAATACTTTTAGACTTTTACTCAAATAGTATTTTACTGGGTGACTTTCACTTTTACTTGAGTCATTTTCTATTACGGTATGTTTACTTTTACTCAAGTATGACTATTGGGTAGGTTTTCCACCACTGAACCATACCCGCCCTCCCATAATTGGAGTAAACTAATGAACGACAACACTTAGGCTTCTACTTCCAGCTTATACACACTATATACATTTGACGGACACAGTCTATTTTACAATAGTTATATTTGGTTTGTTTTTAGTCCTTCCTCTACCCTCAACCTCTCCCATCTATTTCTGATGTCCATCCAGTTTGATTTCTATTTGCCATATATTCTTAACTGTGCTGTTTCACAAAAGTTCTGAAACTATATACATTTTACAGACACAGTATATGTTACATTTGTTATCTTTTTGTTATTAGTCCCACCCTTCAGCTTCATTCAACCCCTCCCATCTATCTCTTAACACCATCCATATTGGATTACTATTTGCCATATATTTTTCAACTGTGCGGTGATGCTTCACCAAAGTTCTGAACCTTTCTTTTCTTATAGTTTCTACAGATTGCAAATTAAAGATAAACATTTTTGCTAAAAGTATTATTATATTATTGATCGACTGACTATAACTTTTCAAATCACCCATTATTGCTATCTATCTATATTTGTGTGTGTGTGTTTGTGTGTTTGTTTGCGTTTGTGCCAGGCCTGTGTTCATATCTCGTTAACCAGCAGACAAGATTCCCTAGTGAAAGCTGTATTACATTGCTTTCCTGATGTATTTCTGTGTAAATGGCAATCAGAGTATTCGTGGAGGGGTGCGGTGAGCTTACAAGCATGGTACGAGGGGCCGGAAGCTAAAAGAACACCCTGTTAGAAGATTAGACCTTCAGTTTCACTATCAGAGGCCATCCTTTACAACGCGCTACAGCAACACAAGCAGCAAACCCAATCAGTAACCTGGGTGGAGCTAATTAAACTGTCAACTCTACACGCAACGCCTGTTTAGCCAAAATGAGTTATGGAGAAGGAAAAAGGGATCATTTTGTCAGTTTACGAGCAAAACTCACTTAAGCATAACAGGCAAAGCAGGTAACTGGGGTAATTTGTGACATAAGTTTGAAGGAGCCGCGATTTCAATTTCAATTGGCCATCTGTCTAGCTGTCTCTGTGAAGTTCTACTGCTTTTTAACGTCTGAAAGTGACTGGCAAAGTAGGGCTCATTTATTCTGAAACGATGCAGATTTGAAATCGCTTCATATTTCAAAGCGTGGAGTGCTGGAATTTAAACTAAATGATAATTGAGCGGGGGAATCGGCATTTTGGTTTTTAAGTGTGTCTGAATGGGTAGTGTGTCGGTAAGACTGGGAGAGGGAGGGAGAAAAGGAAGAAAGGGGAAAGGGAGGGAGAGAATGACAGAGGAAAGGGGAGGGAGGGAAGGAGGGGGAGACAGGGAGGTAGCAATAGACAGAGCGAGGGATGGATGGAGGGAGAGAGTGAGGGAGGGGAGAGAAGGAGGGAGCAAGAGAGAGAGAGAGAAGTGCTTTCTCACATGAATCCGAAGGGGCAGGCCTTGTCACAGACCACAGCCTTGCACTTCTTGGGCCTAGGGCGACACTGACACATGTCACAGCCGTGGGCATCTGTCTGCAGGCCGAAGGGACACTTCAAGGTACAGACAGAGATCAGGGCACTGCACAGCTCTTCTCCTGTAGGAAGGACACAGACACAGACACATCAGACATCAGTATCAGAGGAGGCTGGTGGGAGGAGCTATATCAGGACACATTGCAAGGGCTGGAATGAATCTTTGGAACAGAGTCAAAAATGTGGTTTCCATTTATTCCATTCCAGACATTATAATGAGCCTGTAATTCTATAGTTCCTACCACCAGCCTCCTCTGCTCAATATATGGCCAAAACTATAATGCAATTTAATAGTTCTAAAAGTCCACTTATTATTTTATGACCTGTGGCAATGGATTGGGGCAGACACTCCAAATTATGATTTTGTATTGAAACTCATAAGTCATAACTTATGATAATGCCCTTTGCAGCATATCATATTCTAACAGGCAGGGATACAAACCAAAAACGTGCCTTTGGTCCATGTCTGATAACGGCCCAGACAGGTATATTCATATCGAGAGTCAAACAGTCAGGACAGTGAGAGAAAACACCATGGAACAATGTCTCAATGTCATTGGCCCAGAGCGAGTTCTCTCCTCTATATAAACCAAACTGTTCAGAGGAAAAAATATACATATTTTGCATAACATGCTTGACTGAAACACAAATTTTTGTTTTACATTTGAAAACGTTTTAAAACATATTCCGCTGTGTGCCCTAATGAATATGGCCCAGTACTCACTTGTCTTGCAGTGGCAGGTGCGACAGCCGTTCAGGTCCAGTTGGAAGCCGTATAAGCAGTGCTTCTCTGACAGGGAGCAGTTCTCTAGTGACTGACAGGCAGGGGGCGCCATAGTAATGTAGGTGGGCTCTGTACGAACACAAATCACACAAACAACTCTGGAGGTGAGTGACAAATGAGGAACTTCACTTGACAAACGACACACACACACACACACACACACACACACACACACACACACACACACACACACACACACACACACACACACACACACACACACACACACACACACACACACACACACACACACACACACACACACACACTCATAGGAGTCATCCGAGTCAAAAGCAATTTCTCTGCAAACCCTCAATACCTTCCATTAATGTGGGTAATATCAGAGAGCAATAATTAATATACATTATACTGGCATGACCAACCTACCCTCTGTGACCTGACTCTAAATCTAATGCAGAGATGGGCAACTGGACCTCGGATCAATTCCCCCACCCCAAACAATTATATATATATAAAGTGCATGGTGCTACCCTACCATCCTGTTGAGGCTACTGTAGACCTTCATTGCAAAACAGTGTGTTTAAATCAATTATTTGGTGACAGTGTATTTGGAAAGTATTCAGACTCCTTGACTTTTTCCACATTTTGTTACGTTACAACCTTATTCTAAAATTGATAAAATTGTTTTTTCCCCCTGATTTTTACTTTTAATACAGTGGCATACAGTGCTTTGTCATTATAAGGTATTGTGTGCAGATTGATGGGGGAAAAACTATTTAATCCATTTTAGAATAAGGCTGTAACGTAACAAAATGTGGAAAAAGTCAAGGGGTCTGAATACTTTCCGAATACACTGTCACCAAATAATTGATTAAAAGACACTGTTTGGCAATGAAGGTCTATAGTAGCCTCAACAGCACTCTGTAGGGTAGCACTATGTTGTAGCCGGAGGTAAGCTAGCTTCCGTCCTTCTCTGGGTACATTGACTTCAATACAAAACCTAGGAGGCTCATGGTTCTCACCCCCTTCCATAGACTTACACAGTAATTATGACAGTCTTCCAACCTATCAGAGCTCTTGCAGCAAGAACTGACATGTTGTCCATCCAATCAGAGGATCAGAGAATAAATCTAGTACTGAAAGCATAAGCTACAGCTAGCTAGCACTGCAGTGCATAAAATGTGGTTAGTAGGTGACTCAAAGAGAAAGAAAGACAATAGTTGAACAGTTTTGAACAAAAACATTTCTTCGAAAATGAAAGAGAGAAGAAAGAGAGAGTCATTTTCTTCAGTTTCACTTACTTAGCTAGCAAATGTAACTAGCTAGTTTAGCCTACTCAAACACCCTGCTCAAACAGAGGGATGCTATGTTAGCTTGCTGGATATGACTATCCAACACAACACTGGAACTCTTCCAAGTAAAGGTAAGCTTTTGGTTTTGCAAATTTATTGCCACTGTAACTGCTAAACTGCTTAATGACTATACACTGTTACGTTACTGCATGATTGTAGCAGGTTTACTAACGCGCTAGTTCTATTAGCTATGTTGACTATGATGTTACTTTAGCTAATGTGGTGACAACAATGTAGGCTGTGTGCAGGTTATTTTTACCTCGTCACATACAGCTGATGTGTTGTGCATTGAAGTCCACAAACTAAGGGAAAGGGTGAGAGGAGGGGAGCACATAGATGTGAGAAGGAATAAAACATGGCTGCTATGAAAGTTAACTGTGTTTATGTGTGTTCAGGGGAGTATTCATTCCACCGATTCTGTAGAAAAACCTTTCTTAAACGGAAGAAAATGGGGATAAACAGCTGAATTTGTCCAATAGAATCTCTTGTTTGCAACTGTTGGACTAATGACTACACCCTAGATCCGCTAGATGCGTCACTGTCTGTGACCTCTATTTTTTCTCTCGGCCTGTGTGCACCTACGTTGTAAACTTTCATTCATAGGCTAGGTTGTAGCAACCTCATGATGGGTATAGGGAACATTTTAGTATCACTTAGTAGTCTAAATCTATTGATTTTACATTGAACTGGTGGAATGGAATTTGAACTAAAATGTTATGTGCCGAATACAGGTGTAGACCTTACCATTCAATTCTTACTTACAAGCCCTTAATCTACAATGCAGTTCAAGAAATAGAGTTAAGAAAATATTTACTAAATAAACAAATGTAAAAAATATTATAATACATAACAATAATGAGGCTATATACAGGGGGGTACCGGCTCAATGTGTGGGGGTACAGGTTAGTCGAGGCAATTGTAAAGTGACTATGCATAGATAATAAACAGTGAGTAGCAGCAGTGTAAAAACAAAGGGGGGTCTATGACTTGGGTGACAGGAGTCTTTGACCATTTTTGGGGCCTTCCTCTGACACCGCCTAATATATAGGTCCTGGATGTCAGGAAGCTTGGCCTTACGGTCAGATGCCGAGCGGTTCCCATACCAGGCGCTTATGCAACCGGTCAGGATGCTCTCGATGGTGCAGCTGTAGAAGTTTTTAAGGATCCGGGGACCCATGCCAAATCTTTTCAGTCTCCTGAGGGGTAAAAGGTGTTGTCGTGCCCTCTTCACAACTGTCTTGGTATGTTTGGACCATGATAGTTCGTTGGTGATGTGGACACTAAGAAACTCTCGACCCGTTCCACTTCAGCCCCGTCAATGTTAATTGGGGCCTGTTCGGCCCACCTTTTCCTATAGTCCACGATCAGCTCCTTTGTCCTGCTCACATTGAGGGAGAGGTTGTTGTCCTGGCCTTCTCCTTATAGGCTGTCTTATCGTTGTTGGTGATCAGGCCTACCACTGTTGTGTCGTCAGCAAACTTAATGATGGTGTTGGAGTCGTGCTTGGCCACACAGTCGTGGGTGAACAAGGAGGGGACTAAGCACGCACCCCTGAGGGACCCCAGTGTTGAAGATTAGCGTGGCAGACGTGTTGTTGCCTACCCTTATCATCAGGGGGCAGCCCGTCAGGAAGTCCTCGATCCAGTTGGAGGGGGAGGGGTTTAGTCCCAGGGTTCTTTGCTTAGTGATGAGCTTCATGGGCACTATGGTGTTGAACACTGAGCTGTAGTCAATCAACAGCATTCTCACATAGGTGTTCCTTTTGTCCAGATGGGAAAGGGCATTGTGGAGTGCGATTGAGATTGCGTCATCTGTGGATCTGTTGAGGGCGGTATGCGAATTGGAGTGGGTCTAGGGTTTCCGCATGGTGGTGTTGATGTGAGCCATGCCCAGCCTTTCAAAGCACTTCATGGCTACCGACGTAAGTGCCACGGGGCGGTAATCATTTAGTCAGGTTACCTTCGCTTCCTTGGGCACAGGGACTATGGTGGTCTGCTTGAAACATGTAGGTATTACAGACTCTGTCAGGGAGAATTTGAAAATGTCAGTGAAGACACTTGCCAGTTGGTCCGTGCATGCTTTGAGTACACGTCCTGGTAATCCGTCTGGCCCCGCGGCTTTGTGAATGTTGACCTGTTTAAAGGTCTTGCTCACATTGGCTACGAAGAGCGTGATCACACAGTCGTCCGGAACAGCCGGTGCTCTCATGCATGTTTCAGTGTTGCTTTCCTCGAAGCGAGCATAAAAGGCATTTAGCTCATCTGGCAGGCTCGCGTCATTGGGCAGCTCGCGGATGGGTTTCCCTTTGTTGTTTTCAAGCCCTGCCACATCCGGCGAGTGTCAACGCCGGTGTAGTAGGATTCAGTCTTAGTCCTGTATGACGCTTTGCCTGTTTGATGGTTCGTCTGAGGGCATAGTGGGATTTCTTAAGTGTCCAGAATAGTGTACCCGCTCTTTGAAAGCGTCAGCTCCAGCCTTTCGCTTGGTGTGGATGTTGCCTGTAATCCATGGCTTTTGGTTGGTAAATGTATGTACGGTCACTGTGGGGATGACATTGTCGATGCACTTATTGATGAAGCCGGTGACTGAGGTGGTATACTCCTCAATGCCATTGAATGAATCCCGGAGCATATTCCAGTCTATGCTAGCAAATAAGTCCTGTAGCGTAGCATCCACGTCATCTGACCACTTCTGTATTGAGCGAGTCACTGGTACTTCATGCTTTCGTTTTTGCTTGTAAGCAGGAATCAGGAGGATATAATTATGGTCAGATTTAGCAAATGGAGGGTGAGGGAGAGCTTTGTATGCATCTCTGTGTGTGGAGTAAAGGATGTCTAGAGTTATTTTTCCCCTGGTTGCACATGTGATATGCTGGTAGAAATGAGGTAAAATGGATTTAAGTTTGCCTACATTAACTTCTTTGGGAGCAGCGCACGAGGTGACGGTTTTGGAGAGCCTGGTGTGCCCAAAGTAAAATGCCTCCCATTCAGGCCCAGAAATAGGATATGCACATATTTAGTACCATTCGATAGGAAACACTCTGAAGTTTCTAAAAGTGTTAACATTTTGTCCGTGAGTATAACAGAACGGATATGGCAGGCGAAAACCAGAGGAATTGTGATATTGCCAAGAAGCAGAGCTTTTGATGACTATGCAACACTTGTATATTGATGCATGTTTAATAATTCAACTTTTGGATTTTGAATTTGGCGCCTTGCATTTCACCGGGTGGTGTCGGGAGTGGGGCGCTAGCGCACCACCGCTCCCTAAGAAGTTAAAGTCCCGGCCACTAGGAGCGCCGCATCTGGATGAGCATTTTCTTGTTTGATAATGGCCTTATACAGCTCGTTGAGGGTGGTCTTAGTGCCAGCATCAGTTTGTGGTGGTAAATACGAATAATATGAATGAGAACTGTCTTGGTAGATAGTGTGGTCTAAATCAAATCAAATCGTATTTGTCACATGCGCTGAATACAACAGGTGTAGACCTTACAGTGAAATGCTTACTTACAAGCTCTTAACCAAGAATGCAGTTTTTAGAAAAAAAAGAAGAAAGTAAAAGTAACAAATAATTAAAGAGCAGCAGAAAAATAACAATAGCAAGACTATATACAGGGTGTACAGGTACAGAGTCAATGTGCAGGGGCACCGGTCTACAGCTTATCATGAGGTATACCTCAAGACTTCTTTAATATTAGACATCACGCAACAGCAGTTATTGACAAATAGACACACACCCCTGTCCCTCGTCTTACCAGACGTAGCTGCTCTGTCCTGCCAATGCACGGAGAAGCCAGCCAACTCTGTGTCGTCTTTCAGCCACGTCTCGGTGAAACATAAGATACTACAGTTTTTAATGTCCTGTTGGTAGGATATTCTTTATCGTAGATTGTTTTGTTTTTTTCCCAATGATTGCACATTGGCCAATAATACAGATGGCAGTGGTGGTTTACCTACTCATCTGTTTATTCTTACAAGGCACCCCACCCTCCTCCCCCTTTTTCTCCGTATTTTCTTCACGCTGATGCCGGGGATTTGGGCCTTGTCTTGACAAAGCAGTATATCCTTCATGTTGGACTCATTAAATGAACATCTTGATGTTTCATGAGCTTAAATAAAAGATCCCTGAAATTTTCCATACCAACAAAAAGCTTATTTCTCTCTAATTTTGTGCAGAAATGTGTTTACATTCCTGTTAGTAGGCATTTCTTCTTTGGCAAGAAAATCCATCCACCTGACAGGTGTGGCTTATCAAGAAGCTGATTAAACAGCATGATCATTACACAGGTGCACCTTGTGTTGGGGACAATGAAAGACCACTATAAATCGCCAAAGATGTCTCAAGTTTTGAGGGAGCGATCAGTTGGCATGCTGCCGGCAGGATTGTCCACCAGAGACAGAGAATTCAATGTTAATTTGTCTACGCAGCCTCCAACTTCATTTTAGAAAATGTGGCAGTACATTCAACAGGCCTCACAACCACAGACCAAGTGTAACCACAATAGCCCAGGACCTCCACATTCAGCTTCTTCATCTGCGGGATCGTCTGAGACCAGCCACCCGGACAGCTGATAAAACTGAGGAGTATTTCTGTCTGTAATAAAGCCCTTTTTTGGTGGAAAAACCTATTCTGAATGGCTGGGCCTGGCTCCCCAGTGGGTGGGCCTATGCCCTCCCAGGCCTACCATGGCTGCGCCCCTGCCCAGTCATGTGAAATCCATAGATTAAGGCCTATTTCATTGATTTCAAACGACTGATTTCCTTAATGAACTGTAACTCAGTAAAATCGTTGAAATTGTTGCATTATGCGTTTACATTTTTGTTCAGTGTATCTCTTAAAATGAAGTGTCTACATTTCAGTTGAGTGTATTTCAATCCATTTAAAGATTATACAGCATTTAATATCATATCGTAGGGTGCTGGCTCACCATATTTCACAGTCATGGACACCAGCACAAGGTTTAGTTATGACAGCTTTGACAAGTTCCTCCTTGAATCCTGTCACCCTGCCTGGTTGGCTGCTATCTGCTGTATGGAGCTCCTCTCTGCTGAGCACAGGGCCAGGACCAGTGCTGTGCTGTGATGATAAATATGACAAGGGTTGTTCAAGGGTTGTAGAGGAGATCAGACAAGGAAGTCAAAGAAGGAGTGGGGAGGAGGACATGGGAAGGAGGTTAGGAATAGGACAGGAGGAGGTAGGGAAGAGGAGGATCATAGGAGGTGTAGGACAGGGGAAGAGAGGTGGGGAGGAGGACAGGAGAATGGAGTGGGGAGGCGGACAGGAAAAGGGAGGTTGGGAAGAGGACAGGAGAGGAGAGGAGGACAGGAGAAGGGAGGTGTGGAGGAGGACAGGAGAAGTTGGGTGTGGAGGAGGACAGGAAAAGAGAGGTGGGGAGGAGGACAGGAGATGGGAGTGGAGAGGAGGACAGGAGAAGGGAGGTGGGAGGAGGTGGCCAGGAGGAGGTAGGAGGACGACAGGTGGAGGTGGGGAGGAGGTGGCCAGGAAGAGTTACGGGGAGGACAGTCAAGGTCAGAGGACACACCAGTGAGTAACTGCTGCTTCTTCATCTCAGAACCCAGAACCAAATCACATGTGCACTGGCCAGTCTACCCAGCAAACTGGGAACATTCCCCTGTCTCCCTCTCTTCCAACCCTCGCCACTCAGCGCATACCCAGATTGTCATGCGCCATTGCAATCTTCATTCTCTCTCTCATTTACATTTTTACATTTTAGTAATTTAGCAGACGCTCTTATCAAGAGCAACTTACAGTAGTGAGTGCATACATTCTCTCCCACTACGCTCTCCTCTTCTGTTCTATCATCTGTCCCTTCTGATAAATCCTTCTCCATCCTGTCTTCTGATTTTGCCATCTTGGACCCAACTCTCCTCCCTTTCTGCACCCCCTTTACTCCCGGCCGGCTAGGCCCTCCCCTTCTGCTCCGTGATTGGGTGACTCATTGCGAGGTTACAGAACAGGGCTGCAGGCAGCTGAGCAAAAATGGAGGAAAACCAAACTTCCGGAGGACCTTTCATCCTTTCACTACCTCCTCTCTACCTTTTCTTCCTCCGCTAAAGCCACTTTCTATCACTCTACATTTCAAGCTTCTGCCTCTAACCCTAGGAAACTATTTTCCACCTCCTCCCTCCTTAATCCTCCACCCCCTCCTTCCTCCCTTTCTGCGGACGTCTTTGTCAACCACTTTGAAAAGAAGATTGATGACATCCACTACTCATTCAACCAGCCTATTGAATCCACTGGTTCCACTCACACTTAACTACCTTTCTCCCCTCTCTCTCCAGATGAAATGCTGTGAGGTTCGGCCACTAGTGAGGTTCGGCTTTCCGACAACCTGCCCACTTGGCCTGATCCCCTCCTCTCTTCTCCAGACCATCTCTGGAGACCTCCCATTCCTCACTTCCCTCATCAACTCATCCCGGACCACTGGCTGGCCCCTCTGACTTCAAAATGTCCCAAGTCGCTCCCCTCCTCAAGAAACCCTCGACTCCTCTGACTTCAAAAAAATATCTTTTTAAATTTTTTCCCCCCAAAATTGAGTGTACTGTCTCTGACAAATACTCTTCCTGCCGGGGAAGGCCTGCCCGCTCCAAGAACCTCTCTCCACGGTGTCCCCCTCCAAGAGTGCAAAGAACCTTGGCGTGATCCTGGACAGCACCCTGTTGTTTTCTGCATCAAACCTGTGACTTTCTCCTGCAGGTTCATGCTCGACAACATCCTAAGAGTACAACCCTACCTCACACAGGAAGCGGTGAAGGTCTTAATTCAGGCACTTGTCATCTCCCATCTGGACTACTGAAACTCAATGTTGGCTGGGGTACTCGCTTGTGTCATCTAAACCCTGCAACTTATCCAGAAGGCTGCAGCCCGCCTGGTGTTCAACCTTCCCAAGTTTCCCATGTCACCCCGCTCCTACACCCCAACCCGAGCACTCCGTTCTGCCACCTCTGGTCTCTTGGCCCTCCCACTTCTCCCGCTCATCCCAGTCCAAGCTCTTCTCTGCCCTGGCACCCCAATGGTGGAACCAGCTTCCCCCTGAAGCTAGGACAGCAGAGTCCCTGCCCATCTTCCAAAAACATCTGAAACCCTAACCCTACCTCTTCAAGTTATATATCTTGAAAACTGATTGCTGACATGCAAAACATTTTGGGACTATATTAATTAACAATGTACTAATGAAACAAATACCAAAATATTGTTTTGGGTGGAGTTTTCCTTTAGGAGCGGGGTGACATGGGAAACTTGGGAAGGTTGAACACCAGGCGGGCTGCAGCCTTCTGGATAAGTTGCAAGGTTTAGATGACACAAGTGAGTACCCCAGCCAACAGCGAGTTTCAGTAGTCCAGATGGGAGACTTACATTTTAAGATGTAAGTCGCTCTGAATAAGAGCTTCTGCTAAATGTCTAAAATGTAAATCTGTAAACCCCACAGAACATTCCGCTACGGTTCTTATTAGGTTTCTAGGTAATGTAATAACAAAATGTGTTCTGGGAACATTCTTGCAACATCAGTTGAATGTTTTATACAAAAATGGTATTATCATCAGCACAACTGGACAGTTTGTTTTGTTTTTAGAACTTTTGGGACAACCTAATTAATGTTCCGGGAACGTTCACAGAACCAATTTTGGTTTGCTGGGTAGTCCATCACCAGAGACTATGAATGAAATGATGCACAACATAAGTAGTAGAAATAAAACATACGGATAATGCTAATAATAACAATGCTCAATCTATTGGAAACCATTTAAAAGTAAATACATAGTAGCCTATAGAGAGGAACATTTCATTAAACATAGGCAAAACAAAATTGTTGCTGACAATTTGGGGTCACTTTGTGATGAATTAATTACTGGTAAACACAAAATGGCCAGGTACGGAGGGAGAGTAGGTCTTTCTGAAAACAGCGCAGTACCAATTATTTTGGAGTTGCAAATTGAATTAAGCCCAAGCTGATAAAAGTAACAAAATTATTTAAAAAAAAATCCCCATCTGCTTTCCTCTCAAGGTTATTTGTCTCTGACAAACACCTCCATTCATTTATTTCAGGACTTTTAGATGTTATGATTTAAGAATGAGCACTCGCTCTGATTTCAACTAGCTACAAACTAGGGCTAAAACAAGGTATCCCTATTAACAAACAGTTGATGGGCAGGCTGAAAACAGTCTAGTGGCTACAGTAGCAGAGGCATGGCAAAAGATTATACACACAAACAGTGACAAAACACACACACCTGTTGAGGTGGGATTCCGCCATAAGTTATGCAGCATTAAGTATCGCAGAGGCTTCCAGAAGGCTTCATCCTAATATGACAGCCTTCATTTGCTTAATTACACACAGTGCATCTGGTACAATACCCACCCTGACATAGAGGGAGTGTCACATTGAGGAAACAAGCTCTCCTAACAAATAATAATTATGAAATAAAAATGCATAAAGAGCTGGCCTGACTGTGGAGGAGCTAAATTATGCTGCCGGGAGCACAAGGCCGTGTTCCCTGGGGCCACTGGGACAAGGTCAGGGGTTGACAGAGGCAGGATCTGGCTTGTGTTTACCTGGTGTTCCCAGAGGCCCAGATGCAGTACACACAGAGGCCCAGACCCACAGCTCACACTGACTGACCCAGCCTCAAGTTTAAGCTGATGGGTTCTAACAGGCAACACCTGCATGTCACAAACCCCCACACTGCAAGTTGGTGACTACATTGGTGTAAATCAAAAAGCCATTGTAATTGTGTTTGAGTAATATTTTATATAGTAATATTTGATATGGTAAATAGATGAGGCAATCCCATTCATTGTTTCTCAGATGATTCTACATGGCAGTGAAATAAGGTTAAGGTCCTAACCAGTGAGAAGTGGGGATCTCTATTATGGGTAGCCAGCTACATATCACCAATGTCAGGAGTTTTTGTTAAGGAGGCAGAGTAAGGTCATGAGAGGGATAACGATGTGAGGGCATGCATTAAACTCTGCTGCTCACTGTCATCATAGCATATCTCTCATAGAGTATCTCTCACGTCCCCCACCAAGACACAATGGTCAATATCCCCAATAGCACAGATGGTGAAACTCATTTTACAGTATAATACAAAAACTCATCCCATCCATGAATGGAATACAAATATGAATAGGTGTTTGGGAGAAATCACATTTTGCAATTATATATATTTTTTATCTCCCTTAAAACATTGTTGAAATAGAAGTCAATCAAAGCAAAACCTATCCTAGTGACAAAAAACATGATGCCCAATAGGGATTACATTCCCCAAGCTACTATCAGTAAATGTAATGGCTGTAAATGTGTGTGAGCACAAGCATATCAAAGAAGGGAATAATATCTACACCCACCTATCTATCTCAGCTTTGATCTGAAAAACCCTGGAAACATATTGCTCGAATGAGGAGGACAGAACACACAACAAAATAATTACCAGCAACACAAATAGTGTGCCTTCTGTGAAATAGTATTATAGAGCGAACCATTTTGAGCTTATTTCACCTATTTTCCATAATACAGAAATAAAATACGGTCTATAAATGCATAAATACATATGATCTGTTATTATTCATATTACCGTTCAAATTGCATGGCCACCAGGTATGTGACGATTGCTTTAGCGTGGGAAGACTGGGGACAGCATGGTGACCCTACCTGCCTCTCCCTCTCTAGGTGTGAGGCTCGGTCAGTCAAAAAAAAATTAATTTCTTCAGAGGCAGACAGGCACATAAAAGATTAATGGAAGGCGGTGGGGGTGAGCGTGCTCACCATGGGGTAGAGGCAAAGGGACCTGCAGGCATTAAGACATGGCATGGATCAATGCCCTTCTCTCTCCCTTCCTTTCCCTCCCTCCCTCCCTCCACCCACCCCAGGTCCACCTTATTGCAGACACAGGAGTGGAAATGACCCCAGGCCAGTGAAACTAGCTACCTAAGTGGAGATCTTTGCATCCTGATTACAAAACAAAACTCACCACAAATCCTTTGGGTTGATCTTGTAATGTATAACGTTGTTAATTTTCAATTCCTTATTCATTGATTTTGTTTTAAAATGCTTTGATAGTCTAATATTGGACTGTTTAATTGGAGGGAGAAGTGTAGTAAGAACTGATGAGGGGGAAATATGAATCTGTCTCATTATAGATTCATTTACTAAGTCCCCTGTCGGTCCCTGTCAGATCATCCATCCACTGACTGACTGCATGAGAGTCCATTTAATCTAAATACAAATACTATTTATTACAGCAAATATATCCTTCAAGTTACTGTGAGTTAAGTCAAGCATTCAAGGCCACAGTATTAAGAGTATGCTAATGCTAATAGGGGTCTTACAGTTCATTGCTTAACAGCTAACAATGCTAAGCTGTAACAATCAAATCAAAATCTATTGGTCACGTACACATATTTGCAGATGTTATCGCAGGTGCAGGGAAATGCTTCCGTTTCTAGCTCGAACAGTGCAGTAATACCTAACAATACAAAAACAATGTATCCATATCTTGCATTTGCTGACTCTACAAGATTTGTTTCATCATGACTTCCACCTACGAAGTTTGACTGGTTATGATTAAAGACATTTTGATACACCTATATACGTTTGGTAAAAGGCCATTTGACACAGTGCTTAGTCCATAGATAGTGTTCCTGGTATCCATAAGATAAGGGGTTATACTGTATTACAAACATGGTACGTGGCTACAAAAGGTAAAAGAGACTATAATCAACCAAGATCTTCACCTACAGTACCATCGATCCAATATATTCTTGTGTGTGGGTGTGTGTGATATAGAAACCTGCAGCATACTACACTGCGCTAGCCCCTTGAACCCTAGATGTAATCTCATCAGTGATAGGAAGCCAGAGAGAGCCTTAGAAAGATAACACAACAACATCCCCAGATAGCTTTGCAAAAATCCATAATTCAGACTTGCCTAATAAAAGATGATGATTCTGTAAGCCGCTAAGCTCACTGCTTCCACTAACCAGACAAACGAGCAACAAGCAGCAGCCTAAGTCCCCAGTGTGGTCTTCCCAAACCAATATAAGAATAAAGGAGGTAATGTGGTATTCTGATACACATGCATGATGAAACTAAAGCGGTGCATAATGTTGGGGAAAAAGAACACCAGGGAAGATTTGTGTGTCACCGTTTGTATGCAGATTGCTGCTGTATGACACCAGCAGTAGAGGAGCCGAGCCACACACCTGCTAACTGAAATTATGCGATTCTGCTCAGCTTCAAATAGATTCCCCTAGATTTCCCTGGTCGGGCTGATTTGGAGCCCCTCACAGACTACTGTTCTACTGCTACTATCTGATTACTCGGATGTTTGGATTTTTACCAGGGAGTAAACAAAGACGTTAGCATTAGAATCCTCACAGACACTGACCCTGTCTGTCCACTGAGTCACATTGCAATGCCAAGTAGATAAAATATACAGACATATAGACAGGTCAATATGGATACAAAGACAAATAAACATAAAATGTACAGTACACAACGGCAGAGAGAGACAGGGGTAACGTGGAGAGAGAAAAAGCGAGAGGTAGAGAAGCAGACAAACTGAAACTTAAGCTGAGAGGAAGAGGCAAAAAAATGTAGACCGAGAGAAAGTAAGAGAGAGAAAGAGATAGAAACAGACACAGCTAGCATGAGAGAAAGAATTAGACAACAGAGTAGAGACATACTAGGAGATGCAACCAGACAGAGGCAATGAGAAAGACACAAACAGAGACAGACAGGTTGAGGTGAGAGGGCATGTCAGGTGGCGGTGTGTGTTGCTCTCCTTACCCTCACACACACGCACACACACTGACACACGCATACACACTTACCCTCACACACTGGACAGCACTCTCCGGGTACGGTCACTGGGTTGAGGCAGCTGTGCCCACAAGCAGCGGCCACACACCGGGAGTCACCACTCACACACTGGCAGAACGTACAGTCGTCCTCACGCCAGTGGTCTCCGTGGGCTAGGATCTCCCCATTCACGTAGCAACCTGCGAAGTTCAGCACTGGGTAGATGGGGTCTGGAAAAGACATATATATAGATTGATAAAGATTAGAGACCCCAAAACAACAGAACAGGAGCCTGTAACTTGAATCCAAGATGGCGTAGCAGTCGGACATGTGTTTTTGTCTTGTCCCGTCCTGTCCAGCGTTTTCTTCGTATATATTTAGTATATATTTTAATCTCACTTTCCATCTATGGACTGAATATACTCTCCTGCAATCCGCCTCACCCAATGTGGTACGGATCTGCTATTTTTATACTTTAGAACCGGAACCCCCATCAGAAGCTAGCCAGCTAACTAGCTACTAGCTAGCAGTCAGTTAGCCACTGCTAGCGGTCCTCACCGTTAACTCAGATATCAGCCAGCCTCAACCCGGTCAATTCCTGCCTGTCTGCACAGTGCGATATCAACCCAGAGCATATCTGACTACTTTTTCTCTACCAGATCTCCGGATTCCTACCGCAGGCTCTAAACCTTTACACCGGATCATCGCAGCTAGCTAGCTGCTATCCGAGTGGCTACTCTTGGCTAATGTCTCTGTCCCAAAGCAAGCACCAGTTAGCCTGGAGCTAGCCGCGAGCTAGGCCCAAAGAAGTCCACCAGCAAATTCTTGGGCTACAATAACTATTTTGCCAATTGGCCTGGACCCTTTACTGCCGACACGGAGCCCTGCCCATCCATCACGACTGGTCTGCCGACGTAACTGTCCGAGGTGGTTTCAACAGGCTCTTCTGTTGCGACGCCGTATGCCCATCTGCTAGCCCCGGCCCGCTAGCTGTCTGAATCGCCGGAATTGGCTCCCTGACTCATCTAGTGCTACTCTTTGGATCCTATGATCACTCGGCTACACATGCCTCTCCCTAATGTCAATATGCCTTGTCTATTGCTGTTTTGGTTAGTGATTATTTTCTTATTTCACTGTAGAGGCCATAGCCCTGTCCAATATGCCTTAGATAGTCCTTTTCTTCCACCCCCCACACATGCGGTGACCTCACCTGGCTTAAATGGTGCCTCTAGAGACAAAACCTCTCTCATAGTCACTCAATGCTTAGGTTTACTTCCACTGCACTCACATCCTACCATACCCTTGTCTGTACATTATGCCTTGAATCTATTCTTCTATTCCTCTGTTCCGAACGCACTAGACAACCAGTTCTTATAGCCTTTAGCTGTACCTTTATCCTACTCCTCCGCTGTTCCTCTGGTGATGTAGAGGTTAACCCAGGCCCTGCAGCCCCCAGCACCACTCCCATTCCCCAGGCGCTCTCATTTGTTGACTTCTTGTAACCCTAAAAGCCTTGGTTTCATGCATGATAACATTAGAAGCCTCCTACCTAAGTTTGTTTTATTCAGTACTTTAGCACACTCCGGCAACCCTGATGTCCTAGCTGTGTCTGAATCATGGCTTAGGAAGGCCACCAAAAATCCTGAAATTTCCATCCCTAACTATAACATCTTCCGACAAGATAGAACTGCCAAAGGGGGCAGAGATAGCCTGCAGAGTTCTGTCATACTATCCAGGTCTGTGCCCAAACAATTCGAGCTTCTACTTAAAAAAATCCACCTTTCCAGAAACCAGTCTCTCACCGTTGCCACTTGTTTTAGACCCCCTTCAGCCCCCAGCTATGCCCTGGACACCATATGTGAATTGATTGCCCCCCAATCTATCTTCAGAGTTTGTACTATTAGGTGACCTAAACTGGGATATGCTTAACACCCCGGCCGTCCTACAATCTAAGAAGCCCTCAATCTCACACAAATTAATAACCTCTTACAGCTAGGGGGCAGAATTCCTAGTTTCCGCCTGTCTGACGTGCCCAAAGTAAACGGGCTGTCACTCAGGCCCAGAAGCTAGAATATGCATTTAGTAGCTTGGGATAGAAAAGACTCTGAATTTTCCAAAACCGTTAAAATTATGTCTGTGGCTATAACAGAACTGATTTGGCAGGCAAAAACCCGAAGGAAATCCGAAATCCTCCCATGCTCTTATTTTGAAAAGTTATTGAAAAGCATTGAATCCATCCACCATTTTCCTATTCCTATGGCTTCCCCTATATGGTAACAGTCTACTATTGATGGCTTTGGGCTTGTATTTTGAAAAATGAATACGTTTTTTCACATGAAGGAAAGAGTGAGCCGGAGAAAAACAGTGTTTGGGCGAATTCTGGAGAGAGCACTAGCAAGGGAATTTGCCTTGTCTATTGAACATAGTTGTTTCCGCGTGAAGTTTTATCGTTTTTTAACATTTTAGACAACCTAAGGATTATATAGAGTCTTTGTTTGACAAAATTAGACGAAGTTTACCGGAAGCAATTTTGACTTTTCTGTCGTCGTTTTGACGGAGGTGTTTCCTGTGGATTTCTGAATTCAATGGTTTTTCGGATATAAATATGTACTTTATCGAACAAAACGAACAGCGGTTTTGTAGCTGGGACCCTCCTGGTTGGAAACATCAGAAGATCTTAAAAAGTGAGTTTTATATCTTTAATTTGTGATTTTGTGTCGCCAGTGCTGGTTGAAAAAGCTATTTTTGTGAGGTGCTGACCTCAGATAATCAAATGTTTTGCTTTCGCCAGAAGCCTTTTGAAATCTGACAACAGATTTAGATTACCAAGACGCTAAGCTTTGTAACCATGTGCAACACTTGTATTTCCATGAATGTTAAATATTATGAATTCTTATTTTGAATTTGGCGCACTTTGTTTTTATCGAAAATGATCCTGCTCACGGGATCCGTGCGGCAAGAAGTTAAGGAACCTACCAGGTACAACCCTAAATCCGTAACCATGGGCACCCCCTTAGATATCATCCTGACCAACTTGCCCTCTAAATACACCTCTGCTGTCTTCAACCAGGATCTCAGCGATCACTACCTCTTTGCCTGCGTGCGTGATGGGTCCGCGGTCAAATGACCACCCCTCATCACTGTCAAATGCTCCCTAAAACACTTCAGCGAGCAGGCCTTTCTAATGGACCTGGCCCAGGTATCCTGGAAAGACATTGATCTCATCCCGTCAGTAGAGGATGCCTGGTTGCTCTTTAAAAGTGCTTTCCTCGTCATCTTAAATAAGCATGCCCCATTCAAAAAATGTTGAACTAAGAACAGATATAGCCCTTGGTTCACCCCAGACTTTACTGCCCTTGACCAGCACAAAAACATCCTGTGGCGTTCTGCATTAGCTTCAAATAACCCCCGCGATACGCAACATTTCAAGGAAGTCAGGAACCAATATACTCAGTCAGTTAGGAAAGCTAAGGCTAGCTTTTTCAAACAGAAATTTGCATCCTGTAGCACTAATTCCAAAAAGTTTTGTGACACTGTAAAGTACATGGAGAATAAGAGAACCTCCTCCCAGCTGCCCACTGCACTGAGGCTAGGAAACACTGTCACCACCGATAAATCTATGATAATCGATCATTTCAATAAGCATTTTCCTACGGCTGGCCATGCTTTCCACCTGTCTAACCCTACCCCGGCCAACAGCTCAGCACCCACTGCAGCAACTTGCCCAAGCCCCCGCTTCTTCTTCACCCAAATCCAGACAGCTGATGTTCTGAAAGAGCTACAAAATCTGGATCCCTACAAATCAGCTGGGCTAGACAATCTGGTCCCTCTCTTTCTGAAATGATCCGCCGAAATTGTTGCAACCCCTATTACTAGCCTGTTCAACCTCTCTTTTGTATCATCTGAGATCCCCAAAGATTGGAAAGCTGACGCGATCATCCCCCTCTTCAAAGGGGGAGACACTCTAGACCAAAACTGTTATAGACCTTTCTAAAATCTTCGAAAGGCAAGTTAACAAACAGATCACCGACCATTTCGAATCCCACCGTACCTTCTCCACTATGCAATCTGGTTTCTGAGCTGGTCATCGGTGCACCTCAGCCATGCTCAAGGTCCTAAACAATATAATAACCGCCATCGATAAAAGACAGTACTGTGCAGCCGTCTTCGTCGACCTGGCCAAGGCTTTCGACTCTGTCAATCATCTCACTCTTATCGGCAGACTCAGTAGCCTTGGTTTCTCAAATGACTGCCTCGCCTGGTTCACCAACTACTTCTCAGATAAGAGTTCAGTGTGTCAAATCGGCGGGCCTGTGGTCCGGACCTCTGGCAGTCTCTTTGGGGGTGCCACAGGGTTCAATTCTCGGGCCGACTCTTTTCTCTGTATATATCAATGATATTGCTCTTGCTGCGGGTGATTCTCTGATCTACCTCTATGCAGATGACACATTCTGTATACATCTGGCCCTTCTTTGGACACTGTGTTAACAAACCTCCAAACGAGCTTCAATGCCATACAACTCTCCTTCTGTGGCCTACAACTGCTTTTAAATGCTAGTAAAACTAAATGCATGCTCTTCAACCGATAGTTGCCTGCACCCGCCTGACGTCTAGCATCAATACTCTGGATGGTTCTGACTTAGAATATGTGGACAACTACAAATACCTAGGTGTCTGGTTAGACTGTAAACTCTCCTTCCAGACATTAAGAATCTCCAATCCAAAATTAAATCTAGAATTGACTTACTATTTTGCATCAAAGAATCCTTCACTCATGCTGCCAAACATACCCTTGTAAAACTGACTATCCTACCGATCCATGACTTCGGCCATGTAATTTACAAAATAGCCTCCAACACTCTACTCAGCAAACTGGATATAGTCTATCACAGTGCCATTCGTTTTGTCACCAAAGCCCCATATACTACCCACCACTACAACCTGTATGCTCTTGTTGGCTGGCCCTCACTACATATTCATCGTAAAACCCACTGGCTCCAGGTCATTTATAAGTCTTTGCTAGGTAAATCCCTGCCTTATCTCAGCTCACTGGTCACCATAGCAACACCTACCTGTAACACGCGCTCCAGCAGGCATATTTCATCCCCAAAGCCAACACCTCTTTGGCCGCCTTTCCTTCCGTTTCTCTGCTGCCAATGACTGGAACAAATTGCAAAAATCACTGAAGCTGGAGTCTTATATCTCCCTCTCTAACTTTAAGCATCAGCTGTGAGAGCAGCTTACCGATCACTGTACCTGTACACAGCCAATCTGTAAATAGCACACGCAACTACCTCATCCCCATATTGTTATTTATCCTATTGCTCTTTTTCACCCCGATATCTCTACTTGCACATCATCATCTATCTATCACTCCAGTGTTAATGCGAAATTGTAATTATCTCACCTCTATGGCCTGTTTATTGCCTTTACCTCCCTACTCTTCTACATTTGCACACACTGTACATAGATTTTTCTATTGTGTTATTGACTGTACGCTTGTTTATGCGTAACTCTGTGTTGTTTTTGTCGCACTGCTTTACTTTATTTTGGCCAGGTCACAGTTGTGAATGAGAACTTGTTTTCAACTGGCCTACCTGGTTAAATAAAGGTGAAAAAAAAGAGTAGCGCATTTTGGGAAACTCCAAGTGGGCTATCATGTGCCTTTTACTGAGGAGTGGCTTCCGTCTGGCCACTCTACCATAAAGGCCTGATTGGTGGAGTGCTGCAGAGATGGTTGTCCTTCTGGAAGATTCTCCCGTTAACCCAGAACTAAAATCTTCCGTAATTTTGTCAGATGCTCGATTAAGGTCTGTGGGCATAATGGTAAAAATGTTTTATTGTCCACAAAGTTTCCACCCTCGCAAATGGAAAACTCTCAGCCAAGATCCTGCCCCCAGTTTAAGACCCTTCGCCCAACCTTGATACGTCCAAATAACCAGTGACGAAAACCCAAACACCGGAACTACTGCTGCTTGTTACCCCATTCCCCATACCAGTTATGTTTACATAAACTGAGTGTACAAACATTAGGAACACCTTCCTAATATTGACTTGCACCCTCAGAAAAGCCTCAATTCATTCGGGGAATGGACTCTACAAGGTGTCGAAAGCGTTCCACAGGGATGCTGGCCCATGTTGAAGCCGATGCATCCTTCCCACAGTTGTGTCAAGTTGGCTGGATGTCCTTTGGGTGGTTGACCATTCTTGATACAGACGGGAAACTGTTGAGTGTGAAAAACCCAGTAGAGTTGCAGTTCTTGACACACTCAAATCAGTGCTCCTGGCACCTACTGTCATACCCCGTTCAAAGGAACTTTTAAATATTTAGTTTTTGCATACACAATCCATGTCTCAATTGTCTCAAGGCTTAAAAATCCTTCTTTAACCTGTCTCCTTCCCTTCATCTACGCTGATTTAAGTAGATTTAACAAGTGGCATCAATAAAGGATCATAGTTTTCGCCTGGATTCACCTTGTCAATCTATGTCATGGAAAGAGTAAGTGTTCCTAATGTTTTTTACACTCAGTGTATACACTATACAAAGCATGTGGACACCCCTTCAAATTAGCGAATTTGGCTATTTCAGCCACACCCGTTGCTGACAGGTGTATAAAATCAAGCACACAGCCATGAAATCTCCATAGACAAACATTGGCAGTAGAATGGCCTTACTGAAGAGCTCAGTGACTTTCAACATGACACTGTCATATGATGCCAACTTTTCAATAAGTTTGTTCGTAATGTCTGCCCTGCTAGAGCTGCCCAGGTCAAAAGTGCTGTTATGGTGACGTCTTGGAGCAACAATGGCTCAGCTGCGAATTGGTAGGCCATTCAAGCTCACAGAACGGGACCGCCGAGTGCTGAAGCGCGTAAAAATCATCTGTCCTCGGTTGCAACACTCAGTTCCAAACTGCCTCTGGAAGCAAAGTCAGCACAAGAACTGTTTATCGGGAGCTTCATGAAATGGGTTTCCATGGCCGAGCAGCATCGGTTGGAGTGGTGTAAACCTCACCGCCATTGGACTCTGGAGTAGTGGAAACACGTTGTCTGAGTGATGAATCACAGTTCACCATCTGGCAGTCCTACGGACAAATCTGGGTTTGGCGGATGCCAGGAGAATGCATAGTGCCAACTGTAAAGTTTGGTGGAGGAGGAATAATGGTCTGGGGCTGTTTTTCATGGTTTGGGCTAGGCCACTTAGTTCCAGTTAAGGGAAATCTTAACAGTTTGGGGAAAGCCCTTTCCTGTTCCAGCATGACAATGCCCCCGTGCACAAAGCGAGGTCCATACAGAAATGGTATGTTGAGATTGGTGTAGAAGAACTTTACTGGCCTGCACAGAGCCCTGACCTCAACTCCATTGAACACCTTTGGGATGAATTGGAACGCAGACTGTGCCGACCTCACTAATCCTCTTGTTCTCTGAATGGAAGCAAGTCCCGCAGCAATGTTCCAACATCTATTGGAAAGCCTTCCCATAAGAGTGGAGGCTGTTATAGCAGCAAAAGGGGGACCAACTCCATATTAATGCCCATGATTTTGGAATGAGATGTTCCACGAGCAGGTGTCCACATACTTTTGGTCATGTAGTGTATCTGTAAACGAGAGATTAGGTTTGCTATGAAGCAAAGGGATGGGGCTGAAGAAATGTAACCACTGTCAAGGGAGAGCAGAGCTGTGGATGGAAGGACAGAATGTTAATGAGGTCAATATTACATTAATAAAAATGTTTGCTGTTGAAAATTACATTTGTCCCCAAAAGGTTAGAGTTTTATAGTTTAACCCCTGGGACTTGGCCTAAATGGATAGGGGCTAATTGAAATGTTTCTTACAGAAGAAATATGAAAAACATTATGCATAAGCATGGTAGCAATTGAAAGGGAACAGTTTGGAGATCATGGGGAAATGATTAGACCAAAGTTGAGGACACAACAGTTCACCTGACACAAGACTGAATCCAAACATTACACTGGTGATTTTATGTGAATTTTACATTTACTGTACTCTTCACCACATTTGTTGATAACAAAATCTGAAAATACTCTGGATACATTCAGAAACATAAGACTTTTACTGGAAAATGTGAGATAGGTGCAACATAAGACAAAAAACTAAAATACAAGGGTTTGAGTGAGAGGACTAACTTGTGTCTCCAAGTGGCCATACACCTCTCCAAAGTGTGCACAGTTCCTAAGTTATTTCAATGCACTTTTATGACAGGAAAAAAGTGTCTGTGCTGTTGAGGAACTAGAGCAAACACACATGTAAACTCAGCAAAAAAAGAAACGTCTCTTTTTCAGTACCCTGTCTTTCAAAGATAATTCGTAAAAATCCAAATAACTTCACAGATCTTCATTATAGAGAGTTTAAACACTGTTGCCCATGCTTGTTCAATGAACCATAAACAATTAATGAACATGCACCTGTGGAACGGTCGTTAAGACACTAACAGCTTACAGACAGTAGGCAATTAAGGTCACAGTTATGAAAACTTAGGACACTAAAGAGGCCTTTCTACTGACTCTGAAAAACACCAAAAGAAAGATGCCCAGGGTCCCTGCTCATCTGCGTGAACGTGCCTTAGGCATGCTGCAAGGAGGCATGAGTACTGCAGAAGAGGCCAGGGCAATAAATTGCAATGTCCGTACTGTGAGACGCCTAAGACAGCGCTACAGGGAGACAGCACGGATAGCTGATCGTCCTCGCAGTGGCAGACTACGTGTAACAACACCTGCACAGGATCGGTACATCCGAACATCACACCAGCGAGACAGGTACAGGATGGCAACAACAACTGACCGAGTTACACCAGGAACACACAATCCATCCATCAGTGCTCAGACTGTCCGCAATAGGCTGAGAGAGGCTGGACTGAGGGCTTGTAGGCCTGTTGTAAAGCAGGTCCTCACCAGACATGACCGGCAACAACGTCGCCTATGGGCACAAACCAACTGTCGCTGGACCAGACAGGACTGGCAAAAAAGTGCTCTTCACTGATGAGTCGCGGTTTTGTCTCACCAGGTGTGATGGTCGGATTCACGTTTATCGTCGAAGGAATGAGCGTTACACCAAGGCCTGTAATCTGGATCGGGATCGATTTGGAGGTGAATCTACACACAATACCTCATAATGACAAAGTGAAAACGGGTTTTTAGAAATCTTTGCAAATGTATGTAAATTTGAAATACCTTATTTAAATAAGTATTCAACCCCCTTTGCTGTGAGACTCGAAATTGAGCTCAGGTGCATCCTGTTAACATCGATCATCCTTGAGATGTTTCTACAAGTTGATTGGAGTCCACCTGTGGAAATATCTATTGATTGGACATGATTTGGAAAGGCACACACCTGTCTATATAAGATCCCACAGTTGACAGTGCATCTCAGAGCAAAAACCAAGCCATGACGTCGAAGGAATTGTCCGTAGAGCTCCGAGACAGGATTGTGTCAATGCACAGATCTGGGGATAGGGTACCAAAACATTTCTTCATCATTGAATACAGTGACCATCATTCTTAAATAGAAGAAGTTTGGAACCACTAAGACCCTTCCTAGAGCTGGCCACCTGGCCAAACTGAGCAATCGGTGGAGAAGGGCCTTGGTCAGGGAGGTGACCAAGAACCCAATGGTCACTCTGACAGAGCTTCAGAGTTCTATGGAGATGGAAGAATCTTCCAGAAGGACAACCATATCTGCAGCACTCCACCAATCAGGCCTTTATGGTAGAGTGGCCAGACGGAAGCCACTCCTTAGTAAAAGGCACATGATAGCCCGCTTGGAGTTTGCCAAAAGGCACCTACTCTAAGATCATGAAAAACAGCTGGTGCACGAAATCTAAGGAAGTCTCTAGTTTTTGCTCGCCTGAGGTAGAGTATCTTGTGATAAATTGCAGACCACACTACCAGCCTAGAGAGTTTTCAGCTATACTTTTCGTGGCTGTTTATTTACCACCACAGACGGATGCTGGCACTAAGACCGCACTCAGTCAGCTGTATGAGGAAATAAGCAAACGGGAAACCACTCACCCAGAGGCGGCACTCCTAGTGGCCAGAGACTTTAATGCAGGGGAAACTTAAATCAGTTCTACCTAATTTCCATCAACATGTTAAATGTGCAACCAGAGGGAAAGAAATTCTAGATCACCTGTACTCCACACACAGAGACGCGTACAAAGCTCTCCCTCGCCCTCCATTTGGTAAATCTGACCATAATTCTATCCTCCTGATTCCTGCTTACAAGAAAAAATTAAAGCAGGAAGTACCAGTGACTCGGTCTATAAAAAAGTGGTCAGATGAAGCAGATGCTAAACTACAGGACTGTTTTGCTATCACAGACTGGAACATGTTCCGGGATTCTTCCGATGGCATTGAGGAGTACACCACATCAGTCACTGGCTTTAACAATAAGTGCATCAAGAACGTTGTCCCCACAGTGACTGTACGTACATACCCCAACCAGAAGCCATGGAATACAGGCAACATTTGCACTGAGCTAAAGGGTAGAGCTGCCGCGTCAAGGGACTCGAAAGCTTATAAGAAATCCTGCTATGCCCTCCGACGAACCATCAAACAGGCAAAGCGTCAATACAGGGCTAAGATTGAATCATACTACACCGGCTCCGATGCTCGTCTTATGTGGCAGGGCTTGCAAACTATTAGACTACAAAGGGAAGCACAGCCGCGAGCTGCCCAGGGACACGAGCCTACCAGACAAGCTAAATCACTTCTATGCTCGCTTAGAGGCAAACAACACTGAGGCATGCATGAGCGCATCAGCTCTCCGTAGCCGACATGAGTAACACCTTTTAAACAGGTCAACATTCACAAGGCTGCGGGGCCAGACGGATTACCAGGACGTGTGCTCCGGGCATGTGCTGACCAACTGGCAGGTGTCTTCACTGACATTTTCAACAAGTCCCTGATTGAGTCTGTAATACCAACATGCTTCAAGCAGACCACCATAGTCCCTGTGCCCAAGAATACAAAGGCAACCTGCCTAAATGACTACAGACCGTAGCACTCACGTCCGTAGCCATGAAGTGCTTTGAAAGCTTGGTAATGGCTCACATCAACACCATTATCCCAGAAACCCTAGACCCACTCCAATTTGCATACCGCCCAAACAGATCCACATATGATGCAATATCTATTGCACTCCACACTGCCCTTTCCCACCTGGACAAAAGGAACACTTATGTGAGAATGCTATTCAATGACTACAGCTCAGCGTTCAACACCATAGTACCCTCAAAGCTCATCACTAAGCTAAGGATCCTGGGACTAAACACCTCCCTCTGCAACTGGATCCTGGACTTCCTGACGGGATGCCCCCAGGTGGTGAGGGTAGGTAGCAACACATCTGCCACGCTGATCCTCAACACTGGAGCTCCCCAGGGGTGCGTGCTCAGTGCCCTCCTGTACTCCCAGTTCACCCACGACTGCATGGCCAGGCACGACTCCAACACCATCATTAAGTTTGCAGATGACACAACAGTGGTATGCCTGTTCACCGACAACGAAGAGACAGCATATAGGGAGGAGGTCAGAGACCTGGCCGGGTGGTGCCAGAATGTCAACAAAACAAAGGAGATGATCGTGGACTTCAGGAAACAGGAGAGGGAGCACCCCCCTATCCACATCGAAGGGACAGTAGTGGAGAAGGTGGAAAGTTTTAAGTTCCTCAAGCGTACACATCACGGACAAACTGAATTGGTCCACCCACACAGACAGCGTGGTAAAGAAGGCGCACAGCGCCTCTTCAACCTCAGGAGGCTGAAGAAATTTGGCTTGTCACCAAAATCACTCACAAACTTTTACAGATGCACAATCGAGAGCATCCTGTCGGGCTGTATCACCGCCTGGTACGTGCAACTGCTCCGCCCACAACCGTAAGGCTCTCCAGAGGGTAGTGAGGACTGCACAACGCATCACCGGGTTAAACTACCTGCCCTCCAGGACACCTACACCACCCGATGTCACAGAAAGGCCAAAAGATCATCAAGGACAACAACCACCCGAGCCACTGCCTGTTCACCCCGCTATCATCCAGAAGGCGAGGTCAGTACAGGTGCATCAAAGCTGGGACCGAGAGACTGAAAAACAGCTTCTACCTCAAGGCCATCAGACTGTTAAACAGCCATCACTAACATTGAGTGGCTGCTGCCAACATACTGACTTAAATCTCTAGCCACTTTATACATAGGAATTGGATGTAACAAATGTATCACTAGCCACTTTAAACAATTTTGTATATAATGTTTACGTTATCCGACATACTCATATCAAATGTATACACTGTACTCTAAACCATCTACTGTATCTTGCCTATGCCGTCGTCATCGACCCAAATCTCTAGCCACTTTAATAATTATAATTGGATGAAATAATGTATCACTAGCCACTTTAAACAATGCCATTTATATAATGTTTACATATCCTACATTACTCATCTCATATATATGTGTATATACTGTACTCCATACCATCTACTGCATCTTGCCTATGCCGGTCAGCCATCGCTCATCCATATATTTATATGTACATACTCGTATTCATTCCTTTACTCTTGTGTGTATAAGGTAGTTGTTGTGAATTTGTTAGATTACTTGTTAGATACTACTGCATGGTCGGAACTAGAAGCACAAGCATTTCGCTACACTTGCATTAACATCTGCTAACCATGTGTATGTGACAAATAAAATTTGATTTGATTTGATTTGATTTGAATAACAATCTATCCCTCAACATAACCAAGACTAAGGAGATGATTGTGGACTACAAGAAAATGTTGACCGAGCACGCCCCCATTCTCATCGACGGGGCTGTAGTGGAGCAGGTTGAGAGCTTCAAGGTCCTTGGTGTTCACATCAACAACAAACTAGAATGTTCCAAACACACCAAGACAGTCGTGAAGAGGGCAGGACAAAGCCTATTCCCCCTCAAGAAACTAAAAAGATTTGGCATGGGTCCTGAGATCCTCAAAAGGTTCTACAGCTGCAACATCGAGAGCATCCTGACTGGTTGCATCACTGCCTGGTACGGCAATTGCTCGGCCTCCGACCGCAAGGCACTACAGAGGGTAGTGCGTCAGGCCCATTACATCACTGGGGCTAAGCTGCCTGCCATCCAGGACCTCTACACCTGGCGGTGTCAGAAGAAGGCCCAAGAAATTGTCAAAGACCCCAGCCACCCCAGTCATAGACTGTTCTTTCTACTACCGCATAGCAAGCGGTACCGGAGTGCCAAGTCTAGGACAAAAATACTATTTGCATTGTGTGCCCCCCCAACCCCTCTTTTACGCTACTGCTACTCTCTGTTTATCATATATGCATAGTCACTTTAACCATATCTACAAGTACATACTACCTCAATCAGTCTTTTTACTGTTGTTTTTATTTCTTTACTTACCTATTGTTCACCTGATACCTTTTTTGCACTGTTGGTTAGAGCCTGTAAGTGAGCATTTCACTGTAAGGTCTACACCTGTTGTATTCGGCGCACGTGACAAGTCAACTTTGATTTAATTTGAACAAGATTCTCAGGTCTGATGAAACCAGAATTTAACTCTTCCAAGCGTCACATCTGGAGGAAACCTGGCACCATCCCTACGGTGAAGCATGGTGGTGGCAGCACCATGCTGTGGGGATGTTTTTCAGCTGCAGGGACTGGGAGACTATTCAGGATCAAGGGAAAGATGAACGGAGCAAAGTACAGCGAGGCCCTTGATGAAAACCAGCTCCAGAGCGCTCAGGACCTCAGACTAGGGTGAAGGTTCGTCTTCCAACAGGACAACGACCCTAAGCAATCAAGACAACGCAGGAGTGGCTTTGGGACAAGTCTCTGAATGTCCTTGAGTGGCACAGCCAGAGCCCGGACTTGAACCCGGTTCGAACATCTCTGGAGAGACCTGAAAAAGGCTGTGGAGCGACGCTCCCCATCCATCCTGACAGAGCTTGATGTGGAAAAAGTCAAAGGGTCTGAATACTTTCCGAATGCACTGTATGTGGTGCTCTTAAAAGCACCAGGATTGGTAAATTACCTGTGTTAAATGAGCTTGCTTGCACTGAAGTGGGAGGGGTGGCAATAAACATGCGCCAAAGTGACAATTTCAGTATGCGCTGGTTTGGGATACTTAAGTCCAATCGAAAGATGGTCTTAGCGGTAATGCGTTTGGTTATGATTTTGACATTAAAAAACAATCAATTAAGCAATTAAGGCAGGGTGGTTTTCATGCCCAATGCATTCGCCAAGTTTTGAAGACTATCGATAAAGGGTTTGGCTGGTGAGGCCTTACCCTAATATAACAAAAGCTGGTTCAACAGCAATGCATCTGGTGTCTTTCTGATCCTGGCCATGCATTAGCCAAGGAACCGATCCATAAGAGGTTTCTAAATGGTCTACTCATGAGGGTTTTGCCGACATGATTTTGCATTATTCACAATTCACTTAGGCCTTCCTGCAGTGCATACTCCATTCGGCTTGTATTCATCCCCATTTCCAAAGACGCGCTCCTCCATTCAAAATGTTCAGTCCTTTAACATCATATCAACGGTAGGCCTAGGCTATATTTTTCTTATTGAAAATATGCCTCAAACATACAATACAATACAATTCACGGGAGCATAGTATTTTTCATTTGAGGAGAAGTGTGATGCGTAAAGGCCTATACTCATTGAAGCCAAGTACAACAATGTTGACTGTCAACACTCCAAACATATTGAACAAACACTGCATGTTTTTTTTACTGTTACTACAGTTTATTAAATAGCATAGGCTACAGTATCAATCCACAATGGACTTGGACAAGAATATTCCATGCCCCCCAGCCGAATTGGAGCTGATGACAATGCAAAGACAGTCAATAACCTACAGAATTTGAGACAAATGCATGCAGTATTAAGCCATGGAACGACTGGAATGGCCAGTGACTTGTTTATTCATCAAGATCCAGGCCTTTCACACGACTGCCAGCTATTGCGCTCATAATAACGGCTGTGAAAATAGCAAAAATATTTCTGAGATACCCCAGACCTATAGCGCTACCGCCAGGGCTTAGATTTACCATTGCGTTAGGTTTGATAAAATAAAGACCTCTGTGTGTGTGTGTGTGTGTGTGTGTGTGTGTGTCTGAGCCAAAGATAGTCAGTCAAACATAGGTTGAGTGAGAAACAGAAGGGAGAACGACTGACTCAGTGACTGTTTAAGCCATCTCATCATTCAGGCTTTAATTGCCTATAGCTGGGTATTGTCACGGTGGTGTAGGCGTTAGGCATTTGCCTCAGCTCATCTCTCTCCTGATGTTTATTAATGCTTTGCACTCAGGCAGAGCAAATCTGCTCTTTACCACAGGCACTCATTTGAATGAAATGGTATGAAATGCATTGGTCTCAGCAGACTGTCATTTCTGTTGCCACATCTCTGACCTTGAGAGAACTTTAGAAACCGTAACATTGCTCATAGGCTTGATCACTATCTGAATACATACAATAGTGAGTCGTGTAAAGACAAGGTTTGGTTTGGTGATTCCCCTTAAAGGAACATGGCTCATTTGATTCTGTTCCTAAACAGTGACTATTATGGGATTTCTCATTTATGGTGATATGGGCCTGTATTAAAAAATTGTCTCAGTGTAAGAGTGCTGATTTTGGATCAGGAATCACATGTCAATATAATCGTATTCATTATGATCTGGAAGGCAAATCCGATCGTTTATCAGCACCTCTCCTCTGAGACGACTCTTTGTGAATACAGAGGGAGTCTGTGTCATGTCATACAGGGAGGGAGGAGTCAGGGGCGTTGTCATTTGGTGATGATGTCATACCTTCACAGACAGGACAGCACTCTCCTTCAGGGATGTAGTAGCGTTCACAGTGCAGGATGCCACACTGGGCGGTGAAGCACACCGATACCCCTCCCTGACAGCGGCAGAAGTGGCAGGCGTCCATTCGGAACATGTCTCCGTCATGGTACTCTGACCCGTTGAAGCTGCAAGCCGGCTTCGTCTCTAGTAAGGAGAAAGAATTTATGATAAGAGAAATCAATCAATCAATCAATCAAATGTATTAATAATGCCCCTATTTTACATCTACAGTTGTCACTAAGTGCTTTTACAATAACCTGCCCTGATCCCAAAGAGCAAGCAGAAGCAAGGTTATTTATTACGCCCACAACATTTAAAGTAGGAACAAAAGAGAAAAACAGATTATAATGATGACAAAAGTGGTCCAAAATTCCCATCAGACAGCTAGCGAGGTGTCTGTTGTAAAGACACAGCAGAGATTCAGAAGGCTATGAAATTGGTCCCTCCTGGTCTCCATGGCAACACAAGGTGAAAAATTCACCTTTCTTGATATAAGGCCTACAGTGGTGAGTGTGTCAGTGAGTACGACTCACATAAATCAATGTATGAGAGAGACAGATTGTAAACTATAGTACCTACAGATGGATGGAAACACTGCACCACTATAGGAAGACATTTGAGGCAAGACTGCAAGACACACACATTCACACACACACAAAAAGTTATTAACTATTAATAACTTTCAACTCATTTGATCTCCAACACGACACAACTGTTCCACTGGGCACACACTGGTTGAATCAAGGTTGTTTCCAAGTCATTTCAATTACCTTGAACCAACGTGGAATAGACTTTGAATTGACATCTGTGCCTAGTGTAGTCTTAACTCGTATCCCTCTCAGGAGGAGTATGTTCACTCCAAAAGCAACTGGTCATCTGTCCTCTTCAGCTATTAAAAATCATTAAAAAAATGTCTGGTTCAAAAAAGTAAAAGAAAAACGCACAAGTATTTAATCTAGTACAGCTGTATCAGAGAACAGTTCATTCCCATGAATCAATGGCACAGGAAAATTGGTTTCTACATGTTTACAATTACAGGGCTTGCCAATATGGAATGTGGGGTCTTTCATTTTCTGCTATTCATTTTGTCAATTAGTTGTGGTTCAATGAATACCAACGTGATGGGGCGATACTGCACGCATGGTTGTCACAGCAGTGAGGGCTGTGAATTCACTCAACAATTTTCTAATCAGGCCCACTTCGGTTCATATGTTCTTAAATGCTGTTCTGTGTATGTGTGCGTGCCTCCCTCCTCGTATAGACTGCTATGGTGTGTGTAAAGCATTGGAAGGTGTGTGTGTGGGAGGGGGTATCGCAATATTTTGTTCACGGCAAAAATGTAAACACAAAGCAGTCCGAACTCTTTGGTCCTTTAAAAGCCTGCAGTATGTAAAATATTGTGTGCTATAGCTTGGGAAATAAATACATGTGACTCAACATAACGATTTGCTTCCAACGTTACGGCTGTTTTCCTAAAGAATTTAAATCCACTTCATGTTTTGTTTGCTTGCCACGATACTAACAAGTATTACGATACTGGTATCGTCCCGGCCCTATTTACTGTCTATTATGATGGCATCAGTGTGTAGGTGTCATACAAGGACATCACTATACAATGCATGTATTTCGGGAGCAGTGTTTCAAGGTTCTTTGTGATTCATACAAACACAAATATCATTTGTGTTTTCTTTAAAATACATTGAGCATGTGATTGGGCCTGCCTGGAGTGCAGGTAATGGAGATGGGTGGAGTTTGCACTTTTGGGAACAATACCATTGGTTCTATTGAGTCAGAAACTCAATCAAGAACTGGTCCAAGAACTTGGAAGAAAAGCTGGGGTCTCCAGAGCTGCAGGCTGCAGTAGATCAGAGCTGCCTGGGAGAGTGGTAAGAGAGTTGTGGGGCAGTCCTACTTAATTAGGAGGAACATGGCAGATGGTAATTCTGGCATCGCACACTTCCTTCCCAGATGTTCACTGAGTGCCTCCGTTTTGGGTATTATTGCCTTCATAAATGAAACAGTTACCCACTGGCACATGAAAACTACAGGCCAGCAACACTAATGGCTACTACAGCAAAACACTGTACTGTGGTTAGGGGGTACCAATGATGCAGGACAGACTGATGTTGTTTCTGTTTTGGGGGGGGGGTTCTGACGCATGGGAAACAACACATCCATACTATAGGCTTGTGATTGGACAGGGCCAGAGGGGTCCTCTGGGACTATTGCTTCTCAGTATACAGGTAACTGCCAAAATAAAGGAAACACTTGAGTAAATTAAGGATACACAGTATATACTGTAGAAAGCAGGTGCTTCCACACAGATGTGGAATTAACATCCCATAATGCTTAGGGGTCATGTATAAAATGCTGAGCAGGCCCAGTTGCCCATTACTTTAGCTACTTCAGTACGTCTCAATCACTGGTCTCAACCCAATTGAACCCTTATGGGAGATTCTGGAGTGGCGCCTGAGACAGCGTTTTCCACCACCATCAACAAAACACCAAATTATGGAATTTCCTGTGGAAATGGTTATTCTGGCTATTCTCCACATATTCCATGACGAGGAATGAGTCTTGGAGACTGACTTATTGTGTAAACAGTTTGTTTGGGAAGAAACCTGTCATGATCGTCGTTAGAAATGGACCAAGGTGCAGCGTGCGTAGAGTGCGTACGTAAAAACAAAGAAGAAACAACAGATCGCAAACTAATGCAGTGCTCAACGGCACTAGCACAAAACAATATCCCACAAAACACAGGTGGGAAAAGGACTACCTAAGTATGATCCCCAATTAGAGGTAACGATAATCAGCTGCCTCTAATTGGGAACCATACACAAACCAACATAGAAATTATAACGTAGAGAAAAAAAACAAGTCACGTCCTGACCTAAAACACCATAGAGAACCCCGAGGGCTCTCTATGGCCAGGACGTGACAGTACCACCCCCCAAAGGTGCGGACTCCGGCCGCAAAACCTGAAACTAGATTGGGGAGGGTTCGGGTGGGCCACTAGCGTCAGTGGCGGCTCCGGTGCGGGACGTAGCACCCGCTTAGACCGCGGCTCCGGCCATGGAGCCGGGCTGAACGCCGTGCCTGGACTGGTCACCGGTGCAGAGGAAAGCTCCGGCCTAGGAGCAGGACTGAACGCCGTGCCTGGACTGGGCACCGGCGCAGAGGAAGGCTCCGACCTAGGAGCAGGACTGGACGCCGTGCCTGGACTGGGCACCGGTGCAGAGGAAGGCTCCGGCTTAAGAGCAGGACTGGACGCTGTGCCTGGACTGGGCACCGGAAGGCTCCGACCTAGGAGCGGGACTGGACGCTGTGCCTGGACTGGGCACCGGCGCAGAGGAAGGCTCCGGCCTAGGAGCGGGACTGGACGTCGTGCCTGGACTGGGCACCGGCGCAGAGGTAAGCTCCGGCCTATGAGCAGGACTGGACGCCGTGCCTGGACTGGACACCGGCGCAGAGGAAAGCTCCGGCCCTGGCACCGGGCTGGGAAGGCGCACTGGAGGCCTGTTGTGTGGAGCCGGCACAGGATGCACCGGACTGGTGACACGCTCTTCAGGGCGAGTGCGGTGAGCCGGCACAGGACGTACCGGGCTGGGAAGGCGCACTTGAGGCCTGGTGCAAGGAGCCAGCACAGGTTGCACCGGACTGGTGACACGCTCTTCAGGGCGAGTGCGGGGGAGCTGGCACTGGACGTACCGGGCTGGGAAGGCGCACTGGAGGCCTGGTGCGTGGAGCCGGCACAGGTTGTACCGGACTGGTGACACACTCTTCAGGGCGCATGCGCTGCAGCATACTCCTCGCCAACACCTCTCTCCGATATCCTTCCTCAAACTCCTCGATTGTCTCCCATTCGGGCTCTGGCTCTCCCCTCGGCCGACCGCCCCTTGTGCCCCCACAAAAAAGAATCTTGGTGTTGCCCCTGGGCTGCTTGTGGACGCGGACCCCGGCGTCGTCGCTGTCCCTCATTACTCCTTCTTGGCGACTCCCGCCAAGGAAGGGTCTCGCATCCTCCCAATATCTCCTCCCAAGTCCAACTCTCCTTCACCTCCGTTACACGCTGCTTGGTCCTGGACTGGTGGGATATTCTGTCACGATCGTCATTAGAAATGGACCAAGGTGCAGCGTGCGTAGAGTTTCACGCATTTTAATCGAAGTGAAACAATCAAAAACAAAGAAGAAACAACAGATCGCAAAATAACGCAGTGCTCAACGGCACTAGCACAAAACAATATCCCACAAAACACAGGTGGGAAAAGGACTACCTAAGTATGATCCACAATTAGAGGTAACGATAATCAGCTGCCTCTAATTGGGAACTATACACAAACCAACATAGAAATTATAACATTAAAAAAAAACCCTAGTCACGTCCTGACCTAAAACACCATAGAGAACCCCGAGGGCGCTCTATGGCCAGGACGTGACAAAACCAAGCTGAAGTCATACTCTGAATCTCTATAGATCTTATCCCTTTCTCTCCACAGATAAGCAGGATGAGATTTGCAGACAATAATTTAGCAAATTGTGAATTTTGATTGTTGCTGAGTGTTTTGTGACCTCTCTCAATAGACTTATCATCTGGCATTTTACTGCAATCTATGACTGGGATAGTCATAATACCAGTATGTTTCTTCATTGTTTGGTGAGAAAAGTCTTCCAACATGGAATGGGTTACCAGATTTTGTAGCCATTTGGGCTTTTAGATTTTTGGTTGAACTGAACCACCGTTTGGCAATTTCAATCCTAAAATGCCATTCAAGGTGTCTGTCTCCACGTGATTTCCTTTTTATGAGCCTTCACAGAAAATAATTCTTAGGGGATGACTGCATCCAAAAGCATTTTCATATTTCATATTTCCATTTTAAACACACGTCGCCCACCTGGCATGATGGAAATCGATGTCATCGCTTCTAGTGGCTCTAGTGTGTGTGCATGCGTGTTTTTTTCTCATGCTGGAAGGATATAGAGCCCTGACAGGGAACACTTGACATACATTTGTTGGTTTTTAATCAGAAAGACATGGTTGAATATCTTAAGCATATATCTAGATCCAGCAAGCTACAGCCATAGACATATTCAGCTATGTACAGTACATTATCCATACCAGGTAACTTCATCTCGCCAAATAGTACAAATAGTATTGCTCCTATAGTTCTGTTGGTCCACAATACACCTCCATATACACTAACGCAGGATCAGGATCAGACATTTGAAGCTTGGATCACTCAAAACTCACCCAGAAAACAACTTATGATATTGGCAGGCAGCATATTACAGACAGCCAGGGCTATGAAACATGATACTTTCTTCAATGGCTGAGGTGTTTATTTCTCATGTTTAAAAACACTCGTATTGCTAATGTGTTCCCCTTGGGCATGCTCAATGAAAGTCCTGCTCTCATGTAGAGAGAAAGATTGGTAACTTTTAACAAGGCTTTAGATCTCATTACCTGGAGGACTATTTAGTTTCACCATGGTGATGGATGAGTCCACTGTCTCAGATATAATCATATAAAGAAGCCTATAAAGTAAAGGCAGGAATCCAACACGGCTTGACAACGTGTGCTTTAATGTGTGTGTGTGTTTTGATGTGTGTGTGTGCGTGCATGTGTGTGTGTGTGTGTGTTTTTCAATGGATGTATCTGTGTGTCTTGATTCAATAGAGAAAGCACATCCATAAGCACCTCCATAATCTACTTCTGATAGAGCAGTAGTAGAGTTCCAGCTTTTGGCAGTAGATAAACAATGGTGTGCCTGCCAAGCCAGAGAGCCAAAGAGCATAAGGACATCAATTAATCAAAAACAACAGATGTGCATGTTGTGGCACTGCGTGATAGAGGAATCCTGTAAATATTTGAAAACCCACCGACAACCTGGATACAGATTCACCATTGGCTGTGAAACGCTTTGGAGGGAACAACATTTAAACAAATAAATTGTAATAGCTACTGTACCTGTTGTGATTTGCATTCTGTGGATATAGTTGTAAAGGTATTGCCAAAACAAACCAGAACTTATTATGATGGTATGCCTTTCATGCAAAAAAAAGGTTAACTCTTCAGATTGTGAAACTGTGCATCATGGACACAATTGAATGTACACTGAGTGTACAAAACATTTCGAATACCGGCTCTTTCCATTACGTAAACTGACCAGGTGGATCCAGGTGAAAGCTATGATCCCTTATTGGTCCACTACCCAAAGGGCTGCGGGAAGCATTGGAGTCAATATGGGCCAAGATCCCTGTGGAACGCTTTCAACACCTTGTAGAGTCCATGCCCTGACGAATTGAGTTTGTTCTGAGGGCAAAGGGGGGTGCAACTCGTTATTAGGAAGGTGTTTCTAATGTTTTGTACACTCAGTGTATGTGTCATGTGTTCCATGTCACATACTACAGATTTACGCCTTCATTCACCTTCTTTACCCTGAACTCTGTTTCCTTGCTCTTGTAGTGGTGTGTGCTGCAGACATTGTCTCACTTAGCATTCCTATTATGTCTACAAACCACACTTCCAAAAGCAACACCTGGCTGTCAATCAAAATATTGACAGGCACGTGTTGCCATGCCGACAATAATCAAACAACATGCCGCTCCATTCCACAGCCTCTCTTTCACCACTGCATGACCTCAGGGCAATGAAGAGTAATCCAACACACACAACACACACACACATGCAGCGCTTCGCTATGCTTTGTCATCTGGATTACTGTTCTATGTCTTCATATCCATCAGTCACTCAGACTAATAGGCGATAAAGTCAGACAGAGTTCAAAGAAATACTTAGGCTACACATTTCCTCATGCTGTTAAGAAAAGAGAAAAGAGCATCGCTCAAACCACTTAGTAAACCAACTCTTACTCGTACACTGCCTGTTCACCCCGCTATCATCCAGAAGGCGAGGTCAGTACAGGTGCATCAAAGCTGGGACCGAGAGACTGAAAAACAGCTTCTATCTCAAGGCCATCAGACTGTTAAACATCCATCATTAACATTGAGTGGCTGCTGCCAACATACAGACTCAATCTCTAGCAACTTTAATAATTAATAATTGGATGTAACAAATGTATCACTAGTCATTTAAACAATGCCACTTTATATAATGTTTACATACCCGACATTACTCATCTCATTTGTATATACTGTACTCTATACCATCTACTGCATCTTGCCTATGCCGTTCGGCCATCGCTCATTCATATATTTATATGTACATATTCTTAATCATTCCCTTACACTTGTGTGTATGAGGTAGTTGTTATGAAATTGTTAGAATACTTGCACGGTCGGAACTAGAACCACAAGCATTTCGCTACACTCGCATTAACATCTGCTAACCATGTGTATGTGACAAATAACATTTTATTTGATTTGATTTACACCGTGTGAGCGTCTTTGACTGCTAACTCACAAGCTAAGGCTAAGGATAAGGCCTACAGTGCTGTGCCACGGCAAGCATGCATGCATGAACAACCACAAACTTCACACCTATATAATTTAACTCCAAATTCATAGCATACAGAAAGCCTGTATTCAGTGAACCAATTTTGTTTCAACTGCAGTTCTTTTCTCATAGCATACAGAAAGGCTGTATTCAGTGAACCAATTTTGATTAAACTGCAGTCAAAACAAAATTGGTTCATTGAAACAGACTTTCTGTATGCTATGAGTTTGGAGTTAAATTATATAGGTGTGAAAGATAGCGTGAGAGTGTGTGAGGAGAGAGAATAAGGAGGGAGCAACTAGTCCTGACACACACACACATAAACTCAGCAAAAAAAGAAACGTCCCTTTTTCAGGTCTTTCAAAGATAATTCGTAAAAAGCCAAATAACTTCACAGATCTTCATTGTAAAGGGTTTAAAAACTGTTTCCTATGCTTGTTCAAAGAACCATAAACAATTAATGAACATGCACCTGTGTAACTGTCGTTAAGACACTAACAGCTTACAGACAGTAGACAATTAAGGTCACAGTTATGAAAACTTAGGACACTAAAGAGGCCTTTCTACTGACTCTGAAAAACACAAAAAGCAAGATGCCCAGAGTCCCTGCTTATTAGGCATGCTGCAAGGAGGCATGAGGACTGCAGATGTGGCCAGGGCAATAAATTGCAATGTCCATACTGTGAGACGCCTAAGACAGCGCTACAGGGAGACAGGGTGGACAGCTGATCGTCCTCGCAGTGGCAGACAACGTGTAACAACACCTGCACAGGATCGGTACATCCGAACATCACACCTGCGGGACAGGTACAGGATGGCAACAACAACTGCCCGAGTTACACCAGGATTGCACAATCCCTCCATCAGTGCTCAGACTTTCCGCAATAGACGGAGAGAGGCTGGACTAAGGGCTTGTAGGCCTGTTGTAAGGCAGGTCCTCACCAGACATCACCGGCAACGCCTATGGGCACAAACCCACTGTCGCTGGACCAGACAGGACTGGCAAAAAGTGCTCTTTACTGACGAGTCGCGGTTTTGTCTCACCAGGTGTGATGGTCGGATTCGCGTTTATTGTCGAAGGAATGAGCGTTACACCGAGGCCTGTACTCTGGAGCGGGATCAATTTGATGGTGGAGGGTCCGTCATGGTCTGGGGCGGTGTGTCACAGCATCATCGGACTGAGCTTGTTGTCATTGCAGGCAATCTCAACGCTGTGCGTTACAGGGAAGACATCCTCCTCCCTCATGTGGTACCCTTCCTGCAGGCTCATCCTAACATGACCCTCCAGCATGAGAATGCCACCAGCCATACTGCTCGTTCTGTGTGTGATTTCCTGCAAGACAGGAATGTCAGTGTTCTGTCATGACCAGCGAACACGCCGGATTTCAATCCCATTGAGCACGTCTGGGACCTGTTGGATCGGAGGGTGAGGGCTTGGGCCATTCCCCCCAGGAATTTCAGGGAACTTGCAGGTGCCTTGGTGGAAGAGTGGGGTAACATCTCACAGCAAGAACTGGCAAATCTGGTGCAGTCCATGAGGAAGAGATGTACTTAATGCAGCTGGTGGCCACTCCAGATTCTGACTGTTACTTTTGATTTTGCCCCCTTTGTTCAGGGACACATTATTCCCTTTCTGTTAGTCACATGTCTGTGGAACTTGTTCAGTTTATGTCTCAGTTGTTGAATCTTGTTATGTTCCTACAAATATTTACACATGTTAAGTTTGCTGAAAATTAACGCAGTTGACAATGAGAGGATGTTTCTATGAGAGGAGTGGAGGATTTACATCATGTAATGTATCATGTAATCTGCTTTAATGGTATATCTCATACCAGGCCCACTGTGACTAGTATAGCTACGTATTAGAACTGAGACAAACATATTGATTGTATTAGATTATATTACAAGCTGATTTTAGTGGTTTTTTAAGGTTCAAATGAAAAGGTTTCGAATGCCAACGGCCTTCATTTGATATATACAAATGAAAATGGTATTAATAGCAGTCCAATCCTATGATAACTGTGGTCATATAAATATAAATACAGTATAATAGATATATAATAATATACCACTTCTACAGTATGTGTGTAATTTCACATGGTAGAAAACAACAGTCAGTTACAATGAGGTTCAATAAACACACAGTGGGTCCTGTAGTTTGTTTGCAGCAGACAATGTTCTACAGGATTATTATCACCATCATGTTTATAGAAAACAGAGAAGCAGAGGTCTCTGTCTGATCCTCTCTACTAAACCTCCATGTAATGGCTATCTCTTAGTTATCAGGAACCTGTGAGAACCATGCACTCCTGGTGCACTCCTCTCCTACCAATCTGTATGTTTGTATATCTATCTATCTCGATTCCTGCCTGCCTGCCTGTCTGTCTGCTATTATCTGTTATTGTCTAATTCTCTTCTGCTTTCCCCACCCCTGCCATCACCCCTACCACCTCTCTCTTCCCTATGTCTGGACCAGACCAACCACCTCCCTTCCTCCCTCTCACCCAGCCAGCTAGCCAGATCTCTTCATTCCCCCATGCCACCTCACCCTCATGTTTTGTCTGTGTTGCTGAGACAGAGACTAAATAATGTCATAACATGCAGCACTCGACAGGTGTGCCTCCCTCTCTCCCTCAGCAGACAGGCAGACAAGCCTTAGCTCTGTGGATGAACAGAATAACACACCAGCCTGGCAGGCAACAGCACCTGCAAGTCAAGGCTGCATCACACATACAGCCTCAGAGTTTAGAGTAATGTGAACTTATTGAGTGAGATAGCTAGTGCTTACTGCTTACAGCGATGGAATGAAGCATAAAAAATATCTGATCCCACAATGGCTCCCAGGCCCGGTCAAATGTTATTCTAATCTCATACTTTACAGATTAAGTTGTTGCGCCTAGTCAGTCACTGTGTTCCAATGTCTATATTAGCATAACACGTAGAATGCATGCCCAATACTTTGCTTCACTTTAAGTGGTACACCAGCCTAGGCTAGTATGGATATTGGAACAGACAGTCGAAACTGATGACCTTTAGTCAACTTCCTGTTTCTAAAGCCAATAACAGCACCAGGTTCTCCTCTGACTGTCTGGCCCAGAAATGTATTGTTTACTCTAACCTTTGTCCGCGAACTGACATAACATGAAATCAAAACAAATTGAATAAAAATCTAATCAAATTGTATTTGTCACATGCGCTGAATACAACGAGTGTGGACTTTACCGTAAAATGCTTGCTTACGAGCCCTTCCCAACGATGCAGAGTTAAAAAACCTTTAATAAAATGAAAAATAGTAACACAAGAGGAATACAAAATAATTGAGCTACTGTAAATACAGGGAGTAGCAGTACCAGATCAATGAGGTATTTGCAGTACATACCAGTCAAAAGTTTGCACACACCTACTCCTTCAAGGGTTTTTCTTTATTTTTACTATTTTCTACATTGTAGAATAATAGTGAAGACATCAAAACTATTAAATAACACATATGGAATCATGTAGTAACCAAAAAAGTGTTAAACAAATCAACATTTATTTGAGATTTAAGATTAGCCACACTTTGCCTTGATGACAGCTTTGCTTTTGCTCAACCAGCTTCATGGGGTAGTCACCTGGAATGCATTTCAATTTTACAGGTGTGCCTTGTTAAAAGTTAATTTGTGGAATTTCTTTCCTTAATGCGTTTGAGCCAATCAGTTGCGTTGTTACAAGATAGGGGTGGTAAACAAAAGATAGCCCTATTTGGTAAAAGACCAAGTTCATATTATGGCAAGAACAGCTCAAAATAAGCAAAGAGAAATTACAGTTTATAATTACTTTAAGACATGAAAGTCAGTCAATACGGAACATTTCAAGAACTTTGAAAGTTTCTTCAAGTGCAGTCGCAAAAACCATCAAGCACTATGATGAAACTAGCTCTCATGAGTACCGCCACAGCAAAGGATGACCTAGAGTTACCTCTGCTGCAGAGGATAAGTTCATTAGAGTTCAAGTAAAAGACACATCTCAACATCAGCTGTTCAGAGGAGACTGCGTGAATCAGGCCTTCATGGTTGAATTGCTGCAAAGAAATCACGACTAAAGGACACCAATAATAAGAATACACTTGCTTGGGCCAAGAAACATGAGCAATGGACATTAGACCTGTGGAAATCTGTCCTTTGGTCTGTTGAGTCCAAATTTGAGATTTTTGGTTCCAACCGCCGTGTCTTTGTGAGACGCAGATAGGTGAACGGACGATCTCTGCATGTGTGTTTCCCACCATGAAGCATGGAGGAAGTGTAATGGTATGGGGGTGCTTTGTATGACAGTTATGTGTACGCCGACAAACTTTCCACCTTTTCCCCTGCTGTCCCTTCGATGTGGATAGGCGGTGCTGTTTCTGCTGTTTCCTGAAGTCCACGATCATCTCCTTTGTTTTGTTGACGTTGAGAGTGAGAGGTTGTTTTCCTGACACCACACTACGAGTGCCTTCACCTCCTCCCTATAGGCTGTCTCGTTGTTGTTGGTGATCAAGCCTACTACTGTTGTGTCATCTGCAAACTTGATGATCGGGTGAACAGGGAGTACAAGAGGGGGCTGAGCACACACCCTTCTGGGGCCCCAGTGTTGAGGATCAGCGAAGTGGAGATGTTGTTTCCTACCTTCACCACCTGGGGGCAGCCCGTCGGGAAGTCCAGGACCCAATCGCACAGGGCGGGGTTGTGTCGGTATGCGTGTGTGTGTGTTGTGTGTGTGTGTGTGTGCTTATGTAGTGTATGTGAGTAAGTATATCTTCTTGGGGACCAGTGGGGCGCTAGCGGGCTCCTCCCGACACTACCAGGTAAAATGTAAAGCGCCAAATTCAAAATCCAAATGTTGAAATTAAACATCCACCAATATACAAGTGTTCCATACTCATCAAAAGCTCTGTTTCTTGGCAATATCACAGCGTTGTCAGATTTCAAAAAGGCTTTACGGCGAAAGCAGCATATTTCATTGTTTGAGGGTAGCACCTCACATATTTTTCCAATAGCCATGTATCGATTAGCCATCATGGCACACACATAACACATTTCACAGTGAAAACAAATCAATTACCTGTTGAAGAACTTCTGCTGAGGTCATCCTAAGTGTCCAACGAAGACAATCCATGGTTCTTTTGTTAGAAAAAGTAACGTATTTTATCCATAAATCCTCCATTTGGTTTGCACGTTATAATCAGAAACGACAGCCTCCACTAGTCCATTGAAACGTGACGTGAACTCGTTCATCTTATACCTATAAACTTGTCCAAGAACAATCAAACATAGTTTTAAATGTATCCTTAGGAACACTTTTACGTATATTTACTATTATAAATCAACCGGAATATAAACTGATCGATAACGACGGTAAAAAAGACACTGCGCGCTTTCACGGGAACGCGCCCAGCCTACTGTTGTCATCAAGAGGGGACTTCCTTGTTTGGTCTTTTTCTCTGGTCTAACTCATCCAAAATGAAAAAAATACACTGTCTCGAGACTGTTGACATCATAAGGAAGCGACAAGTACTGCATTCATATGCCCTTATATGGTCATTTTCATTAGGGAGGGGTTCCCAAATGAGCAATGTGTCAAAATCACTTTTTCCAGGACAGAAATTTGTCGGGGTTTCGCCTGCTATATGCGTTCTGTTTTACTCACAGACAAATAGTTAACAGTTTTGGAAAATCCAGAGTGTTACCTATCCAATGGTACCAAATATATGCATATCCTATTTTCTGGGCCTGAATTGGAGGCATTTTACTTTGGGCATGCCAGGCTCTCCAAAACCGACCCCTCAGCTGCCTCTCCCTAACAAGATATATAGTCTTGTGAGTTAATTAACTATTTAGCAGTCTTATGGCTTGGGGGTAGAAGCTGTCTCAGAGCCTGTTGGTCCAAGAGCTGATGTTTCGGTACCATTTGCAGAACGGTAGCAGAGCCAACATTTCATGGCTAGGGTGGCTGGAGAAACGCTGTTGTGCCCTCTTCACGGGTGTGTGTGGACCATGTTAAGTCCTTAGTGATGTGGACGTCAAGGAACTTGATCTTTTGACCTGCCCCACTGCAGCCGCATCGATATGGATGGGAGCGAGCTCTCCCCTCTTTCTCCTGTAATCCACTATCAACTCCTTGGTCTTACTGACGTTAAGGGAGAGGTTGTTGTCCTGGCACCACATTGCTAAGTCAGTCCCAGGATCTCCAGGGAGTACAGGAGGGGATTACGCACACACCCCTGAGGGGCCCCCATGTTGAGGATCAGCGTAGCTGAGGTGTTATTGCCTACCCTCTCCACCTGGGGCCGGCCAGCCAGGATGTCCAGGATCCATTTTACAGAGGGAGGAGTTCAGTCCCAGGGTCCACCAGCTTGGTGATGAACTTGGAGGGCACTATGGTGTTGAATGCTGAGCTGTAGTCTATGGACACCATTCTCACATAAACTCAGGGTTTTCCAACGGAAGACTCTTAGTAAACCCATCAGAGAGCTGATCCAAAACCATCTCACAACAGTCGTGTTCAAGTAATGTGGTATCTGGAGGAAGCATCAGAGTAGCTGGATTACATGGTAAAACCCTCTTTCTGTTCTTCCGTGAAGGCTACAGTCTTTTGACTCAGGGTCATCCTTGAGGAGGTTGTTGAGGAGTTGTGCAATTTCGGCGAAGGAGTCCACCCAGCATCTGTTGTAATTGCACAAGCCCATGAAGGAGCGAAGTTCTTTAATAGTAGTTTGCTCTTTGGCAGCTTGTATGACAGCCGTACGACTTTGTGTCAGCTCTCCTTTTTCCTGTGAGATCAGTTGACCAAGGTAGATAACCTGTCACTGCATGAGTTGGGCCTTCTCAGGGCTAGCTTTATGGCCTTTGTCATGCAAGTGGTCTAACAGTGATTTTAGATCCTTAGCATGTGTTGCCTCATCTTCTGAGGCCAACAATATATCATCAACATATTGTATGACAACAGATGACATCTGAGGGAGATCTTGGAGATGTCTCCTCAATGCCTGATGGTAAATCAAATACCTATTATGAAGGCCCATAGGAGTCCTAGTCCACTAATACTGTTGACTATCCACAGAAAAAGCAAGCCATGGACGGACCTCTGGATGTAAGGGTACTGACCAGAACCCATCAGCCATATCAATGATGGGGAACACAGAGTGAGCAGGTGACAAAGAGGAAGAAGTGGTTGAAGTGTCAGCCACCAGTGGAGTGAGCTTGGAGATGGCTTCATTTGCATTCCTGTAGTCCAGTCACTCGCCAGTCCCCACTTGATCTGTTCACTGGCCATACTGGGCTATTAGAGGCAGAATGTGTCTTTTCAACTATACCCATGTCCCATTGATCTTTAATCTCTGGGATATTGTTTTGTGCAAGGTGGGCAACACCTGTCAAGCACACACGTTCCATATCCAAAGTTCCACACTCATTTTTCTTCTTAGTCCAAATCCACACCCCTGCATCAATCTTTATTGAAACGATAGAAATTGATAATGGCTTGGTTTGTTTCATATCTGTCCCCCTTCCCCTCATGTTCAGGTGGTGAAGGGCAGTGTGAAGTGCAATTGAGATTGCGTTATCTATGGATCTTTTTTTATTTATTTTATTTTTATTTAACTAGGCAAGTCAGTCTATGGATCTGTTGGGGCGGTATGCGAATTGGAGTGGGTCCAGTGTCTGGGATGATGGTGTTGATGTTTGTCATGACCAGCCTTTCAAAGCACTTCATAATTGCAGATGTGTGTGCTACAGGGCAATAGTCATTTAGACAGGTTACCTTGGAGTTCTTGGAAACAGGGAGAATGGTGGTCAACTTGAAACATGTTGGGATTACAGACTGAGACAAGAAGAGATTGAAACACTTGGCAGCTGGTCTGCCCATGCTTTGAGAACGTGCCCTGGTATTCCATCTTGTGAGTGTTAACCTATTTAAAAGTTTTACTCACATCGGCCACGGAGAGTGAGATCACACAGTCATCCGGAACAACAAGGGCTTTCATGCAAGACTCAGTGTTGTATTCCTCGAAGCGAGCATAAAAGGCAATTCGATCTTTTTGGGTGTTCTGCATCACTGGGCATCTCACGTCGCTGATCTAACCCGAGTCGGTTTAAGGTACCGGTAGAAATCTCTCAAATAGCGGACTGCCGACTGCCTCTGTTGAACATTCCGAGGCTCCTTCATAACTTGATGTGTGGTAATATTACCATGGCTGTAAGAGAGAGCACATTGTTCTGTCTGTCTTTCTCCATGTCATCCCAGAGCAGGCAGAACAACACGGCCCAATACACAGCTAGGGATTATCCCTGGGCTAATTGCTTAAGGTCTGGTAAACACACTGCTAAGGATGGGTGAAGCCTGGGGCTGACACAGCAAAGTTATTACTCCAAAAGGGAAAAGGAGCCTCTGAAAAACCGACAGCATGAGCTCAAGACGTTTAAGGTGGTTTCCTGTCTCTCTCTCAGACCATGTGTTGAGTAGATTACATAAACTGTCAATCACTTGCCTCGCCATGGCAACCACTCATCATGTTTTAACCAGCAATCTGCCCTCTTCTCTCTTCTCTTCTCTCTCAGCCCTCAAATGGGCAGGCTGAATAAACTTGAACCGACCTAAGCATGAATGATCTGAAAGTCAATACTGTGTGTTCTGCTTTCATCAGAAAGAATCATGTCTGATTCATAGAGATAGATAAGTAATCATACAGTCTGTCAGTCAGTGTGTGTTATACATCTGATATTTGTTTATGCAAAGTCTCATGGGAAATTGGAGAGACATTTCATAAGAATAATTTGAAGATAAATACACAACGCAGAGACAGAGGACGAGAGGTCAATGCAGGACTAAAGGTCAAAAGGACTAACATTCAATAGAGTACTAACGATCAATGGAAATAGTGTTTTTCTGTAATAGGGGATTAATGCAGAGACATGGGAGAAATGTGTCTATATATTGAGTCTGAAATAGGATACTTGTTATTTGGCCATTGACACAGATGTATTGCAAGGAATTCTAATTGGTCAACCACAGGCTAGGGCTGGGTTATAAACCACTTTGTTCAGGGGAGATTCACTGAGAGAGAATCACTGAGGACAGGGAAGGAAGGACCATCTACCATCTACCTCTCAGCATAACATCTATGATTTATCCTCTTTGAATAAACCTATTTTCCTCCCCCTGATTTGCTTTGCACTGTGTGTTGATCCAGAAGAAAGAGAGAAGACTGAGCGCAACCCACTTTGGGAGAGTCAACTCTTACTCTCCTGATTGATGGCAGAAGTGCTGGGTGAGTCTAGACCAATATAATTTTAAAAGAACCAAATCAAGTTAAAATTGGCTCCAACATATGGAGGACCCTTTGTTCCTTCAATCCACCCTCAGGCAGAGTTGCGCAAGGATGATTGGGTTTCAAGCATCAGGTCAGCACTGCCTGGCTTTGAGTCAACAGATACTGACAGAGGTGACGAACAATGTCTTAGGCCAACCAGAACACAGGCTGTAAAAGGTAGTAAAGTACCGGCTTTGGGCATTCCGGACTCAGGCCAACCGTTCACCCTCTTTGTGGCTGAAAAAGATGGGTACATGACCTCAGTGCTGACACAAGACCATGGTGATTGTCAGAAACCTGTAGGCTACTATTTGAAGAAATTGGATGATGTGGCGTTGGGATGGGGTCCCTGTCTCAGAGCTATGCAGGCTACTTACGTCGCTGTGTCGATGGTGGCATCGCTTGTTCTCGACCAACATCTTACCATCAAGTGTCCACATGCTATTCGTACTCTTTTGACAATGAATCGAGCTGCACAGGTCACAGCTGCTCGTTGGAAATGGTCAACTGTGTTGGAGGCTCCTAATATCATCATACAACGTGGCACACCATGTAATCTAGCTACTCTGATGCTTCTTTCAGATACCACATTACTTGAACACGACTGTTGTGAGTTGGTTTTGGATCAGCTCTCTGATGGGTCTATTAAGAGTCATCCGTTGGAAAACCCTATGTTAATCTTATCCACAGACGGTTCAAGTATTTTGGAGGGGGGGGTGAGGAAGGCAGGCTGGGCAATTACTACAATGAACAATGTCATAGTGACAGGCACGTTAGATTTGAGAAAAGCAGACATTCACTTTGAGTGACACAATGCTTAACTATTGCATACAACTCTCCAATGCAGTAGGGGAAGCAGACAGACAAGTAAAAGAGGCGTGGGGAATAACTCCCAAGGGGGGACATGTTGTAGTACCAGGACAGTGAGTGATGGTAAAAAAATATGTAACAGAGACATTAGGACCAAGATGGGAAGGTCCTTATCAAGTTTTGCTCATGACGAGGTCAGCAGTAAAAGTCCAGGGAAAATCACGATGGATACATGTCACTCATTGCAAGGTTGTCCATTTTGATGACAAAGCGGAGCCTGGAGAATAAAGAACTGATTGATTACCAATTGGGGGCCAATCTCGGGTGAAGAAACATAGTAAGATGATCAGAACCTGATAAGCTTCTAAGTTGTACACCGCAGTCATCATATTAGGGATATCTAGGTGAAATGTCCATCTTTTTCCTGAAAATCGGGACATGCTTATTTAGGGAAATCTATGTGAAACATCAATTTCTCTTTAAACCAGGACATGTTATTTTCACTTTTTTGTTTCCTTCGTTACAGGTTATGACAATCTACAGTCTGAAGCTGAAGCAATATCCTTCGATTCAAGGACTGTACCTGAAACGATACAAGATCACTGGTGAAGTGCAACCAGTGGAACGGAAGAAGAATTCCTCACTACCGTCAGACTGTCAGAATATAATTTCTAATAGCTATCTATGTGGGACTGACACCAGTGTGGAAGAGCTGACCACTTTTAAAGGACTTGGTGAATGATTACCTTGCCAACAGGATGATTGAATATTATTGTCTTGTAGACAATTATTTTTTTGTGTGAGTTTCCTCCTAATACAGGATGTGGTAGGAATCGTAAGGGACATTATCATTACACCTGTTAATACTTATTTTCTGTAACTTTGTTTGAAATCTATTTCTTATTGTAACAGCAAGTACAATATGTCCTTTGTGTTTTCTAGAAATGCAAGGTGTTTAATTTGAATGACTTTATGCTTACTGCTAATGTTTTTTTATACTGTCTATTTTTTTAAGTTTTCTTTGGTTTCTAAAAATAAATGTTAAGTATATTTATTTTTTAAATGGTCTAGGGGGGAGTATAAGAATATTTTGAAGATAAATACACAATGCAGAGACAGAGGACGAGAGGTCAATACAGTACTAAAGGTCAAGAGGACTAAAAGTCAATAGAGTACTAACGATCAATGGAAATAGTGTTTTTTCTGTAATAGGGGATTAATGCAGAGACATGGGAAGATTGTGTCTATATATTGAGTCTGAAATAGGATACTTGTTATTTGGCCATTGAAACAGTTTTATTGCAAGGAATTCTAATTGGTCAACCACAGGCTATGGCTGGGTTATAAACTACATCCTGTCCCTTTATTCAGGGGAGATTCACTGAGAGAGAATCACTGAGTACAGGGAAGGAATGACCATCTACCTCTCAGCATAACATCTATGATGTGAATAAACCTATTTTTGAATAAACCTATTTTCCTCCCCCTGATTTGCTTTGGGGTCTGTGTTATTAAAGAATAACATCAACTGCTAACAGCATCAATGTGGTCGGATCAGTCTTCAGAAAAGAGATGGCTGTCTAGATTCTGTAAGATAGCAACAGCCTGCCTGGGATAGCATCAACCTGCTTCTTACTATATTCGTTGCAGGGCATGAATAGGCAGATACTGTATGTCATCTCCAAGTACATGAAACCAAACTAACATACTTGTTCATTTGTACAAACTCCCCACAAAAATGTCAGTACCGAGTCAACAAGATTGCTCAAATATGTGAGTCCCCTCGTATTCCTGACAGAAGGCTCTTCTCAACTGCCTCATTCAAGCTTGACTGGCCTTCTGCTACCACTGAATAAAGGACAGACAGGCATGTCCACTTGCAATAGTAGCACTTTACACACTCGATCCAAATGCCACACACATTCAATAGAAATGCCAACTTTAAGTGTACCTGCCATAAGTGCCAACAGAGATTGGCAGCATTTACTGCTCCTTTGTCACCGCATGACGCTCGGAAAGACAGTAGAGCACACCGCAGACGGATAAACAGGTGGCTAAAAATAAAGACACAACAGGCACATCTATAAAACATCTGGTTCCACTAAATGCAGCATACGTTGTAGTGTACAGATGTAGGATCTTAATTTGAGCCAGTTTGCTACAGCAGGAAAATAATCCTGCAGCAACAGGACATTTTAATGTGCTCCCAACACCGATGGTTGTGAGGAGGTAGCATTAGATGACAGACATGACGTCCTTTAGTTCTTTGATAAGTCTGCTAGCTTTAATGCTTTTAACATGAAACATGTAACATTAAATATTTTATGTCCATTCAACTGCCTTTCATTAAATGAATGGGCACACAATGGAGGAAAAAGCAATGGTGAAATCAAGTTTAACAGCTAAATCAAGTAGTCTGAATTTACGCTCGTCTGCGGAGTACAGATTGTCCTACGACCACCATAACACAGCTGTTGGAATTTCAGTTTCCCTGTAGCGAAACACTGAAACACGTGAATAGTCATTGATTGAGAACAGCATGTTCCACACACACAAACACACACACACAAAAAAACACTGTGTCAACCATATTGAGCAGCCAGCCGTAAGTGCTTATCAATTACTCAGAACACCTATGTATGTAGGATGATAACACACACACACACACACACATAGTGATCAATAATAGTGTAGAAATACCTCAGTATCTGTAGCTCTCTCACTAAACAGTGGTTGTGCATGTCTTGAGAGTGAGGGTTCAGTACAATGGTGTCTTTGTGTGTTTGGCATTCATTTGTTTTATGTTAATTACTGGGAGTCACAGCAAACCTTGAAGAAGTTAGGTAGTATTACAACAAAGCTGTAGTGTTGCAGGCGTGATGTGTGTGTGTGTTACAGGGGTGACCTGACTCAACAGCTGCTGTTCTATTGATCCCCAGTTCAGTTTCCAACCTTTGGGATGAGTTCATCTTCCGTTTTCTTTCCACCCTCCACCCTCTTCAGCTGGAGAATATTAGTTCCAGCTCCCTCCCTCCCTTCAGGCAGACAGATAAAGCCACCATAGAGCCAGCTGTTCAATCAGTGTATATTTCTGTTTGGTGCTTTGATGTTCTGTGGGAAGATCTCTGAATGCATGTCTCTTTGTTCTGAAATCACCAAATATACAAAAGGCAATTTCACAGCAGGATGTAGGGATGACACAGACCCCTGGCTCTACATCGCCAACAGATGTTTGTTCTAGCTAATAGGGCTAAGAGGGGAAGGGAAGCGCTGCACTGCCTGTCACACCCTCTCCCCTGTCGCCCCAACGTCAACCAACAGAGAAATCTCGTACTCGGTAGATTTGCTTTTCCCACGTCATTTGCAACATATAGTATGCCATGGCTCTCTTAGACCTCCTCTCAGAGTAAATACACTGGAGATGTCCTTCTTTTAAATGCAAGGTCTTGAAATTATTATTTTAACGGCTAGCTCACACTTGAAAGTTCACCACCGCTCATAATGTGGGCTCGATAAATCCTTGAGAATTTGCTTTAATATGAAAAGCATCTACTGCCCATTCAACCTCCTCTCTCCTACTCTCTCGCTAATTTGTGACTGACCGGCTCGATTCGGTCTTATGTAGCAAAATTTGAAATGGTGTTTTTTACTTTGGATAAAAGTAGAAAATTGTATATCATACAGTTGAGGAAATTTGGAAAGTAATTCTGATTTGAAAGTTGATAAACTTGTAACCCCACTTTTCAGAAAATGGCCCTTGAATATTTTGGTACACCTACTGGAGAGCTCATCTTTGTTTATACCAATTCAGCATTCTCTTAAGCCTTAGCCCCGCCCATTTCTTTAAGGATTCACGTGAGGCCTTCTGCTAAACAGAGTGAGTACAGTAGTGAACTAAACAACAAACATTTCAATACTAAAGGCTGGTTTATAATACATCTATCGAAATGTATGTATACAGTTGTCGCGGTGACATCATGAACATTGTCGTCCGACATTAAACTTGTCGTCGTCTTCATGAAAAAGTATAAACACAAAAACGACAGGCTGCATGATACCAAAATAGCATAATTGGTGTATTTTAACACCAATAAACCCATCTGTATAAACAATTATTTAGCATACAGTCATGGCCAAAAGTTTTGAGAATGACACAAATATTAATTTTCACAAAGTCTGCTGCCTCAGTTTGTATGATGGCAATTTGCATATACTCCAGAATGTCATGAAGAGTGATCAGATGAATTGCAATTAATTGCAAAATCCCTCTTTGCCATGCAAATGAACTGAATCCCCCCAAAACATTTCCACTACATTTCAGCCCTGCCACAAAAGGACCAGCTGACATCATGTCAGTGATTCTCTCGTTAACTTCTTAGGGAGCGGCAGCTGAGGTGTCGGTTTTGGAGAGTCTGGCGTGCCCAAAGTAAAAGGCCTGCCACTCAGGCCCAGAAACTAGGATATGCACATAATTGGTACTATTGGATAGGAAACACTCTGAAGTTTCTAAGAGTGTTAAAATATTGTCTGTGAGTATAACAGAACTGATATAGCAGGCGAAAACCCGAGGACTTTCTGTCCTGGAAAAAGGGGTTTTGACACATTTTTGACCTCATTTTGAACCCCTCCCTATTGAAAACAGCCATATATGGGAGTAAGATTGCAGTAACTATTGCTTCCACTGGATGTCAACAGTCTCTAGACAGTGTTTGGTGATGTTAGGTTGCTCTGGATGGTAATAGATGAAGAATTTCGAACTTGTCACCGGATGTAAAAAGAAGAGGAGGCGCGTTCACAGGCTCGCGCGCGCTGTGGTTCTTTCCTTTCCTATCATCCAGTTTATAAACCGTTTGAAATATTATAGTAAATATACATAAAAGTGTTCCTAAGGATACATTATCAATGATGTTTGATTGTTCTTGGACAAGTGTATAGGTATAGGTTGAACGTGTTCTCTTCACGGTTCAATGGGCGAGTGGACGCTGTGTTTTATGAACATAACGCGCCAACCAAACTGAGATTTATGGATAAAATAAATGACTTTTTCTAACAAAAGAACCATTGGATGTCTTCGTTGGACACTTGGGAAGCCCTCAGCAGAAGTTCTTAGAAAGGTAAGGGATTTTATATGAGACCCGCTTTGGTTCTGGATTTATGCTAATGCATAAAATATGAGAGGGGCTATCCTCAAACAATCAAATGTTGTGCTTTCGCCGTAAAGCCTTTTTGAAATCTGATAACGCTGTGATATTGCCAAGAATCAGAGTTTTTGATGACTATGCAACACTTGTATATTGATGAATGTTTAATAATTCAACTTTTGGATTTTGAATTTGGCGCCTTACATTTCACCGTGTAGTGTAGCGCCCCAATGCTCCCTAAGTAGTTTAAAGAGTGTGAGAAAAGCAGAGACAGGCAGACAGGCAGGGATGTTGAAACAGCAGGCCTAGGGAAGAGGTGGTCAGAGTGAAGGCACACAGCAAATCTTTTTGTTGTGTAGGAGGGTGCACAGTGTACTCAATGAAAAATGTTCTTCACAGAAAATGAGCTAAGGCCAATGAGTGTCAGGTTGAAAATTATTATTTTAGTAAACATTAAAAATGACATAACACAAGGGTTATTTAACTATTCAAACCATTTGTTATGACAAGCCTAAATAAGTTCAGGAGTAAAAATGTGCTCATAAGTATGAGTCCATGCAAATAAGTTACATGGACTCATTCTGTGTTCAATAATAGTGGTTAACAGGAGTTTTAAAGGACTACCCAATCTCTGTACCCCACACATACAATTATCTGTAAGGTCTCTCAATCGAGTAGTCAATTTCCAGCACAGATTCAACCACAAAGAACAGGGAGGTTTTTCAATGTCTCACAAATAAGGGCACCAATTGGTAGATTTGTAAAGAATGGTGAATTTGGTAATTACACTTTGGATGGTGTGTAAATACACCCAGTCACTACAAAGAGAAATGCGTCCCTCCTAACTCAGTTGCCGGAGTCGAAGGAAACTGCTCAGGGATTTCACCATGAGGCCAATGGTGATTTTAAAACAGTTAGAGTTTAATGGTTGTGATATGAGAAACCTGAGGATGGATAAACAATATTGTAGTTACTCCACAATACTAACCTAAATGACAGTGAAAAATGACAGAGTTAACAGAATAAAAATATTCCAAAACCTGCATCCTGTTTGCAACAAGGCACTTAAGTAATTCACTTTTTGTCCTGAATACAAAGCATGATGTTTGGGGCAAATCCAACACAACACATCACTGAGTACCACTCTTCATTTTTTAAAGCATGGGGTTGCATCTTGTTTTGGGTATGCTTGTCATCGCACTAATTTCAATGGATCACAGTGTATCAATGTGTCCATAGGGCAGAGGCTGGTGCTCTCATATTAGTTACATTTAAAATGTTTGTTTTTTTCATCCCAATTTTTATAATTAACCAATTGACAATAATTTTGATAAACAAAAACTTTATTAATTGAAAGGAAACTGTTCCATGAAAATGCGTAGAAGAAAATAATCATAACTGCCAAGCAGATCGGTAGAAATGGTAAGATCAATTGTAAGCTTCCCAACTTGCAACTCACGCACCGCCTATGCTCTTTACTATAACACCCATAAAAAAAATTGTGCACCTGCAAATGCATGTAAAAAATTGGAGGTCCTGTGAAAATAAAGTGCCCACCTATGCAAATCAAATGCCCAGCCAACTGATTTGTTCTGGTGTAGGCCCTACTCGTGAGCACCAGTTTTGAAACTACCGGCTGAAACAATACGTTCAAAAGTTCTGGAGCATCACTTTAACAATTATCATGATCAAGTAGTTTTTCCACGAGGGACCGAACCAGGAAAACTCTGGGCCCTAGTAATAAGATAACTAGAGCTCCTACAGGGTATATGGATTTAAAGGTATTCCTTGTCAGGTAATGGCCACAGTTATGATATCCATCTGACTGCAGTACTACTTGTCAGTTGTGCCAATACTGCTACTGTATGTCCTGTAACAGATGCTAATAGAATAACTATTATACTAACACTTCTATATGAATCTATAAATTCCCTACTGAAACAACCCTTGAAATTGGCCATAACAATTCAAATTTTCAGAACTTCAGATTTTTTTTATGCAAAAGCATCCTTAATTACATAGTGAGTCAATGGAATTACAGCTCATTAATGTCAGTAATAATTTGTAGATGTACATTCTTATTAGGACTACAGACCATCTCTCATCATAATTAAATTACAGTTTAGTGTCCCTCACTGTCAAGGTTCGTGTGTAGCTGGTGCATGAATAGTCAGGCGCAGGAGAACAGGACTGAGTGAGCAAAGCACTTTACTCAATGAATCAAATGAACAAAATGCTAACCGTGTAATAATACAACATTTTGCCAAATGCAAACAAGCGAGGCATAAATAAAACGCACCAGCCGGAACGAAAACGGCTTAACAATAAACAATCGCACACAAAGACATGGGGAAAAACAGAGGGTTAAATACACAACAGATAATGATTGGGAATGCAAACCAGGTGTGTGAAAAACAAGACAAGACAAATGGAAAATGAAAAGTGGATCTGAGATGATTAGAAGACCGGTGACGTCGACCGCCGAATACCGCCTGAACGAGGAGGGGAACCGACTTCAGTCGAAGTTGTGACACTCACTGGATAAACTGGATGGGTAAGAGATATGTCTGTCATGTAAAGAGTGTTAAGATGAGGTTCAGAGCAGATTTCAGAGCAGAGAATTCAGACTGAGAAATCACAGGACATGAGGGTCTGTTGAACTGCACTCTCCCAGATTGTCTGTCTATCATCATAACATCATACGCTTGTCACTATAGCTGAAATGCATTATTTTGTTGCTGTGTAGATGCAGTTTCACACATCCATCCATACAGGGGGACATCTGGTGAGGCGACCCCAGGTTAAGAGCTCTGGGCCACTCTGCTCCGAACCTCGTGGGACCTGAACCAAAAACCTCCTGATTACACGTACAGCGTGTCTCTCAAGTCCAGTTCACTCCGTTGCCCACTTCAATTACAACCTCTGCATTTTGAAGAGGCTCAGAGTTCTTGTACAAACCACAATCATAGAGAGAGAGAGTAGGACTGGGTGCCATGTTGCTACGTCTGAGCAGTCAGTTCCTCTATTCACAATCAGTACATGGAATTATGTTGTATTCTATTGGTTGGGGGTTTGTGTGCTTGCTCTGCTGTGGACTCTTAAAGATGCACCCCAGGATCTTAAGCAGAACAAATTAGTAACATATCATACAAATTGCAAAAAAAAACAATGTTGGAGGACGTAGGACACAATTTGATGACATAGCACACAAAAAACGGGAACCACTTTAGGCTTGTGAGCACCACTTTCAAAACTACTGGCTGAAATTATACAAAAGCTAGAAATTGCATCTTTAATAGTCAATACTGCCAGGAGGCATTCAAATGGCTGTCACGGGATTGTTATAGTGTCCCTTACACCATGCCCAAACCGGACGCGCGCGTGCGCCATCGTGCACAAATAGATTTTGTCCCCCCACACCAAACGCGATCACGACACGTAGGTTGAAATATTAAAACAAATTCTGAACCAATTACATTAATTTGGGGACAGACTGAAAAGCATTAACACAGGTGTGAGTGTTGACGAGGACAAAGCTGGAGATCACTCTGTCATGCTGATTGAGTTCGAATAACAGACTGGAAGCTTCAAAAGGAGGGTAGTGCTTGGAATAATTGTTCTTCCTCTGTCAACCATGGTTACCTGCAAGAAAACACATGCTGTCATCATTGCTTTGCACAAAAAGGTCTTCACAGGAAAGGATATTGCTGCCAGTAAGATTGCACCTAAATCAACCATTTATTGGATCATCAAGAACTTCAAAGAGAGCGGTTCAATTGTTGTGAAGAAGGCTTCAGGGCGCCCAAGAAAGTCCAGCAAGCGCCAGGACCGTCTCCTAAAGTTGATTCAGCTGCGGGATCGGGGCACCACCAGTACAGAGCTTGCTCAGGAATGGCAGCAGGCAGGTGTGAGTGCATCTGCACGCACAGTGAGGCAAAGACTTTTGGAGGGTGGCCTGGTGTCAAGAAGGGCAGCAAAGAAGCCACTTCTCTCCAGGAAAAACATCAGGGACAGACTGATATTCTGCAAAAGGTACAGGGATTGGACTGCTGAGGACTGGGGTAAAGTCATTTTCTCTGATGAATCCCCTTTCCGATTGTTTGGGGCATCCGGAAAAAAGCTGGTGAGCGCTACCATCAGTCCTGTGTCATGTCAACAGTAAAGCATCCTGAGACCATTCATGTGTGGGGTTGTTTCTCAGCCAAGGGAGTGGGCTCACTCACAATTTTGCCTAAGAACACAGTCATGAATAAAGAATGGTACCAACACATCCTCAGAGAGCAACTTCTCCCAACCATCCAGGAACAGTTTGGTGACGAACAATGCCTTTTCCAGCATGATGGAGCACCTTGCCATAAGGCAAAAGTGATAACTAAGTGGCTCGGGGAACAAAACATCGATATTTTGGGTCCATGGCCAGGAAACCCCCCAGACCTTAATCCCATTGAGAACAAGATGCGGGTGGACAAGCAAAAACCCACCAATTCTGACAAACTCCAAGCATTGATTATGCAAGAATGGGCTGCCATCAGTCAGGATGTGGCCCAGAAGTTAATTGACAGCATGCCAGGGCGGATTGCAGAGGTCTTGAGGTCAACACTGCAAATATTGACTCTTTGCATCAACTTCATGTAATTGTCAATAAAAGCCTTTGACAATTATGAAATGCTTGTAATTATACTTCAGTATTCCATAGTAACATCTGACAAAAATATCTAAAGACACTGAGGCAGCAGACTTTGTGGAAATTAATATTTGTGTCTGGCCACGACTGTACAGTACCAGTCAAAAGTTTGGACACACCAACTCATTCAAGGGTTTTTCTTTATTTTTACTATTTTCTACATTGTAGAATAATAGTGAAGACATCTAAATTATGAAATAACACACATTGAATCATGTAGTAACAAAAAGTGTTAAACAAATTAGATTCTTCTAAGTAGCCACCCTTTGCCTTGATGACAGCTTTGCACACTCTCCAGGCTGTGTAAGGGCTATTTGACCAAGAAGGAGATTGATGGTGGGTTCATAGTTTTGATATATTCACTATTATTCTACAATGTAGAAAATAAAAAAAATAAAGATAAACCCTGGAATGAGTTGGTGTGTCCAAACTTTTAACTGGTACTGAATGTCAATCTAGCAAACCAGGCAACTAACAGCAACTTTCTAAACAATGTTTTGGTTAGTTTCTAGCTTGTTAGATAGCTAGCTAATGTTAAGTTAGCTGGCAAGCCAGTTCAAATAATGACCATATAGCTGACAATGTCTTAACTTTAGCTAATTTATATAAATTATTACAGGAAAGTAAACTCACAACAATATCATTATTTAAAAGTTAATGGCAAGCTAATTACAGAAAATAGCTTGTGGTTGTGAGTGTGACGACATAAAAAGAGTGCATTCCAGCAGAGAATTTTAGAACTTGGACACTGTCTTGTTGGCCTAACGTTATATCCTTATTTGACTTTGGTTTATTTGTCACATGCACAGGATACAGAAGGTGTAAATTGTACAGTGAAATGGTTACTTGCTTAGTGGAGTCTGTTGTTCAGACATATAGTTAGCTAGCTAGTTCAACAATGAACCATAATCCCAACTCATAACATTACTACCCTGCATGAATCTACAGGTAGCTAAAGCTAACCAACTAGGTTCAATGTTAGCTAGCTACTGCAGCTAACATTAGGCTATAACTTCAGTAGCAATGCAAATGGCTCTGGGATACGAATAATACTACTAAACAGATCATACACGTATCTTTAGCTTGCGAGCCAGCCAGCCAACATTAGCTAGCTAGCTAACAGTCCCTTTAATTTGCAATGAAAACGGCTTTCTGACAAAATTAGAATCGTATAATATCTGAAAATGTATTTAGCTAGACTCTCTTACCCGTATACATGATTGAACGATTCTCCCTCTCTGTCATGGATGCCACGGTTGCCCTTAGATTGAAAATGTAATCTGGAGACAGGTGTTTTAGACAACAGCCTTCTGTGTTCTCTTTTCGACTCCCTCCGCATATTTGCAATCAAATACCTGAATTTTCTCCATCTCCTTAGCTATCATACTCTGCTTCCATCGGGCATTCAGTCCTCCAGAAAGTGGAGACCATTATCAACACTTTTGCAGTTCTTCGTGATATCTTTCAAAAAAGCCTTGTTATAAACGATTATCTACACATAGATTATCTACACACTGATGAGCTCATGTTATAGACAGACGTTTGCTACATGGCAGACCAATTCAAACTCATCTCTCGGCATGTCCAGCCCATCCATCCAAGTCTCAGCCAATCAATCTTTTTATGTTGCTAAACCAACTAGGCTCGTAATTGAACAATTTCATTCGTATTTACAAATGGCATACAAGTTTGTTATTAAGGATCATGAAAGTTCACATGTTCCTGAAGGCATATCTACTAAAAAAGTAGTGACGCGCAGCGTAGTTTCCTTAAACGAGTCACATTTACACTTCTTCAACCTGCAGGATCTACATCCCAAAAGCTGCTGGTTTTTCATAGTCTGGCTGTGTTGTGTTGCCAGAGGAGGGTGGGGTATTTTATACTGTAGCTCTACTTTTTCAGGGGTGGAATTTTATAAAACTAACTGGTAACTCACCTTTGGTAATTTACCAAGAATTGAGCTTTATCAAAAAAAAGCTTTTTACATGTTAATTTAATTTCACATTCCCACACAATTCTACCCCTGACATGTATTGCATTCCTGTATCATTAAAAAAAATCCATTACCATCCTCTCACCGAGTACATGCCACCGACAACCCTCTTTAAACAGTCAATATGCTATCTTGTTGTTAGAAGGATTTTCACATAGCGGGTTCCACCTAGCATCCAGCTAGGTATGCGGTTGTATTTATCAAACATGCCCACCGAGTGTAAATATATTCAGTGTAAATATTTTCATGTCTTCTTAGTGCTTATCTCCTAACCTCCCCCGTTAGCTGGCCTGGCACAATATTCTTTCAAAAGTAACCGGAGAAGAAAGCAGGAAAACAGGGCCTTACCATGCATAACAGCTCAGATACAGTGAGACTGGTGCTGTGCAGTTCAGCTCAGAGCCAAGCAGAGGGAAAGAGAAGGGCCAAGCTCACCGTTGATACACTCGTACACATCACAGCATCGCCCGGGGGTACCGTCACCGCGGGAGACCACCTGGGGGGAGCTCTCCACGGTGCATTGCGGGAAACTGCACAGACCAGGCAAACACTCACACCTAGAGATGGGATTGAGAAAGGGGGATTCGTAGAGTTAGTACACATCAGATGGATACACCCTCACACCTGACTTATTTCAGCTGACTACTTCATATTACAGCCAAAGAAAGTGCATTGATTATTGCATTCAGGGGGAGGTTGAGGCTCACCTGGTGGGAAGGGTGCAGCAGCCGTCCGCAGTGAGACGCACCTGGGTCTCATAGCTGTCAGGTGGACACTGAACCTGCTGGACAAGAGGGCACTCCACTGTGCTGCAGTCCACACTAAATACTAGGTAGGGCACAACACAGAGAGAATCATCAGAGCTGCAGTCCACACTAAACACTAGGTAGGGCACAACACAGAGAGAATCATCAGAGCTGCAGTCCACACTAAACACTAGGCAGGACACAACACAGAGAGAATCATCAGAGCTGCAGTAAGTATGTTAATTTGACCAGTTTCTCACAGCAGGAAAACAATCTTGCAGCAACAGGAAATGTGAATTATTAATGGACATTTTTGTAGGGGTTGATACATTTTTCGGAAGGGCAAATCAAGTCTGACATTTTTAAGTGGAAACTTTAAAACCCTTTTTAAACCTTGAATAGACTACAATTATCATTTCCTGCAATGCAGAAACATTTTCTGCGATAACAGAGTGATCAAATTAAGATAGCATACCTGTAAGGAGGGCACAACACAGAGACAACCATGAAAGATCTTGTAGAAGAGAACATTGGGAGTAGTGTGTGTTAACAAAACAGACGTGCCAGTATTTTAACTGCAACGTGATATGTTATGCTGTCTGTTTATGTGAACAGGGAGATCACGGCACCAGCACATTCCTATCCTGGCAACCACTCCTTCTGTGGGCTAGGGCCTTCGTTACGCCACAACTTGAGGTGATAAACCACTGTCAGAAGGATGTAGCTGCCATTCATGAGCGTAAACACATTCATTAGTAGCCTACAATTTGGGCATTGAGCTTACGAAATGCGTTCAGAAAATGCAATACAATTATTATTATTATTATTATTACTACAATGAGTTGAGTATCAGCATCAGAAAACAATATTGCCATGTCACAAACAGTTGCTAGAAAAATTGTTATTGGTAGCTAGTGTACCTGGTTTGCACTCATACAGGTCGCAGCATTCTCCAGGCTTCCCAGAGCCCTTGGCTACCAAGATGTTGAGGTATCCAGGCTGGCACACCTTCCTCAGGCACCCTGCAGGGCTGCAGACACAGCGGCTGGGTAGGGGACAGCACTCTCCAGGGGGTGCGTAGCCTTCGATTAGCACCGAGTCCTCAGGGCATCGGGGTGAGAACTGCACCTCACACCGTGCCTTAGAACAGTCAGGCCGCTCCTCTGCAAGAGAGAGAGAGATCAGATTGTTGATTGTAGCTATAAGACAATATTTGTACAGTTACAGATTAAATAATCTGCCCTGGCTGTTATTTTTAGTCTAATGGGTAAAAACATTTCAAGGAATTTTAAACTGAAACTTTAAAACATTACTGTTTTTCTCAGGGAATGTTTCTGAAATGGGCACTGTTGGGACACCCAGAACATTCTGTAAATGGACGTTAAAGGAATCGGGAACGTTATTGCTAATCTTTAAGAACCTACAAAGGACATTCAAGGACCTAAAATGTGTTGGCTGGGCAGTCAATCAAATTAACTATTTACCATTCAGGTCGAAGCCCAAGATTTTATACAAACAATCAGTAAAGTCCCTTTTCCATCAGAAGCACAACAGTTTCTTTCTGACTCCAACCTTTATTGAAACAGAGAGCTAGATGAAGGAAGCATAAAAGTGCATCAGACGGGCAGGTAAAACAATCATTCAACATTGATGTGAACTTGAATTAAGTAAAATGTAAATTGCTATGGCGTGCTAATGCCCTCACTTTCCGGATAACACACAGACGCAGGAGGCTAACAGGCAGAAAGCTGAACACACAAACAATCGGATGTGGCATGCACGCACACAAACACACAAAATCGAATGTGGGACGCACACAATCGGATATGGCCAACTACCATCCAGTATAAATTGTGCTGTCTCCAAAGTGCTGGAAAGGCTGGTGCACACACAGGTTGCCAACTATTTCTTACTCAACAGCCTATCAAAGCGACTTTAGGAAGATACACAGAACATCTACAGCAATGCAAAGGGTTGTGTAGAACATCAAGTTGGCTTGTAACAGCCAGGAGGACACAGCAGCACTGTTCTTGGATCTGAAGAAAGATTTTAACACTGTTCTCCCCCACATGCTCCTGAGGAAGCTTGCAAAATTAGGCTTTGACACCACTGCAATCAAGTGGTTCATATCATACTTACAGAAGAGGAGTCAGTACACCAAACTGCAGAGCACGCAGTCAGAACAGGTACCTGTGGTGAATGGATTCCCACAAGGGAGTTTGCTTGGACCCCTACTGTTCTCATTTACATAAATTACCTTACATCAGTGCTAGAGAAATTTTTGCAAACATTTACAGTACCAGTCAAATGTTTGGACACACCTACTCATTCAAGGGATTTTCTTTATTTTTACTATTTTCTACATTGTAGAATAATAGTGAAGACATCTAAACTATGAAATAACACATATGGAATCATGTAGTAACCAAAAAAGTGTTAACTTCTTAGGGAGCGGCAGCAGAGGTGACGGTTTTGAAGAGTCTGGTGTGCCCAAAGTAAAATGCCTGACACTCAGGCCCAGAAAATAGGATATGCACATAATTAGTACTATTGGATAATACTCTGAAGTTTCTAAAAGTGTTAAAATAATGTATGTGATTATAACAGAACTGATATAGCAGGCAAAAACCCGAGGAAAATCCATCCGCATTTGCAGTTTTTTTTGTACATGACCTTCTTCTCCAGGCTGCCTATTGATTTCTATGTTAACTAGGACTGAGACTGCAGTACCTATGGCTTCCACTAGATGTTAACAGTCTTTATACAGTGTCTGGAGGCTCTAGCTCTAAGCAGAACAGATAGGAAGAGGAAGTAGTGAAGGGACCACATTTGTCAACAACGTTTCACGGGCGCGAGATTGTGAGCGCGCCCCACTTTATTTTCCTTTCCTTTTTCGAACAAAAGAACCATTGAATGTCTTCGTTGGACAGTTGGGAAGCCCTCAGCAGAAGTTCTTCGAAAGGTCAGAGATTTATTTTAGCTCTTATATGGGTTTTGTGTGACCCGCACTGGATATGATTTTATGCTAATGTCGAAAATAGGAGAGGTGCTATCCTCAAACAATCAAATGATGTGCTTTCGCCGTAAAGCCTTTTTGAAGTCTGACAACGCTGTGATGTTGCCAAGAATCAGAGCTTTTGATGACTATGCAACACTTGTATATTGATGAATGTTTAATAATTCAACTTTTGGATTTTGAATTTGGCGCCTTACATTTTATTCCCGCTACTCCTTAAGTAGTTAAACAAATCAAAATATATTTTATATTTGAGATTATTCAAAGTAGCCACCCTTTGCCTTGATGACAGCCTTTGCCTTGATGACAGGCATTCTCTCAACCAGCTTCACCTGGAATGCTTTTCCAACAGACTTGAAGGAGTTCCCACATATGCTAAGCACTTGTTGGCAGCTTTTCCTTCACTCTGCCGTCCCAAACCATCTCCTTTAAAGAATCTCAAATATGAAATATAAAAAAGAACACTTTTTTGGTTACTACATGATTCCATATGTGTTATTTCGTAGTTTTGATGTCTTCACTATTATTATACAATGTATAAAATAGTAAAAATAAAGAAAAACCCTGGAATGAGTAGGTGTGTCCAAACTTTTGACTGGTACTGTATATATATATATATATGCATGTGTCCACATACTTTGGTAAGTCTAGCTTTGAAGTGTTGTTCTTGTTGTTTTTGTTGGGCTTGAAGAATAAAAAAAAGAATAGAAAGTTTCACATTGGGTTGGACGAAAGCTTCTGTAGTATAGTGATTGTCTGTGACGGGTCAAGTTGAACTAACACAGAATAGAGCTTCACTATATAGACAGGCTCCAGCTACCTCAGCAAAGGCCCTGTCTGATAAGGCCAATCTATAATTCTCAAATGACTGCAGCCTAGCAAAAATCCTAAATGCAAGGGCAGCTTTCTGTTGTATCTCTTTTTCAAATCCTATCAGGATCCAGCGTAAAGCAACAAAGTAGGAAAAAGCTGAAAGAGAAAATGATTTCATCTAACAATATAATGATTCTAGGTTCTTTAATTACGGTTTGATTGAGATACCTGTGTTCAATTAGCATCACCTAACGATTTATATTAGGCCAGTGAGCCGAGTTCAGAGCTGTATAGAGAATAGTGGAAAAAGTACTATAGAATCCACCTTTGTACTAACTTGTTTTATATTGGCTCTTAGAAAAGCACATCTGCTGTATTAAATGCATCCATTCTGTCTCTCTACTGGAGGTTACTGATTCTGTGTGATTTCTGAGAGAGAAAGAAAGGAAAAGAGAAAGATAGAAAGAAGGCCCTCAAAGAGAGCAGTGATACTGAGCGGAGAAGGATAATTAGGTTATATTAGATGAAGGAGAGTGTTTGGGAGCACAATGCAAGGAACTACAAACGGAGGAGATAAGACCTGATCATATTTAACGACTGTGTTTGTGTGATTATACAACCGTATCACATCTCAGATTTCACTATGGACCGCTCACTAAAAGAACTGTGGAAACATTTCTGCTGAAGATAAAAAGGTCAATGCAAAATGGATATCAAATGACATGGTTTACCTATGGAGCATATGTGAAGTAAACAACAACTTTGGAAGTAAACAACATCTTTGGAAGAAATGGACCAATTGATGTTGGTACGGTAACAACATCCTCCTACTCCTTCACTTAGACCTGACTCGTAGCTGACCCCATGACACTTTTAGGTCTGTTAGATGCTCTGGTTAAGAGCATCTGTGAATGTCAGAGGATGGTAAATTGGACTCTTCTGATCACACTAACAACCCAGCGGACAAAACTGTAATGTTGTAATGACGTCATTTCAACCAGTTTTGCCTGCTACTGTAGCTGGGAAGTTCAACCAGTTTTTCCTGCTAGCTGGGAAGTTCAACCAGTTTTTCCTGCTAGCTGGGAAGTTCAACCAGTGTTGCCTGCTAGCTGGGAAGTTCAAACAGTTTTGCCTGCTAGCTGGGAAGTTCAACCAGTTTTGCCTGCTAGCTGGGAAGTTCAACCAGTTTTGCCTGCTAGCTGGGAAGTTCAACCAGTTTTGCCTGCTAGCTGGGAAGTTCAACCAGTTTTTCCTGCTAGCTGGGAAGTTCAACCAGATCAATAGATGGCAACAATTCACTTACAGTTGATATTGGTACCTCATTTTAGTCATTGACTCCATATGAGTGTCTACATTCAAATATATATTTTTTTATTTCAATTATGTAAGGTTATTACATTACACACATCCAGCTATAGTAGGAACCATAGTGGATGTGTGTAATGTAATAATCTTTCAGCAGTGTGTGTGTTAGAGAGAGAAGGATTTGACTGGCAAATTGGCAACATTTAATTGGCAATTTGCTAGCTACATATGTTAACACGTTGAGTAGGTCTCTACATGTTCAGTGTAGCAGCACATGTCAACGTCAAAGAGTGTTTTTCACCTACAAAAGGCAGAGAACATTTTGTATCTCCATTTTCTTTGTTTATTGATTTTGTTAGTTCTGAAAATACATTTCCTGACCCAATTGTGGATTTCTATTTCAATGGGCTGAATATTTCCTTAAAAGCAATGGCATGGCTCGAACATTCTCTTTGTCGTCCATCTACTCTGTTCTGATTCATCTATTAATCCTTTGACATTATGTTCCTGCTTCTTTCTTAGTGTATCATCAGAAAACCTATTTTCATATTACTCCCTTAAATAATGTACAGTAGCTACCCATGTATGACACATTGGGTTTACTTCACAATAAATTGTTTTTAGCGAGCAGAACATTACAAATAGACCTGAACATTAGGCACTGATTCTAGTTTTCGTCGCATTTCTTTAAATCGTTTTTCCACAGCACCCCACAAACAACACAACACAAAAATAAAACGGCCACCATACAACAAGGTGATCAACATTAGGTTTCCACATTGGTCACATTTTTTTATATACAAAATCCAACGGAGTGCCTCACAAGTCCTCAACTGGCAGCTTCATTAAATAGTACCCGCAAAACACCAGTCTCAACGTCAACAGTGAAGAGGGGAATCCAGGACGCTGGCCTTCTAGGCAGAGTTGCAAAGAAAAAGCCATATCTCAGACTGGCCAATAAAAAGAAAAGATTAATATGGTCAAAAGAACAGACACTGGACAGAGATTTGTCTTTTTCTTTGCAAACTTGCCTAGAAGGCCAGCATCCCGGAGTCGCCTCTTCACTTTTGACGTTGAGACTGATGTTTTGAGGGTACTATTGTCAGCATCCTGCCCCCTGTTTGTCTCCGGGCCTCTAGAGGTCACCTGTGTTTCCCTCTGCCTTAGCTCTTCCTCGTGTGTCCTTATTAGTGTTATCCAGTTCACCTGTGCCTTGTTTCCCCTAGAGTATTTTAGCTGTGTTTTTTTCCCCTTGTTCCTCACTTGGTTTTTGAGTCTTGGCTATGTGTCTCCTGCTGTGTCCCATCGTCTTTCCTAGTGATCTAAGCTATCCCAAGTAAGCTTTCTAAGTTATTTTTATTTTGTTTTTCTCCCCTCGTGGAGTTCTTTTATTTTTCCTCCTGTTTTGTTTACTTTGTCCCCGTTAGTATTCCTCTTTCTGAGAAGAACCTTTGTTGGACAATTTTTTTGACCTGCAAAGAAACCTCTCCTTAAATTAAATCTACTTTGCCTGGAGTATTGCCTTGAGTGTTTCATTTGGGTCCAACTATACCTCCTCTGTGGCTAAGGGGTAGAACACCCAACTCTCCACTTCTGAGACCCGAGTTCGAGCCCAGCCTGTGACAGAAAAACCAAGTCACTCATGGACTCAGAAACACTCAGTTCCAAGGACCTGTTGGCGGTGATGGCTCAACATGAGGCATCTTTCCAGCGCCATGAAGCCGTTCTCAGCCGACAAGAAGATCTGATGGCCAGTCATTCTCAACTCCTGGCTGATATGATGAGTTCCATCCGCCAGCTCTTTGAACGCCTCCCTGGTCCTTCCCCTTCCTCCGGGTCACCCCCCAGTGGCGACAGGCCTTCTCCAGTGGCGGAGCCCCGACTACCACCTCCCAAGCCCTTTTCTGGAGATCCAAGTTCTTGCCAGGGTTTCCTCACCCAATGCTCCCTCACCTTTGAGCTCCAACCCTCAAGTTTTCCCACAGACCGTTCCAAGATTGCTTACATCATTACCCTTCTTTCAGACAAGGCGCTCTCCTGGGCCTCTGCGGTGTGGCAATCCCAGGAGGCCTGTTGTGACTCCTACGCTGCATTGAGAGGAGTTCAAGCGGGTGTTCGATCATCCTGTTAGTGGTCGGGAAGCTTCCAAGCGCTTACTGTCTCTCCGTCAGGGTTCCCAAAGCACGGCAGATTTTGCCATTGAATTTCGGACCATAGCAGCAAGGAGCGGATGGAATGATGAAGCGCTGAGGGTCTGTTTTCAGGGAGGGTTGTCCGAGCCCCTTCAAGATGAGTTAGCCACCCGAGAACCAGCTGGGGATCTCGAGTCCCTCATAGCATTGGCCATCCGCCTGGACACTGCTTTTGAGCTGCTTCAAGGGGCTTCCATTTTTACTAAGCTGGATCTCCGCAATGCTTACCATCTCGTGCGGATCCGGCCAGGAGACGAATGGAAGACGGCTTTCAACACACCCACGGGGCACTATGAATATCGGGTGATGCCGCTCGGGCTCACCAATGCCCCGCAGTATTCCAAGCCCTGATTAATGATGTTCTCCGGGATATGCTTAATCTGTTAGTCTTCGTGTACCTGGACGATATCCTCATCTTCTCGAGGTCACTGAAGGAGCATGAGGGGCATGTTAGCAGGGTTCTCCAGAGGCTCCTTGACAATCACCTCTACGTTAAACCTGAGAAGTGTGAATTTCATGTTTCCCAGACTCAGTTTCTCGGGTTTATTGTCACTCCCGGCCACCTAGAGATGGATCCCAAGAAGGTCAAAGCGGTCCACAACTGGCCCACACCTGCCACGGTCAAGGAGGTTCAACGGTTCATTGGCTTTTCTAACTTCTATCGGAAGTTCATTAAGAATTTCAGCTCTGTAGTAGCCCCTTGACGACGCTTACCAAGGGAGGAGGGACCAAGGTTCACTGGGGTCCGGAAGCAGCAGGGGCCTTCGAGGATCTCAAGCACCGCTTCACTTCTGCTCCGATCCTGGTGATCCCTGACCCAGAAAGACCTTTCGTGGTGGAGGTGGATGCCTCAGAGGTGGGGGTGGGAGCCGTCCTGTCACAGAGGAGTGAGGATGGAAGATTACACCCGTGTGCCTTCATGTCTCGCCGCCTGTCCGAGGCCGAGCGCAACTACCACGTGGGGGATCGAGAGTTGCTCGCGGTTAAACTGGCCTTGGAAGAGTGGCGCCATTGGCTTGAGGGCTCAGCATCCTTTCCAGGTTCTCACAGACCACAAGAACCTGGAATATCTCCAACAGGCAAAGCGGATGAACCCTCGGCAAGCACGATGGTCCCTTTTTTTTAATCGATTCCAGTTTCTCCTGTCTTACAGACCTGGCACCAAGAATGTCAAGCCGGATGCCCTGTCTCGAGCCTATTCTCCCGAAACACAAGAGAAGCCCTTGGCACCGATTATTCCGAGGTCCAGGATCGTCGCACCTCTTCAGTGGGAACTAGAAAGAGGGGTACGAAGAGGCCCTTGTCCATGAGCCCGATCCAGGCGGTGGTCCCGCCGGACGCCTGTATGTTCCTCTCTCTGTTCGGGCCCGCGTCTTGCAGTGGGGTCATGAGTCGCCCTTGACCTGCCATCCAGGTAGTGCTCGCACACTGGAATTCCTCCAGCGGCGGTTTTGGTGGCCGTCCATCAAGAAGGACGTGCAGGTCTATGTTGAGGCCTGCCCTGTGTGCAACCAGGAAAGTCTACACGCCAGCGACCCCAGGGACTTCTCCATCCCTTACCTGTTCCTCGCAGGCCATGGTCACACCTTTCTCTGGACTTTGTAACGGGACTTCCTCCATCCCAGGGCAACACAGTCATCCTAGTGGTTGTAGACCGGTTCTCTAAGGCTGCCCGGTTTATTCCCCTGCCCAAGCTGCCTTCGGCCAAGGAGACTGCTGAGCTCCTCATGGACCATGTCTTCCGGATATTTGGAATTCCCCTGGGCGTTGTCTCCGACCGAGGTCCCCAATTCTCGCCCCGGTTTTGGGGGCCTTCTGCAGGCTTATTGGGGCCTCAGCCAGCCTATCGTCTGGGTTCCATCCAGAGTCCAATGGCCAAACGGAACGGATTAATCAGGATCTGGAGACCACCCTGCGGTGTATGGCGGCCAATAATCCTACGCCTTGGGCCACCTATATCATTTGGGCTGAATATGCCCACAACACCCTCCAGTCCTCAGCCACCGGATTGTCCCCTTTCGAATGCCAGTTCGGATACACCCCTCCATTATTTCCAGAGGAAGAGGCGCAAGTTGGTGTTCCCTCGGCCCAGCGCTTTGTCCAACGCTGTAGGCGGACCTGGAAGAAGGCCAGGCGTACCCTCCTTCGGACCTCCCAGAGATACCAAAGTCAGGCTAACCGCCGCCGCCGGATGGCCCCTAGTTTCCGAGCTGGTCAGAGAGTTTGGTTGGCCACTAAGAACCTGCCCCTCCGGGTTGAATCCAAGAAGCTTTCCCAGAAATACATCGGCCCTTTTCGCATAGCAAGGAAAGTTAACCCGGTTTCTTACCGGTTGGTTCTCCCTCGCTCCCTTAGAATTAACCCCACTTTCCATGTTTCTTTACTAAAACCTGTCTTGTCTTCTCCCTTTGCCCCCCCACGCAGACCCCCTCCACCTCCCAGGATCATTGACGGCCAGCCAGCCTACACAGGGCGCCGGATACTGGACTCTCGGAGGGTCCAGAACTCTCTGCAGTATCTGGTGGACTGGGAGGGCTACGGGCCAGAGGAGCGCTCCTGGGTTCCAGCCAAGGACATCCTGGACCCAGGTTTGATCCGAGAGTTTCGCACCCTGAGGCCAGGGTGTTCTGGAAGGAACGTCAGGAGTCGTTCCTAGAGGAGGGGGTCCTGTCAGCATCCTGCCCCCTGTTTGTCTCCGGGCCTCTAGAGGTCACCTGTGTTTCCCTCTGCCTTAGCTCTTCCTCGTGTGTCCTTATTAGTGTTATCCAGTTCACCTGTGCCTTGTTTCCCCTAGAGTATTTTAGCTGTGTTTTTTCCCCTTGTTCCTCACTTGGTTTTTGAGTCTTGGCTATGTGTCTCCTGCTGTGTCCCATCGTCTTTCCTAGTGATCTAAGCTATCCCAAGTAAGCTTTCTAAGTTATTTTTATTTTGTTTTTCTCCTCGTGGAGTTCTTTTATTTTTCCTCCTGTTTTGTTTACTTTGTCCCCGTTAGTATTCCTCTTTCTGAGAAGAACCTTTGTTGGACTATTTTTTGACCTGCAAAGAAACCTCTCCTTAAATTAAATCTACTTTGCCTGGAGTCTTGCCTTGAGTGTTTCATTTGGGTCCAACTATACCTCCTCTGTGGCTAAGGGGTAGAACACCCAACTCTCCACTTCTGAGACCCGAGTTCGAGCCCAGCCTGTGACAACTATTTAATGAAGCTGCCAGTTGAGGACTTGTGAGACATCTGTTTCTCAAACTAGACACTCTAATGTACATGTCCTCTTGCTCAGTTGTGCACCGGGGCCTCCCACTTCTCTTTCTATTCTGGTTAGAGACAGTTTGCGCTGTTCTGTGAAGGGAGTAGTACACAGCGTTGTACGAGATCTTCAGTTTTTTGGCAATTTCTCGCATGGAATAGCCTTCATTTCTCAGAACAAGAATAGACTGACAAGTTTCAGAAGAAAGTTATTTGTTTCTGGCCATTTTGACCCTGTAATCAAACCCACAAATGCTGATGCTCCAGATACTCAACTAGTCTAAAGAAGGCCAGTTTTGTTGCTTCTTTAATCAGAACAACATTTTTCAGCTGTGCTAATATAACTGCAAGTGTTTTCTAATGATCAATTAGCCTTTTAAAATGATCAACTTGGATTAGCTAACACAACGTGTCATTGGAACACAGGAGTGATGGTTGATAATGGGCCTCTGTACGCCTATGTAGATATTCCATAAAAAATCTGCCGTTTCCAGCTACAATAGTAATTTACAACATTAACAATGTCTACACTGTATTTCTGATTAATTTGATGTTATTTTCATGGACAAAAAAGTTGCTTTTCGTTCAAAAACAAGGACATTTCTAAGTGCCCAAACTTTTGAACGGTAGTGTACATTATCCCAAAATGCTGTCAGTTTATCATAGGACCACAGCATATATAATAGGGTTCCTTGTGCTTCTTGCATCTCCAACAGATGTGACATTTCTGGGTGCATTACATGCATTCTGGCAGGAGTGTAGTAAGTCCAATGAATTATCTTAAATTGCAGTAGTTTGTCTTTGGTTGTAGGAGCAGGTATGAACATTTTCACATATAAATGTCTTCCTTTTTTTCCCTTTTAGGTTCTGAACCATCAGGTAGAGTTTCAAGCAATCCTTGATATAACTTGGCAATCATCTTCTTTGGTGTAGAATAAGCTTCTTTCAGTATTTTTTCTATCTAGATGCCTTAGGTTCATCCAGACTCTGTTGAAGCGATTGAATACAATTTCTGAGTTGTAAGAACTCAAAGAAATCGGCATTAGATCATCCAAATATTTATTGTAATTGATTGAATGACAGTAGAGATTGATCATAGTACACATGTTCAAAATTCATGATGCTACTTTGGAACCAGGACTTAAAGCCAGACTCAGTAAATCTCATTTACGTAATTTGGGATCATGAAATATCATACTGCCGGGGCGACAAAACAAATCCAGGCAAGACTTCATAACGTGCTCTATATGAGAGTTCTCAACCGGCCGCTCTGCCAGCCACTTTTCCATCAGTCAGTATCAGACAGCTGGTGTTCACATTTGCTTGTAGCCTACAACAAGTATGAAGGTTACTCTACTGTATAAAACTACAATTTAGTGAATTCCGCTAGCTATAAACATTACAGCAGTAAAATGTAATTCTAATTTACATAAACAAGTTCAACAATATAGGCTGCCTACTGCAATGGTAGCGCCGTTATCTGCTTGATCAATTAGCCAGCTAGCAAACGTTTGCAAGTGCATGAACGTTTATTTGGCTGTAGGCTAATCACCCACTGGTAGGCTATGCACATTTGCAAGCAATGCGTGTGTAGATCTGTTTGCTAGCCAGCTAGCTAGCTAGCTTCACCTACTGTACCAGAAGACAGAGCTGGCTTTCGTGATTATTATCCATAGCGTCCAGCATATGCTGCTGGCCATGCTGTATAGTCTGAAATATGGTCCAACTAGCAAGTGTTGCACTAGGAAAATATTATCAATCCCTTGCTGAATGAAAATCGCCCACAATTCTAGTTTCCTTCAGAAGCTCAAGCTAGCAACAACAAAGCAACTTTGTAACAACAGATCTGCACAGACAGGCAGATGCACAGGCGGATTGACAGCCAGGAGCCACTATTATCAGCTAAATTACATATATTACATACTGTATCACTCAAATCTCATTTATGAGTCTCGTTTGTATTGATTGAGAGGGATATAGCTACATATGTATTGTTGATGTGTTGCTGGAGTCATGAATGGATCAGAGGAACATATAGAATATGCATGAGATTAATTATCAATGTCCCTTTGCATAATAATTACCTGGAAAAATCTGACCTGCAATTTGTAAACAAAGCTGCTGTACTTATACTTGGTAAACCATTATTTTTATCACTTTGAAGTGATCCAAATGGCAAATTAATATTTCATCTATACATTTCGAGATATATTAAACCCGAAACAAATTGCAACATTTTATTTGGGACTTACTTAGTCTGGCTTTATAGGTGTTGAACACTGAAAGTAAGGTTATTATAATAATAATAATAATAATAATAATAATAATAACAAATAAAATAATACATATTTTTTAGGTCAGTATGTGTAATCTCTGACAGTAGAGGGGTTTGGGTCGCTGCGTGTTCAGCTCCCATACCAATTCCCAACCACTGCAGAGTGAGTGTCAGTACTGTGTCAATGCTACGTGCGGTCCACATCCTAAATGTACATCTATCATAATGTCATGGATGAAGCTGGGGTAATGTGCAAAGAGCTTTTTCATTGATCTGCTTTGTGTACAGAAGACAGGTTCACTCACTTGTACACCACACACTTTTCCATAAATCATGAGCCAGAGGAACCTTGGTTCCTGACATTTCTTTGAATGAGAGAGACTTTATAGTTCATAGTGGTATCCTTGAAAGGAAGGCAGCAACTCCAAATCATACCTCTGTCATCTCTAGCCTAGCAAGTGAAGCAGTGTGGGTTGCCTTAAATGTACTCGTGATTTAAAGTAACTGCCCAGTGTTTTCAGATTTCTACGATATATTATCTATAATTACTTACAATATGAGTGAAATAGTTTATAATTCATTATAATTAAATATGTTAAAAAGCAGCTTTCTTTGTTGGAATGGTGTGGGCGTACGCCAACAACAGAATGGTGCAGGCGTATACCGGTAATAAAAAATATTCATGCAAATAGACCTTTGATTGGCCAGCTCCTCATCCTCTAGACCAGTGGTTCCCAAACTGTGGCGCGGGGTCCCCCCCACCCCAAAAATATATTTTTGTGGGAACTCAGTCCGGCTTTTCAACTTAGAAAATTGGAGGGTACATCATAAGTTTTCCTCTGGTCATGTCAGTCATTGCATACCTTAGAGAGCTATTTATAACTTGTCAGAAATGTCCAGATCAACTAGCCCATGTCAGCTAACGTTTTTTAGCTAGTTTTTTAAGCCCATAGATTTTGTTGTAATGTTTGAGTCACTTATATCACATTAACAAATGTATAGAATTGCAAGAAAATTTGCTGATTGACCGGTTCATCCTCAGAGAGATTACATGTTCTATGGGAAAATGGCAAGCATTTTTAAATGGTCTGTTTGAGATACAAGTTTGAGGTAGGCTTTTTAAAATGTTTTTTCTCCAATTTATGCTTTGGCCACAAATATGAGTATAGGATGAGTCAACAACATAATTTTGTTTTAAATTAACAGAATATGAACTTTTAAAAGTAAGATGTTCACTGGACAGTCACTTTAAATGCCTTCCTTCTCCTCCTCCCTCTGATTTGTGTTTTGACAATGGCAGCTGGTGGGGTTTGATCACATCAGAGTGGTGTGTGTGTGTGTGTTGCCAAACATCTGGATAGGCACTTGAAACCCATTGTAAAGGGTGTACAATCAAATTGATTGGCCACACCATGCCTTCTTTTAGATCTTGATGGCAAATAAATCTGCCCGTTAAAATAAAGAAAGACAGTGCTGCCATTACATCTAGTATACAGTGCAATGAAATGGATATAATACAGCCAAACTGATTAGGCCACTTCTCTTGGATCTTGGTGACAAACACAAACAGACATGCACCCACACCCACACCCACACGCACAGACACACTACACAGTATAATGAACACCAGGTGAAGGAAATTCAAGTACGTGTATTTTTAATACATCCCACTAATTACATCAAAGCTGCGGATAATTGTCCTATCTGTAAGACTAAACCATACACAAGGCCCTGCTCTGCTGAGAGAGACTCCAATGCAATGCTTCAGGTTTATAAATGTAAGCAATTATTTGATATTCCATATAGATCCAGTGAGAAAAGATGAGAAATCCTTATACCTTGCTGAGTCATAGAAAGAAAGCCCCACGGGATCAACACAAACAAACCTCTAAAATACTGAATGCTAAATATGTGACATCTCAACTCATTAAAGCATTTTGCAAGAGAAAATAGGAGGATATAAAAAAAACTGTTGGGTTCTCTGTTCAGCTTTAACTGTCAAATTAGTCGTCTGGTTGAATTACTTAATGGTGCCTGAACCAAATTGTTTATTAATATTTTCTGTCCAAGCAGGTAGCGTGTTCATCTCTCACAGGAAGTCTAAAGTCTGGTTCACACTGCAGGCCTTAATGCTCAAATCAGTTTTGTTGTTCAAATCCGTTTTGGAATACTGACTGTCCAAACAGCATGTCGGATTTGTGTGTGTTAAGACAGCAATAATTTGCTGACATGGCTATGCTAGTTGTCATAGTAATGATAGGTGTGTGCACAGTGGTGTAGGCTGATTTGTGGTGGTGCTTGTGCTTCCTATTGCTCAGAAGTTATGTAGCAACAATGCCTTCTATAGACGTTTCCCAGTTGCTGTGAACGTTCAAAATCATAGTGTACGCATACTTTTAAAGCCTCAAAGGATAAGATGATCCAACTTTCAAAACGAGTAATTTTTGGCTAACCACAGCAGTCAACTAGCTAGCTAGGTACCTGTTACGCTTTCTAGTACATTCACTAATTTGTTTGTAAATAATTAACAAGCTAGCACATGTTCTTGTCAAATTGTCAGAGTAGCTAGCAAGCAGCAATATATGCCAAATAACAGTCTAAAAACCACTTGAAGGGCAAATAAATCAGATTTGACCGTTCAGACACAAGTCACATGGCCAGGAATCAGATATGTATCTGACTTCAAACCACCTACGAAGGTGTTTTCAAATGTGGCTTGACATATCAGATTCCATGTCCTTTTTAGCCTTTCAGACTGCAAACTGCCAATATGAACAAGGCTTTATAGTTTTGGTCATTCAGTAGGGGTCCCAAATATCTAGCATGGTCCCAGATCTGTTTATGAGGTATACAGACAACTGTCAAAATAAAGGATACACCAACATAAAGTGTCTTAATAAGGTGTTGGGCCACCACGAGCCAGAACAGCTTTAATGCACCTTGGCATAGATTCAACAAGTGTCTGGAACTCTATTGGAGGGATGTGACACCATTCTTCCACTAGAAATTTCACAAATTGTTGTTTTGTTGATGGTGTTTAAAAACGCTGTCTCAGGCGCCGCTCCAGAATCTCCCATAAGTGTTCAATTGGGTTGAGACTGGTTACTGACAGTCATGGTATATGGTTTACATCGTTCTCATGCTTATCAAACCATAAAGTGATCACTCGTGCCCTGTGGATGGAGGCATTCTCATCTTATGGGGGCATAGCCTTTGTGGCCAATATAATGGCCTGCCCAGCAGTTTTATACATGACCCTAAGCATTATGGGATGTTAATTGCTTAATTAACTCATGAACCAGACCTGTATGGAAGCACCTGCTTTCAATATACTTTGTGTCCCTCAATTACTCAAGTGTTTCCATTATTTTGGCAGTTACCTGTATACTGGCTGTTACGCAACTATAGGAGTCAGCACAAATACAGCACAAACAGACCTTGTAGCAGGCTACCAAATATCCACACATACAGCAAGAGAAACAAATGGGGTCCAGTGGACACAATATTACAGAGATCAAAGAGTAAGGGTTGAAAATCCTCATGTTTTTTCTAATGGTTTATGCTATAATATTTGCTCTACAATCTCTTGAAATGTGGTTTTTCATCCATCCATGGAGCAGTGTTGTGTCTGGAAGCGGGGGCAGAGGAGGGTATCCATGGAGAAGAATGAGATGAATATGAGAAGGCATAGATATGGTTCTCCTTCCAATCATTAACGAATCTCCTGGATCAAGTCAGTCACACAGATAAAAATACACCATATGGAACAGCTGGGACTGTGAAGAGACACACACACACACAGTTACAGACACACGCATACACACACACACACACACACACACATGATATCACATGCACTCTACACACACGTACACATGGATTTTGTGTTGTAGATATGTGGTAGCAGAGTAGTGGACTGAGGGCACATACTTAATGTGTTGTGAAATCTGTTTTGAAATGTAATGTCATGTTTTAATTGTATATAAGTGCCTTAATTTTTCTGGAACCCAGGAAGAGTAGCTGATCCATAATAAATACAAATACACACAGCACTGTACAAAAACGCACACTCTCTCTCTCTACCTCTCACGCTGTCTACCTCTCCCTCTACCTCCTTTATCTCTGTTTCTCTCTTCCTCTCCTCTCTCTATCCTTAGCTCTCTCTATCCCCCTCTATTTTTTCTCTCTCTCCCTCACTCTTCCTTTCATAATTATCATCCGCACACTCTTTTTTGTTTCAGATAACATATGACAACCAGCTGGTCCATGTCATACTACGGGAAACAACATCTGCTGTGACATTAAAATACAGTATGGCTCACAAGAGTCAAGACGCAAACGTGCACACACACACACAGACTGCAGTGCTGCTATTCACACGACACACCCCACAACATTGTGTGTGTGTGTTGTGTCCTCCAAGGTAACATCAGCTCCCTGATTGTTGTGGTTCCATTTTGACCTCATCACTACGGCAACCAGTTTTTTTTTCCCTCCATGGTTTCTCTGGCAACCTATTTTACTGCATTTGGTCACACTTTCCCTCTGGAGCGCAAAACATCTGTGTCCTTCTAACTAGATTCAACTGGAGGAGCATTGTCATAATCCTTCAAGTGAGACACACAAATCCATGCTTCATAATCTACAATATTCTTCAGAGATTATTAAATATGTTTGTGAGGGTGGTTGGTAGTAAATTCCTTGTAGTAAAGCAAATGCGCTACTTGATATCCTCATTTGCATAGCCAAATTAAAAACTTCAAAAAAAAATTATTAAATGCTGTTATCCTGCTAACCCATTAGACATTCACGTCTTTTAAAGGATACTGATACTGACATTCTATACAACTGAAATGTTATTGAATAATACCCTATGCTATAAACACGGAACAAAAACAATTAGTGGTTTCACAAACACTTGTGAAATATATATCAAAAGGCTTGAAAAAGGACTACAGTGAGTGAGTTGTTATCATCATTAGACTGATGTCTTCACCTACATCATCTAGAGAGAGAGAGAGAGAGAGCATCCCAATGCCCGTCACCCTGGCTGATCTCACACCTGTTCCTGTCCTCACCTTCTTTCATATAGATTTTGTCTGCTTGAAATAACCTTTTACAGTCTATGGAGTTTGCAATGGACATGCAGCAGTTTACGAAGATCTCAAGTCCCCATTCCATTCCATTTCTGACCTTGCATTCAATTTGAGTTCACCTCCAAATCGTGATTGACAGCTCAATGATTATCCAGATTTAACCTCACAAATCATTGCTGTAATTGGTGCTGCATTTCAACTGACCAAAACAAACACAGTCTGCTGCACTGTCAATATTATTCATACACATAGAGAAAACTCTTTGGTCACTCAGCATGGTGCCTGTATCAAAGTGTTTGTTTTTCCTCATAGCATATATCTTAGCAGTAACATGGGGATAGACAGATAGTCCAGCTAATATACTACTAGAGAACCCAGATAACACCATGCATCATTCTGCCTAACTGTTTCAGACGTATGCTGGTAGGCAAAGCCCAATGGGCAATGCTGGTTGTGATGACTGTTTCATCCAGCGGGCTGGCATGGTTGAGAGCTTTTCTTGACATACAGTGAGGGAAAAAAGTATTTGATCCCCTGCTGATTTTGTACGTTTGCCCACTGACAAAGAAATGATCAGTCTATAATTTTAATGGTAGGTGTATTTGAACAGTGAGAGACAGAATAACAAAAAAAAAATCCAGAAAAACGCATGTGAAAAATGCATTTTAATGAGGGAAATAAGTATTTGAACCCCTCTCAATCAGAAAGATTTCTGGCTCCCAGGTGTCTTTTATACAGGTAACGAGCTGAGATTAGGAGCACACTCTCAAACTCTCCACCATGGCCAAAACCAAAGAGCTCTCCAAGGATGTCAGGGACAAGATTTTAGACCTACACAAGGCTGGAATGGGCTACAAGACAATCGCCAAGCAGCTTGGTGAGAAGGTGACAACAGTTGGTGCGATTATTCGCAAATGGAAGAAACACAAAAGAACTGTCAATCTCCCTCGGCCTGGGGCTCCATGCAAGATCTCACCTCGTGGAGTTGCAATGATCATGAGAACGGTGAGGAATCAGCCCAGAACAACACGGGAGGATCTTGTCAGTGATCTCAAGGCAGCTGGGACCATAGTCACCAAGAAAACAATTGGTAACACACTACGCCATGAAGGACTGAAATCCTGCATCGCCCGCAAGGTCCCCCTGCACAAGAGAGCACATATACATGCCCCGTCTGAAGTTTGCCAATGAACATCTGAATGATTCAGAGGACAACTGGGTGAAAGTGTTGTGGTCAGATGAGACCAAAATGGAGCTTTTTGGCATCAACTTAACTCGCCGTGTTTGGAGGAGGAGGAATGCTGCCTATGACCCCAAGAACACCATCCCCACCGTCAAACATGGAGGTGGAAACATTATGCTTTGGGGGTGTTTTTCTGCTAAGGGGACAGGACAACTTCACCGCATCAAAGGGACGATGGACGGAGCCATGTACCGTCAAATCTTGGGTGAGAACCTCCTTCCCTCAGCCAGGGCATTCAAAATTGGTAGTGGATGGGTATTCCAGCATGACAATGACCCAAAACACACGGCTAAGGCAACAAAGGAGTGGCTCAAGAAGAAGCACATTAAGGTCCTGGAGTGGCCTAGCCAGTCTCCAGACCTTAATCCCATAGAAAATATGTGGAGGGAGCTGAAGGTTTGAGTTGCCAAACGTCAGCCTCGAAACCTTAATGACTTGGAGAAGATCTGCAAAGAGGAGTGGGACAAAATCCCTCCTGAGATGTGTGCAAACCTGGTGGCCAACTACAAGAAACGTCTGAACTCTGTGATTGCCAACAAGGGTTTTGCCACCAAGTCATGTTTTGCAGTGGGGTCAAATACTTATTTCCATCATTAAAATGCAAATAAATTTATACAATTTTTCACATGCGGTTTTCTGGATTTTTTTGTTGTTATTCTGTCTCTCACTGTTTAAATAAACCTACCATTAAAATTATAGACTGATAATTTCTTTGTCAGTGGGCAAACGTACAACATCAGCAGGGGATCAAATACTTTTTTCCCTCACTGTACCGTTTGGTTTCATTCAACCGCTCTCAACACTCCCGACTTCCTTGTTGGTTTTGGGTGGAATTCAGGTATAACAGCAACCTCTTCTGTGTTTAAGAAACCACAAAGTGTATTGCCCTAAAAAGGCAAAAAAAAGATTAATCACACACCTGTGCAGCGTGGAAACAATGAATATCATTGGTTTAATGTGTCTTGGTTAATGTAACGTGTCTTCAGATTTCACGAAGTCTCCTCAACCCTAAAATAAATAATTTGGTAGTGATAGCAATATTACTGTACAACGTAGACATTGTATTTTCTCCAGTGATTGCAAAAACAATTTGTATGTTGATGTAGTGCCCATCTGTTTCAACCTCTGTGTTGAGAAGTCATGTATTTTCCATCTGTTTCCAGAGAGCACAAAAAACGACACTAACCATGAACCTTTTGCCTTTCTGCTGCCACAGAAACAGACCTTGGGCTTGTTCTAACTCGTCCACCTGTGAATCCGAGGCCATGATTGCACTTCCATTGTGGGTGTGGTAGCGAAGCAACCGATATTTGCATGCAAAACATATATTAACATGCATTACCATTTCTACCGACAGTGGAAGAACTATTGTGGCGTGCTTCATGAAACAGAGGTGTGCTTCACCCGTAACACGACAAAAAAGCAGCAGAGGCTGCCGAACAATCGGCAAAAGTCAGACAAGGTGCACCGCGTGGTTTCAAACGGCACTCTATCCCCACTCTTCCAAAGAGAAAGTCACATATTTTTAAGTTTGGTGTGGCAATGGAGCGGTGTTTGAACAAATGCTAAGTCATTTAGCTGATGCTCTCATCCAGAGCGATGTACAGTTAGTGCATTCATCTTAAGATAGGTGAGACAACCACATATCACAGTCAAATATATTGGGCTCCTGAGTGGCGCAGTGGTCTAAGGCACTGCATCTCAGTGCTAGAGGTGTCACTACAGACCCTGGTTCAGTTCCAGGCTGTATCCATTCCAGCTAAACAATGGATATATTGTTTTTGCAACAAACAAACAAATATTTTAATACACACCTAAAATATATGAATAAAAAATCTGAGAATAGTAATATTTTGCACACACATGAAGGTACCCATAAGCAATCATTTCTGGTGAAAAAACATAAATGCGAAAAATTGGAAATGAACTGTTAATTTCTGCATCTACATTAAAAAAAATTGTGACTTTGTGGGTGTCATTTTTTTGGTTTAGACTTCTGCATAAAGCCCGGTTAGATGGAATATCATTAATCTGTGTTGTTAGACTTGTGGAAATATATTGGTGCAGCCTGCCCTTTAATGTACTGCTACAGTATGTATATCTCCAGTAAGGCAGCTTTAGAGGACTACAGTAATCTGACAACAGTAACCAAAGTGATGCATACATCTTGCTCAAGTCCCAACACAACCAATTAGCATTTTAACAGTGGATTCCTTCTGTGGGGATAAAGATTGGACTTAATAATCATCTTAAGGAAATGTAAATCATTACTAAGCCCACTGTCTACTCACACACCGTCTCCTATTATCAATATAATGCTCTGTGCGACTATGCAGCAACTGCAATTAATTACTGTTTTAGCCGTCATCGTAAAGACTTGTGAAGGACGTTGAGAAAATTCTTCAAATTCTGTATCATAAAGGCGTCATACCATCTGCTGCAGGCACTTCATTGTCCAGACCAGGACCGATTCTGCCTTTAAAAGTTTGCTTCAACAACAACAAGATTTACAGAATAACAACGACAAAGAATAAGTGTGCCGACATGTTTGAGAGTAAACAAAAATAAGTTGAAAGCTTCAAGCAAACAAAAAGTAGTTGAGAGCTTCAAGTTCCTTGGTGTCCACATCACCAACAAACTAACATGGTCCAAGCAGACCAACACAGTCGTGAAGAGGGCACAACAAGACCCATTCCCCCTCAGGAGACCGAAAAGATTTGACATGGGTCCTCAGATCCTCAAAAGGTTCTACAGCTGCACCATCGAGAGCATCCTGACTGGTTGCATCACTGCCTGGTATGGCAACTGCTCTGCCTCCGACCGCAAGGCACAACAGAGGGTAGTGCGTACAGCCCAGTACATCACCGGGGCCAAGCTTCCTGCCATCCAGGACCTCTATACCAGGCGGTGTCAGAGGAAGGCCCTAAAAATTGTCAAAGACTCCAGCCACCCTAGTCATAGACTGTTCTCTCTGCTATCGCACAGCAAGCAGTACCGGAGTGCCAAGTCTAGGTCTAAGAGGCTTCTAAACAGCTTCTACCCCCAAGCCATAAGACTCCTGAACATCTAATCAAATGGCTACCCAGACTATTTGCATTGCCCCCTTCTACCAGCTACTACTCTCTGTTATTATCTATGCAAAGTTACTTTAATAACTCTACCTACATGTACATATTACGTCAATTACCTCGACTAACCAGTGCCCTTTGACTCTGTACCGGTATCCCCTGTATATAGCCACGCTATTGTTATTATACTACTGCTCTTTAATATATATTTTGAAGGTATTGTCTTAACTGCATTGTTGGTTAAGGGCTTGTAAGTAAGCATTTCACTGTAAGTATTCGGCGCATGTGACAAATGCAAATCAAATTGTTTCACCGTAGGGATGTTGCCAAGTTTCCTCCAGAAGTGACGCTTGGCATTCAGGCCAAAGAGTTCAATCTTGGTTCCATCAGACCAGAGAATTTTGTTTCTCATGGTCAGAGAGTCTTTACCTGCCTTTTGGCAAACTCCAAGTGGGCTGCCATGTTCCTTTTCCTAAGGAGTGGCTTCTGTCTGACCACTCTACCATAAAGACCTAATTTGTGGAGTGCTGCAGAGATGGTTGTTTTTCTGGAAGGTTCTCCCATCTTCACAGAGGAACTCTGGAGCTTTGTCAGAGTGACCATCGAATTCTGGGTCACCTCCCTGGCCAATGCCCTTCTCCCCCGATTGCTCAGTTTGGCCGGGCGGCCAGCTCTTGGAAGAGTGGTGGTGGTTCCAAACTTCTTCCATTTCAGAATGATGGAGGCCACTGTGTTCAATCCTGTCTCAGAGCTCTACGGACAATTCCTTCGATCTCATGGCTTGGTTTTTGTTCTGACATGCACTGTCAACTGTTGGACCTTATATCATGTCAAATCAATTGAATTTACCACAGGTGGACTACAATCAATTTGTATAAACATCTCAAGGATGATCAATGGAAACAGGATGCACCTGAGCTCAATTCAAATCTAACAGGAAAGGGTCTGAATACTTATGTAAATAAGTCCTTCTTTTCTTTTTTGGGGGAAAATGTTCTTACTTTTAACCTTCCTTCCAACCTTCCTACTTTTAACCTTCCAGTTCTCTGCTGCCAATGAAAGGAACGAACTACAAAAATCTCTGAAACTGGAGACACTTATCTCCCTCACCAGCTTTAAGCTCCAGCTGGCAGAGCAGCTCACAGACCCCTGCACCTGTATATAGCCCATCTGTAAATAGCCCAACCAAGTACCTCATCCCCTACCATATTTATTTATTTATCTTGTTCCTTTGCACCCCAGTTTTTCTACATTGCACATTCATCTACTGCACATCTACCATTCCAGTGTTTAAATGCTATATTGTAATTACTTTGCCACCATGGCCTATTTATTGCCTTACCTTCATTATCTTACCTCATTTGCACTCTTTGTATATAGATTTGTTTTTTTTCTACTGTATTATTGACTGTATGTTTGTTTTACTCCATGTGTAACTCTGTGTTGTTGTATGCGTCGAACTGCTTTGCTTTATCTTGGCCAGGTCGCAGTTGTAAATGAGAACTTGTTCTCAACTTGCCTACCTGGTTAAATAAAGGTGAAAAAATAAAAATAAAGAAATAACTATTTTAACCACTGATGTGAAAGGATTCATAAGTAAGCATTTCATGGTAAAGTCTACAGCAGTTGTTTTCGGCGCATGTGACGTAAGATTTGAACAGCCTTTATATCACGTAGAATAGACGTTGAATTGACATCTGAGCCCAGTGGGGTGGTATTCTCACGAAACCACCCCAAATCTAATGACAAAACTTTAAAAAACGGTACATTTAGATTTTTACAAAATAAAAATAAACCAATAAATAGATTTACTAAATAAAATGTTAATTTCAAAATATCTTTCTCAAAAACATTTGTATATTGTCCCATACCATAACCTGTACTCAAAACATTTTGTTCCTAATTTATGTTGTTGTTATGTGTATTTTTCATTTTTCATTACATTTTTGTGACCCCACTGCACTTGAATATAACTGTTTTAGACTGACACAGGAGGAAAGATGGGAGGAAAAATTATAATTGTGATCTGCAGCTTCCTGGCTCGTAGTCAGCCAAGTCAGAGTATCAATCTGTCCCTTGCTCTACCAGAGTCACACAAGTTTGCATGAATAATGTAATGGGGATCCATCCATCCCCACACTTAGCTCTGCCTTGAATCTACATTCAGACCAGCCTCATCCCTCTAGCCTCATCCCTTAGCTCTGCCTTGAATCTACATAGAGACCAGCCTCATGCCTCCAGCCTCATCCCTTAACTCTGCCTTGAATCTGTCATTTAACAATGTGTGCTAATGAATCAAAGGACTAGGGTAGTGAGAGCAGAGGGATGTTCCACGTGGCTGAGGAAGAAAGAAAGATCCATAAGGCATTGCAATATGTTCCCTGTTTTCCCTGTCTCTCTCTCCCCTCATGTTCCTCACATGTCAGAGAGCTCATTACGTGGATGGGGAGTCTCCTGTTCTCTCCCCACACTCTGCAGCCACCCGAACTGCTCCTTCACTGAATCACAGCCAGTCTTGTAAATCATGAACAGCTAATGCAGCAATATAACCTTTTAATATAACTATTTAATCATTACAAAGGCTAATGGAAGCAATTCCAACATGGCTGCCAGGTTAATGCTCACTTGGTAGCTACCACTCTACCCTGGGACTTCCTTATTTATCTTCTTCCTGCCTACTGGCACATACAGTAAGGCAGAGATAAGAAGCCTATCTAGCCTTGTTTTCTCCTAGTTATAGAGTGTTGCACTGATCCAAAAGGGCTACACATGGCAAGCCATTGGAGTAAATGAGATGACAACATTTTACCCATCTTCAGGCTGATCAAGTCAGATGTGTCCCAGATGCACCAAAATAAAAACTGAAGCAGGAACATAGTAGTTGTAATTTGTTCTCTATTAAGAAACCAAAAATCTCTTCTCGACAGAAAAAGGGAACTAACAACTGAGTCACTGACAACCAAAACGAAACCAGGTGGGTTTTTAATATGGGTGCCTGCTGAGTGCTGGCCAAGCCAACTCAAGTAGGGTCTTAACGCACACCCTCCATGGACGCCCACTATATTTGCCTGATAACAGACAAACTAAAAGAAAATAAAACCCTCACCAACTTAGGTTAGGGAGTGAAAATAAACCAAACAGGGAGAACAAACCTGCCAGCACAGGTGAAACTAATGACTGACTAATGAGGCGACAGGTGCAGCACATAATGACAAACGATGATGAGTGCAATCAGTGCACGTCCACACACAAATAGAACAAAGCTTGAAATCGAAGTTGAAAACAAAAAACTAAAGACTGTAACACTTAATACTAGACATAAGCTCACTCCGTACTAAAGCCATGCAAGGAGACAGTGTTACGCCCAACGATTTATATACACTAGCTGACTGATAGGGGGCGCTGTGTTGAAGCCACCATGCCTCCATTTTGGCACTCCCCCATCATTGTAAAAAATATGTTTGGAAGCTATAGAAATGCATTTATTTATATTACAGACACCTTAATGCATACTTCAATTATATTGTGTGAGCTAAACATACAAATAAAAAATGTAATAATATATACAAATGTTTTCCTTAAAATATAGTTTTTGGTGATTACCAATGTTACTTTCCCCACTACAACAAAAAAAGACTTAAATACATGTAATTTTGTTCTTGAAACATTTAATTGAAATACTGTAGAATGAGATTCATTCCTATGGAGGACTTATCCTACTGGGGAGTGCTAATATGGCCGATCTGTGGCTTCAAAGCCTCTCAATGGCAAATACATAGCATCAGCAATCCAGGGTTGATAGATATCATTGGTTACACCTTGGAATGCATCCCTGTTGCTCCCATAAACTAAACTACTTTTAAATGGGTTTCAATGGGTGTGTGTGTGTGTGTGTGTGTGTGTGTGTGTGTGTGTGTGTGTGTGTGTGTGTGTGTGTGTGTGTGTGTGTGTGTGTGTGTGTGTGTGTGTGTGTGTGTGTGTGTGTGTGTGTGTGTGTGTGTGTGTGTGCGTGCGTGCGTGCGTGTGTGTGTACACTTTACAGATTAGAGTGTTTTGGTCTTATAAGAAGACCTCAGTTTTCTGAGAGAAACCTCTGAACATTTCTATTGTATGTGATGGCGCAAAATTATCAATTTCACCTCCAGGAGTATACGTTTTAAATGACACAATGGCAGTAACACACAAAAACAAGCATGATGACATACATTAACAATTTTGAAATAAGATTGACATGGTTTCCAAACTAAATTCCATGGGAGATTAGCTGCCCCACAGAAAGTAGGAAGGAAAGCTGGACTTTTCTAAACACCATAGCAGCAACCATTTTAAGTCAGTTTGTAAAGTCTACTGCTCTGACTTCCAAATCCTATACCTGACCAATACAATTACACACAACGTTATACACTGCAAACCCTTTTAAAGGTACATGACCATGCCCTAAACAGTCACAACAACACTTACATTACTATGCTATTTCTGGAAATTTCACACTAACCCAAACCAGTTACTTCCAACAATACCATGTCTGTTGCATTATTAAAGATGTAGAACATGATTGTGATTGTTCAGCAGTGTTCAAACAATAAAGAACTAACATACAATACTGTTCTGTACTGTACAATTCTTTCTCATTCTTTCTCATATGCGATAACGTTTACTAATAAACTTGAAGCTTGTAACCCTGAGGTAAAGTATACCTCGTCGGTCAGTGTACTTTCCCACCAGCTCCAGGGACAGAGGCCCCAGGGTCATGAGCTGGATTAAGATTAAGATGCCCACAGCGGAAGGACATTCATTTCAGGGCCTGCTTGAATGGTGCTCTCCATTGGGATGAAGCATGGGAAACTCTGGCCACTCTCCCTCCCTCTGTGCCCCCTCTATCACTCTCTCTCTATCCTTTCTCTCTCCCACTTTCTCTGGCCCCTCTCTCTCTCTCTCTCTCTCTCTCTCTCTCTCTCTCTCTCTTTCTCTATTTTTCCTTCTGCTCTCACCCTGTGTAGAGGAGATCGGTCTACACCATGAGGGGGGAATAGTTTCAGTGTGACGCCTGTGAGTCAAATGGAACTCTCCCTAGGAAGCAGGGGATTACGTTACCCTCAGAAACCAATCATGTGGAGCCCAGAACTACCCCTAGACCAATCACGTGGGGCCCTGGGCTATCCCCTCTTCTTCCTGTCGGTTACAAGGGTTTAGTATGGTGTAAAATCCAAATTAAAAGTTGAACGGTTGAGAGAAGGCCCGTGTGAGCAAGATGAAACATCATTGTGCGGGCAAACACTTGAGTCGAGAGAGAAGAAATGTGGTTGAGCGAGCAGAGGACGGGTCCCACAAGCGCAGGCCATCATGTTGTGCGCAAATTAAACTTGAGAGCTTGCGAGTGTGACTATGACCGAGCAGAACTGCATTGCTGCACACAGTAAATTAATTAGAGAGCAGAGATTTTTGTTCGCCTGAAGAAATTACTGAACTCTCACAAATACGCAGCGTCCCACGGAGGATGTCTCCAATCTCCCTCTCGTACCAATTTTCCAGTTTGCTCTCCAAAATCCATTTTGCTCTCGCAACTGCTTACTATAATTTCATAACATGGGGGGAATTCTAGCCAATTAACATATCCTGTAGCAGTCTACTGAAAAGCAATTGGTCAGGTTTTTGGACAAATCACGGCTTTTGACCATAGAGATGAAAGGGGACGGTGAAAGGTGAATGATGGCTGACAATAGTTTGATATTTTTTCAGTAGAGAAACTAGCTTACTGACAAGCTAGCTAATCAACTATGATTTCAATATTGAAATTGTAGGTAGTTATTTGGTCTTCTGTTATTAAAGCAGGCTATTGATGAGATATGTTACGTTAACGTCAGCTAGCTAGGAAGCTAACTAGCTAAAGTTTAACCATGTGGTTTAACCAAAGCCAAGGTGGTTTCATTTTGTCTCTGGTTTAACTAAGAGCATTGTAGCTTAGTCTAGGAGGGGTTTAGTAGAGGAGAAGGATTTGGAAACGATTAAGGAGGGGGAGCCAATAGAGGTCAGGGTCTGAACAAACCGCACACTTTGAGGTAGTCTGATTTGAAATAAATATTTGATAACTTTTCCTCTGTCAGTTTTGGTACATTTACAATAAATGAGAATGACCTCAAACCATTTCTCTATCTCCATCCCTCTTTCCATGCATGTCCACTGTCACTAATATGTTTTGGTGAAGTTGTTCTCTGCTCAGCTGTCAGAGACGGGAGATACAGGAGTCCATTCTGTTCCAAGCAGATTACCTTGTCTCTCCTCTATGCACAGCACTCTGGGGACTTCTTGCAGGTAACCATGACATTCACCAATCACCCCCGTAACTTAATCATTAGTTGTACTGAGAGTCGCTCTAATTTCTGTGACTCTGTATAAAGGCATTGTACATAGGCCATTTGTCACGTAGAGAGAATGATGACCAGCTGCTGTCTATTGGTTAGAAATATGGTTCTATACAGAGGATGGTTCTAGACTGACTGTATGTGATAGTCATTGCTAAACAATAGTGTAGTGTGGGTAAGGGATGAAGTGAAAACCTATAGGAGGATAGTTCTCCACAAGTTGGGTTGGGCATGAAATGACAGCAGGCTGTTCAATACTGAGCCATACTGACTGACAAGTCGCGTGGATTGCGACAGAGCTCATGTCATTGTTTTAGGTGGAATCTTATGTTGAATGATGACTGTATTATCTGTTTGCATTATATCTTTCTTCTACTTGTGCTCTTTCCACAAATAGCTCTGGCTTGCTGATAGCATCTGATCTGATGAGACCTCCTATACGACCGTTTTCAATAAAACTTCAACTGCCAAATTCAAATAATTTGGAATTCTGTAATTGATAGACAATGGTAGTTCCCAATCAGACAATTACTATAAAAAATATGTTTTCATCAGTGCAATGTTTGGTGAATGCATGGTGTTGTTTTGTCCTTGAATGCTGGGTGTACTGATTCCATCCTCACCTCCTCCATCACTGCAACGGATTGTTCGGTCTGCTGAGAGGGTCATTGGCTGCCACCTGCCTTCCATTGAGGTCCTGCATGACTCCAGGGAAAGAAAGATCCCCCCTGGCAAACGATTCAGAATCTCCCGCTACCTGAACAGTTTCTTCCCCCGCGCCGTGGCCCTCACCAACCGATTATCCTCTCAGCCATTGACTTTGCACTCTCTGCACATCTCTTACATGCATCCTTTATAACGTAGCTGATAGTGTTCATAGTACGTGGAACTATGGAAATTCTCCATCTATATTGTTTTGTCTGTATATTATGTTTATTGTGGCAGCACCAATTCATAGAGTCTTAAATTTCAATCGAGCTGTCTAAAGTGATACTTCGGTGATACGGCTTGAATCCAGCTCCTAATCTCCAAGCACTGATTGCGTAATGCCGCAATCCCACTAGAATGGCTGAGACATGAATATAACAAGACAACTCCTTTGAAAAAGTCCCAACTGAGAGGAGAGAAAATACTGAAAATCACATCAATTGGCTGTGTAGTGAAGCTAACTTTCTTCAAATTGCCATGAAGCAGTTTTCTCTGAAGTTGCCTAGGACGTCAGACAGAGACTAGTGGGAGAGTTCTGCAACTTATTTTGACCGCATCACAAGATCGATTCTTTTCTACAGCCACCACCACAATGGGATGGGAAAAACTTTGAAAAAAAGCCCTCCCAGTGCTGCCAGGCCAGGAACACATCTGACACATGCATTGTTGTAATTCATTATCAGTAACAAAAACCAGCAACACAGAAAGAGAGGGCAAGAACAAGAACAAGCTACAGGCAGATATCTTGTCTTCAGATCATTAAAAGTTGATAAGAAAGGGTTTTATTGTGCCAAATTTAGTGGCAGTGCAATTACGAGGAGTGTCCTGACAGATAAGGTTGGCAGGCTGTGACTGCAGTACATACAGGCGGGCGCGGTGACAGCCATATCACGTGTAGCATCAACACTTCTCTCTCTCTCTCTCTCTCTCTCTCTCTCTCTCTCTCTCTCTCTCTCTCTCTCTCTCTCTCTCTCTCTCTCTCTCTCTCTCTCTCTCTCTCTGTCTATCAGAATGCCAGCTCAATTTCCCCCTTTCCTTCTCCCCTGTAATAACCTTGGCTTTAACACATTAAGAAAATGTCACCACGACCAACTTCAGAATGCAAAAACGCACATAATAATATAACTGTCATCATCGTATCTGTCCTTGATCTCTTTCTTCCTCTCTCTCTTTCTCTATGCCCTTCCTCTCGTTCTCTCTCTCTGCTCTCCTCTTTTTCTCTCTCCTTCCCCTCTTTCTTTCTCCTTGTCTCTCTCCATCTCTTTCTCTGTCTCCCTCCCCTCAGTTCCTAGCTCGTCCTTGTCGCCCTCAACAACCGAGTCGACCGCATACCTCCTGCTACCTGCTGCTGTGCCAAACTTCCTGCATTCCTCCCGTAGCGCCAGGCCTGTCATGCAGAACGTCTCCCAGTCGGGGCACACCAATGATTTCCTAACGTGTTCAGAAGAGTTATTCATAAACAACATGGCACAAACTGCAGGCCCTTGCTTTTCAGAGGGAGGAGGTTGTAAAAGGGTTCACAAAGTAAGGAAATAAACAGGACAAAGATTAGAGTGGAGCTGTGGAGTGACATTCTTGTGTGTGTCATTCTTATGCGCGTGTGTGTGTGTGATTATGTTAGGCTTGCTGTGTTTCATTGGCTTGTTGTGTGTACTGTAAGCAGGGCCTCCCATAATAACTGTGTGTTCCACAGCTTTGTTTATCTTGATGAAAATGTCTGACAGCTGAGACAGAAGCTTAGGCAGACGCAGGGTGAAAGGTCATCAGGTGTGTGTATGTGTGTGTGTGTGTATGTGTGTTTGACAAACGCAGGGTAGCAGGCAGGTCATCGGGTAATGATGCTGTCTCCTCTGTCAACAAGAACTTCCACAATACTGTGATCCAATTACACCATTAAATGCATGTACATGCTCTGTAGACAACTGTTTGATGCATGGACAGAATACTATTTCAAATATCTCAATCACTTTCAAGTACAAAATATTCAGATATTGTTTTATTTGAAAAAGACAAGTAATTGAATATTTAAATGGAAATACACTGTGGCAGCAACACCTGGTTAGAAGAGCTGGCTGTGGCAGCAACAGCCCTAGTTACCTGGTTAGAGCAGCTGGCTGTGGCAGCAACAGCCCCGGTTACCTGGTTAGAAGAGCTGGCTGTGGCAGCAAAAGCCCCAGTTACCTGGTTAGAGCAGCTGGCTGTGGCAGCAACAGCCCCGGTTACCTGGTTAGAAGAGCTGGCTGTGGCAGCAAAAGCCCCGGTTACCTGGTTAGAGCAGCTGGCTGTGGCAGCAACAGCCCCGGTTACCTGGTTAGAAGAGCTGGCTGTGGCAGCAACAGCCCCGGTTACCTGGTTAGAAGAGCTGGCTGTGGCAGCAACAGCCCCGGTTACCTGGTTAGAAGAGATGGCTATGGCAGCAACAGCCCCGGTTCCCTGGTTAGAGGAGCTGGCTGTGGCAGCAACAGCCCCGGTTACCTGGTTAGAGGAGCTGGCTGTGGCAGCAAAAGCCCAGGTTTGTCCAGGTGTCTGACATATAGAGTTGTGTTGTACAGAGTAGTGTTGTATCTGAGAAAGTATTTGCATGTATTTGAAAATACAAAAATACACTGATTCAAATACCCTCATTTAACCCATGTATTTTAAATTAGTATTTGAAATACTTTAAAAGAGTAGGCTATTTAGAGGAAATTATTTGAAAATACTTTCAAATACTGTACTTAGAAGTCGTTCATTCGGGCCACATTATGTGAATCCATGTCTGGCTCTATATAGGTTATGATCTGTGCTGCTGTGTGTTTAAAATGTATTATTCTATTGAAATGCTGAAAGAAGGTTCCTTCTATGGTTTTAAACTAGGAAATGTGCTCAATGTTCACAGTGAACTCTTTGTCTTGTCATAGCATGGTATAAAATGACATTTCCTTTCCTCTAGTAGGCCTACTGAAATTAAATCAGCAGAAGGAGAAGAGAGAAAAGGAGTGTAGAATAAATAGTGTCTGCTTTCAGAACACACTTGAACATTCTTCACTGTGTTCGTTCACGTCAGCAAATTCCCATCTTCAGAACATTCATCACTCACAGTGTGCGGTATAGTTGAAATACAGCTATTGCTATTGCAGTCCATTTACAGCAGAACAAACCCAAACTTTAAGTGCTAGCTTTAATAACATTTTAAACTATAAAGCTGGAATGGCTACCGCGTTCCTCCATTTATCATTCTGTTTCCTTGGGGGTTGTCAGTCACGAGTGAGTCTCAGCACGCACAGCGGCATGGAAACAAATCCCCTTCAGAATAATTTCTCAACATAACTGCTGTAGCTCCTCACTGATCTCCCAGAAAAACCTGGCAGCCATAAAAAAATACTATAAAAAATGCAATAAATAAAAAACGTGTTGCCTTGTGAATTAATCATATTAATAAAAACCCAGCAAGTGGCTCACCAGAGATAGATCAGCTGATTGCCAGTTTACAAGCAATACAAGTTGCTCTCCTGGTTCTCTCTCTCTCCCTCCATCTCCCTCCTTATTTTTCGCTACTTATCTTTACCCCCTCTCTCTACTTCTCCCTTCCTTTGTTTTATGATTCCTTCTGTCATGTTAAAGACTTGTCTAAATTTTAAAATCACATTTACAGTGGCGCTATAGACAGGTGGACTTTTAGACTTATCTGTTTGACCTGTGTCCACCTGCCTGCCGCAGTGCCAGAGCTACAGCAAGGAGAAACGAAAGTATGTCTAGAAGTACTGTATGTTATTGTTAATTGGGCTTTTGTTTTCTCTGTACAATTATATCTCCAGTCTAAAAGGTGTTAATGTAAGTTAGTGCTGTTATGGTACATAATCATGAGACTCACAATACTGCGAGATTAAATGAGTTTATCCACCTTATGTAGCCCCGCCAGAGCCATTTCGAACGTGTTTGTCTTCAACTTGCTGTGCATTGACACACAAGCAAACACAGGAAGAATATGGCGTTAAATATGAATTAACATTTTCAAAGCTATTAAATAATGTGCACAGAATTACAGAATTGGAAAGATAATTCTCTGTTGAGGTAAATTATTTATCCAGAGTGACTTATAATTAGTGCATTCATATTAAGATAGCTAGGTGGGACAACCACATAACACAGTCATCGCAAGAGCATCAGCAAAGTCAGTTCAAGTAGGAAGAGACAATTATGAAAAAAATTATAAGTGTGAGATTTATTTAAGATACTCTTCGAAGAGGTAGAGTTTCAGACATTTTTGGAAGATGGGCAAGGAGTCCTCTGTACTGACGTCAGGTGAAAGCTCATTCCACCATTGGGGTGCCAGGACAGAGAACAGCTTTGACTGGGCTGAGCGGGAGGTGGGAGCTGACCCCCCCAATGGGGTGGGAGGGCCAAGAGACCAGAGGTAGCAGAACGGTGTTCGGGTTGGGGTGTAGGGTTTGAGCATAGCCTGAAGGTAGGGAGAAATATCAATGGCAATATGTTTTTATGTAGGATATTTGCAATCTGTTGTGCCACATAGCTAAATCTATGGGAATGCTAACTGCCATAAAAAATTGGCATGGAAACAATGTTTTAATATTTTAAAAGATTTTCCTCAACAGAAAATCACCATAACTTTCTAATTCTGGGCATGTTATTTAATAGTTTTGCCAAATGTAATTTATATAACAACACCACCAGATGTGTGTCAATGTGCCTGAAGTTGAAACTGCAACAAATTGTCTGCGCCCTTGTTGCCAGGCTAGATAAGGTGGATAAACCAATCGGCTACTGTCATTAACTGGACTTCTCATTTCTCTGTATATTTCTATCTACACTATGGAAGGTCCTACTGTACTGAAGGTTTTCAATACTGGGTGTCTCTGTGTTAGAGGAATTTCAGGCCAACACCCAATTTGAGCTGTGAGAGATCATTCATCTGGGGGCTTGGCGTTACACCTACTGCACTGTACTTTACTGAATATAAAAACGAATTGTCCGCTTTAATCCTTTAAATCAGGGATGGGCGACTGGGGGCCCATGGGGGCCCATGTAGTCACTTTCAATCAGATATGATATTAAAAACTGCTAAAATGTCTCTCCACCCTATGGCAAAATGTGTAGAATTGCATGAAATTAGTTATGAAATAAAAAAATCTTCTCTCCGCCCCATGGAAAAATGTGTACAATTGCATCAAACTTGCTTTAAAACTGTAACATTTTCTTTACGCCCCATGGCAAAATGTGTACAATTGCAGGAAATTAACTCGGAAAACTTCTCTCCGCTGTCAAGAGGGTGGCTGCTAAAATGTTTTGCTCACAAGTTGAGGGGTGATCCTACAACAAAATGTCACTAGGCCCCCCAAAAGGCTGACTGCATGTGTATGGATATTGGTACACAGACCCGCGAGCCACTGCTGGCCCTCATGATGAGGTCAGATTTTTTTGTGGCCCCCACCCCCATCAAAGTTGCCCATCCTTGCTTTAAATGACTGGTTAACCTGAACCTCACCTGTCATGAAGAAAACAAACAAATACAACCACATCCAACCTACTCTGCCACCCACACTCTCTCTCTCTCTCTCTTTCTCTTTCACACACACACACACACACACACACTTTCTCTTTTGTCACAAGCTCCTTGTCGTTAATTGCAATTCGGTCACACATGACAACACCATGGGAATTGTCACATGGTCACACTCTACCTTTGTCTTTGAATACAGCTCCAAAGGGCCCGCAATCACCAACACTGGACAATTGAGGAGTGGAAAAACATGACAGAGAGTTCAGTTTACTTGAGTGGCCTGTGCAGTCCCAAGACCTCAACCCAATAGAGCATCATTGGGATTAGATTGAACGGGCTGTTCGCAGCATGAATGTACCCCCTGTCCAATCTGCAGCAACTGCGTGACGCCATCATGTCAGCGTTGACCAACATCCATGTGGAATGTTTCCGACACCTTTGAGAATTCCCCAAATAATTCAGGCTGTTCTGGAGGCAGGCTGTTCTGCATAAACTGTCCGGTAAATGTGTATTTATTTTGTGCCATTTTGTATCATGGTTTACTAATATTCCAGAAATGGTCAAACTCCCAATGACGTCGTCCCACGGGGGAACAGCTGAGGTATCTAACCACCCACCCAACATGGGGGGAAACACTGAGGTATCTAACCACCCACCCAACAAGGTGGAATGACTGAGGTATCTAACCACCCGCACAACACTTCGTTTTACACTGATCCACTGGCTGAACGATGACACGGATAATATAGAGCTGGCAGGATGTTCCATGCACCGGCAGGACAGAGAAGCTACGTCTGGAAAGATGAAGGGCAGGGGTGTGTGTCTATTTGTCAATAACAGCTGGTGTGCGATGTCTAATATTAAAGAGGTCTCGAGGTATTGCTCGCCTGAGGTAGAGTACCTTATGATAAGCTGTAGACCACACTATCTACCAAGAGAGTTCTCATCTATTTTATTTGTTTATTTATTTACCACCACAAACCGACGCTGGCACTAAGACCACACTCAACAAGCTGTATAAGGCCATAAGCAAACAAGTAAATGCTCATCCAGAAGCGGCACTCCTAGTGGCCGGGTACTTTATTGCAGGCAAACTTAAATCCGTTTTACCTCATTTCTACCAGCATGTCACATGTGCAACCAGAGGAAAAAAAACTCTAGACCACCTTTACTCCACACACAGAGACACATACAAAGCTCTCCCCCGCCCTCCATTTGACAAATCTGACCATAATTCTATCCTCCTGATTCCTGCTTACAAGTGACTCGCTCAATACGGAAGTGGTCAGATGACGTGGATGCTACGCTACAGGACTGTTTTGCTAGCACAGACATGAATATGTTCCGGGATTCATCCAATGCCATTGAGGAGTATACCACCTCAGCCATCGGCTTCATCAATAAGACCATCGACGAAGTCGTTCCCACAGTGACCGTACGTACATATCCCAACCAGAAGCCATGGATTACAAGTAGCATCCGCATCTAGCTAAAGGCTAGAGCTGCCACTTTCAAGGAGCGGGACACTAATCCGGGAAATCCCGCTATGCCCTCAGACGAACCATCAAACAAGCAAAGCATCAATACAGGATTAAGATTAAATCCTACTACACCAGTTCTGATGCTCGTCGGATGTGGCAAGGCTTGAAAACTATTACGGACTACAAAGGGAAACCCAGACGCGAGCTGCCCAGTGACGCGAGCCTACCAGACTAGCGAAAAGCCTTTAGCGCTCACTTCTTGGTAAGCAACACTGAAGCATGCATGAGAGCACCAGCTGTTCTGGACGACTGTGTGATTACGCTCTCGGTAGCAGATGTGAGCAAGACTTTTATACAGGTCAACATTCACAAACCCACGGGGCCAAGACATGTATTCAAAGCATGCACGGACCAACTGGCAAGTGTCTTCACTGACATTTTCAACCTCTCCCTGACCGAACATATAATACCTACATGTTTCAAGCAGACCACCATAGTCCCTGTGCCCAAGGAAGCGAAGGTAACCTGCCTAAATGATTAACGCCCCTTAGCACTCACGTCGTTAGCCATGAAGTGCTTTGAAAGGCTGGTCATGGTTCACATCAACAGCATCCTCCTGGATACGCGAGACCCACTCCAACTCGCATACCTACATTAACATTGACAGGGTTGTAGTGGAGTGGGTCAAGAGCTTCAAGTTCCTTGGTGTCCACATCACCAATGAACTATCATGGTCCAGACACACCAAGACAGTCGTGAAGAGGGCACGACAATACCTCTTTCCCCTCAGGAGATTGAAAAGATTTGGCATGGGTCCCCAGATCCTCAAAAAGGTCTACAGCTGCACCATCGAGAGCATCCTGACCGGTTGCATCACCGCCTGGTATGGCAACTGCTCGGCATCTGACCCCAGTACATCACTGGGGCCAAGCTTCCTGCCATCCAGGACCTATATACTAGGCGGTGTCAGAGGAAAGCCCCAAAAATGGTCAAAGACCCCAATCATCCAAGTCATAGACTGTTTTCTCTGCTACCGCACGTCAAGCGGTACTGGAGCGTCAAGTCTAGGACCAAAAGGCGTCTTAACAGCTTCTACCCCCAAGCCTGCTGAACTATTAATCAAATGACCACCGGACTATTTACATTGACCCCCACCCCCATTTGTTTTTTTACACTACTGCTATGCTGTTTATTACAGTCACTTCACCCCTACCTACATGTACAAATTACCTCAACTAACCTGTACCCCCACACATTGACTCGGTACCGGTACCCCCTGTATGTAGCCTCATTATTATTATTTTATTATGTTACTTTTATAATTTTTTACTTTAGTTTATTTGGTAAATATTTTCTTAACTCTTTCTTGAACTGCACTGTTGGTTAAGTGCTTGTAAGTAAGCAATTCACAGTAAGGTCTACACCTGTTGTATTCGGAGCATGTGACAAGAACATTTTGATTTGATTTGATTTTATCCTTTGTCTGCAAATACAACAACCCAGCAATGTAAAATGAATCTTAACTGTGAAACTAATGACTTGGAATTGTAACTATGAAACTAGTTCCTTGAATAAAACACTGAGTGTTATAATTATAGTGGTCCTATATACCTCAGTTGGTAGAGTGTATCACTTGCACCGCCAGCGTTGTGGGTTTGATTCCCGGGGCTACCCATGAGTGAAAATGAATGCACAAATGACTGTAAGTTGCTTTGGATAAAGGCATCTGCCAAATGGCATATCTATATATTATATTACCATATCTCACTCTTGGTGTGATTGTAAATGTTTTATCTAAACAGTGTGGGATTAGATGACATCTCTCACTTCGTAGTGTGATTGTAGGTGTAATCGCACATTACAGTCTCCAAGCCTTCCTCAGGCCTTTAAACCATGTGGTCTGACTATATCACAGCCTCAGCCTTCAAAGCCGACAGGCCTGACATGCAGCATTAATCCAAGCTGCTGCACCCACCAAAGTCAGCTTTTACAAATGAAGGACACCCGACCAAGAGTGGAGACTGGGAATGTTTTATTTTTTCTCTCGATCCCTTCTTTTTCTTTTGCAAGGAGAGCAAAATCCTGAGCCTGATGGATGCATCTGTGTGAAGCGTGGGCTGGTGGGAGACAATTGGAGACGCAACGGAGGGAGATAGGTTAGGGAGGGAGAGTTAGCACCACGCAGCATCCCGACGCCTCTCTGCCACTCCGCTCTGCCACACCAAGCCAGTGGATTTCAACCCGCATAGATCAATGAGGGCTGCGATGGCTGGAAAGGGAGCTGACAAGAAGATAAGCACAGCTCAGACAGCTTCATCCATCTCATGTCTTTAACCCTGACTTTAAGGCTTTTTTGGGGGGAGGACTGGAAACCTATGGTCATTTTCATGTACTGTAAATGGACCCATGAGCACCAACATGTGAAATTCATAGGAGTATGTCAAATCGGGTGTGAAATTAAAGCTAAGAGTCTATATTTTGGGGAAATGAATAAGCAAAGGCGTTGATTTCTTGTCAAACAGATGATAAGTCTTAAAAGGTATTAGAAATACATCAAAACACAATCATGTTGAAGTAAAGACTATCAACACATATTAGCTTAGGCGAATTTGTTCTGTCTTGCCTTGTGCCTTGTTCCTTCCGTTACCAAAAACCCACATATCTTTAAGATATTTTCAAATTTCTCTCCCTCATGAGGAGGGAGGATACTGTAATAAAAGTTCTCAGAATTAACAAGTAAAGGTAGACCCACTAATTAGTTACAGTGTTTTTACTGATATCTATTTTATAACAGACTTTTTTCCGCTAATATAATTTCCCTAAAATAGGTAACGTAATTTCTGCAATTGAATTGGCTACAATGGGAAATCATAGTAGTCACAAAACCCTGTTGGGTCACCTGCGACTGTCCTCCCTTCCACAGGCATACTGTTTCTCTTTCTGTCGTCTGGTGGTCAAAGGAAGAGAGTGAAAAGTCTGGACAGTCTCTCTCTATCTCTCTCTTCCCCCTCTCTCTCTCTCGCTCTCTCTCTCTCTCTCGCTACAATTAATGTCACTACTACCAGATCTTACTGACACCTAACAATGAGCCCCCTCTCTTTAATTTACTGTAACTAGCATCCTCACCCACTGAGCCACCAACCAACACCGGACGTCTATGGACCGGACCAAATCTGAACCAATCATAGACGTCTATGTTTCACAAGTTTGGACAGCATAGTACAGTACAGTACATTACAGTACAGTGAGCACAGTAGAGTACAAAACAGTACAGTACAGTAAAAAAAGTAGAGTATAATTCAGTAAAGTACATTACAGTAAAGTAAAGTGGAGTAGAGTTCCATACAGTACACAGTAGAGCACACTAGAGTTGAATATATTATAATGTCCAGTACTGTACTGAACTATACTCTACTTTACTGTACAGTACTGTACTCTACTGTACTGTACTGTACTGAACTCTACTGTTCTGTGCTGTACTGTACTCTATCATACTCTACTGTGCTGTTCTTTGATGTCAAAACTTGTAAAACATAGACATCTATGATTGGTTCAGATTTGGTCCGATCCCGACCAACCAAATTTGGTCTTGTTTGGTGGTGGAGCTCATTAAAATAATAGCCAGTGTATAGAATAATACCCAAATATGCAATGGAGAATATTGCATATTTTGTACCTTTGTGTACCTATTTAGGATACATCACTATGAAGAAGATGACATTCAAATCCATAATTATGTATTCCTGTGTAGTACAGATCAGGAACCCATGATGAAATTCCGTTACCGCAATTCTGTTACCGGGTGTAAATCCACTTCACTTACTGTAGGTCAATAACCTAAAAATATATATTTTTCAAACTCAAGGTGTCATGTCATGGCTGACACCATTCTTTCTGCATACATCTTTGAATCTTCATTCAGAACAGATATTTAACAGAGTTTTGGAAAACGTGCTTACATAAAAAACAGAGGGAGATTTTATCGACATTCTGTTACCAAACTTAGCATCTGCACAGGTCTTCCAGTAACTGTGTTTTGGTAAATTTTTCTGTGTATGTTGTTAAAAGTAGTCCTTGTGCATAAAGTTGTATGGTTAGTTCAACTTTGACATCTATAGTTTTTGTTTGGCATACATTTAAAGTGAAAAATCTGAGCACTAACTTTACATACTGTGACAACAATACGTTTGTTGCAACTTATTGGAGCTGCAGTGGTGACAATGTGCAACCTTGATGAGTTTGAACTGTGAAAAGTATTTGAAGAGAAATGTCATCTCACTGGCCATCTAACAACTTGAATGCAATGCCCTGTCTGGCATGTTGCTAGTATTCATCCAAAAGACACAGTGGTTTCCTTACCCTGGAAGCAGTCTATGGACAAGGTATGGCAGCAATCCATGCTTTCACTGGCACTGTTTCCAAAGGCTAATATTTTAGCACAAATCCCATTCGAGTCATGGTACCGATATTCGATTTTTTGCATCATGTACAAACCATCCGAAAGTATCTCAAATTCGTTGTGAAGCTCAACAAAGTTACTTATAGATGATTTGAGGATGATGCACAAACATTTTTATTATCGGTACCATGACTTGAATCGGATTTGTGCCACGAAGGCTAAAACGTTAGCATTTGGAAACAGTGCCAGGGAAAATAAACCATTGCTGTCATACCTTGTGTATAAACTTCTTACAGGGTAAGGAAACCAATGTGTCATTTCCCTTTAATAAAAAACTGTTAAGACTGTGTTAAGAGTCTTGAGTAATTAATAAGCACATTCTTTATTACTGTGTCTTTTCTCAATTTGTGGCGGCCAATGGAAGACGAAGTCAAGATGAAGTACATTTTATCTTGTGCATTTTTCATAGATGCGTTGAAGTTGTAAAGCAGCACGTACAGGAGAGTTCAGCAACCCCCCTTGCTTCATAGTGGACTGCCTTTGAAACTGATTGCTATGATGTTCAATTATCCACAAGTGCTTTTACTTAATTTGACGCTGGTTTCTTTTTGAACTTATAATCAGTTAGTTCATGAGTTTTGAGTTCATTCATGTGCATGATTTATGCATTTATGATGGCTTGTATGTCTCTGTATACCTGTCGTTAGTGGTGTTATGTTGGCCTTTGGTGCATTAGTGTCTGTCTGTCAACCTTGAAGAATCAATACTGTCGACCTCTGCTGATGACAGCCATAGCCGGGTCTGCTTGAAAACATCCCAACTCCTGACATTGATGTATCGGAGCCGCCTAGCCCATGGACTGGTGATGTCCCCTCCAGGCATTATGGGTAGCAGGAAGCCAAGCTGTGCACCATCACAGGGACTTTGGGACGGGAAACAAACAATGGCTTGTTTTCCTCAAGTCAGGAAGGGGATCTGGAATTCAATAAGCCAGTCAATTACACCCCTGCACAATTCTATAGGCTATAGAATGAATTGAGCGCACAGCTTTGTGGTGATAATGGAATGGGATGGACTTCTGGTTCCAGTCTATATCTCACCGACCCCAGCACCACCCACCCCTATAAGCAGCCCTTTATCACACGAGGCACACCATCACACCCCCATACTGAGATCAGCTATTTTCAGCAGTATTAAAGCATCCCTCTTTGAGAGTTCTCCCTACAGAGGGCCATGTATGTGCATGTGCACATACGTGAGTGTGTTGGGATAAATTAACCCATATTTCTAACTAAAGGGGTGATAAGAGAAGCTGTCTGCCTTGTACATTCCAGGCAAAGTCTAAACATGTCCTGCAAACCTAAGAACTCCTTGACTTGAGAAACCCTGTTACATAATACATGGAACCATTAGGCCTGCAGATGCTAATATGGGAAATTCATGAACAAAGGCTTTGATGGCTTCTATGAGGAATTATTAACAGAAGTGTAGAAGGGGCCTTCTACTAGCTTGTCTCAAGGACAGGCCTTGTACAAATCCAGTGGGACAATGAGAGAGAGAGATAAAGATAAATCAAGAGAGAGAAAGAGCGAGAAAGAGAGAGAGAGAGAGAGAGAGAGAGAGAGAGAGAGAGAGAGAGAGAGAGAGAGAGAGAGAGAGAGAGAGAGAGAGAGAGAGAAAGAGAACAGAAGGAGGCACTGGCAGACAGAGCAGGTAGAGGAGGAGGTATATTGAAGCTTTGCTTAAAGCTTTATAGACCTTTGCTTGCAAAAATGATTTCCCTTAGACTTTTTGTAGCGCACATCTATTGTGGAAAAACATAATCAATAATGTAATACTGTGCCTATCAGGTTTAAGACCAGCAGGTGCTTGGGATTCTTTTTATATGTATTTAAACAACTTTTCTGCATAAAAGTACATGAAGTACCTTAATATAGTACCTTAAAAATGTCCAAATTGAGTTTAAGTTGTTTTCCAATTGCTTGACCTTATCTTGGAAGCTCATACATAGCCAAAGTAAACTGTATGGTGGAATACTATGCTGTTAGACAAGCACTGTTTACTCAACATTCCCCTTCCTGTGTCTGCATCACTTCTTTCTTCCTGATATCGAGAATGAGCACATTCAGAAATAGACAGACATACTGTAAATGTGATATTTTTTCTCTCCTCGCAATAAAATGTGGTTGCAATGAAAGAAACAAGCGTCTTGCTTTTCTGCTGCATTTGCTGATCAAAACAGCACATGACCCCTCTGAGTCTGTAGGCAGCCTAAAAACAATAGGCTATTTTTTAGCTCGTTTTCCATTCAATCCAACCACTATCAGGTAAGGTTCCAATTAAGGACCCATTAAACTCAAATTACCTCTCTAACAATATTTTAGTCTCTCAAACATGCATCCTTCCAGTACTTCTTTTAACATGCATTCATGAAGAGCTATAGCACACATTCACAATCAGACACACAAAAACACACAGACATTACATCCGACAGCCGCACAGCACACTCTCACAAACACCCATACAGGGCTAGCACACTCTCACAAACACCCTCTCTGATTCAGAGGGGTTGGGTTAAATGCAGAAGACACATTTCAGTTGAAGGCATTCAGTTCTACAACTGACTAGGTATCCCACATTTCAGTTGAATACATTCAGTTGGACAACTGACTAGGTATCCTTTCCTTTCCCTTTCCCCTTTCCCATACAGGGCTAGCATATGCTGAGAAACATACACAAAGGGATAGCATATGCTCATAAACATACATACAGGGCTAGCATATGCTGAGAAACATACACAAAGGGATAGCATATGCTCATAAACATACATACAGGGCTAGCATATGCTGAGAAACATACACAGAGGGATAGCATATGCTCATAAACATACATACAGGGCTAGCACAAGCTCATAAAAATACATATAGGGCTAGCACATGCTCACAAACAGGGACAAGAGACCTCTTCAGAGCTGTTGTGAGTTGACAGAGAACACATATTTTGAGCACTTCACAGTTATTTTCCAGCCCAGTTGTCACACCATTGCCTTTGAGGCGGTCCTTTAAAATCAGAAAGATACACTCAATAGTTTTGGATATGACTGGCAAACAATGAATCTAGTTGCTAACGTTCACTTGAAAACTAACCGACACTGGCAACACTAAATGGGATAAACACAGCCATTCGGAGGAAAGTCAGGGACCTCAATCTAGAAATGGAACTTATATTATCTCATGCTATAAAAGGGAGTGTCTCCTCTGGCTTGACATTCATTTCCATTCCAGGGCTGTATGCGACTGTGCTTGGCAGATGCTGATGGCCTAGTCCACTCTGATACCACCATAACAGTCACTCACATGTATTTCACCTGAGCAATTTCCTGAGTCTGTCGAGTGTGCGTTCATGCATACGGTACCTGATGAATGGAGTGACACATGGTGACTGTTTGCAATGCCCTTTCCCTTCAGTGGTGGTATTTGCACTCGACCATAGGTCACCGTGAATTTGATGGGCCAAGCCATTTCTGACCCGGGGAAGCACATATTTGCATACAAAGAGTTTTGGCCCAATTGAACAGAGAGTAATTCAACTGCAAAGCCAGAGCAGAAAAAACACTGTTGACAGCCCATACTGCTATCCTCAGTGACAAGGTAATAAAATAGAGCTGTTTCTCCAGATTGCAACACCAATGACATTTGGTTTCAATAAATAAATAAACAAACACACACTATATCACAAGACGGTAGCGAGCGAGCAGGAAATAAGGCTCCTACCACATCTCCCACAAACCATTTACAAAAACCAAAACAGACCAGACTATACAATCACATTAGAAAGGAGCAACAACACATTTTTCTGTGAAAGGTGTTTGTTATCGTTAGGAGAGGTGGGACAAATGAGAGGCACGCATGAACAGTAGCCTCCGTTCCGCTGGAATTCAACACAAAGAGAACATAATGTTTCACCTCTAGTGACCAAACAAACATACCCATGGAATTCAATAAGAAACCAACACACGGTTAGTCTTTTCAAGTCTGCCACTGCCACTGTAGCTAAGGTATCTTATAAGACCAGTACAGAACTAGACGCTAGGCAGGAGACAAGCTTATCACAAACAGTCCAGTGCTGTTGGTTTAAGTCAGGGATGGGCAACTGGCGGTATGGATGTGGGTACGCAGACCCACGAGCCACAGCGGCCCCTCATGATTAGTTCCGTTTTTTGGTGGCCCCGACCCCCATCAAAGTTTCCCATCCCTGGTTAAGTATTGAACAACAGGAGAAGATGAACTGCAATCTTTGGCAGAAGGTAATCATCCACCAAATCAAATCCAAATGAAGGAACACGGGAAAAAATAAACACATCTCATTTTTTATGTTTTGCCAGGAAACATGTTTCTTAGAATATAAAAAAGAGGTTTGATGTTTCATTCATAAAAATGTGTAGTTTTTATCCAGGATAGTTCACTCAGTAACATGTGCCACTGTTTTCCAGGGAGTCCCAGGATCCATGTTATTTTTACAGTACTGCTTGGTCCACTGGAGAGGTCAGATGTAGACTATAGTCTGATGACAATGTCTCATTGGTGCACAACACAGAACACCAGTCATTGTGCTCATTGGTCTGTGTCTCCGACAGTTCAAAGAGGACAGGCACTGGGTCAACAGTATACTGTCAAAAAACACGTCTGAGAGAATGGAGGAACTTGTCAGGGAACATTCTTCATAATGTTAAGCCTTGCTCACGGTCACCACCCAATCACCCTGCATTTGTCCATCAGGAGCCATTTGGACTACAGAGAATAGTGCTTAGGGACTTGCAATGGTGAAACGCCCAAACACACACACAGACACACAGACACAAAGACATACACACACACACACACACACACAACACACACACACACACACACACACACACACACACACACACACACTAGTGATTGTGGAACTTCGAATGACGAAAAAGGTTAGAGCCCCATGCTCCCTGAGCTCTGCTAATCTGATGGTTCCTTCATGTGCCAGCTGACCGTTATTTGTCTCTCTGTCTGTGGCCTCAAAACTTCCGCCTGAGAGGACCTGCCAATACCATGAGGTCAGGCTGCAGACTGATGTCCGCGTGGGCCCCATAGTGTGTGCGTGGCACAGGAGCTGGTGAGGAAAGGACGGCTCATAATAACGGCTGGAATGGAGTGAATGGAATGGTATCAAACACAAGGAAACCATGTGTTCTATGTGACAATAAAATTCCATTAATTCCATTCCAGCCATTACTATGAGCCTGTCCTCCCCAATTAAGGTGCCAACAGGCACCTGTGGTGTGTGGTGCTGCTAAATATCGAACAGAGGCCCCACCACCACCACCACTACAACCACCCTTGGCGATTTTAGATAATTTAATTTGATTGATTGATACATTGACCACTAGGTTTCCACTGGATTCCTGTCTGAGTCACTGCATGGTGGTAGAGACTAAAGAAGCCCTGGGTTAGAGCACGGGAGGCCCCACACGTGGTAGTGCTGGTTTGGTTGACATGCGGTTGCTGGTTGAGGGCGACAGTGTGGTGAGCTGCTTTGGTAACTATATTTTACAAAGAGTGCCAATGATTATGATACCATTGAGGAAAATGCATACTTGGATGTAGAGTTAGCAATCTGTCCTGATTATTCTCTGAAACGTACAGTATATCAACCATGACTAATTTGCTCTCTACACTCTAGAAAATAGGGTTCCAAAAGGGTTCTTCGGCTGTCCCCATGGGAGAAACCTTTTTAGTTCCAAGTAGAACCGTTTTGTTACCAGGTAAAACTATTTTGGGTTCCATGTAGAACCCTCTGGGGAAATGGTTTTACATGGAACCCAATAGGGTTCTACCTGGAACCAAAAGGGTTCTACCTGAAACCAAAAATGGTTCTTCAAAGGGTTCTCCTATTGGGGATAGCCGAAGAACACTTTAAGGTTCTAGATGGCACCTTTTTTTCTAAGAGTGTAGTGACAGCAAAACACACATTCAGAACAACTGTTCTTCTATTTCTGGTCAAAATGTGATATTGATTTGAACAACATGAAAACCAACCAAAGGAGAGTCTATGGGTCAACATCTAATCCATCTTTTTCATTTATTTTATTCTGTCTTGACAGAGAGTGTGACAGAGGGCCAGACAAATTATCAGGACGCATACTCAGAGCATGCGCTGACCAGCTGGCAAGTGTTTTCACTGACATTTTCAAACTCTCCCTGACCCATTCTGTAATACCTACAGTACATGTTTCAAGCAGACCAGCAGAGTCCCTGTGCCCAAGAACGCCAAGGTAACCTGTCTAAATCACTATGGCCCCATAGCACTCACATCTGTAACCATGAAATGCTTTGAAAGGCTGGTCATGGCTCACATCAACACCATCATCCCAGACACCCTGGACCCACTCCAACAGATCCACAGATGACAGAATCTCTATTACACTCCAAACTGCCCTCTCCCACCTGGACAAGAGGAACAACTATGTCAGAATGTTGTTCATTGACCACGACTGCGTGGCCGCATACAACGCTAACACCATCATTAAGTTTGCTGACGACATGACAGTTGTAGGCCTGATCACCGACAACGATGAGACAGCCTACAGGGAGGAGGTCAGAGACCTGGTAGTGTGGTGCCAGGACAACAACCTCTCCCTCAACATCAGCAAGACAAAGGAGATTTGGCATGGGCCCTCAGTTACAAAAAAAGGTTCTACAGCTGCTCCATTGAGAGCATCTTGACTGGCTACATCACCACTTGGTATGGCAACTGCTTGGCATCTGACCGCAAGGCACTACAGAGGGTAGTGCGTATGGCCCAGTACATAACAGGGGCCAAGCTCCCTGCATTCCATGAGCTCTGTACCAGGCAGTGTTATTTTACCTTTATTTTACTAGGCAAGTCAGTTAAGAACAAATTCTTATTTTCAATGACAGCCTAGGAACAGTGGGTTAACTGAATGACAGATGTGTACTTTGTCAGCTCTGGGATTTGAACTTGAAACCTTTCCGTTACTAGTCCAACACTCTATCCACTAGGCTACCCTGCCGCCCCAGTCATAGACTAAAAATTGTCAAGGACTCCAGCCACCCAAGTCATAGACTGTTCTCTCTGCTACCGCACAGCAAGCGGTACCGATGCACCAAGTCTGGAACCAACAGGACCCTGTACAGCTTCTACCCCAAGCCATAAAACTGCTAAATAGTTACCAGGACAATCTGCATCACAGGAGGTTGGTGGCACCGTAATTGGGGAGAACGGGCTCATGGTAATGACTAGAGTGTAATCAGTGGAACGGAAACAAATACATCAAACACATGGTTTCCAGGTGTTTGATGCCATTCCATTGGCTCCGTTCCGACCATTATTTGAGCCGTCAATGCAGATCACAGCCTCCTGTGATCTGCATTGACACTTTTTTTGACTCATCACATACGCTGCTGCTGCTGTTTATTATCTATCCTTTTGCCTAGTCACCTTATTCCTAGTTATACGTACATATCTACCTCTATTATCTCGTATTACTGCACATGGACTCGGTACTGGTACCCTGTGTATAAGTTATCATTACTCATTGTGCATTTATTATTACTTTTATAATTATGTGTTATTACTTTTCTATTATTTCTCTATTTTCTCTCTCTCTGCATTGTTGGGAAGGGCTTGTAAGTAAGTATCGTTACGAATCCTGTGATGAATAAAATTAGATTTGATTTCTGTCCAGTGCTCACAGTAACCGGTGGCTATATTAGCCTTGTTGCCCTGTAAATGTGACACGGCCACAGCCTATTAACACACGTCTCTGTGACTACAGCGTTACAGCCTCGGCTAAACTCAGGGTCCCACCGGCCCAACAGATTGATGCGAAGGAGTTTAGGAAGCCGCAGACGCAGTGGCTCTAAATCTTGGCTGAGGTCAGGTGGTGGAACAGAATACGTTCGCAGGCCTTACGGCTGTGCAGCGCAGCACTGGATAGATAGACACATGTTCCAAAAACATTTGCGTCTGTCAAAGTCGTTTGAGGTGAAACTCACTGCAGAAAGAGATGCATGCCATGGATCTGTTTACAGACCTCTAAAATGAATTACTTTCCCTGTGTCCCACATAATCAGTTAATGTGCACACACACGCTGAGAAATAGGGCGTGCAAACTAATTAAGATGATTAGATAGCATAGCATAGCCTTTCCTCTGCTTGACATTTATTAGGCACATTCATTCACTGCTCCATCTGAATAATATACATATTCTGTCGGCATAACCTTCCCCTTGCATTATATTTCACTGCCTCGATCTGAGTTACATATTCTGTTGTGAAAGTATAGTCCTTTCTCCATGGTGGTGGAAAGCTCCATGAAAACAGCATCATATTGAATAGAGGAGGCATATAGAATCAGGGAACTCTGCCTGCCTGTACAGAAACATGTTGATTTAGACAGAAAGCAAATCCCTCCTGGTCTCGTCTCGCTTTCTTCCCCTTTCTCTCTCTGTTTCCCTCTCTCTCTCTCTCTCTCTCTGTACACTACAGGCTCTGCTACAATTAGCATGGCCTACCAAAGTAGAGAGAGAGAGAGCGAGAGCGAGAGAGAGAGCGAGAGAGAGCGAGAGAGAGAGAGAGAGAGAGAGCGAGAGAGAGAGAGAGAGAGAGAGAGAGAGAGAGAGAGAGAGAGAGAGAGAGAGAGAGAGAGAGAGAGACCTCCTCAGCAGGCTGAAGGAATGTGAGGCATTTCCTTTAATGTGCTTTGGCCTTGCTGGGTCAGAGGAACCAACTGACGCTCCCCTCGCCTCACACTGAGCAAACTCCCTGAAAGAAAACTTCCTGTTTAGCAGTCCCCCCCAAAAATATGGCTGAACTGAAATTTCTCTCTCTCTCTCATTCATAAGTTCTAATACTCAAATATTTGTTTCCACATGACTCTCTTACTGTACCTCAGTTGTGGTTTCTGTGATAACAATGACCATAGAGGTTGGCAAGACAGCGCAAAGAGATGTGGGACCAGTCTACCAGTCTAGAAGCTCCCTGCCTGCCTGGCTGCGTGGCTCCCTGGCTGGGGGTTTGGTTCACACGGCTCTATTCGCTCCTCACCCCTGAACATTCCATCAAAGTGTTCCTGCTGAGAGCTGAGAGTCTGTAGCGATAGCCCAGTCATCAGATCCTCAGGAGAGTACATCATTAACATAACACATAACACATAACAGCCCGCTTCAGAGGCCAGAGATCTCCAATGCTGGTCAAACAGCAAGCAAACTGTCTGTGAGTTACAGAATGTTTGTTAGTGAGAATTTGTTCTCTTCTTGATTGTTCCCTTTTTCACATACACCAATTAAGTTCTATCTATTAAATATATTCAATATGGAAAAATACTATTGTCTCATTACACAAATAGCTGTGACAAAGAATGTGACACCTGTCAGTTTGTTCTATTACTACATTCATTTTGGTCAGATATTTGTGCAGTAATAAACCCACACAGGTGTTTATAGATCAGTTAAAAGTTAACTCGGCAAAAAGCTGGTCTTGAGCAACTCCAACTAAGGACCTTGATCGGAGTGTCTCAACACAACAGCCACTTGGGACTAAAGAATGTCCTTAAAAACGTACGCCAAAGAGTGAATTTCAGTATGTGCTTGTTGGGATATTTAATACCAACCAGAAACTGGTCTTAGCAGTAACTCTGTTGGCATGGATTTTGACAACGGAAGCGCAGTCTATCCAGCCATGATGCACAATGTCCATGGAACATGAGAGATGTGCTTTTTGTGCACCTGAACCTTGTATTTAGAAACATACAAACATAATGTTTTTTCACATTTCGTTTAATTTGATTACAAACCAAGCATAGCCTCCCCTCCTCTCAATGAAGCCTCTTTTGTTTGTCATGCATTTGAGCTTTGAAATAAATCTTAATCACCAAAGCTTTATTAAAAGATTAAGTTTGGCGTCGGCAAAACAGTGAGCAGACATCCTTTTTTTTAATCTATTACATTATTTTAGCCAGATCCTGTTATTATTTTGGATGTGCGTAAAAAACCCTCCATATAGGCAATATGCCCACCATGTAAGGTGAGATGAGATAATCCAGTGGCCCCTCCATATAGGCAATATGCCCACCATGGAAGGTGAGATGAGATAATCCAGTGGCCCCTCCATATAGGCAATATGCCCACCATGGAAGGTGAGATGAGATAATCCAGTGGCCCCTCCATATAGGCTATATGCCCACCATGGAGCGTGTGATGAGATAATCCGGTGGCACTAATATTTAGAAACGTTTAAGTTATTTTCCTGTAACAATTGCTTGTTTTCATTTAGTTTGATTAAAAAACAAGCCCTTACCCTAATATAACAAAAGCTGGTTCAACAGCAATGCATCTGGTGTCTTTCTGATCCTGGCCGTGCATTAGCCAAGGAACCTATCCATAAAATGTTTCTAAATGGTCTACTCATGAGGGTTTTGCCGACATGATTTTGCATTATTCACAATTCACTTAGGCCTTCCTGCAGTGCATACTCCATTCGGCTAGTATTCATCCCCATTTCCAAAGAGCGCCTCATGTCCGGTTACCAAAGACCATCCAACAAACATAGACTGCTCAAATTTTTCAGTCCTATAACGCTGTATCAACAGTAGGCCTAGGCTATATCGTCCTTATTGAGAATGTGCCTCCCACATACAAAACAACTTACGTGAGCCTAGTATTTTATATTTGAGGAGACTTTCAATACGTAAAGGCTTATACTCGTTAAAGCCAATTACAACAATGTTGACTGTCAACACTCCAAACATATTGAGCATGCTAGATGTTTTTTTACTTTTGATATCACTCGTTACTGTAGCCTATTCTGGGACTGGACGAGAATATTCTGTGCCCCCAGATGAATTTGAGCTGATGACAATGCAAAGACCTTCAATAACCTACAGAACTTGAGACAAATGCATGCAGTAATAAGCCATGGAACGGCGTTGATTGTCCAGTGAGTGGCCAAGCCCTCGTCACACCAGAACTTGTTTATTCATCAAAACCCAGGCCTTTTGCGCCACAGCTCAAAATAACAGCTCTGAATATAGCAAAAATATTTATGACACACCCCCTGACCTATAACGCTTCCAGCAGCGCTTAGATTCACCATAGGGAAAGGGGGATACCTAGTCAGTTGTACAACTGAATGCATTCAACTGAAATGTGTCTTCCGCATTTAACCCAACCCCTCCACCATTTAACCCAGCCCGTGTAAATCAGAGAGATGCGGGGGGCTGCCTTAATCAACATCCACGTCTTCTGTGCCAGGGAACAGTGGACTGCCTTACTCAGGGGCAGAACGACAGATTTTTACCTTGTCAGCTCGGGGATTCGATTCAGAAACCTTTCGGTTAGTGGCCCACACTATCAGGGGTCATTCGGGGTCATTCAGGGGTCATTCGGCCTATCAGAAAACATCATCAGGGGTCATTCAACCTATCAGAACACACTAGCCGTACAGATCAACCTATCAAAAAACACCAGCCGTACCTGCTCAACCTATCAGAGCACATCAACCGGGCATACAGATCCAATCGATCACAACACACCTTCGAGGTCATCAGGCCTATCACAACACAACGGGCTTGGAGATGTACCGCACAGATTATTTCAGATTTATTTGTTCAACAAACTCATGACAGATCACATACTTTACATTCCTGCCATACTGTACATTTGTCCAGAGGTACTTTTTCAGTCAGATTGGTAATCTTTTACAAGGACATGGCTGCTAGTGCTATTGTGTGCCCCTGGATTGGGCCTTATTCATTGCCAGAAGGAGAAGGCTTTGGTTGCAATCCAGGCAGACTACATTGCAGCGGATTACTATATCAAATGTTTCGGTTATACACTACATTGTCAAAAGTATGTGGACAGCTGCTTGTCAAACATCTCGTTCCAAAATCATGGGCATTTTTATGTAGTTGGTCCGCCTTTAGCTGCAATAACAGTCTCCACTCTTCTGTGAAGGCTTTCCACTAGATTTTGGAACATTGCTGCGGGGACTTGCTTCCATTCAGCCACAAGATCATTAATTATTCCATTATTCCTCCTCCACCAAACTTTACAGTTGCAAGTGAGTGTTGCAACCGAGGACAGACGATTTTTATGTGCTACGTGCTTTAGCACTCGGAAGTCCCGTTCTGTGAGCTTGTGTGGCTTAACCCTTCGCGGCTGAGCCGTTGTTGGTCCTAGACGTTTCCACTTCACAATAACCACACTTACAGTTGACCGTGATCGAGGCAACTCTAGTCTTTGGAGATTGCATGGCTGTGTGCTCGATTTTATACACCTGTCAGCAAGAGGTGTGGCTGAAATAGCTGGATCCACTAATTTTAAGCAGTGTTGACATACTTTTGGCCATATAGTGTATGTTAACCACCTACCCAGGAGATGTGAGATCAGGCAGGAATATAGTCAGCCTGGAACACGGCCATTGTATAATCAAGAATCATGGTAATAATACCTCTTCATTTGATGGGGGCAATTGTTTAATATGAAATCAATATGGGTATTGTCTACTCACTCAGGATACTAAAGATAAGACAACCAGATGAGTCACGACCAACAGTCATGACCATAAATAGCAGGCATGAAAATGTATGGTATTACAACTGGACAAATGCACCCCTCTCCACTTTCACATTCGAAATCAATCAGCTTGCTTCACCCAAGTAGTGCAAAAATGAAAAACAACCCGGCTTTATGTAACAGCCCAGAAAATGAATAATTCTGTCTCGAAATATGATTCTCATGAAAAGAGGAAATGGCCCATTATCATGGGGCTGTTTCCTGATGACATATCACATCACATTTATTTATAAAGCCCTTTTTACATCAGCAGATGTCACAAAGTGCTGATACAGAAACAAAGCCTAAAACCTTAAACAGAAAGCAATGCCGATGTAGAATGATTTGGAATGTAGAATGATTTGGAAAAACTCCCTAGAATGTCAGGAACCTAGGAAGAAACCTAGAGAGTAGTATTTGGATTTCAATAAAAAATGTATCAATACCAACACACCATTTTGATTTGGAAAATATTTCAAAATATTGTTAAACATAACATACTTCATTGGCATATCAAAGTTCCAGAGCGGGATCTCAGCTACTTTTAGATTTATGATCCATTTTGTAAGCATTACCAACAGAGTGAATGTGAAAAGAGAGGAAGATGGTGCTGCAGTGGATAACAGTCGTCTTATGCGCTCCTGATCAATTCTGCTACTTTGTGTGTGTTTTTACACTGATCTTAACTTTTTGTACATAATGTCTCTGTCGTCGTTTCCTATGACCTAAAACAGCTTATGGACACCGATACCATGTGCTTTTTGGCTGTTCGGACTGCAGGAAAAAGAACAGATTCAAATCGGATATGCAAATCAATAGGATTTGAGTCACATAAAACTGCCAATTTGAACACGGCTTAATTTAACAGACTCTGAGAAAATCTACAAGGAAGAATGGGAGAAAATCCCAAATACAGATGTGCAAAGCTGATACAGACATGATGACTCAGCTGTAATCGCTGTAAAAGGTGCTTCTACAAAGTAATGACTCAGGGGTGTGAATACTTACAGTACCAGTCAAAAGTTTGGACACACCTACTCATTCAAGGGTTTTTCTTTATTTTTACTATTTTCTACATTGTAGAATAATAGTGAAGACATCAAACTATGAAATAACACATATGGAATCATATAATAACCAAAAAAGTGTTACAAAGTAGCCACCCTTTGCCTTGACCACAGCTTTGCACACTCTTGGCATTCTCTCAACCAGCTTCCCCAACAGTCTTGAAGGAGTTCTCACGTATGCTGAGCACTTGTTGGCTGCTTTTCCTTCACTCTGCGGTCCAACTCATCCCAAACCATCTCATTTGGGTTGAGGTTGGGTGATTTTGGAGGCCAGGTCATCTGATGCAGCGGGTAGTGTCGGGAGTGGGGCACTAGCGCACCACCGCTCCTTAAGAAGTTAACCTCTCAGGGATTGCTGGGGCGCTAGCGCCCCAATCCCGACACTACCAGGTGAAATGCAAGGCACCAAATTCAAAATCCAAAAGTTGAATTATTAAACATCCACCAATATACAAGTGTTTCATAGTCATCAAAAGCTCTGCTTCTTGGCAATATCACAGCGTTGTCAGATTTCAAAAAGGCTTTACGGTGAAAGCACCACATTTGATTGTTTGAGGATAGCACCTCATATATTTTTCATATTACCGTAAATTCATAAGCCATCACGGTTCACACATAAGACATTTCACAGCGAAAACAAATCAATTACCTTTTGAAGAACTTCTGCTGAGGGCTTCCCAAGTGTCCAACGAAGACAATCCATGGTTCTTTTGTTAGAAAAAGTAATGTATTATATCCATAAATCTCTGTTTGGTTTGCGCGTTATAATGAGCAAATACAGCGTCGACTCGTCCATTGAAACGTGAAGAGAACTCGTTCAACTTATACCTATAAACTTGTCCAAGAACAATCAAACATAATTGTAAATGTATCCTTAGGAACACTTTTATGTATATATAGTATAATATTTTAACCAGAATATAAACTGGGCGATAAGAAAGGAAAAAACCACAGAGCGCACCAGCCGGGAGCGTTATCCTCTTGTTGACATCTGTGTGGCCACTTCCTAATTCTTCTTAATCTACAATCTAAAGCAGCTAAACAGAATCAAAACACTTTCTCGAGACTGTTGACATCCAGAGGAAGCAATAGGTACTGCATTCATATGCCCTTATATGGGCATTTTCATAAGGGAGGGGTTCCAAATGAGGCAATGTGTCAAAATCACTTTTTTCAGGACAGAAATTCCTCGGGTTTTTGCCTGCCATATCCGTTCTGTTATACCCGCAGACAAAATGTTAACACTTTTAGAAACTTCATAGTGTTCCCTATCCAATGGTACTAAATATGTGCATATTCTATTTTCTGGGCCTGAATGGGAGGCATTTTACTTTAGTCACACCAGGCTCTCCAAAACCGTCACCTCGGGAGCTGCTCCCTAAGAAGTTAAACACTTTTTTGGTTACTACATGATTCCATATGTGTTATTTCATAGTTTTGATGTCTTCACTTCACTATTATTCTACAATGTAGAAAATAGTACAAATAAAGAAAAACTCTGGAATTAGGATTTTTTTATCTAACTAGGCAAGTCAAAAATTCTTATTTACAATGACGGCCTACCCCGGACAAACCTGGACGACGCTGGGCCAATGTGCACCACCCTATGGGTCTGCCCTCATTGAACCAAAACAAGGCTATCAGCGTACGCTGAGAAATGTCTGTAATACCTGAGATGCTGCTGATTATGATAATCCCAGTCTGTACTCAGTGTAATCTCTCAATCTGTGGTTACGGCAGCAAGACCTCAGCCTACACACACACGAAAGGACTACCATGCCAAGAGCAGACACACACACATAGACACAGAAGCATGCACGCAGGTGCACACACACACACACACGCACACACACACACACACGCACACACACACACACACACACACACACACACACAGGACCCAGACCACCAACGTTCACAACACCTTACACCACCAGCCATAACAAATGACTGAACCAGCCAAACAGGACACAACTGGAGACATTTGGTTTTTAGGAGCATTTACCCACGTGGGTGATGGAAAGATTAACACACCCCAGTCGGTTGTAGTAATGCTATGAAGTTGATTGCCAACCGCCATAAAGTCCAAAGAAGAAAAATGAGCCTGAACGAAGGAGGAGAGATGACGAGAAACAAATTTACCGTTTTATCTGTGTATTAATTGTCGGAGTAGAGGACCTTGTGCATTTCAGGTAAAATAACATCCCAATGTTTATATCCCAGGACAAATTAGCTAGCAACAGCAAGCTAGCTAGCTAAATTGCCATAAATGTTTAATGCTTTTTGACCTGTCCCCAAATTAATATAATTGGTTCAGAGTCTGTTTTGATATTTCAACCTGCGTGTCCTGATCGCATCTGGTGTGGGTGAACAAAATCAACTTGCGTGCGATGGCACACGCTGACGCACGCACGTGTGCGGTGGTCTGGTCAGCATGTGAAGGCCATCATCCCTGTTGCTAGGATGGTTGGTTGCCATAACAAACCTATATTCTGGTGATTTAATTGGCCGTCTGCTGCCAGAGAACTGTGAACACAACAACAGACACTGAGATAAGGTCTGGGTAACCATGGGGGACTGCATTATGATAGGCCTATTAGAATCCTTATCAGCTTTTCAACAAAAAGCTTGTTTGTTTGTTTTTTTGAATATCACAGATGCACTGAGGAGAGCCTGTCAGAGACAAAATATCTGACTAAACAAACAAAACCCCTCACGCTAAAAAATTAAAAATGGGGGGAAACAGGAGCAGCAAAAGAGCAGATAAATAAATGACAAAATTGTGTAGCGCCAGAGATTTACGAGTTGTTATTCAAAGTGCAACTGTAACATAACTTTAAATATGCTGGGGAAAAAACAGAAAAGGATGAAGATCCTGAAAACCAAGCTCAGTGACAGCTATTCAATCAGTATGGAGGCTGCTTACCACCCCTAAGCGAAGCTGGGAATTGATAAATCAGTTTGATTTATGTCTGGGTATTTAATAATTAATAAAGAAGCACATAAACATTTGCTGAGTTAATACACTGCCAATAATAAATCCTATAGAACTGGCAGAGGCATATGGGGCGAACATAATATTGAGAAAATCACTATGAAAACCTAACAGTACGAGTCAGATCAGAACTCAAACCACCCACGCACTTGGATGATCCATTTAAAGTCATAGCATCTAACAAACCATCCATACAGATGGTAACTAACAGTAGACTACATAGCATACATTACTGCATGAAAACACCTTGGGTGCTTGTGGCGTGAAACCTGAAACATGACCACGCATGCACTACTCTACCCACTCTTAGGAACTGCATCATGCAGGCCAGAGAGAGAGTGTCGAGATGTGTTCCGTTCTGGGAATAATGTTCCTCCTTCTAAATAATAATTTAAAGAGTTATCATCAGCAAAACGTCATTAATGTTGACTCACTGACACGTCACCTTAGCATATGAAGTGTTTCAAAACGTTTCTAGGAATATTCTAAAATAGTATACTGTAGGCCATTTTGCAACTTACAATAGTGATTGTGTATATTTTCACATGGGTGGCTCCAGAGGGAATCGAACCCACAACTCTGGCGTTTCCAGTGCCATGCGCTATCAACTGAGCCATACAGGACCAATATGATGACAAACATTAATATTTCATTGTTAAACATTAATTGACATGCATCATACCTTCAATCTTCCTCAGGGCGGTCTGGCATGCGTCCTGGCTCGGGAACTCAAATGGGTTGTTGCAGGTCCGTATGCTGTCACACTCACACCTACCATCGATGATGTTGCAGCCCGTGATCAGGTTCTCATTGCACGGCTCAAATCCCAACAGCTGGTCGTCGTCCCAGTTTTCATCTGTTAGGGACCAAGAAAGGTACAGTGAGGACAATGTAATTGTAAGATTACATAAAATCAAGGGCATCAACACTTTTGTTTTATCAAGTTGACAATATAACATTTCATTAATGTTTTCATAACGCCTCCAAGAATCCTAACTGGAAAGCATTACCGGTACTCACACTATCCCCCAATAATGTATTGCAAATAAGACACTATAAAGGTCAGTAATTTTCAACTTCTCAGCTGAAATATTGATCAGTATGTTATGGTGGGAACATTACAAATGGCACCCTATCCCTATATAGTGCACTACACTTGACCAGAGCCATATGGGCCTTGGTCAAAAGTAATGAACTACATAGGGAAGAGAGTAACATTTGGGACGTAACCAGTATATCCAGGTATAGGAAGAACCATTCCATTCCACTATCTAGCTCCCCACCTCATTCCATTCCACTATCTAGCTCCCCACCTCATCGTCAGTGACTTTATCCCCACAGAGTCAGTCTCAGCCCCTAGACCCCAACACACTGCTATCTGACAGCAGCATTATGAAGTTGGATTTGCAGTGCAAACAGGGCATTGTGTGTGTGTGGGAGAGAGTGCGTGCTTGCATGTGCATGTGTGCCCGCTTGAACACGTGTGCCCACTCTAGCGCTTGTGTTGACATAGAGTATGATGTTTTCCACTTCTATCTATGAGCATAGAAGTGACATTGAGTGAAAGTGTGTGGGTAAATGTTTGAGTGTGTGCGTATGGACAGATACAGTAAAGTATGTGAATAATATTGTCAATAACTGTGTGTGAAATGCATACACTTCAAGTTCAGAGAACACAATGTACACGTGACTCATCATTATATAAACATCTAGCATTAACAATACAGTAACAATACATAGCCAAAAGTTTGTTTGTTCGTTTGTTTGTTTAACATCTCATTCCAAAATTATGTTATCCACTACTGTATCAAAATCAAAATGGAAGATGTGAAATTATCATTTATCTTTCAAAATGCGGTAATAATTGATAAGGGCATTGCCTAACTCAAACATTTTTAGAAAACTTCCCACTGACATCAATGCATGATTTCTGTGACATTTTGAGTTATGCAGCACTGAACATTTTGCATCTGAAATTAGAACTAGTTTTAAAAGTTGGCTGAAATCCTCATTGAAACAGCAAACCCAACACCAAAGCAATGCTAAAAGAAAAGTGATAAAGTTGCGGCCCCATGGCATCTGAAGTCCCTGTGATTTTGTTTGAGGATAGCTCCCTGGTTCCAGTCTCAGACAGCACACTGTGGTGGCACCTGACAGTTATCTTAGCAGGGGGCCCTGCCTGGCTGCATGAAGGAGCAGGCAGTATTTGTATTAGCTGGTACTGAAGGTACCTATTAATTACTCAAGACAAGAAAGACATTTCAAACACTTAAGCTTTTCAATGTACAGTAATTTCGCGTAGGAGAGGAAAATGAAAGAACTATCATCGTCTGACAAAATGATGCAACAAAAGCACAAATAAAAATGGTTTTAGCCTTTAAGAAAATAGGATATTTCTTTATGGATTTACAGTAGCTACAGAAGATGCTCTGCTCTTCCTATCCTGGGGCTGTGTTTTTCGCTAGCTCAGGATTCTAACCTAACCTAGGGCTATATTTCTTCTTTAGTTCTGCCAGCCAACCCTAACCCCTCCATCTTTTCTTCTGGCCCTAAATTATATCCAGCCCTGGAAGTTCTATCACTTCTCCCAGGCCCATGGTTCCCCTGAGGACAGACTATCAGTTGATGGCATACCTGGGTTCAAATACTATTTTAAATCTCTCCAACACTTTTAGCATTTGCTCTGGTCTGTCTGGAGTGCAAGATAGTTGGGGTTTGCTCTTTTGCAACCATTCTATTGGTTCCTTTTATGCCAGGCAAGCACAATCAAGCCCAGATAAAGTATTTGAAATTATTTGAATAGTATTTGAATCCAGGTCTGTTTGAGAGACTTCAGGGACGAAAAGCTGGGAAGGTGATAAGGAAGAAGCAGTGGAAGAAGAGGTAAACATTTCCGCTGGTCTTCCCTCACTACAGACGCCAAATTTCATCCAGCCTTCACTGGCCCTATTTGTGGGAGCATCAGAAAAACACTGGGGCACAAAATCACCCTTGGCGGCAGTCACAGCAGTCACATCCATCTTTGGGCAAAGGTGTTAAAGGGTTGTCTCACCACCGAGTGTTCTGGATTTTATTTGAGCTGGTGAGCCTGTCATGGCCTCTGGCGTCACTCAATTAAATGTGTCTTCATTTCTTTCTGTTATCTCAGAGTTTAATCCCCCAAATCACATTATAGTGAGTGGAAACAATATTTTATTGAGTTGAAATCCATTCATAAATCAACCCAGCGAATGACTGGAGGGTGTAAGAGAATAGGCATCTGGGATTGGTTTAGCTTGGCTGCTTCACAACCCCTATGCGTCTCTCTACTGATATAATCTATATTCTGTTATTTTTATATAGCCATCAGGCAACCATTCCTTCTGAAAGGAGATTTTAAGTTTGAGATAGTTATTTCCACAGCCCCATTCCTCAGCTTCCTCGGCTTGTCAGTCAGGCTGTTCAAATTACAGATTGTGTCTTTTAGTTTTAGATGGATTTTTAGATGGATGGATGTCATTACCAGTGGTTGAAAAGGAGAACATTTGAGACTGAGAACAGACAGAACATAACTGTTTCTGAGAACAGACAGCAGAAGTTTGGTTCCACTATCAGTGCAAACCTGCAAATGAGAAAGGACATCTGTGTTCTGAGCACAACACTAATGAGGAGAGTCATGGTTAAAGTACATGCTTCAGGTGCATCTGGGTGCGGGAGTGTTACGCCTGATGACAATTACGCCTGATGGAAATCTTTATCAATGAAAAGACTGAAACTCCAACCACATAGTGGTTAATAAAAACAAAAAACTTTGTTTGAAGTGAGAATAGGCATTGGTAGCTATGTTGATAATGTACTTCAAACTATGTGTAGGTCAGTTGCATATAATTCAAACCTTCTCAAACAACTTAATTCATACTCTTAGAGGAGGTGCATGAATGTGAGTTGTACATCATACAAGGTAAAGTATTGGATTCTTCACACACCACAACAAGACATTATTCCATTACGCTACTTTTTTTATTTATTAAATGAAAGCCAGCTTTGCTTTCATACTTACAAGACCATCAGGCTTTAATTAATTGTATTTTATTTATTTCACCTTTATTTAACCAGGTAGGCCAGTTGAGAACAAGTTCTCATTTACAACTGCGACCTGGCCAAGATAAAGCAAAGCAGTGCGACAAAAAAAACACAGAGTTACACATGGGATAAACAAACGTACCAACTACCTACAGTGGGGCAAAAAAGTATTTAGTCAGCCACCAATTGTGCAAGTTCTCCAACTTAAAAAGATGAGAGAGGCCTGTAATTTTCATCATAGGTACACTTCAACTATGACAGACGAAATGAGAAAAAGAAATCCAGAAAATCACATTGTAGGATTTTTAATTTATTTATTTGCAAATTATGGTGGAAAATAAGTATTTGGTCAATAACAAAAGTTTATCTCAATACTTTGTTATATACCCTTTGTTGGCAATGACAGAGGTCAAACGTTTTCTGTAAGTCTTCACAAGGTTTTCACACACTGTTGCTGGTATTTTGGCCCATTCCTCCATGCAGATCTCCTCTAGAGCAGTGATGTTTTGGGGCTGTCGCTGGGCAACACGGACTTTCAACTCCCTCCAAAGAATTTCTATTGGGTTGAGATCTGGAGACTGGCTAGGCCACTCCAGGACCTTGAAATGCTTCTACGGCCACTCCTTCGTTACCCGGGCGGTGTGTTTGGGATCATTGTCATGCTGAAAGACCCAGCCACGTTTCATCTTCAATGCCCTTGCTGATGGAAGGAGGTTTTCACTCAAAATCTCACGATACATGGCCCCATTCATTCTTTCCTTTACACGGATCAGTCGTCCTGGTCCCTTTGCAGAAAAAACAGCCCCAAAGCATGATGTTTCCACCCCCATGCTTCACAGTAGGTATGGTGTTCTTTGGATGCAACTCAGCATTCTTTGTCCTCCAAACACGACGAGTTGAGTTTTTACCAAAAAGTTCTATTTTGGTTTCATCTGACCATATGACATTCTCCCAATCCTCATCTGGATCATCCAAATGCTCTCTAGCAAACTTCAGACGGGCCTGAACATGTACTGGCTTAAGCAGGGGGACACGTCTGGCACTGCAGGATTTGAGTCCCTGGCGGCGTAGTGTGTTACTGATGGTAGGCTTTGTTTCTTTGGTCCCAGCTCTCTGCAGGTCATTCACTAGGTCCCCGTGTGGTTCTGGGATTTTTGCTCACCGTTCTTGTGATCATTTTGACCCCACGGGGTGAGATCTTGCGTGGAGCCCCAGATCGAGGAAGATTATCAGTGGTCTTGTATGTCTTCCATTTCCTAATAATTGCTCCCACAGTTGATTTCTTCAAACCAAGCTGCTTACCTATTGCAGATTCAGTCTTCCCAACCTGGTGCAGGTCTACAATTTTGTTTCTGGTGTCCTTTGACAGCTCTTTGGTCTTGGCCATAGTGGAGTTTGGAGTGTGACTGTTTGAGGTTGTGGACAGGTGTCTTTTATACTGATAACAAGTTCAAACAGGTCCCATTAATACAGGTAACGAGTGGAGGACAGAGGAGCCTCTTAAAGAAGAAGTTACAGGTCTGTGAGAGCCAGAAATCTTGCTTGTTTGTATGTGACCAAATACTTATTTTCCACCATAATTTGCAAATTAATTCATAAAAAAATCCTACAATGTGATTTTCTGGATTTTATTTCCTCATTTTGTCTGTCATAGTTGAAGTGTACCTATGATGAAAATTACAGGCCTCTCTCATCTTTTTAAGTGAGAGAACTTGCACAATTGGTGGCTGACTAAATACTTTTTTGCCCCACTGTACCTCATCCCCATATTTGTTTTTGTTTTTCTGCTCTTTTTGCACACCAGTATTTCTACTTGCACATCCTCATCTGCACATATATCACTCAAGTGTAAATTGCTAAATTGTAATTACTTAGCCACTATTGGCCTATTTATTGCCTTACCTCCTTACTTCATTTTGCACACACTGTATACAGATTTTTCTATTGTGTTATAGACTGTACGTTTGTTTATCCCATGTGTAACTCTGTGTTGTTGTTTTTGTCGCACTGCTTTGCTTTATCTTGGCCAGGTCGCAGTTGTAAATGAGAACTTGTTCTCAACTGGCCTACCTGATTAAATAAAGGTGAAATAAAAATAAATAAATGAAAATTGAGTACATGCCCTTATAATCCATCTGGCCCTGCGGCTTTGGGAATGTTGACCTGTTTAAAGGTCTTGTTCACATCGGCTACGGAGAGTCTCATGCATGCTTCAGTGTTGCTTGCCTCACACGAGCATAAAAGGTATTTAGCTCGTCTGGTAGGCTCACGTCACTGGGCAGCTCGCTGCTGGATTTCCCTTTGTAGTCTGTAATATTTTGCAAGCCCTGCCACATCCGACGAGTGTCAGAGCCAGTGTAATAGGATTCAATCTTAGTCCTGTATTGACGCTTTGCCTGTTTGATGGTTCGTCTGAGGGCATAGCGGGATTTCTTATAAGCGTCCGGATTAGTGTCCAGCCTTTAGCTCGGTGCGGATGTTCCCTGTAATCCATAGCTTCTGGTTGGGAAATGTACGTACAGTCACTGTGGGGACGACGTCGTCGATGCACCTATTGGTGAAGCCGGTGACTGAAGTGGTATACTCCTGAATGCCATTGGATGAATCCCATAATATATTCCAGTCTGTGCTAGCAAAACAGTCCTGTAGTTTAGCATCTGCTCCATCTGATTACCTTTTTATTGACCGAGTCACTGGTGCTTCCTGCTTTAGTTTTTTCTTGTAAGCAGGAATCAGGAGGATAGAATTATGGTCAGATTTGCCAAATGGAGGGCGGGGTAGAGCTTTGTATGCGTCTGTGTGTGGTGTAAAGGTGGTCTAGAGTTTTTTTTCCCTCTGGTTGCACATGTGACATGCAGGTAGAAATGAGGTAAAAGGGATTTGAGTTTGCCTGCATTCAAGTCCCTGGCCACTAGGATCGCCGCTTCTGGTCGAGCATTTAATTTTTTGCTTTATGGCCTTATACATCTCATTGAGTGCAGTCTTAGTGCCAGCATCGGCTTGTGGTGGTAAATAGACGGCTACGAATAATATAGATGAGAACACTCTTGGTAGATAGTGTGGTCTACAGCTTATCATGAGGTATTCTACCTCAGGCGAGCAATACCTCGAGACTTCTTTAATAATAGACATTGCCCAACAGCAGATACTTACCAATTAGACACACACCCCGGCCCCTCGTCTTACCAAACGTAGCTTCTCTGTCCTGCCGATGCACTGAGAAGCCAACCATCTCTATTTTATCCGTGTCGTCATTCAGCCACATCTCGTGAAACATAATATATGTCCCGTTGGTAGGATAGTCTTAGTCGTAGATCGTACAGTTTGTTTTCCAATGATTGCACGTTGGCCAATAATACTGATGGTAGTGGTGGTTTACCTACTCGTCGGACAACGTCCTGCTATTTTGACCATTCTTTAGTTTATAGCAGTGATAGAATCTAACTTTGTTTGTCACATGCGCTGAATTCAACAAGTGTAGACCTTACTGTGAAATGCTTACTTACAAGCCCTTAACCAACAGTGCAGTTCAAGAAGAGTTAAGAAAATATTTGCTAGATTATCTGTGCAAGTGTCTAAATCAGCAGTTTACACATGATTACTTCAGCCTTATGTGAAAAACCTTACTTGGCTAAATATTGCAAGCTAGCTAGCTGTCCTCGCAAGTTGGTTAGCTACCTAGCCAAAGTTACCTCTCATCTGACAAGTATAACACTAGTTAACCAAAATAAAACCACATTCATTGGCTAGCTACCTTTGTTTGCCTAACATTAGCTAGCTGGTAACATTAGCTAGCTAGCTACCTAGCAAATCAAAATATCTGTTTGCATTTATTTATTTCCCTCAACTTGAAAACCACCATATATCTAGCTTTATATAGTAGCCTAGGTTTGTTTGCATACCCTGCCAAGCAACGACCCAGTGTTAGAATGCTGAGTTTCGCGGCTAAAAAAGATGTTAGCATTGTCAGAAATGCTACAAAAAGGTAGCACATCGTTGTTTCTTAACGGACAGAAATTATACATTTAATAAAAACTGTTGCGCCTACAAACTAAGTCAATCCGTGATTTTTTAGGTCCAATGGTCACTTTATGGACGCTATAGTCTCCTTTTAATTTGGTGTTTAGGATTTGAGCTAGGTAGGTACACGGTATACTCTTAAAACCTCTTAAGGATCGGCCCTTTTTTTCAATTTTCAACCTAAAATGACACACCCAAATCTAACTGCCTGTAGCTCATGGCCTAAGCAAGGATATGCATTTTCTTTGTACCATTTGAAAGGAAACACTTTGAAGTTTGTGGAAATGTGAAAGGAATGTAGCAGAATATAACACATTAGATCTGGTAAAAGATAATAATAATAATAATAATAATAATACTTTTTTTTGTACCATCATTTTTGAAATGCGAGAGAAGGCCATACTGTATTATTCCAGCCCAGGTGCAATTTAGATTCTGGCCACTAGATGGCAGCAGTGGATGTGCAAAGTTTTAGTCTGATCCAATGAACCATTGCATTTCTGTTCAAAATGTTGTATTAAGACTGCCCAAATGTGCCTAATTTGTTTATTAATAACTTTTCATGTTCAAAACTGTGCACTTTCCTCAAACAATAGCATGGCATTCTTTCACTGTAATAGCTACTGAAAATTGGACAGTGCAGTTAGATTAATATCAATATCAGATATGTCTATGTCCTGGGAAATGTTCTTGTTACTTACAACCTCATGCTAAAGCATTAGCCTACGTTAGCTCAAACGTCCCGCAGGGGACCCACCAATCCTGAAGAAGTTTTAAAACTCAATTGCTAACGACCCTGTTAAAAAATCTAGTATGTGGTTCTCGGTAATGGACAGACAGCTCATGACGAGAGACGGGGAGTGTGTTGTGTACTTCCAATTAAGTTTTTGCGAAATTTCATCAAGATTGGTGTCAATATGACGATAGGGAGATTTTTATTTAACACTGAGCTTCAACCAATACCTATAATAGGCATGACTATTGTCGCCTTTTTTTAATAGGTGATGGCAGCACTATATTGGGTACCGTTTAGGTGAACTGCACTTTTAAACCCTGTTTAGAGAACTGCACCTTTAAATCTTGTTTAGAGAACTTCACCTATAAATCTTGTTTCGAAAACTTCACCATTAAATCTTGTTTAGAGAACTTCACCTTTAAATCTTGTTTAGGAGAAATTAACCTTTAAACCTGGTTTAGAGAACTTTATCTTTAAACCCCATTTAGAGAACTGCACCTTTAAATCCTGTCTGTAAGTCCCAGGTGGCCATCTGTCTAACAGGAAGCTCTTGGGAATGGATTTTTGTGGAGCTCATCTCATTTTGTAAATACCCAGCTGCAGAAATGGCTAACATCACAGAGTAAAAAATGTAAACTATGCATGTCGCCTTAGACAAGGGTGTGAGCTAAGCAAATATATTATTATTATTCCTCCCCAGCTAGAAAGGAATGCTAAACAGCAACAGAACAAAAAAAAACAGAACATTCTATCCTCATGTTAGAATCTCTGTTACATTGGATTCCTGTTTTTTGTCGCTCAGAATTATTTAATTTATTAAGCACTAAATTATTTGGCATCAGGCTTGCCAGTCTGACACGCAGCCAGCTTTGCTAACTTTCAGATACGCTTATGTGAGCCAAGTGCACACATTCCAAGAGTAAACTGTTAAAACAAGAGAAATATGTGTCCTAGTTCCTCTCAATGTTTTAACCTTCTTCCTGACAGAAGACAGTCATTTCTATGTACACAGAACAAAACATATAAACAAAAATATAAACGCAACATGCAACAATTTCAAAGACTTTACTGAGTTATAAAATAAATAAATTAGTCCCTAATCTATGGATTTCACATGACAGGGCAAGGACGCATCCATGGGTGGACCTGGGAGGGAATAGGCCCACCCAGTTTGAAGCCAGGTCCACCCACTGGGGTGCCAGGCACAGCCAATCAGAATTATTATTTTTTTTTATTACAGACAGAAATACACTCCCCCCCCACCCTCCCTCCCCCTGCTCAGATGATCCCGCAGGTGAAGAAGACGGATGTGGAGGTCCTGGGCTGGCGTGGTTACACGTGGTCTGTGGTTGTCGAGAAATTAACATTCAATTCTCTGGCAACAGCTCTGTTGGACATTCCTGCAGTCAGCATGCCAATTGCACGCTCCATCAAAACTTGAGACATCTGTGGCATTGTGCTGTGTGGCAAAACTGCACATTTTAGAATGGCCTTTTATTGTCCCCAGCTTCTTGATATGCCACACCTGTCAGGTGGATGGATTATCTTGGCAAAAGAGAAATGCTATGTATGTAGACAAATTTGTGCACCAAATTTGAGATAAATAATATTTTTGTGCGTATGGAACATTTCTGGGATCTTTTATTTCAGCTCATGAAACATGGGACCAACACTTTATATGTTGTGTTGATATTTTTGTTCACGATAATAACAACACAAAACTGTTTTTTGTTGCACAATATGATTATCTTTGAAACAAGACAGCCCTGATAATCACTTAGCTTCCTCCATCATGTCATGGTGGCTCTGCCAAAGATGATGTTATCCAGACCACTGTGTGTGTCCCAAATGGCACCCTATTCTCATAGGGCTCTGGACAAAAGTAGTGCACTATATAGGGAACAGGGTGCCATTTGGGACACACACCATGGTGTCACCCAGCTTGATGGAGTCCTCCATCATGGCTCCTATCCATTCAGACCTTCATTTCCACAGGGTGAAACCTATAATATATTGCATTTATGCATACATACATTTTTAAGTATGGGTGGCCACGGGATTGAACCCACTATCCTGGCATTGCAAGCACCATAATCTACCAACTGAGCTAATCTACCAAAGGAGAAATTCTCACTAACAGGGACGTAAACAAATTTGTACACAGAATTTCAGAGAAATAAGCTTTTTGTAAGTATGGAACATTTCGGGGATCTTTTTATTTCAGCTCATGAAAAATGGGACCAACACTTTACATATTGCATTTATATTTTTGTTCAGTATAGAAAGAAACCAATTTCATTTGGCCACATTACCATTTGAAAAACAAGGGAGCCGGCCATATTGCACGGCACGCATTGAGTGCTTGTTTTTCTAGCTTTTTGACACAGCCCTGGTCTTATCTCAATGACATTTAATTTCACAATCAACATTTGATCAACACTGCTGCTGGGCCTCAATGGAGGGACTTTAATTTAGATTTGAAAAGCACTGATGCAATGAATCTTGTACTGACCACAGTCCAATGGTTGATTAGATGAGTTTATATCCACAATGATAATCCACGCTGGAAACAAAACAGTCATTTTCTCATACAGACTCATTGGTTATGATCATTACTTAACCATTTCTGTAATTGTACTATTGTCATCTGGTTTATTTTGACTATTACTCATTGAGAGAGCATGAACATTAATAGGACAACCCCCAAGAGCCACTCAAACAATGTGACAATGGTGTATTGTGACACCGTGGTGTGCAAGGAACTCCATGCTTGGGATACATGGCGCACCTATTTAGAACAGTGTCACTTCAAAGTCATTCACAGTTATAGCTTTGCCATTTGGGCTCACTTGAAGGCTCTGCGTTGAGTGACAGACACCTCAAGAAGACCCTATTGTGTAAGCCCCACTGAGGCTAGGGGGAGGTGGTGTAGCAACACCAGGGTTGTGGGTTTGATTCCCAATGGTGCCACATACACAAAAAAGTGATGTACTCATTGTTTTGTACGTTTCTTTGGATAAAAGCATCTGCTAAATGGTATATATTTTTTTATTATTGCATGATTTGTTGCCTGTTATTTGCATATTGCCCCCCGGTAGACCTGGGAGCTTTTCCTATGAGACAGACCTTTCAGACGCTAAACAACTGGTGCACGTAATCAATTACTTCCAATATGGTTAACATCAAGGACAGGGTAGAACCTATTCCTTATCCCAATTTCCTCTTTAATAGGACCGCGTGAACAGGAAACGCTCCTTCCTTCCTCCTCTTGTTCCTCTAAACATTCTGTGAAAGATGTATAATTCAGTGAGACATGCATACATATTCATGAGAGATTATTATTCCACATACTTCAAAAACCATGTCAATGACTGACTACAAACACTTTTGTGGTGGTGCTGTGCTCCTTTTCAGAGTCGGATAACAATAATCATTGCAGTTGTTTTTCACTCAAATGGCTGTCAAACTATACAATGGCAAAATGATGTAGAAATAGAAATGACAGATAGGGTGTCAGACAGTCAGTATGTTGTAAAGGACATTGCAGTGCTGCTGTGCTGAGAACCTGGAGGCAGTGAAATGGCCTGAAGCTGGAGCTGCCTGTAAGCCTGCCTGCCCAGCTGCCTGGGCAGTAATGTAACTTCTGTGGCAGAGAGTAGCTAATATCCCCTGAGACCCTGACCATCCGACAGCACTAACTGGGGAACTGGGACAGAAAAAATACATAACATCCACAGCAGGGCAATCATCCCAAGTGGGACGACCCTGAACCCCCAGAGCCTCCAGAGAGACTCCAGTCTGATGGTGCTCTTTGTTACATGTTGTCCCGTTAGCCAGGCAGTGTTCTGGGGATCTGTTGGAGGTGAGCTGTTAGCCAGGCAGTGTTCTGGGGATCTGTTGGAGGTGAGCTGTTAGCCAGGCAGTGTTTTGGGGATCTGTTGGAGGTGAGCTGTTAGCCAGGCAGTGTTCTGGGGATCTGTTTGAGGTGAGCTGTTAGCCAGGCAGTGTTCTGGGGATCTGTTGGAGGTGAGCTGTTAGCCAGGCAGTGTTCTGGGGATCTGTTGGAGGTGAGCTGTTAGCCAGGCAGTGTTCTGGCGATCTGTTCAAGGTGAGCTGTTAGCCAGGCAGTGTTCTGGGGATCTGTTGGAGGTGAGCTGTTAGCCAGGCAGTGTTCTGGGGATCTGTTAGAGGTGAGCTGTTAGCCAGGCAGTGTTCTGGGGATCTGTTGGATGTGAGCTGTTAGCCAGGCAGTGTTCTGGGGATCTGTTAGAGGTGAGCTGTTAGCCAGGCAGTGTTCTGGGGATCTGTTAGAGGTGAGCTGTTAGCCAGGCAGTGTTCTGGGGATATGTTGGAGGTGAGCTGTTAGCCAGGCAGTGTTCTGGGGATCTGTTGGAAGTGAGCTGTTAGCCAGGCAGTGTTCTGGCGATCTGTTAGACGTGAGCTCGGGGTAAGCCACTTATACCCTTACCCAGTGTGATTGTCCAAACTGAGAGTGATCAGTGAGCGTCACTGGCTTTGGCTGACACAATCTGTTGGTTTTGGAAATGTGATTGGAATCGTTTCAACACCTCCCTGGCTTGGGACTGCGTGGGTATAAATTCAGGGGCTAAAAGGCATTTATTTAATCTGACCCTTCGCGTAAAGAGAGACGCTCTCCGCTGATAACTATATCAGACTGAGGGTCCTCGGAGGACTGGCAGAGTCGAGCCCCCTGTGTTACACCAACAAAGGCCTGTGCACCGCCTACGTCGTTGTGACACTCATCGTCATTCATAATGAGTAACCTGACATTAGCTGACATGAGGCATGACACATTGTGTGCTCTGCCTCTGTGACACTATGAACAGCAGCAGGTATGTAATTGGTGGTGAATACTGGGGCTCTGATGTGCTGGGTGAATATAGGGCCTCTGAGGGAAAGCTAGAGAACATTAGTGGTTGGAGGTGGGAGGTGGTGGTGACTATAGCTGTAATGTGTTGGGGAAAGGCCCTGTGGGGAATGGGGAACATCTAAGGTTGGAGATGAGGGATGTGCTATGGGGCGAAGGTCATGCTCTGTACTTTCAATAACTGCCGTTCCATACTTTGCTCTGGTTCAACCCTCCAGGGGACCGTTGCAGAGACAAACTATAGCTGCTGTTTTATCCACATGCCTTACAATAGACATCACCTGCCTGAGAGACTACTTAGGTTACTTACTGGCCAAACATTTGAGACACTCATCAACATGTTTTCATTAATGGCTGCCCCTGTTGAAACATGACTCCTCGTGTCTCTCTCTGTGGCGTCCTCTAAGACCCTGTCTGTCTGTGGCTACAGTAAGGCTGCATATAGGACTAAATAATCAATCAAATGTATTTATAAAGCCCTTTTTACACCCGCGGATGTCACAAAGTGCTGTACAGAAACCCAGCCTAAAACTCCAAACAGCAAGATGCAGATGTAGAAGCAGCAATTCAATGCAGAGTAGGTGCATGGTGGCTAGGAAAAGCACCCTAGAAAGGCCAGAACCTAGGAAGAAACCTAGAGAGGAACCAGGCTCTGAGGAGTGGCCAGTCCTTTTCTGGCTGTGTCGGGTGGAGATTATAACAGAACATGGCCAAGATGTTCAAAAGTTCATAGATGACGAGCAGGGTCAGATAATAATAATCACAGTGGTTGTAGAGGGTGCAACAGGTCAGCACCTCAGGAGTAAATGTCAGTTGGCTTTTCATAGCCGATCATTCACAGTTAGAGACAGCAGGTGCGGTAGAGAGAGAGTCCAAAACAGCAGGTCTGGGACAAGGTAGCACGTCCAGTGAACAATTCAGGGTTTCATAGCCGCAGGCAGAACAGTTGAAACTGGAGCAGCAGCATGACCAGGTGGACTGGAGACAGCAAGGAGTCATCAGGCCAGGTAATCCTGTCAGAGGTTGTCTGTCGCCACACATATATTGTCATGTATTGGAGAAAGCTTTCATATCTTTGAGCTGTAGGATATTATGAATCTCATTTGATTGATTTGGTTACATTCAGTCTGCTTGAATTTATTTAAGTATTCCGAGTGAGACAAAACAGATATCACATGCATCACATTCTCTGTTTATAATCTATGCATAATCACTTTAACTCTACCTACATGTACATATTACATGTAGGTAGACTAACCAGTGCCCCCGCACATTGACTCTGTACTCTGTACCAATACCCCCTGTATATATCCTCACTTGTTATTTTACTGCTGCTGTTTAATTATGTTACTTTAATTTTCAATTTTTAATTTTTTACTTAACACTTATTTTTATTACATTCTTAACTTCTTAAATCATTGTTGGTTAAGGGCTTGTAAGTAAGCATTTCACTGTAAGGTCTTCACCTGTTGTATTCAGCGCATGTGACAAATACAATTTAATTTGATTTGATTTGCACTTTAAAATCATTATATCCGTTTTCCTCTCCACTGGGATTCTATAGAGTTGGAAGGGAGTGCTGCATTTGGTTGAGTTGTGAACAAACGTGAATTCAACGTGAAATCCCCCCGAAAATGTCACCCTGTTATTGGATTTAGGTTAAAAGTTGATTTGCTTATGTTGATTACTTTTTGCAAATCCAATCACTTTTCCACGTTTCAACAAAATCCCATTGAATTTGTCGGTTGAAATGAAGTGGGCACAGTGAGTTGGTTTTGAAAATATTGTTTATCCTATGTATAAGGAATGAAATATAGAATCAAAATCTCTCAGATGTGAACAATATTTATTTTTCTTCAATGTTCAAGGAATCGAGCACCTTTATCAACATTACACAAGTGCAATTTGGCTACATAAACTTGCGCAAAACTACAGCACTGTAGAGAGCCAGACAGCCGCGTCACTAATTGAGTCATCGCGAATTGCGAACACTACATAGCCACAAAATATAATAGGCTACACCTGTGATTCCAGGTAGACCACCCTATTTGCCGGGCACGTCCTATTCGTTTGTGGCATGTAAAATATACCCGGCTGAAGCGTAAATTGAGTTGCATAACAGATATTCCATTGAAAAACATACAAGCCTCGGCGGAAAGCGAGGGGCTGGCACCGCGTCCAACAACAGCAAGGAATCTGTTAGCAATACCCTAAAGAAATGGAAAACCGACATGCTGCAAACACATTAACCATCTCGCTTGCTCAATCTCTCTCGTATTCCAGACCCCCACCAACGCCAGACCAGCAGCATGGAGAGACATGTTAATGCAACTGCAAGTTCGAGCTCTTGACTACATAAATAAACAGCATGTAAAGCAACAGCATTCAATTTTGAGTAGCCACAAAATAATAAACTAATGTTTATCATTATTATTAACCCAACATTATTAGGCCTATTACTGTATACTAACTTGTAGTAGCCTAATATAGCAATATATATCATGACAGAAATGCCAGGTGTACATTATGTAGAACTCAAACATTGTTCATTCTTTTCAAGTCATTTCAATGCATTCTATATGATATGGCCTATTATGCATTGTATGTCCGCTATCTGATTTTGAGACTTTTAATAGACTGCCATGCGTAGCCGAAGTGGAACCATATATTTGTACAATGGACATGTTTTCTGTGAACTTTTAGACAGAGCATAGGCTCTATTCATAATGATGAAACAGTGTAAATATAATACAAACCTTCACAGACTCCGACCTCATACTGCGTGATGGATCCACCGTTTAGTGGCGATCTGATCACGCACCGCAGTCCGCGGTCGCAAGTCCCATACAGACCGTAGACACCACCGCAGCTTTCGTTTTTCTGCTTGGCGCAGACCGAGCAGCAGCCGCAGATACCGAGCACAACCGCGCCGGAGCAATGCTTTGGCTCCTCGCATTTAGACTCATCACACCGCAGACATAAAAGTGCCAGGCTGCTCTTCCAAATCAGGGAGATCAGAATGCATCTCGTTATAAGGTACATCCTGGCAGAGGCCATGTAGAATTTGTTTTATATATATCCACAACGCCCCCCCCCAGACCCCCAATTACCAGTCCAGCGAGGTAGAAAACCACAGATAAACTATGCAACGCGAAAAGCACCACACAGTTCTTCTAAAGAGGCTCAAAGTTCCGGTAAACCGTCTAGATTTGTGCTGTATGTTGTTATACTTCCCATTAGAGAAACTTTTGTCCCGGTGCTTGAAACCAGGAAAGAAAACGATCCGTTAAAATGCTCATGAAACTGCAACTATCCCATACATAGTTTCTTCGTTACGCACTGTAAATCGTAAGTTTCAGTTTGTTTTAAGAAATGGCAACTTTCTTCACTGTACTGTACTTCATACGTCTCCTTCTCCTTCCCCTCCGAGTCACTCCGTGTCGTTCTCAGAAAGCAAGGGAATTATTCCTATTCAGTTCGTCCATAACTGCAACAGAAAGGCTCTATAATATATCCGTTCTCTCTCGTGGAAGCGCAATCGGTTACTCTATTCGTTTTTTTATGCGAGATTCGCTTTGCCTAAATGAAAAAAATGTTTTCCTGATACCGCAGGTTCTGTGTGTCTCTCTCATGTTATCGTCCTCTAGTGTAGCTCTCTACGGCTGCTGCTGCGCCCACTTGGTAGTTCAGTCCCCCCACCGTGACCTCATAACGGAACCACTCCCATCTTGCATTTCTTTGCTCCATTGGATAGTTAATTCCAGATATGGAACACAGGAAGCTGCAGAGTCAGTGCAACCTGGTCTCAGAACATTTCATATTATGTTCAGTGATACGCGGGTTGGGAATGTACAGTAGTTTAGGAACAGGGCAGGTGTAGTTTGGTCCCAGCATGGTCACAGGAAAACAGCAGTTTACACTGTTAATCAGTCCTTCTTTGCATGGGAGGAGAATAGGTTAGACCAAAAGAGTCAAAACAGTGAATATCTGCATATTAGGACACTGTAATTACACAACAAGTCGGCACTGACCTCAAGCAATATGCAAATGACCACCCAGACTATTTACATCAACCACCCCCTCTTTGTTTTTACACTGCTGTTTTTACACTCCTTCCCCTGTTTATTATCTATGCATACTTTACAAATTACCTAGACTAACCTGTACCCCCGCACATTGACTCGGTACCGGTACCCCTGTATATAGCCTCGCTACTGTTACGTAATTTTCTTGTTACTTTTTTATTTGATTGGATTTTTTTACTTTAGTTTATTTAGTAAATATTTTCTTAACTCTATTTCATGAACTGCATTGTTGGTTAAGGGCTTGTAAGTAAGCATTTCACGGTAAGATCTACACCTGTTGTACTCAGTGTCACGAGCCTACCAGATGAGCTAAACTACTTCTATGCTCGCTTCGAGGCAAATAACACTGAAACATGCATGAGAGCACAAGCTGTTCCGGAAGACTGTGTGATCACGCTCTCCGCAGCCGATGTGAGTAAGACCTTTAAACAGGTCAACATTCGCAAAGTCGCAAGACCAGACGGATTACCAGGACGTGTACTGTGAGCATGCTCTGACCAACTGGCAAGTGTCTTCACTGACATGTTCAACCTCTCCCTGTCCGAGTCTGTAATACCAACATGTTTTAAGCAGAACACCATAGTCCCTGTGCCCAAGAACACTAAGGTAACCTGCCTAAATGACTACCGACCCGTAGCACTCACGTCTGTAGCCATGAAGTGCTTTGAAAGGCTGGTCATGGCTCACATCAACATCAATATCCCAGAAACCCTAGACCCACTACAATTTGCATACCGCCCTAACAGATCCAAAGATGATGCAATCTCTATTGCACTCCACACTGCCCTTTCCCACCTGGACAAAAGGAACACCCATGTGAGAATGCTATTCATTGACTACAGCTCAGCGTTCAACCCCATAGTGCCCTCAAAGCTCATCAATAAGCTAAGGACCCTGAGACTAAACACCTCCCTCTGCAACTAGATCTTCGCCTCCAGGTGGTAAGGGTAGGTTACAACACATCCGCCACGCTGATCCTCAACACAGGGGCCCCTCAGGGGTGCATGCTCAGTCCCCTCTTGTACTCCCTGTTCACTCATGACTGCACACCATCAATAAGTTTGCCGATGACACAACAGTGGTAGGCCTGATCACCGACAACGATGAGACAGCCAATAGGGAGGAGGTCAGAAACCTGGCCATGTGGTGCCTGGACAACAACCTCTCCCTGATCAAAACAAAGGAGATGATTGTGGACTACAGGAAAAAGAGGACCGAGCATGCCCCCATTCTCATCGACGGGGCTGTAGTGGAGCAGGTTGAGAGCTTCAAGTTCCTTGGTGTCCACATCACCAACAAACTAACATGGTCCAAACACACCAAGACAGTCGTGAAGAGGGCACGACAAAACCTATTCCCCCTCAGGAGACTGAAAAGATTTGGCATGGGTCCTCAGATCCTCACAAGGTTCTACACCTGCACCATCGAGAGCATCCTGACTGGTTGCACCACTGCCTGGTATGGCAACTGCTTGGCCTCCGTCCGCAAGGCACTACAGAGGGTAGTGCGTACGTCCCTGTACATCACTGGGGCCAAGTTTCCTGCCATCCTGGATCTCTACACCAGGCGGTGTCAGAGGAAGACCATAAAAATTGTTAAAGATTCCAGCCACCCTAGTCATAGACTGTTCTTTCTGCTACCGCATGGCAAGCAGTACTGGAGCGCCAAGTCTAGGTCTAAGAGGCTTCTAAACAGCTTCTACCTCCAAGCCATAAGACTCATGAGTATCTAATCAAATTGCTACTCAGACTTTTCACATTGCCCACCCCCTTTTACACTGCTGCTGCTCTCTGTTGTTATCATCTATGCATAGTCACTTTAATAACTCTACCTACATGTACAAATTACCTCAACTAACCGTTGCCCCCGCACATTGACTCTGTACCGGTACCCCCTGTGTATAGTCTCGCTATTGTTATTTTACTGTTGCTCTTTAATTACTTGTTACTTTTATTTCTTATTCTTACTCTTTTTTTTTTTTTAACTGCATTGTTGGTTAGGGGCTCGTAAGTAAGCATTTCACTGTAAGGTCTACACCTGTTGTATTCGGGCGCATGTGACTAATACAATTTTATTTGATTTGAATCGGAATATGTGATGAATACATTTGATTTGATTTGAAGTGTAAATAGTGGACTAGACTATCAACTAGTTGTTTTGGCAAGGCTTGTTACATGCTTATTACAAAAACAATATAGCTAGTTGTGCCTATTTATTTAATATGTAGGCACTATTAATAATGTAACCTAATCATCATAATAACTAAATATGTAATTTAACAGATTAGTATAACAGATTAGTAAAATGTTTACAACGCAATATTAACGATAACTGATATGCCCAAACCCAAATATTAATCTTGGAACCAAGAACCAAATAATTTTGTTCACTAGACAAATTATCCAAATATAGGCTACAATAGTTTTTTTTATTCTCAACAGCAATCAAGTTAAAGGCAAATGTGTGTTTCATTCTATTATAAATGCCTTGAGATTAATTGATGGGATATTGTTATACACTTTAGGGGATGTGGAAAATGAAAAAGTACAGGCACATTTTACTATGTATCCAGGTTGGTGTGTAGCAAAGCAATTTTCATTTATAACACGGTTGATAACCACAATTCACATTATAACGGCTAAAAGTGATTATTGATCCAAGTGTTAATGTCTGGGGATGGGTTGGGTTGATTCCCCTACACTTTAAGTTGACATGGCAAGGTCACGTGCATTTTGGTCTTTTAACCATTAGGCATAGGATACTCAAGAAGTCAAATGATGGATTCCTTCCCTCGTGATAATGATGAAATAATGTATTCTCTAATTCATTCAACAAGTCATTAAAACATTATGCTATTATATAAAAACTATTTATAAGTAATTAAAACAATATTTGTTAGAAGACAAAATCATCAGAGATTCACCATGGTCATTGATTGTGTGGTAGAGAAGAAAGCATTTTGTGTTAGCCTACCACTGCATCGTCAGTTGCGCTGAAATCTATCTGCATTGTAGTATAGGATCCTAATGACCTTAATTGTGTTGTGCATGGAGTCAATACTAGGCCCACACACCTCTTTTGTCAGCATTATTGTCCTTTAGTTGCTTTGCCTAAAACTGTGATTTAGTGTGGAGACATGCTTAGGTGCTTTGAGCAGCATCTATTTCTTTGTGTAAAGAAAAAGCATCTTTGAATTTGCAACCAACAAAGCCTGAAGAACACAACTTTTACAGCCTGTACCACCAAGGTTTTCAGTTTAAAAACATCTACAGTAGCCTAGACCCAAGAGATTTTGCGATCATATATTCCCAGACTATTTAGCTACTGATCTTGTCATTTCTTTTGGATGTGCTCATCTTATTCAGGGCACTCTTCTATCTTTTATCTATGACAGGAGGGCAAGCGGTGGTAAAATGGAGCCGGCTACCCCCCTTTCCCTTGATTCCATTGTATTTTACCATGTATGAGCTGGACATCTATATCCCTGGAGGCAAGTCAGAGGGGACCTCATCATTGATGGGGTGAAATGCCTTTTTTATGGATCAATAAACCACTATCTTTTTTGCTCCTCTTTTTTATTCCCCCCTCCAAGAACTGTCAGGTATCCGTGGTTCTGTGGCTGGTTGGGCTTGAAACCAAACCAAGGGATGACAGGCTTTCATTCCAGGAGGCAGTTCTGAGGGATCTCCCCTAAGCCCAATGTCCTCTAGCTTTATTTATACCCTATCCTTCCGCTTACTGATCTGCATATCGCTCACAGAGATTTGGATGTGTAATTTTTTATGTATGCGAATGGTGCTGATCAGGAGAACTGTATGTGTTTGATTCTCTTACTATAGTTTGATGAAACGTGGTATGTCATCCCTAGCTAGGTGTTACTTGCTCTTAACCGGTCGGCAGCGGAGATGCATTTTCAGAAGAACAGAGGACACCTGGCATTTAATTCTGGCAGCGACAATCAGTCTACCCTGCTTTTGCACCGCACAGAATCCTGCTCTGTAGAAAAGAGACAAAATAACTGTTGACCCTGGCCAATGATAGTCTAGCAATTAGTGTAGACCAATTATAACAGGGTCATCAATCGCCACTCAGCTATGAGCAAGGTATTTGGGGTCATTCGTTAAAATGAAGTATTTTTTAGTATTGGTTAGAATAATGGAACAAAAACAAAAAACTCAACACATTCAACAGTCTGTTCATCTTTAATATAGTGACAATGTGCACTTTACTAAGCCCTATTGTTGAAGGTATTGTGTATAATTGGGAGAAGAGGTGTACAAAAGGATGTGGAGAAAGCAAAATCATATTTAGTTAATTTGGTGCCGCAACCTGGGAGCGAACACATTTTTAAGCCATTTATGAAATGACAGTCCACTTAGCTTACCTACAGTGCAATCGGAAAGTATTCAGACCCCTTCCCTTTTTCCACACTTTGTTACGTTACAGCCTTATTCTAAAATTGATCAATCTACACACAATACCCCATAATGACAAAGCTAAAACAATTTTTGGGGAATTTTTGCAAATGTATAAAAAATAATAAAACAGAAATACCTTAAATAAGTACTCACTTTGCTATGAGACTCGAAATTGCTCTCAGTGTCACGTCCTGGCCATAGATAGCCCTTTTGGCTGCTCTATGGTGGTTTTGGTCAGGACGTGAGCAGGGGTATGTGTTTGTTCTATGTTATATTTTCTATGTTGGTTTTCTATGTTGGTTTGGTTTGGGTTCCCAATTAGAGGCAGCTGTTAGTCGTTGTCTCTAATTGGGAATCCTATTTAGGTTGTTTAGTCCCCCACCTGTGTGTGGGATATTGTTTATGTTCAGTGTGTTAGTTGCGCGCTACATGTTGAGTTACGATCGTTGTGTTCTTCCTTTTTTGTTTCGGTGAGTTCAACTAAATAAATATGTTTTACTCAACCGGGCACGCTGCTCCTTGGTTCGTCTTTGAAGATCGTGACACTCAGGTGCATCATGTTTCCATTGATCATCCTTGAGATGTTTCTCAACTTGATTGGAGTCCACCTGTGGTAAATTAAATTGATTGGAGATTAATTTGAAAGGCACACACCTGTCTATATAAAGTCCCACAGTTGACAGTGCATGTCAGAGCAAAAACCAAGCCATGAGGTCGAAGGAATTGTCCTTAGAGTGCCGTGACAGGATTGTGTCGAGGCACAGATCTGGTGAAGGGTACCAAAACATTTCTGTAAGATTGAAGGTCCCAAAGAACACAGTGGCCTCCATCATTCTTAAGTGGAAGAAGTTTGGAACCACCAAGACTATTCCTCGAGCTGGCCACCCGGCCAAACTGAGCAATCGGGGGAGACGGGCTCCAGAGAACTCCAGAGTTCTTCTGTGGAGATGGGATAACCTTCCAGAAGGACAACCATCTCTTCAGCACTCCACCAATCAGGCCTTGTTGGTAGAGTGGCCTGATGGAATACACTCCTCAGTAAAAGGCACATGACAGCCCGCTTGGAGTTTACCAAAAGGCACCTAAAGGACTCTCAGACCATGAGAAACAAGATTATCTGGTCTGATGAAACCAAGGTTGAACTCTTTGGCCTGAATGCCAAACGTCTGGTCACCTGGCACCAACCCTACGGTGAAGCATGGTGGTGTCAGCATCATGCTGTGTGGATGTTTTTCACAGACAGAAATACTCCTCAGTTTCTTCAGCTGTCCGTGTGGCTGGTCTCAGACGATCCCGCTGGTGAAGTAGCCGTATGTGGAGATCCTGGGCTGGCATGGTTACCAAATTCTCTAAAATGACTTTGGAGGCGTCTTATGGTAGATAAATTAACATAAAATTCTCTGGCAACAGCTCTGGTGGACATTCCTGCAGGCAGCACTCTCACTCAACTTGAGACTGTGGCATTGTGTTGTGTAACAAAACTGCCTGTCGAAACGTTGGACATCATTTTTGCATCTGTCCTCCTAGAGTGTGCGGCTCTTCTTTATTTTCAAGTGTAACAAAACTCAACATTTTAGAGTGGCTTTTTATTGTCCCCAGCACATGGTGCACCTGTGTAATGATCATGCTGTTTAATCAGCTTCTTGATATGCCACACCTGTCATTTGGATGGATTATTTTGGCAAAGGAGAAATGCTCACTTAGAGGAATGTAAACACATTTGTGAAAAACATTTGAGAGAAATAAGCTGTTTCTATAACAAGTTTCTGGGATCTTTTAATTCAGCTCATGAAACATGGGAACAACACTTTGCATGTTGCGTTGATATTTTTGTTCAGTATAAATCTGAATCTAACAAAAGTTCAAAGGTCAGTTTGTGCTGAGCTAAGATCCTGCTTCCTCCCTCTGGCACTAGAGACAATTAGATTCAACAGAATACTTGAAGAGGAAAGATTATGTGTATTGTGTGATCTTGGGGAAATAGAAAGTAATGTTGTATTGCCCTCTGTACAATGACTTGAGACATGTTTTGTTTGGTAAACTTGTTGATGCTCACCCTGAAGTGTTCTGGCTACGGGATGAACACAGGCTGCAGTTATTTTTCAGAAAATGACTTTTTGACATTGCACAATTTATTTTCAAAGCCTGGGAGAGAAGGAGAGGTGTATTGTTTGTGTAGTGTGACAAGGTGAAAACTGCACTTTGTTATGAGTGCTAATTATGCATTTAATTGTTAAATGCATTTAATTTGTTTAATGTAAACAATTTGGTTTGTGTTTTGTGCACAGCACACATACAGGATATTGTGTCTTATAAGCCCATATGGGCTGGGCACCAGTTGGTGTACATTACGGAAATAAAATAAATAAATAAATCAAAATCAAATCGTTAAAGTGTGAACAAACAGTTATGACTGTATTGTTTGTTTTGGTTGTGACCAGGGAGAGTACCACAGGTGCCCAGGCACCAATCCCTATTGAATTACCTTCAGGCAGTGATCTGTCATTTCTTAGGGATGGGTAAAAAAAATTATACAGTAGAGTATATTATTTTTGCAGGTTTTATATCGATACTGTGTCTTCAAGTATTGATATGTAAAAAAATGTAATAATAAAAACTCCAGTATTTCTCATCACCTCTCCTTTTTCTTTTTAAATATTTCAAATGGTGTGCCAATATGTTTTAAGCACTTTTAGCTCCAAAACTCATTTCTCATGGCTCCCACTTGTTCCTCTGCAGCAGAAATATAGTGAGCAATATGTTTGGAACATCGACTCACAATAAAAGCAATACATATAGCAAAACGTATAGAATCGTGATACATAGAGTATCGGCACCTAAGTATCGTGATAATATAGCAACGTGAGTATGGAAATCTGAATAAAATATCTGTCTTTGGAAGCTTTCTCAACTGTAGAGAAAGGTTTCCAGCCATTCACGTTCCTGACAAAATTATGTGTAAAGGGTAAGGTCCAATGCAATTGGAACTGCAGTCTATTCAGTAAAATACATGTAATATCAATTTCAATTCCAAATAATGTTATATGAGTGCCCAACAACGACATACTTGTCACGTCCAGGCCTGAGAAGACAGGCTTGCGTGTTTTGTTTTGTTTTGGTGTAGGGTTTTTTCTGTTCTAGGTTCTCTATTTCTATGTTGGGGTAATGGTTCCCAATTAGAGGCAGCTGAGTGTTGTTACCTCTAATTGGGAACCATATATATGTTTGTAGTTTTGCACTAGGGGTTTGTGGGTTATTGTTTGAGCATAGCTTTGTGTTTCGTCTATGTTAATTGTTACGATCTTCGTTTTCGTTCGTTTTGTTGTTTTGTCCCAGTTACGAGTGTAAATAAATAATGTATACTGGATGCCTCGCTGCGCCTTGGTCTGTCCCTTCCGGAGATCGTGACAGAATAGCCCACCATGAAAAGACCAAGCAGCGAGAGAACCGGGAGTACTGGACCTGGGAGGAGGAATTATTTAGAGACGGACCCTGGACTCAGCCTGGAGAGTATCGCCGGGCCAAGAGAGGAGCTGGAAGCAGCGGCGGCGGAGCGGCGCAGGTGTGAGGAATTATACGGAGCATGGAACCCGGATAAAGAAAAGTATGTTGGGACTCGCCTGGCTAGGAAGCCCAAAAGGCAGCCCCCAAAAACTTTTTTGGGGGGGCACACGAGGAGTTTGGCCGGTTCAGGATGAACTCCTGAGCCAACTCCTCGTGCTCTCTGGAGGGAGCGTCGCACTGGTAAGACGCCGTGCTATGCAGTTTTGCGCACGGTGTCTCCAGTGCGCATTCACAGCCCGGTGCGAGAGATTCCAGCGCCACTCATCAGTCAGGGGAGGGTGAGTGTGCAGCCTGGAAGAGTGGTGCCGGCTCAGCGCTCCTGGTCTCCGGTGCGCCTCCTTGAACCAGGATATCCTGCACCGGTTCTGCGTGCAGTGTCTCCGGTGCGTGTCCAGAGCCTGGTGTGTGAGATTCCAGCTCCACTCATCTGCCAGGGGGAGGGTAAGTGTGCTACCTGGAAGAGTGGTGCCGGCTCTGCGCGCTAGGTCTGCAGTACACCTTCTGGGACCGAGATATCCTGCACCGGTTCTGCGTGTGGGGACTCCGGTTCGCATCCACAGCCCAGTACGTCCTGTTCTGGCTCCGCGCACCAGGCCCCCTGTGCGCTTAGAGAGTCCAGCACGCCCTGCCTGCCCGCGCACCAGGCCCCCTGTGCGCTTAGAGAGTCCAGCATGTCCTGTCCCTGTTCCACGCTCCAGGATCCCTGTGCCCGTCATGGACCCAGCACGTCCTGTCCCTGCTCCACGCTCCAGGATCCCTGTGCCCGCCGTGGACCCAGCACGCCCAGTCCCTGCTCCACGCTCCAGGATCCCTGTGCCCGCCGTGGACTCCAGCACGCCCTGTCCCTGCTCCACGCCCAGGATCCCTGTGCCCGCCGTGGACCCAGCACGCCCTGTCCCTGCTCCACGCTCCAGGATCCCTGTGCCCGTCGTGGACCCAGCACGCCCTGTCCCTGTTCCACGCTCCAGGATCCCTGTGCCTGTTGTGGACTCCAGCACGCCCTGTCCCTGCTCCACGCCCAGGATTCCTGTGCCCGTCGTGGACCCAGCACGTCCTGTCCCTGTTCCACGCTCCAGGATTCCTGTGCCCGTCGTGGATCCAGCACGGCCCGTTCCTGCTCCCCGCACCAGAGTCCCAGTGAGCATCGTGAGCCCAGTACGGCCAGTTCCTGCTCCTCGCACCAGAGTCCCAGTGAGCATCATGAGCCCAGTACGGCCGGTTCCTGCTCCTCGCACCAGAGTCCCAGTGGGCTTCGGGAGTCCAGTACGGCCCGTTCCTGCTCCCCGCACCAGAGTCCCAGTGCGCGTCGACAGTCCGGAACCTCGAGAGAAGGCTCCCAGTCCGGAACCTCGAGAGAAGGTTCCCAGTCCGGAGCCTCCAGAGAAGGTTCCCAGTCCGGAGCCTCCAGAGAAGGTTCCCAGTCCGGAGCCTCCAGAGAAGGTTCCCAGTCCGGAGCCTCCAGAGAAGGTTCCCAGTCCGGAGCCTCCAGAGAAGGTTCCCAGTCCGGAGCCTCCAGAGAGGGTCTCCAGTCCGGAACCTCCAGAGAAGGTCCCCAGTCTTAAAATAACTGTTCCGGCAAATGGCCCAGGGCCTCCGGTGTGGGACCCCGAGCCAGCACGGCCGGCACCGGAGCCGCCACCTGGGACAGGAAGGCTCATTCAAGACCCCCAATGGACTTTTGGCGCGGTCGGAGTCCGCGCTTTTGGGGGTACTGTCACGCCCAGGCCTGAGAAGACAGGCTGGCGGTTTTGTTTTGGTGTAGGGTTTTTTCTGTTCTAGGTTCTCTATTTCTATGTTGGGGATTGGTTCCCACCAGAGGCAGCTGAGTGTCGTTACCTCTAATTGGGAACCATATATATGTTTGTAGTTTTGCACTAGGGGTTTGTGGGTTATTGTTTGTGCATAGCTTTGTGTTTCGTCTATGTTAATTGTTACGGTCTTCGTTTTCGTTCGTTTTGTTGTTTTGTCCCAGTTACGTGTGTAAATAAATCATGTATACTGGATGCCTCGCTGCGCCTTGGTCTGTCCCTTCCGGAGATCGTGACAATACTTTGATTATTCGCGAGTAGAACATTACATTTAGCTGTGATCTCAGAGTTCTGTTGCAATTTACAGTCTTACAATGACCTGTTAAATAAGTTATCTTTTCATTGAGAAAAAGTATCAAAACATTTACTTTCTATAAAATATATTGGGAGAACATCAGGAAAATATGAGTAGAGCCTTTAGAAATGTCACTGGGTACACTGCAAAATATTTTCTCTGTCTAAAAGAGTCGGGAAATTCATGTTATTGGATTATGACGTGGTGATTATGTGACATTATTTTAAATGCTGGAAAAAGTTGTGTTCCTCTGTGTCATTTGTACATGATGGCTTTCCGAGAGAAACTGAGCCAAGAACTGTTTGCTCAGTTAGCACTCCAATCCCAGATAAATTCAAATAAGCTCTGATAAGACACAAACCACATTCAGTACGTGTGTATAATACATTATTTACCACCCACTGCTGTTTACCTTGGCACTTGCTGCTCTGTTTGCTTGTTGTCTCTCTCTCCACTTACGGCTGAAACAATTGTCTCTAGATTAATGGTGTATCTTAAATTAAATAACAGAACACTTAAACTGCCAATAAGCTTTATTTCCAACAAAGTGGGGTAGACGAAGAAGAAAAAAACAGAATACAACAAAAAACAAATAAGTAATGTTCTCAAAATAAGAAGTGGCGGGTTAAGATTCATGAGGCAATTTGATTCCTGAGCCTCTCCAATACACATAAGCTGTAAAATGTCAGCTTGGCGTTGGCTGGTGTTGGGCACGTTGGAGCTGTGATGACGGGGGCCGTAGAGCCATGGAGAGTGGAACGCCTTTGCAGGCGCCGGGCTAACTGCCCCATTAATCATCCACAGAAAGAGAGAGGGAGAAAGAGAGAGGGAGAGAGAGAGAGAGAGAGAGAGAGAGAGAGAGAGAGAGAGAGAGAGAGAGAGAGAGATGGAAACAGAGAGAGAGAGGGGGAGAGGTAGGGAGAGAGGGGAGAGGGAGGGAAACAATAAGATGATAGTTGGAGTTGTATTGTTAGATTTCAGTGAAGCCTTTAATGTTATTGATCATAAATTGTTATTGAAAAAACTTACTTGCTATGGCTTTACATCACCTACCATCAAAGGGTTTGAAAGTTATTTATCCAATAGAACCAAGAGAGTGTTCTTCAGTGGAAGCTTTTCTAACATCATATATGTTCAGTGCGGTGTCCGTCAGGGCAGTTGCCTTGGGCTGTTATTCTTCTCTGTTTTTAGAAATAATTTGCCACTGGTCTTACAAAAAGCTAGAATGACTATGTATGCGGATGATTCCACACTCTACATCTCAGCACCCAAAGCCAGTGAGCTCACTGAAAAAGGAGTTACAGTAATTATCAGAATGTGTAATTCATATCAACTGGTCTTAAATACATCTACAACTAAACGCATTGTATTTGGTTCAAAACATTCTCTAAGACCTAACCTCAGCTGGAGGTGTGTATAAAGGGTGTGACCATTGAGCAGGTTGAGGAAGCTAAACTCCTAGGTATAACATTGGATGGTCAATTATCATTGGATGGTCATACTGACAAAGCTGTTGTGAAGATGGGGAGGATTATGTCTGTTATAACAAGATGTTCTGCGTTTTTGACACAAAAATCAACTATACTATTTGTTCAGGCTCTGGTCTTGTCCCATCCTGATTACTGTCCGGTAGTATGGTCAAGTTCAGAAAAGAACTGATGATACATTTTACTGTGGTGAAAATTTCAGATGATCTGCATAATCAAATACTGTAGCATACAGTTCAGACACCCATACATACCCCGCAAGACATGCCACCAGGGGTCTCTTCACAGTCCCCATGTCCAAAATAAATTCACGGCAAAGCACAATGTTATACAGAGCCATGATCGCATGGAACTCGATCCATCTTCAATTACTCAAGCAAACAGCAAAATTACCTTAAAAAACAACATCTCATGGCACAATAGAGACTGTGAAATGACACACACAAACACACACAGACACTGTCCATCACACTTTAACACACACAATCTACACATCCATTATTCTTTGGTTGTATTGTTTGTATGTTAACAATTGTGTGACTGTCATTGTCTATCAGTGTATCAGTGTTTTGTTATTTGTCATGTTTTGTGTTTTTTTGTGGACCCCAGGAAGAGTAGCTGCTGTTTCTGCTAAAGCACACCACACATCACCAACCTATAGCACTACATATTTATCTGAGAGCCCTAGCTACTGAAGGGGCTACATTCAAACACCTCACCACGGGATGCCTGGACACTTTGTGTGACTAATTCTACTAAAAGTGAATTCAAACACCTTCCTTGGTGGCACATTGTTATTCTGTTAATATGTTTTCCAAATAAACCCTCATACTGTCACACCCTGATCTATTTCACCTGTCTTTGTGCTTGTCTCCACCCCCCTCCATGTGTCACCCATCTTCCCCATTATCCCCAGTCTATTTATACCTGTGTTCTCTGTTTGTCTGTTGCCAGTTCGTTTTGTTCATCAAGCCTTCCAGCGTTTTCCCCCTTGCTCCCGTCTGTTTCTAGTTCCTGTTTTCTAGTTTTCCCGTTTTTGACCATTCTGCCTGCCCTGACCCTGAGCCTGCCCGCCATTCTGTACCTTGTCACATCACACTGGATTATTGACCTCTGCCTGCCCTGACCCTGAGACTGCCTACCGTTCTGTACCATTTGGACGCTGCCTGCCCTTGACCTGTTGTTTTGCCTGCCCCCTGTTCAATAATAAACTTTTGTTACTTCGACACTGTCTGCATCTGGGTCTTCCCTAAAACGTGATACATACTGTACATCAAACATTAAAACATAAACATTAAAACCAACTCAAGCTAAAAAAGGCCTGCTTCAGTAGTCTAAAAGCAGAAGATAGATGTGTCAGAATCATTAGCATTTTCACATTAAATGCAACGTCAAACCCTTCTCACTAGCCTAATCCTGTGTTATTACATTACATTATTCAGACTATATAAGAAAGGCAGCCATTATTATAAATTATGTTTTTTTTTGTCATTTCATATCATGTTTTAATTAATTAATAATAATGGCTGCCTATGTTTTAATAATTTTCTGCTTATGAAATGGCACCCTATCCCATATAGTGGTCAAAAGTAGTACACTAGGGAATAGGGTGACCAGGGCACATAGGGCTCTGGCAGAAGCGGACTGGCAATTTGCATTTTATGCAAATGCCTGATAGGCTGGAGCATTTGTGGGCCTGAATAACTTGTTTTTTGGGGCCGCAAAACTATCATTATTTTTTACAAAAATTGGGGCTTTCATAAAAAAATGGGCTGGTGTGGGCGCTTCGAGGAATAAAATGGGCTGGTGTTTTTGGAAATGCCATATGCGATTTCTGGTAAAAAGTAGTGCACTAAAGGGATACAGGTCTTGCCATAGACAGACAATGGTTAATGGTTATGAATGCCACATTGTGGCTGATGCAGAGATGCTTGTCTGACGTGAAAATATCCGTTCATAAAGGTTTGTCTTCACAGGGGTGAAGCACAGGCACATGGATCATGACGCAAAGCCATGAGGAGTCAGGGCATAAAGTTACCCAAACTGAGTTGGAAAGAATTCCTCCATTAAACTTCAGCTATGAAGTAATTTTTTGTGTTACTAGAGTCTTAGAGAACTGGAGTTTATAAGCATTGTCCGACCATGAAGCAAACAGTCTGTACTATTCACCGGACATTCCAAGTCATCATCTGAACATTTCAAATATGACAAATATGTTCAATTGCTGTGGGCTTATATTGGGCTGTTAAAATTTTCACAAAAATAGTTTGATAATTGGGTATTGATTTACAAAATAACTGAAGATAACTGTGTCTAATTATGTGCACAAACACAAAGCATATTTTCTGGAAGTGGAGCCCTCTATCGCTCTCTTTCTCCCTGTCTCATTCCCTCTATTCCTCTCTCCCCACCCAGCTCTCTCTCTCTCTCTTTCGCTCTGTCTTATTTCATCTCTATCTCGTGCCATGTATCTTCCCCCTTTTCTCCCGAACATTAATTTAATACCATGAAATGTAGTTTCTATTCTTTCAATAGGATCCCTCATTTCACATGGTGCCTCACAGACAGATACTGTATACTAAACACTAACCAAATCCACTATCCACTAAGTGTGCAATGGTTAACTCATTGCAATTTTTCTCTGTCTATTCCCTGTCTCCATTGTAGCATTTTCATTTCATGAGCACATGATGAAAGAATGCTGGGAATGCCTGTGAGCACGGCGCCAGCAGCCTTTGCAGTAGCACCCGCTTGTGAGAACTGGGAGGCAGGGGAGGGGAGGGTCCTGGAAGTCTGCGCTCTTTACTGTGTTTAGGGAAGTTATAGCTTTTTTCCATATAAAGAAGTGCACATACCACAGCCTCAGCAAGTAGATTAATCCCCTATTTGTAGGAGAGAGAGAGAGAGAGAGAGAGAGAGAGAGAGAGAGAGAGAGAGAGAGAGAGAGAGAGAGAGAGAGAGAGAGAGAGAGAGAGAGAGGAGAGGGGAAAAGTTGCCATAACTTACTGTGCACTGCAGGAGGGTGTTTCCATGTCATTTTCAGCTCCGCTGCTCAGTGTGACAACCTGAATGTGAGGGGATGTCTGGGGCCCTCGTACACTCCTATCTCAGGGAAGAACACCTCAGGGACACAACATTCAAACACTATGAACAACAACAGTAGCCAATATTAGATTTAATACCAGAATCTGAAATTTAAAAAAATTATAGACACACACACACACACTTTACTATTTATATTTTTGACAACTTTCACTTTTGTTTCACTACATTCTTAAAGAAAATATTGTACTTTTTACTCCATACATTTTCCCTGACAACCCAAAGTAATTTTTTGTAAGCTTAGCAGTGTCACGACTTCCGCCGAAGTAGGTCCCTCTTCTTGTTCGGGCGGTGTTCGACGGTCGACGTCACCGGTTTCATGTGTTCTGTTGATTTTGTCTAATTGTACACACCTGTTGTCAATTTCTCCCAATCACGCAACTGTTTATATTCCTTCCCCTCTTCCCATTGGGCGTGATTGTTAGGTTGTACCGTTTGTTCTTGTATGTTCCCCAGTCTGTGTACTGAGGGCTGTTGTATTGTGGTTCCCGTAATTGCTGGGTTGCTGGATTGCGGCCGTTTATTTTGGAAGTTCGTGTGGTTATTTTTGTTTTCGCCAGAGTTATTGTTTGTGGACTGGTGACTCTATTATAATACCGTTTCACACGTGAACTACCTCCTGCGCCTGACTCTTTTTGTCACGTCCAGGCCTGAGAAGACAGGCTGGTGTGTTTAGTTTTGTTTTTGGTGTAGGGTTTTTTATGTTCTAGGTTATATATTTCTATGTTGGGGAATGGTTCCCAATTAGAGACAGCTGTGTGTCGTTGTCTCTAATTGGGAACCATATATATATGTTTGTAGTTTTCAATTAGGGTTTGTGGGTTATTGTTTGAGCATAGCTTGTTTTGTGTTTAGTTTTGTTCAACTTCACGATCTTCGTTACGTTTACATTTTGTTGTTTACCCAGTTACGTTCGTAAATAAAATGTATACTGGAAGCATCGCTGCGTCTTGGTCTGTCCCTACTGAAGATCGTGACAATTTTCCACAACTGAACCACGGACATTACAGAATCACGCACCGTATATTATGGAGTCAGCAGGAGCAGCAACACCCAACAGAGGAGTCGAGGAACGCGTCCGAGAGCACTCGGCCATGTTACAGAATCTTGGGGCCGCTATGGATCGCGTTGTCCAAACTCTGGACCGCTGGGAGAGACAGGAGGTCTCCCCAGCACCTCGACCACCCCATGCAGGGGTGTCCCCACCTAGCCCTCCGGAATCCGGAACCAGTGGGATTCGTCTCAGGAGACAAGAGTGTCCGCTCTTGTCTCCTGTCTCACTGGGAGAGCCCTGGAGTGGGCCAACGCTGTGTGGGGAGGGGGAGACGCGGCGCTCCACTTCTGAAGAGTTCACCCGTCGCTTCCGAGCTGTGTTTGACCATCCTACCGAGGGGAGAGAGGCGGGGGAGCGGCTCTTCCACTTGAGACAGGAGACAAGAGGCGCCCAGGAGTTCACCCTTGAGTTCCGGACATTGGCGGCCGGAGTGGGCTGGAATGACAGGGCCCTTATCGACTACTATAGGTGCAGCCTACGCGAGGATGTCCGGCGGGAACTGACATGCAGTGACCTTTGACCAACTGGTAGACCTCTCCATTCGGTTGGATAACCTGCTGGTCACTCGCGGACGTCCAGAGAGGGTCCAGAGCCCATGGAGCTAGGAGGGGCAACGCGTAGGGAGGCTGGAGGAGGAGCTTTCACCTGCACCAGTTGTGGCCGCAGAGGGCACACTGCCGGTCGGTGCAGGGGTGGTTCTTCTGGGAGGAGAGACGGCAGGTAGAGCACTCTGGCATCACCTCTAGTGAGTATGCAACAGAGTCCTCTGTTGATCAACTGTTTGTGTCTGTGTGTTTTCCGGATTTTTCCCCCCATTCCCAGCATAGGGCGCTCGTCGATTCAGGCACAGCTGGGAATTTCATTGACAGAGCGCTTGCACTTAGGTTAGAGATTCCCATTAACCCTGTGGTCAGACCTTTCCCTGTTCATGCTTTAGATAGTCGACCATTAGGGTCCGGGGTAGTCAGGGAGGCCACCATCTCTCTCATCATGGTGACCCAGGGGAAGCATGAGGAGAGAATCAGCCTCTTCCTCATTGACTCTCCTGCGTTTCCCATGGTATTAGGCCTTCCCTGGTTAGCCTTGCATAACCCCACCATTTCCTGGCAACAGAGGACTCTCACGGGTGGTCGCGAGAGTGCTCAGGGAGGTGTATAGGGGTGTCCGTTGGTGCAACCACGGCGGAAAGTCCAGACCAGGTCTCCACCGTGCACATCCCCCCAGAATATGCTGATTTGGTTCTCACCTTCTGTAAGAAGAATGTGACTCAGTTACCACCCCATCGACGGGGGGATTGTGCAATAAATCTCCTGGTAGACGCTGCGCTTCCCAGGAGTCACGTGTATCCGCTGTCGCAAGCGGAGAAGGAGGCTATGGAGACATATTCCTCCGAATCCCTGGGTCAGGGGTACATTCAGTCCTCCACTTCCCCTGCCTGTGAAGAAGAAGGATGGGAGTTTGCACCCGTGCATTGATTATCGAGGTCTCAATAAGATCACGGTAAGGTACAGTTACCCGTTGCCGCTTATCGCTACGGCAACTGAGTCAATGCACGGGGCGCGCTTCTTCACGAAACTGGATCTCAGGAGCGCATACAATCTGGTGCGTATCCGGGAGGGAGACGAGTGAAAGACAGTGTTTAGCACCACCTCAGGCCATTATGAATACCTCGTCATGCCGTACAGGCTGATGAACGCTCCCGCAGTGTTCCAATCCTTTGTAGGCAAGATTTTCCGGGACCTGCATGGGCAGGGTGTAGTGGTGTATATCGATGACATTCTGATATACTCCGCTACACGCGCCAAGCATGTGTCTTTGGTGCGCAAGGTACTTGGAAGACTGTTGGAGCATGACCTGTACGCCAAGGCTGAGAAATGCTTGTTCTTCCAGCAGGCCGTCTCTTTCCTAGGGTATCGCAATTCCACGTCCGGTGTGGAGATGGAGAGTGACCGCATTGCTACCGTGCATAATTGACCGACTCCCACCACGGTAAGGAGGTGCAGCGATTTTTTTGGGTTTGCTGCCAATTATTACCAGAGATTTATCCGGGGTTTTGGTCAGGTGGCAGCTCCCATCACTTCACTGCTGAAGGGGGTTCCGGTACGTCTGCAGTGGTCAGTTGAGGCAGGGATTTTGGGCAACTAAGGGCGTTGTTCACTTCGGCTCCCGTGCTGGCTCACCCGGATCCTTCTTTGGCGTTCATAGTAGAGGTGAACTCGTCCGAGGCTGGGATAGGAGCCGTGCTCTCCCAGTGCTCGGGCACCCCCCTGAAGCTTCGCCCCTGTGCTTTCTTCTCTAAGAAGCTCAGTCAGGCGGGCGGAACTATGATGTGGGGGACCGGGAGTTGTTGGCTGTGGTCAGGGCCCTGAAGGCGTAGAGACACTGGCTTGAGGGGGCTAAACACCCTTTCCTCATCTGGACGGACCACCGTAACCTGGAGTACATCCCGGCAGCGAGGAGATTGAATCCTCGTCAAGCAAGGTGGGCCATGTTCTTTACTCGTTTTGTGTTTACCATATCTTACAGACCAGGTTCCCAGAACCAGAAGGCAGACGCGCTGTCCCGGCTTTATGACACAGAGGAGCGGCCCATGGAGCAGACTCCCATACTCCCGGCTTCCTGCTTGGTAGCGCCGGTTGTGTGGGAGCTGGACGCGGACATTCAGCAGGCGCTACGTACGGAGCCCGCTCCCCCCCAGTAATGGGCAGGTGAAAAGAGTGAACCAGGATGTGGGCAGGTTTCTGCGGTCCTATTGCCAGGACCGGCCGGGGGAGGGGGCGGCTTTCATACCCTGGGCAGAAATGGCACAGAACTCGCTTCGCCACTCCTCCACTAACCTCTCCCCCTTCCAGGTTGTGTTGGGGTACCAGCCGGTTCTGGCACCATGGCATCTGAGTCAGACCGAGGCTCCTGCGGTGGACGAGTGGTTCAAGCGCGCGGAGGAGACCTTGGAGGCCGCCCATGGTCACCTCCGTCACCGCAGTGGGGAGCAGTGGGGCGCCACTCCCGACACTACCCGGTGAAATGTAAGGCGCCAAATTCAAAATCCAAAAGTTGAATTATTAAACATTCATCACTATACAACTGTTGCATAGCCATCAAAAGCTCTGATTCTTGTCAGATTTCAAAAAGGCTTTACGGCGAAAGCACAACATTTGATTGTTTGAGGATAGCCCCTCTCATATTTTTTATGCATTAGCATAAATCCATAACCAAAGCGGGTCTCATAAAACGCATAAAATCGCTAATATAAAATCCCTTACCTTTCGAAGAACTTCTGCTGAGGGCTTCCCAAGTGTCCAACGAAGACATACAATGGTTCTTTTGTTAGAAAAAGTAATTTATTATATCCATAAATCTCTGTTTGGTTGGCGCATTATGTTCATAAAATACAGCGTCCACTCACCCATTGAACCGTGAAGAGAACACGTTCAACCTATACCTATACACTTGTCCAAGAACAATCAAACAAACATCACCAAACACTGTCTAGAGACTGTTGACATCCAGTGGAAGCAATAGGTACTGCAATCTTACTCCCATATATGGCTGTTTTCAATAGGTAGGGGTTCAAAATGAGGCAATGTGTCAAAAACACTTTTTCCAGGACAGAAATTCATCGGGTTTTCGCCTGCTATATCAGTTCTGTTATACTCACAGACAATATTGTAACACTGTTAGAAACTTCAGAGTGTTTCCTACCCAATAGTACTAATTATGTGCATATCCTTTCTGAGCCTGAGTGGCAGGCCTTTTACTTTGGGCACCCCAGACTCTCCAAAACCGACACCTCAGCTGCCGCTCCCTAAGAAGTTAAAATACCTTTTCACACGTGAACTACCTCCTGCGCCTGACTCTTTTCCACAACTGAACCAAGGACATTACAAGCAGAACTTGAAAATTGTGAAATTCACACATTTATCAAGAGAACGCGTGGTCATCCCTACTGCCTCTGGTCTGGCGGACTCACTAAACACAAATGCATCTTTTGTAAATAATGTCTGAGTGTTGGAGTGTGCCCCTGGCTATTTGTACATTTTAAAAACAAGAACATGGTGCCGTCCGCTTTGCTGAATATAAGGAATTTTAAATGATTTAAACTTTTACTTTTACTTTTGATAATTAAGTATATTTTAGAAACTAAATTGACATTTGATACTTAAGTATATTTAAAACCAGATACTTTTAGACTTTTACAAAAAAAATATAAAAAATATGGAATACTCAAATAATATTTTACTTTAACTTTTACTTGAGTAAAATTTTTATTGAGGAATCTATACTTTTACTCAAGTATGACAATTGGGTACTTTTTCCACCACTGCTGGTATCTGAGCCTTGAGCAGGTGGCATCACAGGTTGTGATGAAGCTGACACAGAATGGAGGGACACACACAAAAGAGACCGTTTCATAAATGCCGGAGCAAAGGCAGTCATTATGCAAGGAGAGAATTCACTTAGGCTATACCCCCCTAAAACCTTTGGTGCAATCTGCTGCTCCATTATAGACACAGATATGGGTTTCTTTTCTAAATTCAAACCCCTATAAGGAAATTCAATTTAAGCCTTCTCCAAGATTCAGATCACAATTTCTCGTCATTATCCCAGCTTTTTAACATACTGTGTTGGAAAAGTGTTTCTTTTGAAGGGGGTAATTTGCTACCTTTGCCTGGGTGATTGCAGTTTCTAGCCTTCAAAGCATAAATGTTTTAACCTTATTGAGATATCTAGCTGCTTCAGCTCTGAAGAATGTAAAATGGTAAAACTTAGCAAATCAGTCCTGGTATGCCCTTACTGTATATAGGAAACTACAGTTTTGTACCTTCATTGAGCTGTGTGTGTGTGTGTGTGTGTGTGTGTGTGTGTGTGTGTGTGTGTGTGTGTGTGTGTGTATATATGCTTGTATTTAGCTCAATAACTGTATTTCTGCTGATCTAACAAAAGATAATGAGAAGATGCCTGAGATAAACTAGATGACAATTTGCTGTGGTATTTAATGTCTTTTGATTGGAGTTTGTTTTCTGCAACATTTTATAGGTTTAATTTCTTTACAATTCATGCTGAACCCTGCCGAGTTGCGTTATAAAATAACATCGGCAATAGCTCCACAAAGTGAGCCTTTTAGATCGCAGAAGCTCTTAACACTTTTATTGCTACCATTAGAAAGCGAGCTCTCATAAAATTATTGTCCTCACATATCAATTAGCCAGCCACAAGTTCAGCCCACTGCAGTCATTGTACTGCTCAGACCTTAATGCCCACTCAATATTACATTGGTCTTGGCTCCCCAAGCGAGCAGAGAGACTTCATTACCATGGCTCCCATTAAGAACCACAGAGATGGAGACATTATCACTGCCCTGACTGGAAGAATAATGTGATGAAGGGAATAACAAAGAAACACTCAGAGAGATTTTTATTTAGGTGCGTATACCAAATTCCACCCCATTAACTATTTAGTACACTACTTTTGACCTGGACCCATAGAGCTCTGGCCAAAAGTAGTGCACTATATAGATAATAGTGTGCCATTTGGGATGCATCCTTAATTGAGCATTTTATGGAGTCGGTCATGAAACAACATGACTGAACAAAGAAGCTCTGTTGTATGGTGGAGTGGGAGGTATGTGGTGGCCCCTAGGTTCAAGGGGGCCAGATGAATGTTTAACAATGGAGTTCAATGATGGTTATCAATGACTATGTTATCACAGGGCCTTGGAGTTCAGGAAGGGGCATCCGTCCTTTAGAGCTACAGTCTATGAACCTGTACTAAGTCAATAGGGTGCATCATTATAACTATGTATCACACAGAGAGGTTAACTCCATCTTAATATGCTCACTATAATGATACTGTATCAGTTAAGGCACTGTAAGGTGGATAATGATGTTTAACAAAGATTAGCCATGTGTAGGCTATGCAACTTGCATGCATCCATGAGAGCAGCACAGCATAGTAGAGCAGCCTAAATGTTCTGCAAGGTCAGACACGTTGTTGGTAGGTCTAGCATCAGCCCAGGATAGCATTAGCTGAGATTCATTACACATGTACTCTGCATACTGTCAAGGTCCGGAGCCCCTGTGACACATCCCAAATTCTCATTACTTTAAATTTAGCAAACAATGTTCACAAAAAAATGAATCACAGCTGTGTGACTGACAAGCACCCCCTTGTGACTAGCAGAAAATATACACTTCATAACAACATTAATACCTGCAATATTGCACTAAGCCTTTGGGACCAAAGCTATGTTATTGTTTAAGGACCTTAGCCAGGAAAGGTCCTGCTGGGGATTCAACCTGCACTGGAGGAGGTGACTGTTTGAAAGGGGAGAGTGTGCTAACTTACTCTGGGTCAAAAGGTCACAGTAGATTGTAAATAAAATGGGAGAACATGGAGTGGTTTTGCATGTCAATGGGAACATTTAATTAAGTATAGATCTCATGTAAAGTAACAATACATCTTCATATTGTTACTTTACATGAGGGGACATTGTCATAAAACATTTTACAAATTACACAGCAATGGCAAAAGTACACTCAAAGGAGTACAAAATACACAGAACAATTTCTAGGATTTTACAGAGTTACAGTTTATATAAGGAAATCAGTCAATTGAAGTAAATTCCTTATGCCCTAATCTATGGATTTCACATGACTGGAAATGCAGACATGCATCTGTTGGTCACAGATACCTTAAAAAAAAGTAGCGGCGGGGATCAGAAATCCAGTCAGTATCTGGTGTGACCACCATTTGCCTCGCGACACATCTCCTTCACACAGAGTTGACCAGGCTGTTGATTGTGGCCTGTGAAATGTTGTCCAACTCCTCTTCAATGGATGTGTGTCCATGGCCTCTTCAAGCCATGGACAAACTGGGACATTTTCAGCTTCCAGTGGGGAGGCCGTGCAATACCATGCTGAAACATGAGGTACTGGTGGAAGATGAATGGCACAACAATGGGCCTCAGGATCTCGTCACGGTATCCCTGTCCATTCAAATTGCCAGCAATAAAATGCAATTGTGTTCCTTGTCTGTAGCTTATGCTTACCCATACCATAATCCCACCACGAACATGGGGCACTGTTCACAACGCTGACATCAGCAAACCCACATGATGTCATACACACTGTCTGCCATCTGCCTGGTACAGTTGAAACTGGGATTCATTTATGAAGAGCACACTTCTCCAGTGTGCCAGTGACAATCAAAGGTGAGCATTGGCATATTGAAGTGGGTTACGACGCCGAACTTGTGTCAGGTCAAGACCCTGGTGAGCAAGCAGATGAGCTTCCCTAAGACGGTTTCTTACAGTCTGTGCAGAAAATATTTGGTTGTGCAAACCCACAGTTTCATCAGCTGGTCTCAGACGATCCCGCAGGTGAAGAAGCTGCGGATGTGGAGGTCCTGGGCTGGCGTGGTTACACATGGTCTGCGGTTGTGAGGCCGTTTGGACGTAGTGCCAAATTCTCTAAAACAACATTGGAGGCTGCTTATGTTAGAGAAATGAACATTACATTCTCTGGCAACAGCTCTGATAGACATTCCTGCGGTCGGCATGCCAATTGCACACTCCATCAAAAATTGAGACATCTGTTGCATTGTGTTGTGTGACAAAACTGTACATTTTAGAGTGGCCTTTTATTGTCTCCAGCACAAGGAGCATCTGTGTAATGATCATGCTGTTAAATCAGCTTCTTGATATGCCACACCTGTCAGGTGGATGGATTATCTTGGCAAAAGAGAAATGCTCCCTAACACTCAGAAAGATTTTAGACAAATTTGTGCACCAAATTTGAGCAAAATAATATTTTTGTGCATGTGGAAAATTTCTGGAATCTTTTATTTCAGCTCATGAAACATGGGACCAACACTTTACATGTTGTGTTGATATTTTTGTTCACGATAATAACAACACAAAACTATTTTTTGTTGCACAATATGATTATCTTTGAAACAAGACAGCCCTGATAATCACTTAGCTTCCTCCATCATGTCATGGTGGCTCTGCTAACGAGGATGTTATCCTGATCACAGGCTGGATAACAAATGGATTGGAGCCATGATGAAGGACTCCACCATGGCTCCAATTCATTCAGACCTTCATTTACACAGGGTGAAACCTATAATACATAGCATTTATGCGTACATACATTTTTTAAGTCTGTCTGGTAGGCTCCCACATGTTTTCTTGAGCCCAATTCAATGAGGTGGCATTTGGAATACAGTCGTGGCCAAAAGTTTTGAGAATGACACAAATATTAATTTCCACAAAGTTTGCTGCTTCAGTGTCTTTAGATATTTTTGTAAGATGTTACTATGGAGTACTGCAGTATAATTACAAGCATTTCATAAGTGTCAAAGGCTTTTATTGACAATTACATTGTCAATGCTTTTACACCTGCATTGCTTGCTGTTTGGGGTTTTAGGCTGGGTTTCTGTACAGCACTCTGTGACATCAGCTGATGTAAGAATCGCTTTATAAATACATTTGATTTGATTTGAAATTTGATTAAGTTGATGCAAAGAGTCAATATTTGCAGTGTTGACCCTTCTTTTTCAAGACCTCTGCAATCCGCCCTGGCATGCTGTCAATTAACTTCTGGGCCACATCCTGACTGATGGCAGCCCATTCTTGCATAATCAATGCTTGGAGTTTGTCAGAATTTGTGGGGTTTTGTTGGCCCACCCACCTCTTGAGGATTGACCACAAGTTCTCAATGGGATTAAGGTCTGGGGAGTTTCCTGGCCATGGACCCAAAATATCTATGTTTTGTTCCCCCAAGCCACTTAGTTATCACTTTTGCCTTATGGCAAGGTGCTCCATCATGCTGGAAAATGCATTGTTCATCACCAAACTGTTCCTGAATGGTTGGGAGAAGTTGTTCTCCGAGGATGTGTTGGTATCATTCTTTATTTATGGCTGTGTTCTTAGGCAAAATTGTGAGTGAGCCCACTCCCTTGGCTGAGAAGCAACCCCACACATGAATGGTCTCAGGATGCTTTACTGTTGGCATGACACAGGACTGATGGTAGCGCTCACCTTGTCTTCTCCGGACAAACCTTTTTCCGGATGCCCCAAACAATCGGAAAGGGGATTCATCAGAGAAATTGACTTCACCCCAGTCCTCAGCAGTCCAACAACCTTTTGCAGAATATCAGTCTGTCCCTGATGTCCCTGATCAGTCTGTCCCTGGAGAGAAGTGGCTTCTTTGCTGCCCTTCTTGACACCAGGCCATCCTCCAAAAGTATTCGCCTCACTGTGAGTGCAGATGTACTCACACCTGCCTGCTGCCATTCCTGAGCAAGCTCTGTACTGGTGGTGCCCCGATCCCGCAGCTGTATCAACTTTAGGAGACAGTCCTGGCGCTTGCTGGACTTTCTTGGGCGCCTGAAGCCTTCTTCACGACAATTGAACCGCTCTCCTTGAAGTTCTTCATGATCCGATAAATGGTTGATTTAGGTGCAATCTTACTGGCAGATATATCCTTGCCTATGAAGCCCTTTTTGTGCAAAGCAATGATGACGGCACGTGTTTCCTTGCAAGAAAACCATGGTTTACATAGGAAGAACAATGATTCCAAGCACCACCCTCCTTTTGAAGCTTCCAGTCTGTTATTCGAACTCAATCAGCATGACAGAGTGATCTCCAGCCTTGTCCTCGTCAACACTCATACCTGTGTTAACGAGAGAATCACTGACATGATGTCCGCTGGTCCTTTTGTGGCAGGGCTGAAATGCAATGGAAAAGTTTTTTGGGATTCAGTTCATTTGCATGACTTTGCAATTAATTGCAATTCATCTGATCACTCTTCATGACATTCTGGAGTATATGCAAATTGCCATCATACAAACTGAGGCAGCAGACTTTGTGAAAATTCATATTTGTGTCATTCTCAGAACTTTTGGCCACGACTGTACTTATCTCTGTTACACATAAGCCTTTAAGGGTCTGAAAGTACACGAGAATAATGGAATAGGAAAATGAGTTTAAATTGCCTGAAGGAATGGAAAGATGGATAGGGGGAAGTAAAACCTAGGCTACATCTCAAATGGCACCATGTTCCATAGGGTCCTGGTCAAAAGTAATGCACTATATTGGCAATAGGGTTCCATTTGGGACTGACACCTAGTGAATGCATTATTGATAAAGTACATGGGCTATATTTGTGTTATACAGAGGTGGCCGACTATGTATTTCATTTGCTTTTTCTCTAACTATTATTTGATGTTCAAAACGATTCCCTCTCTTCTGCTATCACAAGGGAAACTGAAATCACAGCCAGACGTTATTGTAGAGAACAAACAATGAACAAATCATAGGCTATAATCTGGAAGAAACAAAGTGGTTGCCAGTAATGATAGATTATCTGTCATCATTATGGGATGCTGAAATTAGATTGACAGTTTTGATTTAGATTATTTAGATTGACATTATATGGTTTACAACTATAAATTATTTTGCACCCCTTATAGCCAGGCTTCATGGAACTTTGAACATAGAAAAAAATGGTACTGCGATGACAAAGCCTGCCCATTGGAGCTTGGTATGTGAGACCAAACACATTACCAGATTATGGCTTTGTGCTTGGGTGACATTGATCATTAAGTGTCAGAGAAAGCATAAGCCTGTGTGAGTTTTCTAATTGCATCTCGTTCACCCTCTCGTCGCCTATAGCCTACTGTAGCTTCTTCTGGCGGCTAGGGCACTTCAGCAGACTGAGAAAAAGAAGAGGCGCTGAGAAACGTTATCTAGCTAGCTATATCTCAGAAGTACTTGTATGACATTGCCAAAGTGTAGCTCAGAGATTCCCTTAAAGTGCATTCCTGAAAGTATTCAGACCCCTTCACTTTTTTCACATTTTGTTACATTACATCCTTATACTGAAATGGATTAAGTAGTTTTTTCCCTTATCAATCTACACATAATACCCCATAATGACAAAGCAGAAACAGGTTTCAGAAATGTTTGCAAATTTATAAAAAATAGAAAACATAAATATTACATTTACATAAGTATTGTGACACTTGGCATTCAGGCCAAAGGTGGTTTCATCAGACCAGAGAATCTTGTTTCTCATGGTCTGAGAATCGTTTAGGTGCCTTTTGGCAACTCAAAGCAGGCTGTCATGTGCCTTTTACTGAGAATTGGCTTCCGTCTGGCCACTTTACCATAAAGGCCTGATTGGTGGAGTGCTGCAGAGATTGTTGTCCTTATGGAAGATTCTCCCATCTCCACAGAGGAACTCTGGAGCTCTGTCAGAGTGACCATCATGTTCTTGGTAACCTCCCTGACCAAGGCCCTTCTACCCCAATTGCTGTTTGGCCAAGAGACCAGCTCTTGGAAGAGTCTTGGTGGTTCCAAACTTCTTCCATTTAAGAAGGATGGAGGCCACTATGTTCTTGGGGACCTTCAATGTTGCAGACATTTTTTGGTACCCTTCCCCAGATCTGTGCCTCGACACAATCCTGTCTCTGAGCTCTACGGACAATTCTTTCAACCTCACGGCTTGGGTTTTGCTTTGACATGCACTGCCAACTGTGGGACCTTATATAGACAGGTATGTGCCTTTCCAAATCATGTCCAATCAATTGAATTTACCACAGGTGGACTCCAATCAAGTTGTAGAAACATCCCAAGGATCAATGGAAACAGGATGCACCTGAGCTCAATTTGGTGTCTTAGAGCAAAGGGTCTGAATACTTATGTAAATAAGGTATTTCTGTCTTAGATTTTTTGTATACATTTGCAAACATTTCCAAACACCTGTTTTTTCTTTGTCATTATGGGGTATTGTGTGTAAATTGATGAGAAAAAATTATAATTTAATACATTTTAGAACAAGGCTGTAACGTAACAAAATGTGGAAAAAGTCAAGGGGTCTGAATACTTTCCAAATGCACTGTATATGTTGTGTGGGGGGGTCTCAAATATGCTAATTGTTAGAAGCAGTGTTGTAGTACTCGAGACTGCAAGCCATGCATATACATGTTTCCCATTATAAATAAGACCTGTTGTAAAACTGTGAGCTCATGAACAAGCATTATACTGTAACTCCACCTGAAAAATGCCCATCGTTCACCTTTTATGCTGACAATAATGCCCTTCTTTGCTGTACACTTTTGCAGTATTGGAATAAGGCCAAGACAGTATCAAACATTTTCATGACAAGACCGATTTTCGGGATGTCTCATGGTCTGAAAAACACCACTGTAGCTCAGCTATCTTCAACCGCAGATGCAGAAGGCCAACAGGTGGATGCGGTGGATTGACACGCAGCTCAGATATCTCTAGTTTAAACTGACAGATTGTGATGGGGATTTTTTACAATGATTTGACTTAGATTGACGCACGGGTGCGTCAATAGACTCTTAAGGATTCCTGTCTCCTCCCCTTCATTTACACTGATTGAAGTGGATTTAACAAGTGACACCAATAAGTGATAATAGCTTTCACCTGGATTCACTTGGTCATTCGAAGTCATGGAAAGAGAAGGTGTTCCTAATGTTTTGTACACTCAATGTATATTCCCCATTTGCACAAAGCTACTTTTTGCAATACTTCAACCACTAGAAACTGTGTGTACGCATGGTCTAAAAATTGTGGGAGGATAAGCACATTCTCATGTCAAGTTTATAGTAATGCCAACTTTTGCATGAAAACTAGCACACGCATGTTTAGAGGAATGTTTTGTTTGTACCCAAGATGTATAAATCTCAGAATTATTAGCCCCTGTTCAGTCAGTGCTTAAAACTGCTTTGCCAGGCCAGAGATCCACACTCCTTTCATGACTCATTTATACCTGTATCTTATAGCCTATGAAAACCTGGGCTTTACTGTCCTTTACTTTTATTGAAACATATCCTCAAATATTGTCACACTCTACGGAATTTCCTTGCTCCCCTGGAAGGGGAGACTGGGGGAAATAGTTTGAGAGACGCGCACTCGCTTAGGGTGACCAGGGGAAATTGTTAGACCATCAGTGGCTTTTATGCAGCTTGTATGTGTGGAGACCTGGAGGTACTAAACGTGTTTATGCTAATGAACGGTCAACTACTGTGGGACCGGCAGTCTTTTTCTCAGCCTTTTTGTTTTTACCTCTGGGGACGTCTGATTTTGAATAAGTAAAGAAAGACAAGCAACTCAAAAGCAAACCCTAAACAGTCATTACCTAGGGGCAATTGTGTTCTAGTATGAATCACATAATAATATCAAGGCATAAAGGCTGCACTGTATGCATTCTCAGTCTGCTGCATTTCCAATAATTGATCTTTGTATGGTTCAATTCCGCTCCAAGTGTTTTTTCCCCTTTCCATCAAGGCTGAATGAAGATATGGAGAATAAAAGAGCGAGAGATGTATTTTCATGTCTCTGGAAAGTGCTTACCCGTGTGTGTGTGTGTGTGTATGTTTGTGTGTGTGTGCGCACACGCCTGTGTGTGTGTGTGGGACTCTGTAGACTGGGACATCCCCGGGGGTAAAAACAACAAATCCAATAAAACCACTGTTGTTAGTTTTTCACACGAGTCAAATCATAATTGTATCTTAAGATTTACAACTGTAAGCTACTCTGTACGTGATAGCTTGAGGAGAGTTTCATATAAACACGTGAACATTACTTGTAATGATACTGTTTGCTGGCACAGTGAAAAAGAGGGATTTAAAGAATCAAATACATTATAATGAACATGCATTTATGTGCAAATAAGGAAGCGGACGTATGATGAGACCAAGTGGTCTATAGAAACTATATTTTATTCCTCATTTGACAGTGAAACACAGACACACGTCATTGGCTCTGGCCTACTATTTACTGACAGGATTCTCCTGGGAGCAGGGTGTGTGTGTCTGTGTGTATGTGTGTGTATGTGTGTGCGTGTGTTTGCTAGTGAAGCCTCCTTCCTACTCCTTCCTCCTATCATTGTGTCTCATTGTCTTGTTGTTTACCCCGAGCCACTTGAAGGCTAAAGAGATGTATGAGTCACTACCACTAAGAAAGGAGTAGTAGACTAATGATAGCGGCTGGCCTACTGGTCACTTTCTCATTATAAGATCTATAGATCGGTATATCTATCATCCCCCGTAAAAATCACTAAACAGCATTTCACTAAAGGTCAGGTTCATTAGTGAAACTCTCATCCCTTAGCTATTTCCTTTTTGTCCCCATACACTTAGCTCTGCAAAGAGACATCTGATGTGTAGGCTATCTATCAGGAACAGTGATGAGAAAGGGATGCTGATGCCAAGTCAGATAGTATTCCCAGTGTGATGCGTGCCAGTGTGGGGGCTAAGAGCCCTGTTCTGTCTATTCAATTCACAATTCTCTGTTTCATAAAACGACAGAACCTCTTTTAATTAAAATTCCTAGTCAAAAACATGTTCTATACAATTTAGAAATCATATTGTTTCTTATTAAAACTCATTGTCACCCTTATCCATATCCAAGAACAAGCCAGAATCCATTTCCCCATGTTTCCTCCACTACAACTCACTGCACCAGTAAAGATAACATTTCCAGCAACAATCACAAGTTGCTAGGATCCCTCAAAGTGCGGTCGACTCACTATTATAATGGGAAAGGGGGATATATAGTCAGTTGTACAACATTCAACTGAAATGTGCCTTCTGCATTTAACCCAACCCCTCTGAATCAAAGAGATGGGGGGCTGCCTTAATCGACATCCACATCTTCAGCACCCGAGGAACAGTGGGTTAAACTGCCTTGTTCAGGAGCAGGACGCCAGATTTTTACCTTGTCAGCTCAGGGATTTCCGTAATGATATGAAAAGGCAGTCCAATGCAATAAACACACACACACAAACCTGATTCTCAGCTATGGTTGTGAGGCCGGTTAGACATACTGCCACATTTTCTTAAACAACGTTGAAGGTGGCTTATGCTACCGTGTTGTTGTCATGTTGTATTGCAACCATGTTGTGTTGTCATGTGTTGCTGCCATGCTGTGTTGTTGTCTTAGGTCTCTCTTTATGTAGTGTTGTGGTGTCTCTATTGTCATGATGTGTGTTTTCTCCTACATTTCTATTTTGAATCCCCTGTCCCAGCAGGAGGCCTTTTGCCTTTTGGTAGGCCATCATTGTAAATAAGAATTTGTTTTAACTGACTTGCCTAGTTAAATCAAACTCAAATATATATTTTTTTAAATGCTAGAGAAATTAACATTCAATTCTCTGGCAACAGCTCTGGTTCCTAAAGTCAGCACGCCAATTGCACGCTCCATCAAAACTTCAGACATCTGTGGCATTGTGTTGTGTGACAAAACTGTACATTTTAGAGTGGCCTTTAATTGTCCCCAGCACAAGGAGCACCTGTGTAATGATCATGCTGTTTAATCAGCTTCTTGATATGCCGCAACCTGTCAGGTGGATGGATTATCTTGGCAAAAGAGAAATGCTCACTAACAGGGAGGTAAACAAATTTGTGAACAACATTTGAGCGAAATAAGATTTTTGTGCATATGGAACATTTCTGGGATAATTTATATCAGCTCATGAAACATTGGACCAACATTTTACATGTTGCGTTGATGTTTTTGTTCAGTATAGTTTGGTTGTACCAGCACCTCGTTGTTCGACTGGAAGAGACAATAAGGACACAGCTGACGCTTAAACTGACAATGCAAAAACTAAAACCGACCCTTACCTTAATCCTAACCTTAACCAAACCCTTAACCATGACCCTAACCCTTACCTAATACATTCTGAAATGAAATCTTTCTTTGTGACTGTGTTATCTAGTGGAAACCCTCCTCTCTTGCCTGTCTTGGTGCCTGCCTCATGAGAGAGCGAACACACATTTTCATGGAAAACAAGGCATGTGTTAATAAAAGCAATTCCTTAAAAAAAGTTAAGTCATCCTCTAAAGCGATCTAGAATAATCCAATCTATAGCTAGCAAACAAAACTATTAATGCTAGCTTTAGAATAGCCTAGCTAGATAGGTAGATAGCTATCATTAACTAGTTGATGCAATCACGCAGCCGGTTAATCCAGTAATGATTGTTATTATTTAATTTATTCACAAAAGTTTGTGGTTCAAATTTCACCTTCTTAAAAGTAAAAAACCTACAAATTTCACCACAGAACAGTCTGCAAAGACAATATGAACACATTTGTCCAACCATAACAGATGGATGGCAGTGACCGGGAGACCCATGAGGCGACGTACAATTGGCCCAGCGTCGTCCGGGTTAGGGGAAAGTTTGGCCGGCCAGGATGTCCTTTAGTGACACCTGTGGCCGGGTGCATGCACGCTGACACAGTCGTCAAACAACATCTCCACCCCGCTGATCCTCAACACTGGGGCCCCACAAGGGTGCGTTCTCAGCCCACACCTGTACTCCCTGTTTACCCATGACTGCGTGGCCAAGCACGCATCCAACTCAATCATCAAGTTTGCTGACGACACTACAGTGGTAGGCTTGATTACCAACAACGACGAGACGGCCTACAGAGAGGAGGTGAGGGCCCTCGGAGTGTGGTGTCAGGAAAATAACCTCTCACTCAATGTCAGCAAAACAAAGGAGATGATCGTGGACTTCAGGAAACAGGAGAGGGAGCACCCCCCTATCCACATCGAGGGGACAGTAGTGGAGAAGGTGGAAAGTTTTAAGTTCCTCGGCGTACACATCACGGACAAACTGAATTGGTCCACCCACACAGACAGCGTGGTGAAGAAGGTGCAACAGCGCCTCTTCAACCTCAGGAGGCTGAAGAAATTCGGCTTGTCACCAAAATCACTCACAAACTTTTACAGATGCACAATCGAGAGCATCCTGTCGGGCTGTATCACCGCCTGGTACGGCAACTGCTCCGCCCACAACCGTAAGGCTCTCCAGAGGGTAGTGAGGACTGCACAGCGCATCACCGGGGGTAAACTACCTGCCCTCCAGGACACCTACACCACCCGATGTCACAGAAAGGCCAAAAAGACCATCAAGGACAACAACCACCCGAGCCACTGCCTGTTCACCCCGCTATCATCCAGAAGGCGAGGTCAGTACAGGTGCATCAAAGCTGGGACAGAGAGACTAAAAAACAGCTTCTACCTCAAGGCCATCAGACTGTTAAACAGCCATCACTAACATTGAGTGGCTGCTGCCAACATACTGACTTAAATCTCTAGCCACTTTAAACATAGGAATTGGATGTAACAAATGTATCACTAGCCACTTTAAACAATTTTGTATATAATGTTTACGTATCCGACATACTCATATCAAATGTATACACTGTACTCTAAACCATCTACTGTATCTTGCCTATGCCGTTCGGCCATCGACCCAAATCTCTAGCCACTTTAATAATTATAATTGGATGAAATAAGGTATAGCCACTCGTATTCATTCCTTTACTCTTGTGTGTATAAGGTAGTTGTTGTGAATTTGTTAGATTACTTGTTAGATACAACTGCATGGTCGGAACTAGAAGCACAAGCATTTCGCTACACTCGCATTAACATCTGCTAACCATGTGTATGTGACAAATAAAATTTGATTTGATTTGATACGGTGTTTCCTCCGACACATTGGTGCGGCTGGCTTCCAGGTTAAGCGAGCAGTGTGTCAAGAAGTAGTGTGGCTTGGCAGCGTCATGTTTCGGAGGACACATGGCTCTCGACCTTTGCCTCTCCCGAGTCAGTACAGGAGTTGCAGCGATGGGACAAGACTGTAAGTACCAATTAGGTAAAAAAAAAGGGTTAAAAAGTACAACAACAAAAAAGAAAAGAATAGAGTGCAGTAGAATGAGTGACATTCAATAAAATCTACTTCATCCACTACTTGCTTTATGTACGATCCAGTCCATGGGGGACACGAGAGTATTACCGGCTGGGCATATCAATACTAGACGATAGTGCACAATTAGCGCTCACTATTGGCTGCTTTGGCCATGAACGATGTTGCACGCAGTAGGCTAGGCCTATAGCCTACTAGTTTAAAAACTATACTTGTTTGGTATAAACATTGCTAACCTAACTATGCCCTCTCTAGCCCAATCAAACATTCTGTATTGTAACATGTTTTTAGAAATGTTTGTAGTTCTACTCACCACCGCTGTGAACTGGCTCCTTGGTGAGTGCAAGTTCAAAGCTTTTGCCACAGGTTGCAAGCCTCTCTTTATTTGGTTTCTCCCATTTCTGGTGGTTTAATTTGCTTATTAGGAATGTTAAAAGGATGCTCAGGAACCTTTTTATAATTTCAGCCAGTAGTTTTGAAGTGGTGCTTATGAGCCAAAACAGGTCCCCGTTTTTTGTGTACTACGTCATCCAATTGTGTACTACGTCATCCATTTCGTATATGTTACGTCCTGCAAATGTTACACATTCAATTCATACAATATGTTATGAATTTGTTGTGCTTAAGATCCTGGACTGCATCTTTAATAATTATGCTAATCATGTCTTTGTTTTGGCTTAACAAGTGAAGTAATGTCTATTGTAATGGAGCAATGCCTTATATATGTCATTGTCACTGTCTATCATAGGTATGAGTGGGTCATGCCAGGTTGGGGCAGGTCCTTTTAAGACACCTGTGCTCCTCATTCAGGTAGAGAAGTTTGTCAAGGTAACATGCAGGTAGCCTACTCTACATACTGTAGGCCTAGCTTTTTATATGGCGGATAATAGTGGCTTCTTCCTTGCTGAGTGGCCTTTCAGGTTACGTCGATATAGGACTCATTTTACTGTGGATATAGATACTTTTGCACCTGTTTCCTCCAGCATCTTCACAAGATCCTTTGCTGTTGTTCTGGGATTGATTTGCACTTTTCACACCAAAGTACGTTCATCTCTAGGAGACAGAACGCGTCTCCTTCCTGAGCGGTATGACGGCTGCGTGGTCCCATGGTGTTTATACTTGCGTACTATTGTTTGTACAGATGAACGTGGTACATTTGTAAATTGCTCCCAAGGTAGAACCAGACTTGTGGAGGTCTACAATTATTCTTCTGAGGTCTTGGCTGATTTCTTTTGATTTTCCCATGATGTCAAGCAAAGAGGCACTGAGTTAGAAGGTAGGCCTTGAAATGCATCCACAGGTACACCTCCAATTGACTCAAATGATGTCAATTAGCCTATCAGAAACTTCTAAAGCCATGATGTCATTTTCTGGAATTTTCCAAACTGTTTGAAGGCACAGTCAACTTAGTGTATGTAAACTTCTGACCCACTGGAATTGTGATACAGTGAATTATAAGTGAAATAATTTGTCTGTAAACAATTGTTTGAAAAATTACCAGTCATGCACAAAGTAGATGTCCTAACCGACTTGCCAAAACTATAGTCTGTTAACAAGAAATTTGTGGAGTGGTTGAAAACAAGTGAAAAAAAACAAATGACTCCAACCTAAGTGTATGTAAACTCCCGACTTCAACTGTACATATGAGATGAGTAGTGCAAAATATGTAAACATTATTAAAGTGACTAGTGTTCCAATTATTAAAGTGTCCAGGGATTTCAAGTCTTTGTGTATAGGGCAGCAGCCTCTAAGGTGCTAGTGATGACTATTTAACAGTCTGATGGCCTTGAGATAGAATCTGTTCTTCAGTCTCTCGGTCCCAGCTTTGTACTGACCTCGCCTTCTGGATGATAACAGGCAGTGGCTCGGGTGGTTGTTGTCTTGATTCTCTTTTTGGACTTTCTGTGACTTTGGGTGCTGTAGGTGTCCTGAAGGGCAGGTAGTTTGCCCCCGGTGATGCGTTGGGCAGACCGCACCACTCTCTGGATAGCCCTGTGGTTGCGGATGGTGCAGTTGCCGTACCACAGGCGGTTATACAGCCCAACAGGATGCTCACAATTGTGCATCTGTAAAAGTTTGTGAGGGTTTTAGTTGCCAAGACAAATTTCTTCAGTCTCCTGGTGCTGTTGCGCCTTCTTCCCCACACTGTCTGTGTGGGTGGACCATTTCAGTTTGTCAGTGATGTGTATGCCGAGGAACTTGAAGCTTTCCACACCTTCTCTACTGCGGTCCCGACGATGATGGTAGGGGGGTGTTCCACCAACACATTGACTGTAGCACTCGCTCTGAGATGTACGTGTGTGTAGAGTGCGTGTTTTAGCGTGTGCATATGTGTTTGTGTGTGCCTGTTTGTGTATCTTCTCACAGTCTGCATTGTTCCGGTGTAGTTTTTGAAATCTAATTTTAATGCTTGCTTCACTTAAATAAATGTTAAATATATCTTTTTTTTAACTAGGCAAGTCAGTTAAAAATATCTATATATTTACAATGACGGCCTAGGAACAGCCTTGTTCAGGGGCAGAACAACATATTTTTACCTTGTCATCTCAGGGATTCAATACAGCAACATTTCGGTTACTGGCCCAACGCTCTAACCAAGTATGGGGCGGCTACCTGCCGCTCCATACTTGATGTGGAATAGAGATCAATGTAGTCTTGGCTCTAGTACTGTGCATTTTCCAAAGTCTGTTCTGGCCTTGGGGACTGTGAAGGGACCCCTGGTGGCATGTCTTGTGGAGTATGTATGGGTGTCTGAACTCATTGCTAGTCATCTGAAAAGACAGCTCGGTGGTTTCAACATGTCAATACCTCTCTCAAAGACAAGTAGTCTATAAAACAGGAGAGATTGACATGCATATAATTAATGTTAGCTCTCCGTGTCCAACCATGCTGCTCTGTTCTGGGCCAACTGTAATTTGCCTATGTCTTTCTTTGTGGCATTTGACCAAATAACTGGGAAGTAGTCCAGGTGCGATAAAACTAGGGCCTGTAGGACTTATTTTGTTGGTAGAGATGTCAAGAAAGCAGAGCAACGCTTTATTACGGACAGACCTCTCCCCATCTTACCTATCGCTGCATCAATATTTTTTGACCATGACAGTTTACAATCCAGGGTTACACCAAGCAGTTTAGTCTCCTCAACTTGCTAAATTTAGTTGAAGTTTAGGATTTAGTGAAATTGACTCCTACTGCAGCGTGAGTTAACTTATCTTTCACATTTCTGTTAAACCAATCGGGTTTGCCTTCATCTGCTGTCACAAGAGAGGCTCAATAAGTATATGTCAACATGGGGACACCGGGTCCGAACATTTGTTACTGTGGAGCCGGTTATTTTCTTCTACATGACCAGCACATTTATTGTTTGTCATCACAAAGGTACAGTGAGACAACGATCCACTCATGGCATTATAAAACACACATTCACTTACACATGTTTGCTTATTAGGCTATTCATTCAACTTTTAGAAGAAATAGGGTCGCTATTTTCAGTAGCATAGGCTATTTTTGATTTATGTTGCTTTTTTCAGTTAGACCAACCTTTCATGAAACAGTCCTTACCAGTGACATTATGAATTGTAACATTATCAATCAACCTGACATTCTGCTTGAAAGAGAACAAGTTTCATAAGATATGATAGGCCTAAATGCTGAGTATATGCAATTTGATTTAATTTTCTCTCAATGGAACTCCAAGAAAATTCTAAGCTCAAACAGAGGACTGATCTGATGTAGGCTACTGTCTGCTTGTGAGACACATAGTTCCTTCTCTTATGTATTATTATACAGTCTATGCTCCCTCTTTTTTCCTCTCTCTTCAATATGCATGTAAAGGTGAAGGGGAAGGCAGCACATGCACATGATAGTACAATATAGAGTTCAAAGTTCAAACAACATCTGTATGTACAGAAAACTCTGTAGGTAACATGTCTCTCACAGCCAAGTCCAACATTTACTGGATCTGAATAATTTTGCTCTGTTTTTATGCTTGTTTTTGTCCAGATGTATTTCCTAATTTTAGACTGACATCAGATCTGTCTGTTTGATTTGTCTCAATGCTGCAGCACAAAATCTCCATGTTGAAAAAGCTGGTTTGGAGATGATGTCTGTATATTCCCAAATAAATGTATTCTCGAACATTTTATATTCTCTTTTTTATGCTGTGGGCACTGCACTGCCAAGCATGATTGTTGGTGACACTCTGATGTTCAGATGAAGGGAATTAAAGTCTATAATGTGCACAATATCAGCGCTCAACGCAGACAGCGGTGTGTAGCCTAGCCCAGCGGTTCCGAAACCTTTTCACTCAGTGTCACGATCTCCGTGAAGGACAGACCAAGGCGCAGTGAGGCATCCAGTATACATATTTATTTAGAACGTAACTGGGACAAAAAAACAACAAAACAAACGAAGATCGTAACTATTCACACAAACAAAGCTATGACCAAACAATAACCCACAAACCCCTAGTGCAAACTACAAACATATATGGTTCCCAATTAGAGGTAACGACACTCAGCTGCCTCTAATTGGGAACCATTACCCCAACATAGAAATATATAACCTAGAACAGAAAAAACCCTACACCAAAACAAAACTAAACACTCCAGCCTGTCTTCTCAGGCCTGGACGTGACACTACCCCCCACCCAAAAGCGCGGACTCCGACCGCGCCAAAAGTCCATTGGGGGGTTCTTCGGGTGGGCCTTCCTGTCCCAGGTGGCGGCTCCGGTGCCGGCCGTGCTGGCTCGGGGTCCCATACCGGAGGCTCCGGACTGGGGACCTTCTCTGGAGGCTCCGGACTGGGAACCTTCTCTGGAGGCTCCGGACTGGGAACCTTCTCTGGAGGCTCCGGACTGGGAACCTTCTCTGGAGGCTCCGGACTGGGAACCTTCTCTGGAGGCTCCGGACTGGGAACCTTCTCTGGAGGCCCGGACTGGGAACCTTCTCTGGAGGCTCCGGACTGGGAACCTTCTCTGGAGGCTCCGGACTGTCGACGCGCACTGGGACTCTGGTGCGGGGAGCAGGAACGGGCCGTACTGAACTCATGATGCGCACAGGGATCCTGGAACGTGGAACAGGACGTGCTGAGTCCACGACAGGCACAGGGATCCTGGAGTGTGGAACAGGGACAGGACGTGCTGGGTCCACGACGGGCACAGGGATCCTGGAGCGTGGAGCAGGGACAGGACGTGCTGGGTCCACGACGGGCACAGGGATCCTGGAGCGTGGAGCAGGGACAGGACGTGCTGGGTCCACGACGGGCACAGGGATCCTGTTGCGCGGAGCAGGAACAGGACGTGCTGGACTCTCTAAGCACACAGGGGGCCTGGTGCGTGGAGGAGGGACAGGGCATGCCAGGCTCTCAATGCGCACAGGGGGCCTGATGTGTGGAGCCGGCACCATGTGCCCCCTGCTGTGGCCACGACCCCCAGGAGCTCCCGCCAAGGAAAGGCCTCCCAATCCGCCTTGATCTCCGCCATGGTCAAGAACCCCTTCTCCTTCTTGCCACGCTGCTTGGTCTCTTGGTGGTGGGTTATTCTGTCACGATCTCCGTGAAGGACAGAGCGAGGCCCAGTGAGGCATCCAGTATACATATTTATTTAGAACGTAACTGGGACAAAAAGATCGTACCACTGACCATAACTATTCACACAAACAAAGCTATGACCAAACAATAACCCACAAACCCCTAGTGCAAACTACAAACATATATATGGTTCCCAATTAGAGGTAACGACACTCAGCTGCCTCTAATTGGGAACCATTACCCCAACATAGAAATATATAACCTAGAACAGAAAAAACCCTACACCAAAACAAAACTAAACACTCCAGCCTGTCTTCTCAGGCCTGGACGTGACACTCAGGCCCCCCTTCCAGCGTTGGGGAACATGTATTCTGAAAGCAGTTTTGGCCTTTGTTATTGTCTCAACACTGAGCTGGTCAGCCGAGAGTTTTCAAAAGAGTTGCTAATGCCATTGTTTTCCCATTTGAAACATACAGTATGGTAGGCCTTCACAGTATTAGCAATACAGCATCTGTGCACTGACTGCCACCCAAATACAATGTTGAATGTGGTTCTGTGTTTACGTTCCCTGTCTCGTCATGTAATCTTCTTTTGAATACTGGAATATGTAAGCCTACTCCTGCATATTGAATAATGTATCTTAAACACCCATGAGCAACTCAATGTCAATGTATAGTTTGTCATCCATACATGAACAGATGTTTAATACATTTATGTTCAGTTATGGTACAGAACATAATAAACCCAATGTACTTTTTCTATGGCCAAGGCTGTCAGTTATATAAGAGCTAATAAAAAATGGCTATCCATTCTATGGAAAATGATGAATGACTTGCAAGGTGTGTTCCACGACGCTTAGCAGAGTGGAACTGACCTTCCACGGAGTTGCATTATTTTCCAAAGAACGCAAAGAGCCCCAAGTTGATTATCCATTTTATACTTTGGCTATAATTTAACACATTTAACTCTAGAAATGTATTAATTTCCAGGTAGAAATGTGTTCAACATCCACTGAAGTAGCTAGCAAGTTTATTAGATGGCTACAGTAGTTGCCATGGTAAGCAAACAAACAGACTTGCTAGTTTAGCTAACCAAACCATCAGTCCTATCTTGCTATTATGAACAACGAATTAAACAATACCAATACAGTTTTCAATTCGACTTTTTCTTTCAAAAGCAGCTCAAACAAAACAAAACAAAAAATGAACTATAGCCATTGAATTCTTCCGTGCAGATATACAGTGCTTTATAGGGAAATAATGCACGCTCTAGAATGCCCTTCAAGCCAATCAGAAAGGAGTATTCAACAACGTCACGGTATAATTAAACAATAAGGCATGAGGGTGTGTGGTATACGGCCAATATACCACAGCTAAGGGCTGTTCTTAGGCAAGAGGCGACGTGGAGTGCAACAGTCCTTAGCCGTAGTATTTTGGCCATATACCACAAACCCCCGAGGTGCCTTATTGCTATTATAAACTGCTTACCAATGTAATTTGAACAGTACAAAGCAATTTCTTGTCATTCTTTAATAATAAGGCCATATCATAATAATTATTTATTGAAATGCTTTACATGGTTCTAGAGTACTGCCACTGTTCATTGCATAATTTTGTCAAAACATTTGCCCTCCAGGACTCAAGTAACATAATTTATGTTCCACTGTCCACTCACCTCACTGTCGATATGATATGTATTGCGATTCTCACAATTCTATATGTATTGCGATTCGACACTGCGATTTTATTGCGATTTGATGAACCAAACATTTTTCTCAGTATATGTCTGCTGCAGAGACAAGAGAGAGCATGAGAAAATGAGTTTTGATCATTCAGGGAAATATTAGTGCTGAAAACAAGCTAAAGGATAAAATAAATAAACATTTGGTGCAGGTACAGCCGACTAGCACTAGGTAACACTACCTACAGTATTGTGATATGTAATATTATGCAATGAACAGCGGCAGTACTCTAGGACCATATAAAGCCAAAGGCCATGGGGTCAACAATTTTACAGTTAGAGTTTGCTTTAGAAAACCAAAAATCGAAACATAACAGCGAAAAAACTGAAACAAAAATACTGAAATAAACAAAATGCATTGAATCGCCTGAAGCACACAAAAACTATCCAAACGAGGTATTTACACTTTACAAGACCTTTACCCATTTGAAACGATAGCAGCAATGATTTTAACACTCCCTGTCTGTCAAGGGACCCTCTGTGTGTGTGAGTTTGTGCGCCTCTCCTCTTCCTCCTTCGTGATCACATCAATGGGTCTGGGTCGATTACTTGTCTTGGTGTGACATTAAAACAAAGACTGCTTGTTAAAGAGCTCAGAATCCAGATCGGAGAGGTGATGCTTTCCCATTTAGCTTGTGTCGGCTTAGCTGCTCTGCACAGTGCCACAGGGGCTCTCAGAATGCTCTGCAGCTCTGCTGTCTTTTGTTGGGCTGACTCTGAGGCAGGCAGCACCATCGATTTGGAAAAGGAGATGTATTATGTGCGTAGTCTATGGGGGATGTCTGAGTGTTGCTTATTGCCCTCTGCAACAAACACACAAATACTTAAATTAGCAATATATTAAAAACTTTTGAAGGAAAATGAAATTAACAGGGTTTGTTTTTAATGCTCAATATTTAAACAGTGATAGGTGAAAGAAAGAGAGGGAAAGATAGAGAGTTCGGAGAAGAGAAAGGTGAGCAGATTATTGTAGCCTAGGCCTTGGTAATACTTCTAACAATGGTAATTTTAGTATATTCATGTCAGTTACATAATAGAATAGCAGAAGGTTATGTAATGGCAAAATGTTTTACTATTCCTACTCAATATTGATAATCCTAGTAAAAGACACACTAGCAGGTCTGGGAGGGCAGCAGGGGTAAGTTCACGCCATGGCTCCTCTCCCTGAGGTGGCTTTTAATAAATGGATTGAGGGTTGTAAATGAGATTGGCATGGAATTAGGGCAGAGCAGAGTTCCCTGAGAACTATTAAACACCACAAGCTCTAATGAGTTGATTAAAGTAAAAACATAGAGAGCTGACCTTCTCAGGGAAATGTGTATGCATTCCCATTATGTTTCCTAGTGCAGATTTGAGACGGGTGGCGAAGAAAGCGGGCTGTGGGGGGCTGATGACACTGGCAACTTGTCACCCTGAGCTGGATGGGATAATTAAATCAAACCTGTCAGCTTTTAGACAGCGGGGGCAAATGAGTCAAATTACACACAGGCGCTTTGGCATGCGTACACAGACAGGTACGCACACACAGAAGTGTAATCCATGTTTGTTAAATAATCCATGTTTGTTATTTTGACAACATCTCATCATACAAAATCTCTGAAGGTTAATTGGTGCAGTATTTTGGCTAGCTAATGAATCTGAGGTTCCTATATGTAATGCCTCATTGTGGGCCAAAAGCCAAACAGCAGACTTACCCCCCAAATTTAAATTTTTGTAATTGTGTAATGTAAATGTGTAGTTACACTATGACAAGTATTGTAGATAATTGTAATAATTTATAGTTACACTGTAATAACAACATGTAACTGGTGGTAGTTGCAGTCTGTAAGTACAGATGTGTAATAGCAAATACTTGTTACCATCCTTGTTACAAATGGGCACGTTTCCACTAAATTCATCAATTTAGTGTTTCGTTTTTTTCAGAAATAACTGTCACAAGGTTGTAATCACTTGTGGACAGGTGTGCTGGGTGTCTGAGATTGCAAAGGTTGGAGGATCAGTAGACTCTATTTACCTACCTGTGAATGCGCACTTAATAGGCTTACAATTGGCAAGCATGAATGACTATCTCACAATTTTAACCACAACCCTTTATTAATGTATCCAAAAATGTTGGTGAAAGTAATTGACCCATTCTCAAATGCACCGTTAAATAATGTAACAATTTCAAGTATTTTTTTATGTGAACCGTTTTTGCCATTGTGACTGGGCATCAGACTCCAGAGCCCTTTATTGCAGAGTTATGCTAATGAGGTGGTCGGTTTTCAATTAGCTAACACTTATCACGTGGTTTGTGCAGGGATCCTTAATTGTAATAGGGATTGTAATAATTATAGACTGCAATTACCACCAGTTGATATTACAGTGTAACTATGAATTATTACAATTCATTAAAATACTTGTTAAGTCATGTTATGTAATAAGGCCCCCTTTAAATGAAGTGTTAACCAAGAATCTATCCAATTACTTTAACATACAATCAGCCATAAACCAGTCAGTAATGTGTATTAAAAATATAGAATGTCTAATGGTATGTGATGTTTTGTCCTAAGGGTTTACCCTGCTGGTGATCTTTCCTCTGCTGATGAGAGTGGTAGGAGAGATGACTCTGGCCAAAGTGAGCGTCCTCTTCAGGACAGCAGTCTTCATCCTCATGGCCTTCTCCACTAACACATATATGGTGTTTCGAGGAGAGGGAACATTATGCGTGTACAATGAGTGTACAAAACTTTAGGAACACCTGCTCTTTCCATGACATAGACTGACCAGGTGAATCCAGGTGAAAGCGATGATCCCTTATTGATGTCACCTGTTTAATCCACTTTAATCAGTGTAGATGAAGGGGAGGAGACAGGCTAAATAAGGATTTTTAAGCCTTGAGAAAATTGGAACATGGATTGTGTGTGTGTGCAATTCAGAGGGTGAATGGGCATTAAGTGCCTTTGAACGGGGTATGGTAGTAGGTGCCAGGCGCACCGGTTTGAGTGTGTCAAGAAGAGCAACGCTGCTGTTATATTCACTCTCAACAGTTTCCCATGTGTATCAAGAATGTGGGAAGCATTGGAATCAACATGGGCAAGCATCCCTGTGGAACGCTTACGACACCTTGTAGAGTCCATGCCCGACGAATTGAGGTTGTTGTGAGGGTAAAAGGGGTTGCAAATGTTTTGTACACTCAGTGTATGTAGGGATTCATGATGTACTAACCTAATAGGACTATGGCTGTGATATGTGGTTGTCTCACCTAGTTACCGTAGGATAAATGCTCTGGACAATAGTGCCAGCTAAGTGACAAATTTGAATGTAGATATTACATTTTGGTGCCTGTATTCAAAGCATCTCAGTGCTGATCTAGGATCATGTTCCCCCTGTCCATGTAACATTATTCATCGTAATCTAAAAGGCTAAACTTATCTTAGATCAGTACTCCTACTCTGAGACAGGGCCTGATGCTCTCAAATAGAGGTTCCCTCCTCCTGGAGAGCTACCCTCCTGAAGGTTTTTGCTCCCAACCCTAATCTAGCACACCTGATTCCAGGAATTGGCTTCTCACCAGGACCCTGCTTGGCTGTATTAGGTGTGTTACAGTAAAACCTGTGTTTGAGTAAAAGTCTGTAGATTCAGGGCCTCTCCCACTGGGAAGAGGGTCGCCACCCCTCGTCTAAAATAAAACAATTTTAAAAGGTTTCACAACTGATTAACTTTATACTGCAAAGTTAAGACAATGGCCACTGGATTGGATTTTAGACAGGAGTTGTTGTGATGATGTTGATACACTTTCGATCCTGCTGTGCTTTAATTAAAAAGAGACAAATCCTGAATGTAAAGTTGTTATTTTCCTGATGAGTTGTTTAAACACCTTTAAGATAACAGTGTATTGTGCTGTCCTTGTGGGAGATGGACAGGATGGGTATCGATATCCTTCATGAAATAAATTGTTGTTGAAATTGTTAGGTGGACACACACACACACACACACACACACACACACACACTCTCCCTCTTTTAAGCATTGTGTGAATAATCAGCTGCAGCCTCACCAGATATCTGCATTCTGCTGTCTCTTCCTCTGCCTGGGATAATGAGGGTTAGCACAGTGGCACAGTGACAGAGTCATCCCCTCCGTTCCCATAGCCAGGTAGGCGCTGGTTGGTCTGACTAACACACACACGCGTGCACACACATAATAAGCACACATATCTCACACACACATTGGTGATGAGTAGGCTTTGTACTGTTTGTTCTAATAAAGGAGAATGCCTTCCCCTCACGTCCCCTTTATCGTGCCTGAGCTGAATACCAAATCAACCTGACATTATATCTCCCATTAGTTTTTACAGTCATTAGGAATAAGGTGCAATAATTGCACGTTGCTGTGATGATAATGATGACGTGTTGCTTTCAGTGGAGAAATACAGTTTTTAATCAATCTACCATTATTAAATCTGGCATCTATTTATCTACCGCACAGCATCTCCTACAGTTTCAGACACGAAACGGATGTTTTACAGTTTCAAATATGTTATTATAAAATAACAAAGCAATTTACACAATATTACTGCTTAAAATATGTGCATCGATAAAGCAGTTTAGTAACTTATATTATGTAAAAAAAAAAAGACTACTTTGTCTTGTTCTGCTCTGTCATGTCTCTTCCTGTACCGTCTTTCCTCTTCTGTCCGGCCTCATCCTTGTCTGTCCTCCTCTATCCTGTTGGCCCAGTCTGTTCTCCTGTCCTGTCTCTTCCTGTCCTGTCTTTCCTCTTCTGTCCGTCCTCATCTCTGTCTGTCCTCCTCTATCCTGTTGGCCCAGTCTGTTCTCCTGTCCTGTCTTCTCCTGTCCTGTCTTTCCTCTTCTGTCCGTCCTCATCTCTGTCTGTCCTCCACTATCCTGTTGGTCCAGTCTGTCTTCATGTACTGCCTTCCCTCTTCTGTCCGGCCTCATCCCTGTCTGTCCTCCACTATCCTGTTGGCCCAGTCGGTTCTCCTGTCCTGTCTTTCCTCTTCTGTTCGCCCTCATCCCTGTCTGTCCTCCACTATCCAGTTGGTCCAGTCTGTCTTCATGTACTGTCTTTCCTTTTCTGTCCGGCCTCATGCCTGTCTGTCCTCCTCTATCCTGTTGGTCCAGTCTGTCTTCATGTCCTGTCTTTCCTCTTCTGTCCGCCCTCATCCCTGTCTGTCCTCCACTATCCTGTTGGGCCAGTCTGTCTTCATGTACTGCCTTCCCTCTTCTGTCCGGCCTCATCCCTGTCTGTCCTCCACTATCCTGTTGGCCCAGTCGGTTCTCCTGTCCTGTCTTTCCTCTTCTGTCCGGCCTCATTCCTGTCTGTCCTCCACTATCCTGTTGGTCCAGTCTGTCTTCATGTACTGCCTTCCCTCTTCTGTTCGCCCTCATCCCTGTCTGTCCTCCACTATCCTGTTGGTCCAGTCTGTTCTCCTGTCATGTCTGTCGTCCTGTGGGTTTCGGAACACACGTGTGAACAAATTACATGTTATATGACTTTCTTTTTCATGTGATTTTCACCACTTCCATCTGGTCCAGGGACGACACTGCTTAGTTTCAGAAGCAAACCAGCAGTGGGATGCAGGGTGGAAAAAGGTATCGAAAGCAAAGGCCGGGGTAACATAACCAAAGATATTGAAAATGTAATGATAAAATGTTTTATTTGCTCTCGCATTTAAAAATGATTTCCTTCGAATATTCAGTTTTAATATCAATACGTTTGGGTTACAGTATTTTTTGTTTTCATTATAATTTTTTGTTGTTGTAATACTAAGAACTTTGTTCTCAACTTCAGAAGTTTTGCTTGATGTTAATGGCACAAAGGTAACTCACTCACTAGACCTTAGAATACAACATAACTGTATTAAAGGTGTTTAAAGCGTCAAATCTTAATTGAAACATTAACAAAGTGTACTCCCTGTCATAGTTTCAGTAAAAATCTGAGGGATGGGCTTGAAGAAATGCAACCAATCTCAAATCCATTTGTTACGCTATCGATGCAAGGACTGACAATCCATGATATCAGAATTATAGTTTAACAAAAAAACTTAGACTATACAGTGCTTGTTCACATTTACTTTGTTGAGTGAATGTGGCATTTTCTTACATGTGAAACTGCAAATTTGATTTTCATTTCAACATGTGGAATTGCAAGTCAAAATCTAATTTGCAGTTATTCAGATTTGAAACAGCACATTTTACATGTGGTTTTAAGGGCTCCTCTGTCTTGTGTGTCCCGTGCAGTGGTTGTAGTGTCTGCCCCTGCTGGCATCACTCAGGCTGTCATCCACTCTCTGTCCTCCGCCAACGTAGAACGAGATGAACAAGGTGGGTCCAGAGCTCCACATCAAACAATCAAATCAATTACATTTGATTTATAAATCTCTTTTTAAATCAAGTGTACAGTGTTCAAAAAGTACTTCACAGTAACCTGACCTAGACCCAAGAAAGCAAGAAGAATGACAGTGGCAAGGAAAAACTTAATAGAATGAAAGAAACCTCAAGAGGAACCACCCCTTTTTTTTTTTTTTTTATTTTACCTTTATTTAACCAGGTAGGCAAGTTGAGAACAAGTTCTCATTTACAACTGCGACCTGGCCAAGATAAAGCAAAGCAGTTCGACACACAACAACACAGAGTTACACATGGAATAAAACAAACATACAGTCAATAATACAGTAGGAAAAAAAGAAATCTATATACAAAGAGTGCAAATGAGGTAGGATAAGGAAGGTAAGACAATAAATAGGCCATGGTGGCAGAGTAATTACAATATAGCAATTTAACACTGGAATGGTAAAAGAAAACTGTGCAGTAGATGAATGTGCAATGTAGAAAAACTGGGGTGCAAAGGAACAAGATAAATAAATAAATACGGTAGGGGATGAGGTAGTTGGTTGGGCTATTTACAGATGGGCTATAAACAGGTACAGTGGTCTGTACACTGCTCTGACAGCTGGTGCTTAAAGCTGTTGAGGGAGATAAGTGTCTCCAGTTTCAGAGATTTTTGAAGTTCGTTCCAGTCATTGGCAGCAGAGAACTGGAAGGAGAGTCGGCCAAAGGAGGAATTGGCTTTGGGGGTGACCAGTGAGATATACCTGCTGGAGCGTGTGCTACGGGTTGGTGCTGCTAAGGTGACCAGCGAGCTGAGATAAGGCGGGACTTTACCTAGCAGGGACTTGTAAATGACCAGGAGCCAGTGGATATGGCGGCGAGTGTAAAGTGAAGGCCAGCCTACGAGTGTACAGGTCGCAGTGGTGGGTGGTATATGGGGCTTTGGTAACAAAACGGATGGCACTGTGATAGACTGCATCCAGTTTGTTGAGTAGAGTATTGGAGGCTATTTTGTAAATTACATCACCGAAGTCGAGGATCGGTAGGATGGTCAGTTTTACGAGGGTAAGTTTGGCAGCATGAGTGAAGGAAGCTTTGTTGCGAAATAGGAAGCCAATTCTAGATTTAATTTTAGATTGGAGATGTTTGATGTGAGTCTGGAAGGAGAGTTTACAGTCTAACCAGACACCTAGGTATTTGTAGTTTTCCACGTAATCTAAGACAGAACCGTCCAGAGTAGTAATGCTAGACGGGGACAGGTGCGGGTAGCGATCGGTTGAAGAGCATGCATTTAGTTTTACTTGCGTTTAAGAGCAGTTGTAGGCCACGGAAGGAGAGTTGTATGGCATTGAAGCTCGTCTGGAGGGTAGTTAACACAGTGTCCAAAGAGGGCCAGAAGTATACAGAATGGTGTCGTCTGCATAGAGGTGAATCAGAGACTCACCTGCAGCAAGAGCGACATCATTGATGTATACAGAGAAAAGAGTCGGCCCAAGAATTGAACCCTGTGGCACCCCATGGAGACTGCCAGAGGCCCGGACAACAGGCCCTCTGATTTGACACACTGAACTCTGTCAGAGAAGTAATTGGTGAACCATGCGAGGCAGTCATTTGAGAAACCAATGCTGTCGAGTCTGCCGATAAGGATGCGGTGATTGACAGAGTCGAAAGCCTTGGCCAGATCAATGAAAACAGCTGCACAATAATGTCTCTTGTCGATGGCGGTTATGATGTCATTTAGGACCTTGAGCGTGGCTGAGGTGCACCCATGACCAGCCCTGAAACCAGATTGCATAGCGGAGAAGGTACGGTGGGATTCGAAATGGTCGGTAATTTGTTTGTTAACTTGGCTTTCAAAGACCTTAGAAAGGCAGGGAAGGATGGATATAGGCCGATAACAGTTTGGGTCAAGAGTGTCTCCCCTTTGAAGAGGGGATGACCGCAGCTGCTTTCCAGTCTTTGGGAATCTCAGACGTCACGAAAGAAAGGTTAAACAGGCTAGTAATAGGGGTTGCAACAATTTCGCAGATAATTTTAAAAAGAAAGGGTCCAGATTGTCTAGCCCGGCTGATTTGTAAGGGTCCAGATTTCGCAGCTCTTTTTAGAACATCAGCTGACTGGATTTGGGAGAAGGAGAAGTGGGGAGGCTTTGGCGAGTTGCTGAGGGGGTGCAGGGCTGTTGACCGGGTAGGGGTAGCCAGGTGGAAAGCATGGCCAGCCATAGAAAAATGCTTATTGAAATTCTCAATTATTGTGGGTTTATCGGTGGTGACAGTATTTCCTATCCTCAGTGCAGTGGGCAGTTGGGAGGAGGTGCTCTTATTCTCCATGGACTTAACAGTGTCCCAGAACTTTTTGGAGTTTGTGTTACAGGAGGCAAATTTCTGCTTGAAAAAGCTAGCCTTGGCTTTCCTAACTGCCAGCGTATATTGGTTCCTGACTTCCTGAAAAGTTGCATATCACGGGGCTGTTCGATGCTAATGCAGAACGCATACAGGATGTTTTTGGCGCTGGTCAAGGGCAGTCAGGTCTGGAGAGAACCAAGGGCTATATCTATTCCTGGTTCTAAATTTCTTGAATGGGGCATGCTTATTTAAGATGGTGAGGAAGGCACTTTTAAAGAATAACCAGGCATCCTCTACTGACGCGGATGAGGTCAATATCCTTCCAGGATACCCTGGCCAGGTCAATTAGAAAGGCCTGCTCGCTGAAGTGTTTTAGGAACGCGTTTAACAGTAATGAGAGGAGATCGTTTGACTGCAAACCCATTACGGATGCAGGCAATGAGGCAGTGATCACTGAGATCTTGGTTGAAAACAGCAGGGGTGTATTTGGAGGGCAAGTTAGTTAGGATTACATCTATGAGGGTTCCCGTGTTTACGGCTTTGGGATTGTACCTAGTAGGTTCAAATATGATTTGTGTGAGGTTGAGGGCATCAAGCTTAGATTGTAGGATGGCCGGGTGTTAAGCATGTCCCAATTTAGGTCACCTAGCAGCACGAACTCTGAAGATAGATGGGGGCAATCAGTTCACATATGGTGTCCAGAGCACAGCTGGGGGCAGAGGGTGGTCTATAGCAAGCGGCAACAATGAGAGACTTGTTTCTAGAAAGGCAGATTTTTAAAAGTAAAAGTTCAAATTGTTTGGGTACAGACCTGGAAAGCAAGACAGAACTCTGCAGGCTATCTCTGCAATAGATAGCAACGCCACCCCTTTGGCCGTTCTATCTTGTCTGAAGATGTTATAGTTAGGGATGGAAATTTCAGTGTTACTGGTGGTCTTCCTAAGCCAGGATTCAGACACGGCTAGGACATCCGGGTTGGCAGAGTGTGCTAGGGCAGTGAATAAAACAAACTTAGGGAGGAGGCTTCTAATGTTGACATGCATGAAACCAAGGCTTTTACGGTTGCAGAAGTCAACAAATGAGAGGGCCTGTGGAATAGGAGTGGAGCTAGGCACTGCAGGGCCTGGATTAACCTCTATATCACCAGAGGAACAGAGGAGGAGTAAGATAAGGATACGGCTAAAGGCTATAATGACTGGTCGTCTAGGACGTTCGGAACAGAGAGTAAAAATAACAGGTTTCAGGGGGTGATAAAATAGATTAAAGGCATAATGTACAGACAATGGTATGGTAGGACGTGAATACAGTGGAGGTAAACCTAGGCATTGAGTGGTGATGAAAGAGATAATGTCTCTAGAAAGATTTAAACCAGGTGATGTCATCGCATGTGTGGGAGGTGGAACTAAAGGGTTGGATAAGGCATATTGAGCAGGGCTAGAGGCTCTACTGTGAAATAAGGCAATAAACACTAACCAGAACAGCAATGGACAAGGCATATTGACAATGAGGAGAGGCATGCTTAGCCTAGTGAACATAAGGGTCAAGTTAGTAGTGAGGCTGGCGACACAGCGTTTCAGACAGCTAGCTGGGGGTAGCAAGCTAGCAACGTCTAGCAGGCCGGCTAACAAAGACGGAGGAAGTCTGTTTATAGCCTCCTCACGCGTTTCCGCCAGTAGACCAGTTGTGATGGGGTTTCGTGTGGTGAAGGGGACCAGGCCAGTTGGCACAACAAATTGTCCGATGGACCTGAATTAGCTAGCAGCCGATATGCTCTGGACAGCGAGACGTTAGCAGGCCGCAGTTAGCTGATGGGCGTTCAGGTGACGTCGCGTCGGAGGGCCGGTTGAAATATCTCCTCGGGCAGATAACGTCGGCAGTCCACTTGAGAAGGCCCGGTAGGTCTCCACACCGGCAGTAGAAGCGGGTCCGGATAGGAGTTGTAGCCCAGCAGCGTGCTGAAACTCCTCAGTCAGCCGGGAGAAGGGCTAGCTTCAGGCTAATTGGTGTATTGCTATGAGACCGACGTTAGCCGATGGCACTCAGGTAGCAGCTAGCTAGCTGCAAGATCCAGTTGAAAAATGTCCAACTTGCGGTAGGGATCCGGGGATATGGAGGGAAAAATAAATAAAAATAGGTCCGGTAAGCTCAGGTTTAGTCGTGTTATACGAGGGGCGAGAGCTTTTCCGAGCTGAAGGTTAGCTGATGCCCGCTAGCAATAGTAAGCTAAATACTAACGTTAGCTAGTTGTTATTTGACCAGATTCGGAAAAAAAAAAAAAAAACAACAACAAAAAACCACAGATCCGCACCACATTGGGTGAGGCAGGTTGCAGGAGAGTGTTGACTCCCATGTCAAGAAGACTGAAATGAAGAGACAATTTAGCACTGGACTCTTGATCCAGAAATCCCCTGTCCCTCAAGTCCAACTCCTGAGACAAAGATGCACGTTATTCTGTTCTCATGAAAATTGAAATCCTGAGCACAGAGAACATCCCTGGTTAAGGCCAGATGGCGAAGCCTAGTGGATGTTCTGTTCTGTGTTCTCTGTAAGTCCATCATGGCCACGTCAGAGAATGTTTGGATGAACAAATGATGCATAGTGACATTTGATTGTTCCTTATTCAGCCCCTTTATCTAAACAAAATGCTATGTAGAATGTTAACCTTATTATTCCTCAGATCATTGTACCACAAATAACCTGTTCTTGCAGGCCAAAAAACATTGGGATTGCAATCAAGATTTCAGAGAGTTAAATATGACCTTGTCTGGATACTTAGTACTTCTGTATAATGATGTAAGAAATGTGTGTTCATGTCAGAAACAACAACATTTTATTTTGAACATTTCTTTTACCATTGTTTTTATTCTGAAGGGCATATTGCACTTCCACTTTTAAGCTTACATTCAAAAGTACTTAGCTAGCAGCCAGTCTCTCTCTCGGATCAATACATATTCCATGTTGGAACCACTCAAGATTGCCCTTCCTCTGCTCTATGTACTTCATCTTATTCTGCTCTAGTTGGTACTGTAAGCACAGTCACCAGCTTAACAATTTAACAAAGAGATACTATATCAATGTGTGTCTTTCTCTGCTCAAAGTTATTCAGCCTGGACTGTGTGTACATAGAGGCAAACAACACTTTCAATGAATGTACAATGATCCAAAAACATTGAATATTTAAACTTCTGAATCTTCATGAATTCACTTGACCGAACTCGCTCTGTGTAAACCCTTATCTCTTTTGTGACCCGTGCAGGTGTGATGTTCTCCTTCTCTGCGTCTGTAGAGACCACATGTATTATGGTCTGTACCCTCTTACCCTGCTCACCTTCCCAGGGATGCCCTTCATCGTCATGGCAGACTTTACACTCATTATCTTCATCTTAATGCAGTAAGTCACCTGCTGGTTGTCCTTATATACCTGATTGATAACAATTGAACAAGAAATATTACAATGAAATGCCATTGTTTCACAAACAGATTTATTCTGACACACACACAGCAACCTTTAGTTGAAAGTGTCCGTCTTTGACACGTGATGATTCAAAGGCCTTGACATGGGCATACAGTATATGAGAACATTAAAGATTGATGAAGAGTAATTTATGTACTTTATGTACTGTACGTAGGGAAAAATGCAGGTTTAGCTGCATTCACTTTGGCTTAAAGGAACAGCAATGCGATTAACATATCAAAAGGTTTCTCGAAATTTAATTATCATTATTATTATTATTCCAGATGAAAGCTTTTTCAAAAGGGAAATAAGGAATTAAGATTATATTTGCTAACATAACATAACCCTAACCAACATTTTAACAGTTTTTTTGACACACCAGAAATCTTCATTTTAATAGACTTTGATTACTTTATGATTAATTTCCTAGAATTTGTGTGTGATTTGCATATAGAATGGAAAAGTAATCATAGTACAATAAGGTATCATTTTTGTGCCATTGCTTGAATGTTGAACATAGTACATAACCTTCTGTCTTTAAACGCTACAATAAGTGAATCCCAACAGTGAAGCATAGGGCTACCATTAAACACTAACCTGTACAGTAGAGTCTTTGTCTATGGCTGTAGGGCTCTGGTCAAAAGTAGTGCACTATATAAGGAATAGTTTGCCATTTAGGACGCGTCTTATGATTCTGACTGGCTGGAGCCAAATGTGTTGTGTTACAGGGTCAGGTCTGACAATAAACAGGCACTACCAACTCCAATTGATTGTGACGGTCCATTTGATGTTCTTCCTGACACTCTATAATTAAGCCATTGTGTTTGGTAATGGAGGGATTAGGTAATGTAGGGGTCCCTGTAATAAAAGCTCCATGTGGTCTGGGCTGGTGGTTGGTGTAGTGTGTGTGTGTGTGCATGTCTGTGTATGTGTGTGTGCATGTGTGTAGTGAGGAGTGGAGCGGCTATGTTATTGGGCCCAGGCTGTAATTACAACTCTAATGGGATGTTTACTCCCTGTTATGCTGGCTGGGTTGGAATTCAGGAAGTACAAGTTAATGACAGGTTATGGATGATTGTCTATCCCTCTAATATGTGAAAACATAAGGTGAGGCTTGTGGGTGGATATGTGTCCTGTGTGCACACATGGGTGGGTAACCAGTTGGAGACCACATTTTGAGAGACGTGCTGATAAAAACAGGTCATATTTTGAAATGGATTAGCAATACAAAAACAAAAATGGACTTTACTGAAGTCAAACATTTTCATAATAACAAATATTGAGGTTATATTCTAACATAAGACACAATACACCTTGATAGACAATAGAGACAATGCAGCAGCTTGAACAGTAGTATTCTATCATTCTAACTGTAGTATTCTATCATTCTAACTGTAGTACTCTATCATTCTAACTGTAGTATTCTATCATTCTAACTGTAGTATTCTATTATTCTAACTGTAGTATTATGTCATTCTAACAGTATAATTCTATCATTCTAACAGTATATTCTATCATTCTAACAGTAGAATTCTATCTTTCTAACGGGGGTATTATATCATTCTAACTGTAGCATTCTATCAATCTAACTGTGGTATTCTAGCATTCTAACTGTGGTATTCTAGCATTCTAACTGTAGTATTATATCATTCTAACAGTAGTATTCTATCATTCTAACAGTAGTATTCCATTATTCTAACTGTATTATTCTATCTTGACGCCTTGAAATACTGATGAGAAAGAAGGGACGATGAAAGGGAATCAGTGAAGAAATAATGACAGCCGGTGGAAAGAATGAGAGGCCATACAGTTTCTCTGGTATTGGGTGCCCGCATCAGCATCCACTAATATAATCAAAAGAGAGAGAGAGAGAGAGAGAGAGAGAGAGAGAGAGAGAGAGAGAGAGAGAGAGAGAATAATGGCATGCTTGTGGGTGGGTATGTGTACTGTGTGGGCTGCATGGGTGAGTAACTAGTTGGAGACCACAGTTTGAGAGAAGTTCTGAAAAAAACACACTCTCTCTCAGCAAAATACAAATTGTCTTTCTACCCAAACACAGAACACAGAATAGAGATAACATTTAAGACATTTATTTTGAGCTAAAACAGTAATATTATAAGTATTATATTTTATGTTTGTCAAAATAATGTGAGGGAGTGATAGAGATGGAGATTGTATAAAATATCTACTTCCACCACTCAGAAAAAAAGACTGATCCAATCCACAGTATAGATACCCCCATTTCTCCACTAGAAAAAAGCCCTGAACAATTGATGAGGAGGAAATGGATGATCTTAAGAAAGCCTCCCATGTTGTATCATTGTTTTCAGCCTGGAAATCAAACTCTGTTTATTGGTTAAGCAGGTCGGGAAATTGAATGCAAATGTGGTATATTCCCATCGATATTTACATTTATCATTACAAAATAGTCAGCTTTGATTATAATTAATGCTGTGGCAATGGTACAGTATGCCATGCAAAACATGAAACAATGTATTATATTCTATCGTTATTTGTCATAATCAATCAAAGCAAAGTCCCAGAAAATAGAACTAAGTTTACCACAGAGTTTGGATAATCATGATTTCAAATTGATAACAAACATACCCTAGCAACTGTGTGATAATATTAGAGGGACTTCTTCAGCATCTGTTAGGTTGGTGGTGGTAATACAATGCCATCTGGTAAAGGCAGATATTATACAATGAGTGCCTGTTTGTGGTGTATAGTATGTCTGTCTGTCTGTTTATGATGTGTACCGTGCTATGTGGTGCGTGGGAAGAGTCTGTTGCTCATGCTGCTGCTGAATGGAGACGTGTTGAAGTGATTGCATTGATTCAGACAGTGGATTGATTGATACAGTTTGTTAAAGACACAGACACAAACCTTCAGCCTGATAGAGAGATGCTCCTCCTGCTCAGCTTCAAGGCAAAATAAGCATCGCTGTTGGGTCAATCCTTTTGGACTTGTTATTGTAGTTGTTTATTTATTTCTTTATGTTTACAGTAATTGCCTTCTTCTTCTTCTAGCTGACTAGTACAGAGATAATAAGGGCTGGATGTAAGGCCAGGGTTGCTTCCATAGCTGCCTGACACGCTCTCTCTGCTCTTTCTCCTCTCTTTGCTTTCTCTTTCTCTCTCTTTTTTTCTATTGATTGATTGCCTGGAACTTCCTGTGCTGGACATGGATAGTACAGAGCCAGACTGGCACCCTACTGTTGGTAGATTAGTGACAGTCCACTCTCAGTGGGGAACTACTTAGAAGACTGACAAAAGACTTGTCATACAATTGGTATTGAACATGTCAGGCATAGGAGATGTTGTTGTGAGTTGTGCATTTTTTCTACCGATTGAATAGATACATCTTTTTTATTTCAACAATTTAAGAATCTGGTTAGTACAACAATAGAAAAACAGGTTGAGATAGATTGCCTTTCATAGCCTTAATCTAATATAATAAAGGGAAGACAACCTCCATGCATTCAACACATTTGGCCAGATATATTGTAACAACAACCGTGCTGTAATCCAGGATATTACAAAGTTAATTGGGGGATACCTAGTCAGTTGTACAACTGAAGGCCTTCAACTGAAATGTGTCTTCTGTATTTATAACCCAATCCTTCTGAATCAGAGAGGTGCAGGGAGCTGCCTTAATTGACATCCATGGAACAGTGGGTTAACTGCCTTGCTCAAGGGCAGAATGACAGATTTTTACCTTGTCAGCTCAGGGATTTGATCCAGCCACCTTTTGGTTACTGGCCCAACACTCTAACCACTAGGCTACAACCAAGAACTCTAAACCAAGCTGGTAATTGGACTAGTGATGACACACATGATACTTTCAGTTGTCACACTCTCAATGACAAGGATGCAATGACACTCACAAGGTACCCTACGTGGCATACAAAAGTATGTGGACACCTGCTCGTCGAACATCTCATTCCAAAATCATTGGCATTAATATTGAGTTTGTCCCCCCTTTGCTGCTATAACAGCCTCCACTCTTCTGGGAAGGCTTTCTACTAGATATTGGAACATTGCTGTGGGGACCTGTTTCCATTCAGCCACAAGAGCATTAGTGAGGTCGGGCACTGATGTTGGGCGATTAGGCCTGGCACACAGTTTGAGTTCCAATTCATCCCAAAGGTATTTGATGGGGTTGAGGTTAGGGCTCTGTGCAAGCCAGTCAAGTTCTTCCACACCGATCTCGACAAACCATTTCTGTATGGACCTCGCTTTGTGCATGGGGTCATTGTCATGCTGAAACAGGAAAGGGCCTTCCCCAAACTGTTGCCACAAAGTGGGAAGCACAGAATCGTCTAGAATGTAACTGTATGCTGTAGTGTTCAGAATTCCCTTCACTGGAACTAAGGGGACTAGCCAGAACCATGAAAAAAAGACGCAGACCATTATTCCTCCTCCACCAAACTTTACAGTAGGCACTATGCATTGGGGCAGGTAGCACTCTCCTGGCATCCGCCAAACCCAGATTTGTCCACCGGACTGCCAGATTGTGAAGTGTGATTCATCACTCCAGAGAATGCGTTTCCACTGCTCCAGCGTCCAATGGTGGCGAGCTTTACACCACTCCAGCTGACGCTTGGCATTGCGCATGGTGATCTTAGTATTGTGTGCGGATTCTCAGCCATGGAAACCCATTTCATGAGCTCCCAATGAACAGTTTTTGTGCTGACGTTGCTTCTGTAACCAGTGTGAAATGGCTAGTTAGCTAGCAGGGTGCGCGCTAACAGCGTTTCAATTGGTAACGTCACTTGCTCTGAGACCTTGAAGTAGTTGTTCCCCTTGCCCTGCAAGGGCTGCGGCTTTTTTGGAGCAATGGGTAATGATGCTTCGTGGGTGTCAGTTGTTGATGTGTGCAGAGGGTCCCTGGTTCGAGTCCAGGTAGGGGCAATGAGAGGGACGGAAGCTATACTGTTACAATGGTGCCGTGACCCGGATCACTGGTTGCTGCGGAAAAGTAGGAGGTCAAAAGGGGGGTGAGTGTAACCGGTGTGAAATGGCTAGTTATCTAGCGGGTTGCGCGCTAACAGCATTTCAATCGGTGACGTAACTCGCTCTGAGACCTTGAAGTAGTTGTTCCCCTTGCTCTGCAAGGGCCATGGCTTTTGTGGAGCGATGGGTAATGATGCTTTGTGTGTGTCAGTTGTTGATGTGTGCAGAGGGTCCCTGGTTCGAGCCCAGGTAAGGGCGATGAGAGGGACGGATCTATACTGTTACACTTCCAGAGGCAGTTTGGAATTCGGTAGTGAGTGTTGCAACCGAGTACAGACAATTTTTAGTCGCTACGCGCTTCAGCACTTGGCGGTCCCATTCTGTGAGATTCTGTGGCCTACCACTTTATTGCTGAGGTATTGTTGCTCCTATACGTTTCCACCTCACAATAACATCACTTGCAGTTGACCGGAGAAGCTCTATCAAAGCAGAAATTTGATGAACTGACTTGTTGGAAAGGTGGCATCCTATGGCGGTGTCACGTTGAAAGTCACTGAGCTCTTCAGTACGGGCCATTCTACTACCAATGTTTGTCTATGGAGATTGCATGGTGGTGTGCTCGATTTTATACACCTGTCAGCAACAGCTGTGGCTGAAATAGCCAAATCCACATACTTTTGGCCATATAGTGTATATTGTTTAATGTCACTGAACGTTACTTCATCAGCACCAACTGCACTGTCTGACCAGGCTCAGATTCAGAGAGCATTGTAGCGTGCCGCCACAATTATAATTTTTTGATTACTTAAAATTGCAGGTTAAATTTGGCCTCAGCTGTGCCTGTGTTATTCTGTGAAGGAATGACAACAGAAAGAAGGCTGTTTGGATTAGCTGTGTGGCTCTGGCATCCTAATACTCTTCTGTTCTGCATGTACACTCTCTCATTAAGACTGAAATGAAGGCACATCGTTGGGACCTGTCACGAAGAAATTATCCCACATGCAGTCACCGACGTATACACATCTGACAGCAACAATTAGTTATCAATTCAGTCACCCCCGCCAATCTCAGCTCCAACAACAAGCAAATAGTCAATTGGCCGACACTTCTATAAATTGGATTTCCTCCAGGTGATATTCTTTGAATGATTAGGTGTGTAAAGGTCAAGTGTCATACACACTGTGCTATTGTCTTGTCTGTAGTTTCACTACATTTTTTTTATCAAATATAAAATAATAAAATGAAATATGTCTGACACAATTCATTATACATTATGTTATATTATTAAGTCATAAATTATTCTACATGTTGTTTTCAAACTCAAATATCTATTATGAAGCTTAGCCTAAACATTGAAGTAATGTTTCTAACAAAATAGAGTAATGAAGGCTTGGAACAACCCTTGCAATGCATTATGGTCGATATAACACTATCCCACCTGATGACAGTAGTATTTAGATTACGTTAATAATAGATTACAGTATTAGAAAGTGTTTATCTGTGGACCACTCCCAATCTTATGTTCCCCTTTTATATCCATAAAACCACCATTTGATGAAATATGGGAAATGAGATTCAGAGGGCTTGTGTTGGGAGAATAGGGAGATCCCTCAGGAGAAAATAAAACAGAAGGGTTTCATTGGTGGATAATTTTGTGTGACGAATAGGTGCTCAGTTCCTCCAGGAAACAATGTCTTCTCTCTCTCTCTTTACAAGTGGATCAGTGAGACGCCGGCCATAGAAACCCACCTAGTCATACAAGACTAAACACAGGCCTACAATACACCTATGATTTGTCTCAAATGGCACCCTACTCACTATATAGTACACCACATACTGCAGAAAGTACACTATATAGGGAATATGGTGTCAATTGGGATGTAACTCTAGTGTTCACCACAGATGGAATAGGAATACGAATGGGAAGGAGGCCAGAAATGGAGTCTCCTCGATTAAAAATATATATTTCCGATAATCAAGTGTGAAAATGGGAAATCCTACAGATTTCCAGTCACCTCCTTTTAGTCCCATTTCCCACTAACCTTGTTTTTTTAAGGGGCAGTGCAGTCAAAAACGGGATTTGCTGTGTTTTATATACAATACCAGTCAAAAATGTGGACACACCTACTCATTCAAGGGTTTTTCTTTATTGTTTTACTATTTCTACATTGTAGAATAATAGTGAAGACATAAAAACTATGAAATAACACATGGAAACATGTAGTAACTAAAAAAGTATTAAACAAATCAAAATATATTTTAAATTTGAGATTCTTCAAAGTAGCCACCCTTTGCCTTGATGACAGCTTTGCACACTCTTGGCATTCTCTCATTCAGCTTCATGAGGTAGTCACCTGGAATGCATTTAAATTAACAGTTTTGTTAAAAGTTCATTTGTGGAATTTCTTTCCTTCTTAATGCGTTTGAGCCAATGAGTTGTTCGTAACTTGTTTTGTACATAATGTTGCTGCTACTGTCTCTTATGATTGAAAATAGCTTCTGGACATCAGAACTGCGATTACTCACCTCAAACTGGATGAAGAGTTTTTCTTCAATGAGTCAGACGGGAGGGATATACTACAGACACTTGGCCAGGCCCAGATCCCCATCATTCACTGGAAAAGGAAAATTAGATTTCGCAGAAAAAAATGAGGGTGCCTTATGAGGATCAGGTGACGAGTGCCTAATCTGCCTTTGCCTTCTGTCCTGCTAGCTAACGTTCAATCGCTCTAAAGTAAATGGAACAAACATTAAAAACGGTAATATCTTACGTTTCACCGAGTCGCGGCTGAACGACGATACGTTAAGAACATACAGCTGGCAGGTTATACACTCTATCAGCAGGATAGAACAGCAGCCTCTGGTAAGACACGGGCCGGGGGCCTATGCATATATGTAAACAACAGCTGGTGCAATATATCTAAGGAAGTCTCAAGGTTTTGCTCGCCTGAGGTAGAGTATCTCATGATAAGCTGTAGACCACACTATCTACTTAGAGAGTTTTCATCTGTATTTTACGTAGCTGTCTATTTACCACCACAGACTCAATGAGCTGTAAACCACCATAAGCAAACAGGAAAAGACTCATCCAGAGGCGGCGCTCCTAGTGGCCGTGGACTTTAATGCAGGAAAACTCAAAATCAGTTTTACCTAATTTCCATCAGCATTTGCCCTCTATTTGGCAAATCTGACCATAATTCTATCGCCCTGATTTCTGCTTACAAGCAAAAATTAAAGCACGAAGCACCAGTGACTCGGTCTATAAAAATGGTCAGATGAAGCAGATGCTAAACTACAGGACAGTTTTGCTAGCACAGACTGGAATATGTTCTGGGATTCTTCCGATGGTATTGAGGAGTACACCACATCAGTCACTGGCTTTATCAATAAGTGCATCGATGACGTCGTCCCAACAGTAACTATACGTATATACCCCAACCAGAAGCCTTGGATTACAGGCAACATTCGCACTGAGCTAAAGGGTAGAGCTGCAGCTTTCAAGGAGCGGGACTCTAACCCGGAAGCTTATAAGAAATACCTCTATGTCCTCCGACGAACCATCAAACAGGCAAAGCGTCAATAAAGGACTAAGATCATACTACATCGGCTCCAACGCTCGTCGGACGTGGCAGGACTTGCAAACCATTACAGACAACAAAGGGAAGCACAGCCAAGAGCTGCACAGTGACATGAGCCTACCAGATGAGCTAAATAACTTCTATGCTCGCTTCGAGGCAAGTAACACTGAAGCATGCATAAGAGCATCAGCTGTTACGGACGACTGTGTGATCACGCTCTCTGCAGCCGATGTGAGTAAGACCTTTAAACAAGTCAACATTCACAAGGCCGCAGAGCCAGACGGATTACCAGGATGTGTACTCTGAGCATGCGCTGACCAACTGTCTTCACTGACATTTTCAACCTCTCCCTATCTGAGTCTGTAATACCAACATGTTACAAGCAGACCACCATAGCGCCTGTGCCTAAGAACACTAAGGTAACCTGCCTAAACGACAACCGAACTGTAGAACTCACATTTGTAGCCATGAAATGCTTTGAAAGGCCGGTCATGGCTCATATCAACACCATTATCCCAGAAACCCTAGACCCACTCCAACCACACCAACAGATCCACAGATGATGCAATCTCTATTGCACTCCACACTGCCCTTTCCCACCTGGACAAAAAGAAACACCAATGTGAGAATGCTATTCATTGACTACACCTCAGCGTTCAACACCATAGTGCCCTCAAAGCTCATCAATAAGCTAAGGACCCTGGGATCTAAACACCTCCCTCTGTAACTGGATCCTGGACTTCCTGACGGGCTGCCCCCAGGTGGTAAGGGTAGATAACAACACATCCTCCACGCTGATCCTCAACACAGGGGCCCCTCAGGGTTGCATGCTCAGTCCCCTCCTGTACTCCCTGTTCACTCATGACTGCACGGCCAGGCACGACTCCAACACCATCATTAGGTTTTCCGATGACACAACAGTGGCCTGATCACCGACAACAATGAGACAGCCTATAGGGAGGAGGTCAGAGACCTGGCCGTGTGGTGCCAGGACAACAACCTCTCCCTCAACATGATCAAGACAAAGGAGATCATTGTGGACTACAGGAAAAAGAGGATCGAGCACGCCCCCATTATCATCGACGGGGCTGCAGTGGAGCAGGTTGAGAGCTTCAAGTTCCTTGGTGTCCACATCACCAACAAACTGGTTACTACGTGATTCCATGTGTTATTTCATAGTTTTGATGTCTTCACTATTACTCTACAATGTCCAAACTTTTGACATTTCCACAAAATGAGGTTCTAATAATACTGTGAAATCGTGAAAATTAGGAAAATATCCTTTTAGTGTAAGAGCTGTTTGAAAAGGCTTGTTTTGCTGAGTGGAGTTTTGGTGACATCACCAGGCGGTAATGGACTAATAACATAGACAGTTTCAAACTTATCTGCCAATAACAGCTAGTTTTCAAGTTACCTATCCCTCCCATTAGGCTCCTCAAATTAGGTCCCTCACTCAGACCACTCCCAGACAGTCCTAGCAAAATTCTTGCTTGAGAAAATTGCTTTTTGGCAAGAATTTTTTTTTTCTCCCTTTATTACCATTTTAATTGAAAACAATCACAGTAAGGTACTTAATTGTTGCCCTGAAATTATTTCATATTGAGATTAAAATGGCTGCATTGGACCTTTAAGTTATTCTCATCACATTCTCTGATTCCTGCTGTGCTCCGCAGGAATGGGTAAAGGTAAATGGATAATATTGCCTCTACCAATTTCTCTGTCATTCTCACACCTGTACAAATTATTGTGACAGAATTGCTTTCATAGATAAAGTTGCATTATGGGTGGATTGAGGAAGATAATGGGGAGATGAGAGGGAGAGAGGGAAATGAGGGGAGAGAGAGAGACAGAGAGAAGGGGAGATGAGAGAGATTTTTGAATTTGTCTTACAGAATGGAGAGTGTTATGATTGAGCTGATAAAGGAAGTAATAATAACCGGATAATACATTTAAAATACTAAAAGGTCAGACACCATACCTGGAGAAGGTAATTGAGAAAGGCTGTATTAAAACTCTCTCTAGACTCCATGATACGCCTCTATACTGACACACACACTCATACTGACACGCCACAATTAGAGCTGAGAACAAGCATTCTGCAGCTTTTTTCCTTTAGAGACAGAGACAAATATCCGCCTCCAATTAAGGAGATAGAATTCAATTTGGAGGAGCATCTACAGGTAACTACCAAAATAAAGGCAGTGTCTTAATAAGGCATTGGGCCACCATAAGCCAGAACGGCTTCAATGCACCTTGGCATTGATTCTACAAGTATCTGGAACTCTATTGGAGGGTTGCAACACCATTCTTCTACAATAAATTCCATCATTTAGTGTTTTGTTGATGGTGGAGGAAGACGCTGTCTCAGGAACCGCTCCAGAAACTCCCATACGTGTTCAGTTGCGTTGAAATCTGGTGTCGAAGACAAACACACACGTGCACACACACTTTAAACTCCTTATGCTGTTTTGAGACCCCTCTTTAAAAGTCACTGAGATCTCTTCTTCTAGCCATGGTAGCCAAAATAATGGGCAACTGGCAATGCATTTTTATGCATGACCCTTAGTATGATGGGATGTTTTAATTGCTCAATTAACTCAGGAAGCACACCTGTGTGGAAGCATCTGCTTTCAGTATATACTTTGTATCCCTCATTTACTCCCTCCAGTGTTTCCTTTATTTTGCAGTTACCTGTATTTTAAAAGCTGCATTCAATTCCAGCTATCCAACAGACTGCTGTAACAGTACAGCACATAGTTACAGTAAACTCTTTACTCTAGGTGGTCTACCAAGCAGAGTGTTTAAGTGTCTGATGTTGTCTCTTTATAGCTGTGATATGACAATGTTAAATTTCCTGTCATATAGCTTCTAGGGCAGGGAGCCCTTTCCATTCACCTTCAGAGAAAATGTTTAAAAAACAACTGCCGTATTACAGTATGTGCATATTGCATTTCTACAGGGATTTTGTTGTTAACGCTACATATGAACTCTGCCTTTTCACGTCATTATACAGCCATATCCCTACACTTATTTTATTGACAATATAAGTAGATAAGTAGCCTATTGTGAAGTGTGTCAGCATGCCAGCAGGCCCATTACCCAGTCCATTTAGTCATTCATTGTTTTCTAGGTCTAACCAGACATTAGCACTGAAGCAGTTGACAACAAAATAATACAGTCCCAGATATAATGGATACAAATGTATATTTTAGTCATTTAGATGCTCTTATCCAGAGCGACTTACAGGAGCATTTAGGGTTATGTGTCTTGCTCAAGGGCACATCGACAGATGTTTCACCTAGTTGGCTTAGGGATTCGAACCAGCGACCTTAACTGCTAGGCTACCTGCCTCCCACTTCAAGGATGTATTTTGAGGAGCAAAAATGCTGAGCATCAGTGGCCGTGCATTTAGTTGGTAATTTCTCTAAAATTGAGTTAAACTTTCGTCAACAAGTCCATTACTGCCTCTTAAGATGCTTTTTTCCCCGTCACTTACTTGAACACAAAAGATCTTCAGCTAACCCTGTAAAAGCAATGGCCCATCCTATTTGGAAACCGAACAACCCCAAGGTTTGTATTTGAACTTTGTTGGAAAGACCAAAAAAACATGTCATAACTGACATCTCCAGACAACATTATTTTGCTTGATGCAGTAAAAAGCTAGCCTAGGGGCATTTGCTATTGACCAACCGTAGCTGAGTCGGTGAGGCATCTCATTTGGTCTGTTCCCGCTGTTTTCTCAATCTGTAATGGTCCACACTCTCACAGACTACACTTTACACTCACCCCCCACACACACACACACACAGCAAAGGGAGCTGTGACCTTGCCAAATCAGTACCACTTAAGATGAAAGCGTAGAGAGGCTAATTATAAAATAAAAATGTGAGGACTGGTGGAAGCAGTGTGAATACAAAACAGTGAGTCTGTTTTGTGTAACACTCACACACTCTCTCTTATACACACACAATCTCACACTCACTCAACTACAGGCACTGGGCAGACACTGGTTGAATCAACGTTGTTTACACCTCATTTCAATGAAATTGCGTTGAACCAATGTGGAATAGATGTTGAATTGACGTCTGTGCCCAGTGAGATCCTGCTCTACCGAATCTCCAAACCGTTAGAATCCTCTGTGATAGCAGAAATCCACTTGATCACAAGAGTCGTAATCAGAAGGGAATTAGATTTAAATGATCAATGAATCGCGTTTGGGCAATGGAGCACTCTTACACATTCCAATCATGTTACTTTGATTTAGTCTTTTACAACCAACATGATAAAGTATGAAGCACAGCATGACGCCTACAGTACAGGCCTTGGTTTGACGTTCTACTGATATAACAATAAAAATGATGTTGTAATAAATAGTATTGGGGTGGTGTTAGTAAATAAATACACAGTAGCCTGCATACATCTAAATATAAAATGTGTCACATGTATGCTCAGATATGTTCAGAGATGAGCTTACAGTAACAGACATGTGGAAGCTTGAAGTCAATGAATGACAGAGATGTTTTTCTAAGGTGGTTTTCTTTTATGGCTCATGTTCATCTCAGTTTTCATGTAGCCTTGTTATGAGTGATGCATGCATGCGTGTGTGTTGAGAACTCCTAACCCCACAGTGTGTGTTTGTGTGTGCGTGCGTGGAGACCTCATAACACCACTGCAGACTAGCTCTTAATTTGGTGTTTGCATTATAACAGCCAGACTGACTGACTGCAGAGTGCTTTCTTGCCCTTGAGCCCTAAGGAACAGATAAACAGATAATAGCGACGTCCATGATATTGAGTAATAGAAGATGTCACTAATGGCCCTATCGTCATAGATCCTCTAGTCTGTGTTTAAAAAAGAATCCAATCTCACAGATTATTTCTCCCAGCAATATATGCTCATCTATACAGAAGGAATCGTTATTTCCAATTTACTCCTCTTATTACTTCCTGAGATCAATACATACCAGTCTTAGTAGCATGGTTGGATGGTCAGTGAGTTTCCGCCGACCAGTTACTGCCTGACTCAATGGCGACATCTCAAATGGCACCCTATTCCCTATATATTGCCCACAGGGCTCTGGGCAAAAGTATTTCACAATGTAGGGAATAGGGTGCCGTTTGGGATGCAACCAATGAGTTAAAGCTTGAATCCTTAATGGTGAAACTGCCAGGTCCGTTTGCAATATAACAACAACAAAGAATTTACTGCAAACAACCAACACTGTTTTTCCCCTCGGGCATTATTGCACGCACGACAGAACAGCAGCATATGTACTGCCATTTGTTTTACCATGATGTATGACGCTGCCAAGCTCTGCTTCGTCAACGAAACAAAACCAAAAACAAGGGCGGTGGGATGGACAGTGGCACGGTTTCCCTTACTGTGGATTTCCTCTAATGACTGATGCATCAGCTGACCAATGTAGTTAGAAAGTGTCTTAAGGAAAATCACTTGTGTGTATAGTGTTCACCATTTTCACACCATTTCGCCCATTGGGCAGTGCTATACGGTGGGCGTAGATTTCAGTTCGCATATGGGTGCAAACACAGTGTCAAGAACGAGCCAAGCACTCGCTCATGTCTGGATCTTGGAATCTATTCAAAACGCCATAGAGTACAGGTAGGCTAAGCCTAACAAACAGTATTGGATGGAACTGTTTCATCAGGGAGCCACAAAGATGAGCTAAACAAATGTAATCACTGAACTCATGCAACTACAGAATAGAAAGAAGCTAAACAAATTATTTTGTATTCTAATTGTGCAGACCAATGACATCCAAAATCCATTGGATTAACTGTTTTTAATGAATCCAGCAAAGCAAATAATTCATCTCAGTGATTAACACTAGATAGGTTTCCATCCATTTGGCGAAATATTTTCATGCGAATATTCTAAAATCCGCATAAAAACTTTAGGATTCCAATAAATCCCCAAATCCAAAAAAAATCCAATCCGATTTTGGAACCTATCCTATAGGATTGTATCCTATAGAATAGAATTATATAAAATAGAATAACTAGGAATCAATGCCTCCTGAGTGGCGCAGTGGTCTAATGCACTGCATTACAGACCCGGGTTTGATCCCGGGCTGTATCACAACCGAGATCCTATAGGAGTCCAATAGGACTAGTTCGAAAATCTGATAGGATTTTTCTGTTGGTAATACTGCAAATTAACTTGCAGCCTTGAATCACTCCCATATTGTGATGGTGTGTTGAAGAGGTTGAGAACTTCAGGGAATTATAACTGGTGTGAAAAGGCAAAGATATGGAGAATGTGCTACAGAGACACTGTTCCTCAGTGTACTGATTATTCATCTTGATTGCAGTTTAACATGAATGTTCGGGTTTCTGTGCTATATTTAACTGTGAGATTGTCCAATAAAGCTGTATGTATCCAATGATAGTGTCTATACAATGTGCCCTGAAATAACAATGAATAGAATAACATCAATACTATGGCTTGACAAGTTGTAATAAGTAGGCAGGGCAAATGAACGGGCTGCTGCAGAGTCACTATTTTTGTTTGTATTTATTATGGATCCCTGTTAGCTGCTGCAAAGGCCCATACTCCACTGCCACATATCTACAACACAAAATCCATGTGTACGTGTGTGTATAGTGCGTATGTTATCATGTGTTACTATGGGAGATCTGTACGTGGACAGAAAGTGTTACTACATTACACAACCTCACGTTTTGACTACATCAAATTGAAGGTAATTGCATATCCTATTTACCTCAGATTAATGATGTTAGTGTAAACATTTATAGCAATCACATTGACACAAAATGAATTGCTTAAAACTGGTCGTGATTCGTTGAAGTTAAATAACAAAGCGACTGATTTGTTTCCTTCCCGGTTTCGGCAGCCTCCCAAAACTTCCATCTGACATGTAGAATGTAGATGACTGTCTTTGGCGAATTATCTTCTAACCCGTGATATAAATTGGTGTCAGATTCAGTGTGGCCTTTAAATAGTGTTAAAGAGTGCATACACACCAAATGTTTTCCCCAGCTTTCAAATTGAAATCGATATGACTGACTAACAGTTTTCTGTGTTTTCGACCCACTTGAAACAAAATGAAACAATCCAAAATGTAGCTGGCTTTCTTCTACAAGTTGTCCTCTAACTAGTGACATACAGTGGGGCAAAAAAGTATTTAGTCAGCCACCAATTGTGCAAGTTCTCCAACTTAAAAAGATCTTTTTAAGTGAGAGAACTTGCACAATTGGTGGCTGACTAAATACTTTTTTGCCCCACTGTAAGAGTGTCAAAACCCACTAAATCTACCACACACGGCAAAACATTACATTACACCATAGCCTACTTGTCAACAGCATGTTTATTTTATATAACATTTTCTGAAATTGACCATATTAAGAGTATCATTATAATTCCACACACATTGATATCAGACATGCACCTACCCTAATGCTCTGTTTCTGATGACTGGGATGAATGCAGGAGCAGATTTCAGGAGCAGTACAATACACCCTCTTTGTGACTGATGACTGACATAAGGGCATGTACCTGATAGGCCTATCTGGTTTATATGATTATGATGGTCATAATGCTTCTTGACAGTGTCATAGAGTGTACATTATTTTCGTAGTCCAAGTAAAGTGACATAGGATGGTCAAAATGCTTTATGACAGTGTCAAGTTATTTAAAATATGATGAAAAAAATAACATTACAACAACAACAAAGGCCTTAAGAAAAAAACTTTCAAATGAATGGAAACTTCTTGGCAGTGATTTTTATTTTTTTTAATAAATGTTTTGACACATATATGCAATATATGTCACAACAGGTGTAAATATATGGGTCATGAGAGTGTTATGACCATATTATGACAGACTATGCCAGGTTATGTCAGCTGTTATAACATATTATGATATGGTTATGACCGTGTTATAATGTGTTATGACACTGGGTGTCGGAAGTAAAGTGTTACCAAACATTTCGCGTCATACAGTAGAATGTGCCCACTCTGGTCTACGCATCTGTGCTTTTGCCAACAACTCTCAGATACAGTGCGGGTATATCCTACATGATGAGATTATTATGGACAATCATCAAACGGCAGTCAAGCATCAATCATCATGTCACCAGAATAAGACCCTCGATATTTTTTGGAAAGTATCATCAAGCTCATCATTGTGCACTTTCACCACCCTATGAAGTTCATCATAACTTGTTTAATCTGTAGTATAAGTAAACTGCGTGCTTTCCCAAGTCGTAGAGGTAGGACCACACATTATATAATCGCGGGTAATCCAAGTTTACTTCGATATGATGGTATTATATCAATATTTGAGCAAAAAAGGCGTTTTTACCACTATTTCTCGCATAACTCATTTACAGACACAAAAAGATCCCACCTTGTCTAGCAAATTTTGTTTAGTCAACATTTGGAACGTTTAGAAACAAATTAACTGTTTCCATCAGGCCTGTCGTGACATTTTTTTATTCAACATATACTTTACTCACATAAAAAAGGTTTGATGGAAACCTGGTTAGTATAGGTATTATTGCATGTTGACTAACCAATCGCAGTGAAATGAGATTAAATCTAGTCATGATCAGTTTCATATATTTCATTCAGGTAGGCTTAGTAGATTAGCTTGATAGCGGCATTGACTTTGTTGGTTGGCTAGCAAGCAAAACATGAAGTTACACATCGTTCACTTTGGGAAAATTGCCCTATAGTCAAAAAATCTGATTTTTCAAATAGAATCCTTTAAGATTCTCACAATCCCATAGGATTTTCTTTCACCTCTATCATAATCCTATTTGACAACTTTTTTCCTATTGGGAAAAAAAATGAATTATATTGGATCCTATAAGATTTTTGCAGTCCTTTAGGATTTTCTGTCAGCTGTATCAGAATCCTATTGGAATTCTATTAGACAACTTTTTACAATGGGGGTATTGCAAATAGTCTGGGTAGTCTTTGACAATTTTTAGGGCCTTCCTCTGACACAGCCTGGTATGGAGCTCCTGGATGGCAGGAAGCTTGGCCCTGGTGATGTACAGGGACGTACGCACTAACCTCTGTAGTGCCTTGCGGTCGGATGCCGAGCAGTTGCCATACCAGGCAGTGATGCAACCCGTCAGGATACTCTCGATTGTGCAGGTATAAAACCTAATGAAGATCTGAGGACCTATGCCAAATCTTTTCAGTCTCCAGAGGGGGAATAGGTTTTGTTGTGCCCTCTTCACGACTGTCTTAGTGTGCTTGCACCATGAAAATTTGTTGGTGATGTGGACACCAAGGAACTTGAAGCTCTCAACCTGCTCCTCTACAGCCCCGCCGATGAGAATGGGGGCATGCTCGGTCCACCTTTTCCTGTAGTCCACAATCATCTCCTTTGTCTTGATCATGTTGAGGGAGAGGTTGTTGTCCTTGCACCACACGGTCAAGTCTCTGACCTCCTCCCTATAGGCTGTCTCATCTTTGTCAGTGATCAGGCCTACCACAGTTGTGTCATCAGCAAACTTAACTTCTTAGGGAGCGGCAGCAGAGGTGACGGTTTTGGAGAGTCTGGCGTGCCCAAAGTAAAATGCCTGCCACTCAGGCCCGGAAAATAGGATATGCACATAATTAGTACTATTGGATAGGAAACACTCTGAAGGTTCTCAAAATGTATGTGAGTATAACAGAACTGATATAGCAGGCGAAAACCAGAGGAAAATCCATCCGGATTTGCAGTTTTTTTTTAACATTACCTTTTTGTCCAGGCTGCATATTGATTTCTATTTCAACTAAGACTGAGACTGCAGTACCTATGGCTTCCACTAGATGTCAACAGAGTTTGGAAGCTCTAGCAGTGAACAGAATGGATAGGAACAGGAAATAGTCGAGGTAGCTCAGATGTCAACAAGATTTAACGAGAGCGAGACCGTGTGTGCACCCCACTGTATTTTATAACGTTTAGGTTACCATCCGAGTGAAATATTATCGCTAATATTCATAGAAGGATAGCTAAGGATGCATTATAAATGGTCTTTGATTTGTTTAGGAAAAGTTTATAGGTCTATTTTAACGCGTTCTCTTCCCGGTTCAATGGGCGATTCGACGTTGGATTTTCTGAACATAACGCGCCAACCAAACAGAGATTTATAGATATAATAAATGACTTTTTCGAACAAAAGAACCATTGGATGTCTTCGTTGGACATTTGGGAAGCTCTCAGCAGAAGTTCTTCAAAAGTTAAGGGTTTTATTTTAGCTCTGATATGGGTTTTGTGTGACCCGTGCTGGATATGAATTTATGCTAATGTGGAAAATATGTGGGGTGCTATCCTCAAACAATCAAATGTTGTGCTTTCGCCGTAAAGCCTTTTTGAAATCTGACAACGCTGTGATATTGCCAAGAATCAGAGCTTTTGATGACAATGCAACACTTGTATATTGATGAATGTTTAATAATTAAACTTTTGGATTTTGAATTTGGCGCCTTACATTTCACAGGGTAGTGTCGGGAGCGCGCCGCTGCTCCCTAAGAGGTTAATGATGGTGTTGGAGTCGTGCCTGGCCGTGCAGTCATGAGTGAACAGGGAGTACAGGAGGGGACTGAGCACGCACCCCTGAGGGGCCCGTGTTGGGGATCCCGTCAGGAAGTCCAGGATACAGTTGCAGAGGGAGGTATTTAGTCCCAGGGTCCTTAGCTTAGTGATGAGCTTTGAGGGCACTATGGTGTTGAATGCTGAGGTGTAGTCAATGAATAGCATTCTCGCATAGGTGCTCCTTTTGTCCAGGTGGGAAAGGGTAGTGTGGAGTGCAATAGAGATTGCATCATCTGTGGAGCTGTTGGTGCGGAATGCACATTGGAGTGGGTCTAGGGCTTCAGGCATAATGGTGTTGATGTGAGCCATGACCAGCCTTTCAAAGCATGGGTCGGTAGTCATTAAGGCATGATACCTTGATGTTCTTTAGTCCCAATGGTTATTGATAATTCTTGTAGGAATGTGTCACCCTTAACTTTTTTCTTAAATTAAATTATAGTTTGTTGTCATTAGTTCCAGTACAATATAACAACATTTATAACAACATTTTTGTTGATCAGAAACAGTTTGTGGTGGTAAATAGACAGCTACGAAAAATATAGATGAAAACTCTCTTGGTAAATCGTGTGGTCTACAGCTTATCATGAGATACTTTACCTCAGGCGAGCAAAACCTTGAGACTAAATATTAGATTTCGAGCACCAGCTGTTGTTTACAAATATACACAGACCGCTGTTCTATCTTTCCAATGCAGCGTAAAACCCGGCAGCTGTATTTATCCATGTCGTCATTCAGCCACGACTCGGTGAAACATACGATATTACAGTTTATGTTCTGTTGGTAGGATATTTGTGATCGTAGCTCGTCTATTTTGCAATCCAATGATTGTACGTTGGCTTATAGGACTGATGGTAGAGGCAGATTACCCACAAGCCGTCAGATAGGATTTTCTGTTGGATTTCTTTGTGTGAAATCCTATAGGAATTTTGGACTAGGGTGGTCAAGCCACTTGGTAGCTAGCTATCGTTAGTTCAAATTGAACGAAATTAGGTACTAATATGAAAATACAATTGTAAACTATAAAGTATAAAACCACTATAGCTTAATTTATGAATGAGGTCCCAGGGGGAGGGTTTTCAGTTGAACGTGGATCTGCATCGGAAAGTCCTTGCACTTTGAAACCCACGCCCACCGTGACGTATAGCACCGCCCACCGGGCAAAATGGTGTGAAAAGAGTGTGTCCCTTCATACAGCACAGGTTTGTCTCAGTAACTGCACCATATATCCCTCATCTCTCTCTCAAACACTCTAGAGCTAAAGGTATAAAGTCTGGGCCATGAACCGTGCTATTTCACCCAAATATAATCAGATGAGATGAGTTGATATTGAGGTGATATTTTTCAGCATGCTGTAACACCTTGCTAATTACATGTGAGGGAGTATATGTGTGTGTATGTGTGTGTGCGTGCATATGTGCATACGTGAGAAATAGAGAGAGAGAAACAGACAGATTCCCTCAACATCAACCATCCCTGACATGTGATCATCTTTGGCATGATGTTCCTCAGCCATCTGTCAGAAAGAGCCTAAATGAGAGTAGACACATGTCTGTGGAACTGTTAATGACGTGTAGTCTGAAGGCTCAAGCAGACTGGGGACAAAGGCTTCTCTCTATTCTAAAAACAAACTCCAGTCTGATGCCTCCTCACAGAGACCGCATCTCCTGCTATAGCCAGCCACTACTGACAGCTGTCTTCTACTGCGGAAGGAGAATACATTTGTTTAGTGGAATATATTTTTTTTTAGGTCAGTCATCTAGACAGCCAGACCTTGTCCTGCCTGACCTAACAATACAACATGTATTTTTCAAGAAAACTTCTCTTGTCCCATCAAGAGCTGCTGAATATCTTCTCATTTTCACTGACCTCCCACAACACACATAGAATAATATAATAATAATATAATATACCATTTAGCAGACGCTTTTATCCAAAGCAACATACAGTCATGGATGCATACATTTTACGTATGGGTGTTCCCGGGAATTGAACCCATTATCCTGGCTTTGCTTGCGCCAAAGCTGGGGAACAATAGTATGTTAAGGGGATAATTTTACATTTCAGTGACCGACTGCTTTCAGTGACCGTTCATTAATTAATTTGCAAACATTTCTAAAAACATTATTTGACTTTGACATTATGGGGTCTTGTGTGTAGGCCAGTGACACAAAATCTAAATGTAATCCATTTTAAATTCATGCTGTAAAACAACAAAATATGGAAAACGTCAAGGGGTGTGAATACTTTCTGAAAGCACTATAGGTTTTGTTTAAGATTATTGAAAGTATACTGTAATAAAAACAGATAAATAAAAACCACGCTTTTGACAGACATTACCTGAGCAGGCTTCCTTGCCAAGTTAAGGTTTGGTCTTGCAGCAGACACAAGAGAGCCACCAAACCTTTGCTTACTGAACTACAAAAGAGAGAAAAAAAACAAATAGACACAAATGAACAGAGGAGGAAACCAAGTCACCTGTCAAAAGGATGATCTGAATCAGTGTTTTATCATGGTAGTAGAGCCATAGTGTAAGGACAGACGCTTGGTTTGTTAGTTTTGATTAAAACAAAACCGCTATTAATTAAATACGAATACCAAAAGTGTTTTTGTGTGGATTACGCGAGTGCTAGCTGGCTGTACTACAGACACCTGTCGTCGTCGTGGGAAAGACTCATTGTTATCTTTTCGTAAAACAACTGGTTGCAGTAAAGAGCCAACCTGGATAGAAAGGAGATCCTGAGGGAAATTGACGAGTACCAACAGCTTTACGCTATGGAGGAACAACATACTCCATCATGGAAAGATCTGACTATCTCACAAAGGAACTTTAACCGGACAAAAAAAAGATTAATCTACAGACACGGACGATTTACTTACCGTTGAAGTAGAGGCTAGTGCTCTGGCTGGAATCCATGAAACACTGGAAAAGTTGTGTGAGGAGGTAGCAGGGCTGAGGGGGAGTTGAGTTTAGCCAGAGTGAAATTCTCACGCTCCAAGGAGAGAACAAGGCACTCACAGCCTAGGTTAAAATCCACGATTCCAACATGGATTGTCTACTCAGGGAAAACAGGGTGATGAAGGAGTCGCTACTAGACATAAAGTCGTAGAATGCGTGAAAATCTTTTTTTTTCTGGGATTCCTGAGGACGCATTCAATAATCCAGAGGGCGCCATCAGAGAATTCATGCAATCCACCTTGAAACATCCTATAGAGACTGAAAACAAGGTGGCTTTCCACTGAGACCAAGATCGCAAATTTCCAAGGGAGATAAACGAATGTCGTAAGAGTCTGTATCCAGTACAGAGGCAACAGAGGGAGAAGGGTACTCGTGCCTTTCTCATTGTGGACGAACTCTTTATAGATGGACAGCTATTCCGAGACAGCTCCATAACACCATGGCTGTACTAAATTCTACCGGGACTTCAGGTTATGATAAAAAGTATGGGAACTGTAAAAATATCTGAACACTATGAAGGGGATATGAACACACACATACTCAATTACATGCTCGCTTACACATACACACACACACCTAAACTCGCTCTCTTCTCTCACTCTTTCTCACCCTTCTCTTCCTCTCTCACCTCTCTCTCTATTGTCGAGAACTGTTTTATACTTTTAAATGTTTCTTGTTTGTCTATCTTTTTATGTATTTGTCTTCCAGTTTATATATGTTTACAACAAGCAAGGGGAAGATATAAGAATAGGGGCATTGGGGAATAATAACATATTGTACGGAATACATTTGTACTGTAGTGAAGCCGTCTCTAGAGTAATGCAATGTCTCTTTCGTGATCATGTTAAACGTCAATTGCTATGGCAATGCTGGGATGTTTTTCAATGATGTTAAAGGTAATTATGATGCAACTATGACGGTGATAAGATATGGATTACAATTATCATCATGAATATTAAGGCTATACGCACTACATGTTACACACAGACACTCAACTCAAAGTTATTATTTATTGAACAGCACACATTATAGTCTTACTCTTACACAGACATCGTACACACTCTCACTAAATCACATCCAATATCATACACATCAACCTACTCAGATTTACTACACACAATGTCTTGTCTCAATTTTCTAACATCAATGGCATTGGCTCACAGGCAAACAGGCAAGGGAATAAAACAAATATTGCTAGAAGCTATTTCTTGAATTCTAAATATCAGACATTTGAAAGCTCTAATTTTGACCGTCATAATACCTCTGATGGCAGTAACTTTACAAGCACAAATTATAGTAAATTTAGACTGAGAATAGTATCTAGTTATGGTAAGGGGTCAAATAAGTATAGCCAGTTATAATTTTTACGGTTTAGCAGATTATAAATAAAAGGAATATAACATATACTGTTTACAGGAAACTCACACTACATCCTTAGATGAAGTTGCATGGAAAAAGGAATGGGGTGGTGAAATAATTTTCTGTCATGGACAAGGGAACTCAAAAGGTGTGATGATATTAATTAACAAAAATGTTGATCTCAATGTGCAAATAGTCAGGAATGATTCGCAAGGAAGTTGGATCTTTTTGAGTATGGAAGTGGGCAAAAAAAGAGATTTGGCCCATTGATCTATATGGTCCAAATCAGGATGATCCATGTCTTCGAAAATATTTATACCAATTTATTGAACCTACAGGGAGCATATGATCAAATCATTATGGTAGGAGACTATAACACAGTGTTAGGTACCTCAATGGACTGTAAAGGTAATCACTCTACAAACTGTCATCACCGTGCCCTTAAGAAAATCACAAATATTTTGGACACATTAGAAATAGTGGATATTTGGAGACTAAAAAACCCAGACCTAAAGCTCCATTGTTAGATTGTTTTAACTGCTCCTATAGAAATGGTAGTCTGTCAGGTACTCAGAAGGAAGGTCTGATTTCTCTATTATTAAAACAAGACCCAGATGGCAAATATAAAGACCCAGTCTATCTAAAAAATTGGAGGCCCCTTACACTTCAATGTTGTGATGCAAAAATACTGGCGAAATGCATAGCACTCAGAATTAAAAGGGTTTTCCCAGGTACTGTTCATCCTGATCAGACAGGTTTTTTACATGGACGATACATTGAAGATAACATACGACAACTACTACAAATAATAGAACATCAAGAAACATCTAAGAAGCCAGGCCTGGTATTTATAGCAGATTTTGAAAAGGCATTTGATAAAGTAAGACTGGATTTTATTTATAAATGCCTGGGTTTTTTCAATTTCGGTGATTATTAAAAAAATGGGTAAGAAATAATGTATAGCAACCCCAGGTGTAAAATAGTGAAGAACGGTTACTTCTCAGTGAGTTTTAAATTGTCAAGAGAAGTTAAACAATGGTGTCCGCTGTCACCATACGTATTCGTTATGGCCATCGAAATGCTAGCTATTAAAATCAGATCTAATAACAACATTAGAGGATTAGAAATCCAAGTCTTAAAAACAAAGGTGTCCATGTATGCCAATGACTCAAAGTCCACAAGCTAGATCCCTGCAATGTCTCATTGAAGATATAGATAACTTTTCTGTACTCTCTGGACTAAAAGCTAAGGTGTACAATATTATCTATTGGATCTTTAAAAAATACAACTTTTACATTAACCTGCAGTTTACCTATAAAATGGGCTGATGGTGAAGTAGACATACTTGGTATTCATATCACAAAATATATAAATAAGCTCTCCACAATGAATTTCAATAGAAACTTGTAAAAATAGACAAGATCCTGCAACCATTGAGAGGTAAATACCTGTCTATTCATGGAAAAATTGCCCTGATTAACTTATATTGCAGTTGGCGCTGCCTACTCATATCACTTATGGCGCTGCCTACTCCTGATGATTCGTTTTCAAATCATATGAGAAAAAAAATATTTAGCTTTATTTGGGATGCTAAACCAGACAAAATAAAGTGTGCCTATCTACATAATGAATATGAATTGGGTGGGTTGAGATTATTAATACAAAAGCACTAAACCTCTCTCTAAAAGCTTCACTTATTCAAAAGTTTTACTTGAACCCTAAATGGTGCTCAAGTAGATTACTAAGAAAAGCTCATCCATTGTTTAAAAATGGCCTTTTTGCAGATTGCCATGTCTCATTTTCGATTAATTGAAAATGATACTTTTTTCAAAGTATCTCTCTTTTTCAAACAAGCATTGCAGAGCTGGTTACAATATCAATTTCACCCCCCTGAAAAGATAGAACAAATATTATGGCTGAATTCAAATGTGCTGGTTGATAAAATACATGTATTTATGGGAAAGATGTTTGAAAAGGGTATAGTGTTCTTAAATTATATTGTAAATTGGTATGGTAGAGTTATGTCCTTCATGGAGTTATCAGAATTGTACAGGAAGGTGTACTCAATCCAAGAGTACAACCAATTGATTATAGCATTACCCCAAAAAGTGAGTAAGCAGGTGGCGGCGGGGGGAGTAGGGAACTGGTCGGTCTGCCCAATATGAAGGATCAAAACTGGCGGAGGAATAAAAATAGCATAAATAGGAAAGTATACCAGTTTCATTTGAGGACCAGGATGTTGACAACTGTGCGATACAGATTGCAAAAAAAAATACTTGGGAAGAGATTTTTGATGTACCGATTCCATGGTACAGGGTGTATGAGTTGATATATAAAACCACGCAAGATTCAAGACTTCGTGCTTTTCAGCTAAAATTATTATATGGAATTCTTGCCACCAACAAAATGTTGATTATTTGGGGCATAAAATCATCAAAGCTATGCCGATTTTGTTGTGAGGATACAGAATCAATATACCATTTATTTTGGTATAATTTTTTTATATTTAACCTTTATTTAACTAGGCAAGTCAGTTAAGAACAAATTCTTATTTACAATGACGGCCTACCAAAAGGCAAAAGGCCTCCTGCGGGGACGGGGGCCAGGGATAATTATTTTAATAATAAATACAATATAAATATAGGACAAAACACACATCACAACAAGAGAGACACAACACTACATAAAGACAGTCCTAAGACAACAACATAACAAGGCAGCAAAACATGACAACAACATGGTAGCAACACAACATGGGAGCAGCACAAAAACAAACATTATTGGTGCAAACATTATTGGGCAAAGTCAACAGCACAAAGGTCAAGAAGGTAGAGACATACAGTACATCATACAAAGATGCCACAATTGTCAGTAAGAGTGTCCATGATTGAGTCTTTGAATGAAGAGATTGAGATAAAACTGTCCAGTTTGAGTGTTTGTTGCACCTCGTTCCAGTCGCTAGCTGCAGCGAACTGAAAAGAGGAGCAACCAAGGGATGTGTGTGCTTTGGGGACCTTTAATTAACAGAATGTGACTGGCAGAACGGTGTTGTATGTGGAGAATGAGGGCTGTAGTAGATATCTCAGATAGGGGGGAGTGAGGCCTAAGAGGGTTTTTATAAATAAGCATCAACCAGTAGGTCTTGCGACAGGTATACAGAGATGACCAGTTTACAGAGGAGTATAGAGTGCAGTGATGTGTCCCATAAGGAGCATTAGTGGCAAATCTGATGGCCGAATGGTTAAGAACATCTAACATCGAGAGCACCCTTACCTGCCGATCATTAAATTATGTCTCAGTAATCTAGCATAGTAGGATGGTCATCTGAATCAGGGTTAGTTTGGCAGCTGGGGTGAAAGAGGACCGATTACGATAGCGGAAACCAAGTCTAGATTTAACTGTAGCCTGCAGCTTTGATATGTGCTGAGAGAAGGACAGTGCACCGTCTAGCCATACTCCCAAGTACTTGTATGAGGTGAGCACCTCAAGCTCTAAACCCTCAGAGGTAGTAATAACACCTGTGGGAAGAGGGGCATTATTTTTACCAAACCACATTACCTTTGTTTTGGAGGTGTTCAGAACAAGGTTAAGGGTAGAGAAAGCTTGTTGGACACTAAGAAAGCTTTGTTGAAGAGCATTTAACACAATATCCGGGGAGGGGCCAGCTGAGTATAAGACTGTATCATCTGCAAATAAATGTATGAGAGAGCTTCCTAATGCCTGAGTTATGTTGTTGATGTAAATTGAGAAGAGCGTGGTTCCTAGGATTGAGCCTTGAGGTACTCCCTTGGTGACAGGCAGAGGCTGAGACAGCAAATTTTCTGACTTTATACACTGCACTCTTTGAGAGAGGTAGTTAACAAACCAGGCCAAAGACCCCTCAGAGACACCAATACTCCTTAGCTGGCCCACAAGAATGGAATGGTCTAACGTATCAAAAGTTTTGGCCAAGTCAATAAATCAAATCAAATCAAATCAAATTTTATTTGTCACATACACATGGTTAGCAGATGTTAATGCGAGTGTAGCGAAATGCTTGTGCTTCTAGTTCCGACCATGCAGTAGTATCTAACAAGTAATCTAACAAATTCACAACAACTACCTTATACACACAAGAGTAAAGGAATGAATACGAGTATGTACATATAAATATATGGATGAGCGATGGCTGACCGGCATAGGCAAGATGCAGTAGATGGTATGGAGTACAGTATATACACATATATATGAGATGAGTAATGTAGGATATGTAAACATTATATAAATGGCATTGTTTAAAGTGGCTAGTGATACATTATTTCATCCAATTATAATTATTAAAGTGGCTAGAGATTTGGGTCGATGACCCGAGCGGCATAGGCAAGATACAGTAGATGGTTTAGAGTACAGTGTATACATTTGATATGAGTATGTCGGATACGTAAACATTATATACAAAATTGTTTAAAGTGGCTAGTGATACATTTGTTACATCCAATTCCTATGTATAAAGTGGCTAGAGATTTAAGTCAGTATGTTGGCAGCAGCCACTCAATGTTAGTGATGGCTGTTTAACAGTCTGATGGCCTTGAGGTAGAAGCTGTTTTTCAGTCTCTCGGTCCCAGCTTTGATGCACCTGTACTGACCTCGCCTTCTGGATGATAGCGGGGTGAACAGGCAGTGGCTCGGGTGGTTGTTGTCCTTGATGATCTTTTTGGCCTTTCTGTGACATCGGGTGGTGTAGGTGTCCTGGAGGGCAGGTAGTTTAACCCGGTGATGCGTTGTGCAGTCCTCACTACCCTCTGGAGAGCCTTACGGTTGTGGGCGGAGCAGTTGCCGTACTCAGGCGGTGATACAGCCCGACAGGATGCTCTCGATTGTGCATCTGTAAAAGTTTGTGAGTGATTTTGGTGACAAGCCAAATTTCTTCAGCCTCCTGAGGTTGAAGAGGCGCTGTTGCGCCTTCTTTACCACGCTGTCTGTGTGGGTGGACCAATTCAGTTTGTCCGTGATGTGTACGCCGAGGAACTTAAAACTTTCCACCTTCTCCACTACTGTCCCCTCGATGTGGATAGGGGTGCTCCCTCTCCTGTTTCCTGAAGTCCACGATCATCTCCTTTGTTTTGTTGACATTGAGTGAGAGGTTATTTTCCTGACACCACACTCCGAGGGCCCTCACCTCCTCTCTGTAGGCCGTCTCGTCGTTGTTGGTAATCAAGCCTACCACTGTAGTGTCGTCAGCAAACTTGATGATTGAGTTGGATGCGTGCTTGGCCACGCAGTCATGGGTAAACAGGGAGTACAGGAGAGGGCTGAGAACGCACCCTTGTGGGGCCCCAGTGTTGAGGATCAGCGGGGTGGAGATGTTGTTTCCTACCCTCACCACCTGGGACCGGCCCGTCAGGAATTCCAGGACCCAGTTGCACAGGGCTGGGTCGAGACCCAGGGTCTCGAGCTTAATGACGAGCTTGGAGGGAACTATGGTGTTAAATGCTGAGCTGTAGTCGATGAACAGCATTCTTACATAAGTATTCCTCTTGTCCAGATGGGTTAGGGCAGTATGCAGTGTGATTGCGATTGCGTCGTCTGTGGACCTATTGGGACGGTAAGCAAATTGGAGTGGGTCCAGGGTGTCTGGCAGGATGGAGGTGATATGATCCTTGACTAATCTCTCAAAGCACTTCATGATGACGGAAGTGAGTGCTACGGGCGATAGTCATTTAGCTCAGTCACCTTAGCTTTCTTGGGAACAGGAACAATGGTGGCCCTCTTGAAGCATGTGGGAACAGCAGACTGGGATAGGGACTGATTGAATATGTCCGTAAACACACCAGCCAGCTGGTCTGCGCATGCTCTGAGGACACGGCCAGGATGCCATCTGGGCCGGCAGCCTTGCGAGGGTTAACACATTTAAATGTTTTTCTCACATTGGCTGCGGTGAAGGTGAGCCCGCAGGTTTTGGTAGCGGGCCGTGTCGGTGGCACTGTATTGTCCTCAAAGCGAGCAAAGAAGTTGTTTAGTTTGTCTGGGAGCAGGACGTCATGGTCCGCGACGGGGCTGGTTTTCTTTGTAGTCCGTGATTGACTGTAGACCCTGCCACATTCCTCTTGTGTCTGGAGCCATTGAATTGTGACTCTACTTTGTCTCTATATTGACGCTTAGCTTGTTTGATTGCCTTGCGGAGGGAGTAGCTGCACTGTTTGTATTCAGTCATGTTTCCGGTAGCCTTTACCTGGTTAAAAGCAGTGGTTCGGCGCTTTCAGTTTTGCGTGAATGCTGCCATCAATCCATGGTTTCTGGTTGGGGAAGGTTTTGATATTTGCTATGGGTACAACATCACCAATGCATTTGCTAATAAACTCGCTCACCGAATCAGCGTATACATCAATGTTGTTGTCAGATGCTATCCGAACATATCCCAGTCCACGTGCTCGAAGCAATCTTGCAGCATGGAATCAGATTGGTCGGACCAGCGTTGAACAGACCTGAGAACGGGCGTTTCCTGTTTTAGTTTCTGTTTGTAGGCTGGGAGCAACAAAATGGAGTCATGGTCAGACTTGCCGAAAGGAGGGGAGAATAGCCTTGTATGCATCACGGAAGTTGGAATAACAGTGGTCCAGGATTTTACCAGCCCGGGTGGCACATTCGATATGCTGGTAAAATTTCGGGAGCCTTGTTCTTAAATTAGCCTTATTAAAATCCCCAGCCACAATAAATGCAGCCTCAGGATATGTGGTTTCCAGTTTACATAGAGTCCGATGAATTTCTTTCAGTGCCGTCGATGTATTAGCTTGAGGGGGATGTACACGGCTGTGATTATAATCGAAGAGAATTCTCTTGGTAGATAATGCGGTCTGCATTTGATTGTAAGGAATTCTATGTCAGGTGAACAAAGGACTTGAGTTCCTGTATGTTGTTATGATCACACCACGCCTCGTTAATCATAAGACACACACCCCCGCCCTTCTTCTTACCAGAGAGATGTTTGTTTCTGTCGGCGCGATGCGTGGAGAAACCAGGTGGCTGTACCGACTCTGATAACGTGTCCTGAGTGAGCCATGTTTCCGTGAAGCAAAGAACGTTGCAGTCTCGAATGTCTCTCTGAAAGGCAACCCTCGATCGGATTTCGTCTACTTTGTTGTCAAGAGACTGTACATTGGCGATTAAAATACTCGGGAGAGGTGCACGATGCGCCGTCGGCGTAGCTTGACCAAAAGACCGGCGCGTTTCCCTCTTCTCCGGCGCCGCCGTTGTTTTGAGTAGCCACGTGCATATCCAGTCTGTTGTTGTGTTTGGGTTAACGAAAGGAGAATCCTCTTTGGGAAAGTCGTATTCCTGGTCGTAATGTTGGTAAGTTGACGTTGCTCTTATATCCAATAGTTCCTCCCGGTTGTATGTAATAAAACTTAATATTTTCCGGGGTAACAATGTAAGAAGTAATACATAAAAAAACAAAATACTGCATGGTTTCCTGAGAACGTGAAGCGAGGCTGCCATCTCTGTCGGCGCCGGAAGTCAATAAAAATAGCAGCACAATATTGCTTAGATTCAAGGGCAATGGTGACATCATTGAGGACCTTTAAGGTTGCAGTGACACATCCATAACCTGAGCGGAAACCAGATTGCATACCCAAGAGAATACAATAGACATCAAGAAAGCCAGTCAGTTGATTATTGACAAGTTTTTCAAACACTTTTGATAAACAGGGCAAAATAGAAATAGGCCTATAACAGTTAGGATCAGCTTGATCTCCCCCTTTAAATAAAGGACAAACTGTGGCTGCCTTCCAAAGAAATGAGAACCTCCTCAGAAAGGAGAGATAGGTTAAAAAAGTTGGAGGCTTTGCGATTATAGGGGCAGCAACCTTAAAGAAGAAAGGGTCTAAACCATCTGACCCAGATGTTTTTTTGGGGTCAAGTTTAAGGAGCTCCTTTAGCACCTCGGACTCAGTGACTGCCTGCAGGGAGAAACTTTGTAGCGGGGCAGGGTAAAAAAAAAGGGAGAATCATCGGGGATAGTCACATTAGAAGGGGTGGGAGATGAGGAAATGTTGGACAGTCAAGGAGGCATGGCTGAGTCAAATAGGAATCCTGACTTAATGAAGTGGTGATTGAAGAGCTCAGCCATGTGTTTCTTGTCAGTAACAACCACATCATCAACTTTAAGGGACATGGGCAGCTGTGAGGAGGAGGGTTTATTCTCCAGGTCTTTAACCGTTTTCCAGAAATTCTTAGGGTTAGACCCACAGAGAGAGAACTGCTCCTTAAAGTAACTAACTTTGGCCTTCCTGATAGCCTGAGTGCAGTTATTTCAGAGAGGGGGAGCGGGAGCTGGGGTGACACCATAGTAGTTGAGGGAAAATAATGTGGCAAAAGAAAATAATATTCACCATGGACAACAAGTTCAATGCAGTCCTCAATGGAACAGCAGATGCAGGCACTGGCGGAGCTGTAGGTACTGGCCCAGCATGTCCACTGGTAGAGACCTCTGTAACAATGCGTAAGGAAGCTTGTGTAAGAAAGTCCTCTTCTGGTGACTTTACCATCTCACAGAACTCTCAAGCAGCTCACCCCACTACCCATCCCCCACACCCGAAAAGTCAAGGGATGATAAACTATGGCTGTCTTAACTTTCCTTAACCTGTTGTGATTGGTTGACAAGATCACAGCTTGGGACTTTGACACTGCATATTCTCTCTTTGTTTCAATATACAATGACAATTTAATGGCCAAATAATATAAAAAGTTGCTGTTCATTAGTTGTGAAGGCCTACATTTAATGACATGTATGTATTTCTTGTAATACAGTATGTTTTCTAGATTAACACAAAGTCAAATGTCATAGGCCTATGCATGTTTTTCCATTATCTCTTGTCATAATACAGTACATCCCTTCTGAAAGAGGTCATACTACCTCTTCTGCCTCGGAGTTGGCCTTTTTCCCGCATTGGCAGGCCAAACCCCCTGTGGTGGCAAATGTCCGCAATATCAAAGCATTTTCTGCTACTGTAAAGTTACCAAATTATATGAGTGACCGTACTGTAAGCTGTTTACATAGCTGGCAAACGTTAGCTAGATAGCTAACGATCTAAGCTAGCTAGCTGAATAGCATTTACTAAAATGGACAATAACTAAACCTTGGTAACATTTGCAGATTGTATTATACTGTAGATCTCACCATTTTTGACACAGTTCTCTTACCTATTAAACTGAATTTTTGAATTTAAGTGTACCGTTACCATACTATATAGATAGCTAGCTAGCTTGCCAGGCTGCTAGGCTAAGCAGCAACTATTGATAGCTAGCTACAAGTTAGCGGTTGCTATTTATCTACATTCTGCTGTTGGAAAACAAGTTGGCTCTGGTTAATATTGCCATTGCAGTATAATTCAGGTTTTTAATCTCACCTTGTTGTATGAAAAGCTGATAGTCCAGGAAAAAGATGGAGAAGGTTCTGTCTCGATGTGCAGTGTCTGGTTACTCTTTTTTTCCCCAGGTGGTTGGCTAAGTCAACCAATAGACACTATTGGTTGTGTCCTTTTTTCAAAGGAGCAGAAGCTATACATGATTGGCTTATGAAACATGGACAACTGGATGGTGATTGGACATGTTTGACAGCCTTACAAGAGCTAAGGGGTGCCAAATTAAGCTGACCTCACAACACACAAACTAACAACCATCAAGCTGGTATTGTGTAATTGTACACTTGAAATTATGCAAATTAAATTCATGTAAATGTTACCAAGGAAAAGGGCATGGTGAATGTCCCTAGATAAAATACAAAACATGATCGTTATAGATATAAAATTTAAACGTTGCACTGTGGTCTTTTGTCGTGTTCTGTATGGAGCTAATGCTAATCACTGGATAGAACATCTCCATGTGAAAGGGGATATCATCCTGTAATCAGCAGCCATATTTAAGGAGCACCATTGTGTGTGAGTGCTCTCACAGTCAGAGAGAAGAGGTGAGTGAGCACAATACATATTAACGGTGTGGTATAATTAGTTATCTATAATGCACTAAATAGTTCAAACAGCTCTAATAACAAAATCTTGTCTGTATGATAATTATCTGGTCTGTAAATGCGCCCATGCACCTGCCTGGTATGCACGTCCTATTCCCACCACATTTTACTGTTTGTCTCTCATGCTCATTCTGTCACTTTTGCACTTTTGCAAAGCGGATTGAAACTTTCTTTGTGCTATGGTTTCGTTAGTGGTAACTGGTGGGTAAACTATAACTCTAATCCGAGGACAGATCTATCTACCCCATGGTTATTCATGCATTTGATTGAGTGAGACCTCCCACCATTTTGAGTAAAACCGCTATTTTGTTTACTTTTAATTTTATGTAGATTTGGAGTGCTAGATACTGTACAGAAGGCTGCAGTTGACGCATGTCAAACCACATGAGGCTGATTTAAACTGAAGGGGATGTTATTCTGTGCTGCTAGGCGTTACTCATATAGCAAATACATCACAGCTCCCCAACCCCTTGACACTGCATGTGTGTTGTGTACATATAGTATATCACATTGACTAGCTATATTTACCATCCATATGTAGATTCCTTGGGTTCTGTTTTTATGGTCTTCTGTTCGTCAATGGAAAATGCTAAATAGTTGCATGTGAGTTATGGGCCAGAACAGCTCAAAATAGCGGAATATACCCCAAACATGTCAGATGAATTTGTTGTATAGTTTCACTAGATTATTTACCAAAAAGAGAAGGTTATGACGGTAGGCTCAAATGAAGCAAGGATTTTAATTCCCAAGGGTGGTGTATGTAATAATATCAATGAAACTTATCAAGGCTCACAAGGTAATGAAATTTGCAATATGATATGAGAGCACATTTTGTGTGACTTGCCATTTGAAAGTTAAATTCACCCATTAAAGTTTTCAAAGCATTGGCTTTCAGAATCACTGCTTTTTAACACAGGCTAGTGCTCCGACACCATCTAAACATTTCCTATATATTGGCTCTGAAGAATTACGTTAAGCAGAGCATCTTACAAAGGCTTTATGACTTTCATGAGGATATCGAGATCCATTTTGTTTATACATCAAGTCTTCTGGTGCATGAAATTGCTTTTTTTCTCGTGTTTCCTTTCACAATAAAACACCATAGAGTCGTAGCCGTACAGTCTGTGGAAGTATTGGGCAGGGTGACAAGCAAACAGTAGACGAGACCTTTAAAGATATAATAGGAGTGACAAGGACATTACTTCAGGCCCAGTGGCATCACGCATCAACTATATGCTGTATTAACTGTAAAGTTGACCTTTTCATGTTGGTGAACACATCCAAGACATCACAACTAATCCATCACCTTTACACCTCTACACTTTCCTACCCTTCTCTCCTCTTCTATTCTTCACTCTAGATCTACTTTTCCGTAACCAAGTACTGGGAGTGTTTTCGGTATAAAATGCACAATAAGATGTACTCAACTCATACTAACCTCTTATATTCTATAAATGAGTCTTTGGGTGCAGTAGCCAGAATAAGTTTTTTCATACAGACAGAGAAAACACAGTCAGTGTTTTCAATAAGCCTAAGGAGTGTTTTTCTCAAAGTAAACACTTGAAAGTAATTTTTATTCTTTAAATATACAAGTGAGATTAGACTGAAGATAGATTATGATTAAGTGTTAAATTATGATTATTTCTGTGCTTGACTGTTGTCAACCTTGAAGAACGAAAGACATTGAAGGGTCCTTATAAAATATAACTAGCTACACCACAGACTATAAATTGAACTACACTAATCTCCTTGGCTGTTCACAAAAACAGTACTTCTGTCAGACCAAGAAGAGATGCAGTCTCCATTAATACCCATCCTCCCTCTCACTATAAGACAATGGGATATAATATTCATAGTTTTTCTTCATCTTTGTCCAAGCTTTTGACAGTAGGGCAGCGCTTCAGAGAGCCTGTGTGAGTCAGTGTCCACGTTTTTGACAGGAGGGGAGCATTTCAGAGAACCTGCATGAGTTTGTCAGACTCTACTCAGTGAATCCACATCATCTTTTGTAAAAAAAGACGAAATAATGTAACTGGTATCTCTGCAAACTATCTCACCACACGGCAGTTAGTGGGTACTGGAACACTTTGGAGACATCCTTAAAACTGAACAGCTGGGTTATAGACGAGCATTGTCATTTCACTTGGCTTCCATTTAGAATTTAGAATTCATGTCATAGATTAAGATGATAGTTCACACTCTCAGATTACTGATATTGTCAGAGAGTTACTGTGAATGCCTTGCTTCCTTTTTAAATGTATTTTTATTTAATTTTATTTGTATTCATTTCCAAGTTGGTGTCTGTAGCCTATTGTAATTATCAATCCCAGTATTTATATTTAATAAAACATTGTTCACAAAAAAAAAGCCTGCATGCACCCAAATACCCACCCACCCTCCCACACCCACTCATCCATGCACACACAAGCACACCCACTCATGCACACATACACACACACACACAAACACACGCACGCACACACACACACAAACACTCGCAAGCACACTACTGCTGAAGGTTTAGTGTTTTTTTAGGTCGGTTCAGTTTCGGGTTCGATTATTAAAAAATAATCACCATTTTAGGTTTCGATTATTTTTTTTTGAAACATGAAATGCACAATGCATTATGTGGGTTGAATGCTGTAACAACACAGAATAAAATTATTAATAAAAGTCCCATGATGGTAGTGGCTGCCCATTATGTCTTATCACTTATTAACCATCACATTACTTTAATAAAATATATATTTCAGTTATTGAGTATTTTACATTTGTTTTGTTTGATTACTTTATTATTTCATTCCAAGTCATCATCTCATCTCTACAGAGCTGCTGCCTACTGTATGCTGTCTGACAAAATCACTATTTTAGTAGTTCTTCAAAGTAAATAAGGCATACTTTTATGACTGCCCAATACCAACACCTCATGAAGCAACTGCTTTCTATGTATCCCCTCTTGATCGCGCATTCTTCTGTCTGCTAAGTAGCATGCGTAAAAGAAACACAGACTGGATAAGTAGCCGCCCAATGGATTATAGTCATTGTAGTTTAGGTAGCCTAGTGGTTAGAGTGTTGGGCCAGTACCCAAAAGGTTGCTGGATCAAATCCCTGCGCTGACAAGGTAGAAGCTGTTGTACTGCCCCTGAACAAGGCAGTTAACCCACTGTTCCTAGGCAGTCAATGTAAATAAGAGTTTGTTCTTAACTGACTTGCCTAGTTAAATGAAAAAATAAATCTATGCAGAACATTGGCCTGTTGGAAACTACAACTACATTGCACAGTGTGGGCATGACCTGAAGCCACCGGTTGGCCATATTGGCACTCCTCAGGAGGAGCAGTCCTCCATAGGAATGAATGGAATTATAAAGTATTTCATTTAAATGTTTCAAGGACAAAAGTATGCATTAAGGTGCCTGTAATATAATGAACGTGGCAAAACTAATGTAAACATTAGTAAATGCATTTCTATAGCTTCCAAAAAAAAAAATTCAACGGTGGGGGAGTGCCAACATGGTGGCTTCAAAACAGCACCCCTTGTTAGCATCTAGTGAATTTTTAAATGATTGGATTTATCTCTAGAGAAACTGCAGCGCAATGTGTGCATATTGAGCTCACATAATTTTTTTTTTTATGGAATTCAAGTAATTGAATCGATGTCTGTCAATTAGTTGTTTAGAAACCGAAAAGTACAGCCACTCACACACACACATACATACAAACACACACACACTTACCTGGCCTACTCTCTTTACCCTATTTGTGATCCTGTCTAGTGTCTCCTGACAGCTCTGTCTGGGAAACTAGTGGTTATATCTATTACTTTGAAGTCTCATAGTGGCTTCATGTCCTTAAATTATTTTAACACTAATTTGTTTCCTGGCCTCATCGAATAGATAACCTCTTGAGATTAATTTCTGCTTTGAAGTTTTATATTTCTATTTTAAATGAAGTGTTTGCTCTTAACGATTAACTGCAAATGCATTGGATCAACATTAAAAACGTTCAAATTGTCTATTTAACAGGCATAGCATAGGTATTTATTTTACACATCAACTAAGAGTAATGTTAGTATTAATAAACTAAAGCGATCTTGATCACTTGGAATGATGTCAGATATCATGATTTGTTCCAATTTTCAAGGGAGTGATGGGGTTAGTGAGAGACCTTAGTCCATGAGACGAGGGGTATCTTCAGATGAGCGGAGGATTAAAGTGATGTAGATTAACATCAAAAGGTGCTGGGGGACTTTTGCTTTGTGAAGGAACATGAAGAACTTGCTAGTCAGCCCATTATGGATTTCTCTCATAGAATTTTAACAAGCTGTGCTCTGCTCTCCTCCGTCTCTCCTCTGCTCTCCTTGTCTCTCCTCTCACCGTCTCTCCTCTCCTCCATCTCTACTCTCTTCTCCGACAGTACAGGCAGAGGAGGCAGAGCAGTTTATTGTCTACAACCCTCAGCCTGACTTTAATCTACTCTGAACAGTGCACTGCGCCAAACGAGAGAGAAAGGCCTATATATATGGCCACAGTTGAGTTTTATTAACTCTGCTGCTTTAACTAAGCCACCCACTCATTCGCAATGTTAGCAAGGCACTTGACGTCTTTTAACACACTGTCTTTAAGGAAAACTGGAATGTGGTAATTCATAGTGTAAAAAATACTAATAATTTTTATGTATAGTTGAGACTAGACGAAAGCATAAGAATATGGTGGCTTACTTTGCCCTCTGAACAGAATATAATATAAAATATAAATAGAATGACAACAACCTTTAGCTGGGTAACCGTTCTTTTAAAATAAGTGTTAAAATCTATAAATAAAATGCTAATAGATGTGTGTATTTCAGCCCGAAGTAGTAAAAATAAAAGGGAATGTTATGGCCTCTGCTGTTTTGGGAGGAGGAGGGACGGAGGGTCCTTGGTTATGTAGAGGGAAACATGCCCAGGGGCCTCTGGGCAGAGAGAGTATGGAGCGTGGAGCGGAATGGTGCAATATGCTCTCTCCTTTCCTCCCTCCATCGATGCGGGTATCATGGGATCAGGCAAACAGGATGACGAGGCGGCTTCTGACAGGAGTAAAGTGACACAGTTATGGTGATGTCACTGAGTAATCCCACTGTGATGGGGCTGGTTTGATGTTCTAGCCCTCGCAGAGTGGAGGGGGGTAAGCGGAGTAAGGGATAGCAGTGATGTAGCTCAGTTTCTAAGCAGGTGCCAGGGGTGGCACCACAGGCCTGGTTCCACTCCCAGATCTGAATGCTGCTTCTACTGCTCTGGCAGGATAGCAGGGAGGGAATGATGTTAAAGTCAGTTATAGTTCAGACGGATTGAGTGAAACGTTCTGTACTGTCCTGATGGTTCTAAACATGCTCATCAGAATGTGTGGTGAGTTTACAGCACAGAGTTGGATCATGGTTCCTAAATCATTTAGGATTGTGTTGAAACCCCACAATTAGCACCATTTGATAAGTTTTGAGATGAGTCAGTGTTTCATCTACTTTCTCCTCCATTACTGCAGTGGTAGCCAACAGTCATCGTGTGATCGGCTGGACAATCTTCAAGGCATTCCTAGTGTCGATCACCAAACATTTCTGTAGAAAAGCCAACGATTAAGGCTTGCACGCTTTTATTTGTATTTTTGATGTATCACTGTTGATAGGTGCACTTGATTCAGAAGCCCTGTGCACCAGGTAGATAAAGTGTTTCCATTTAGAAACATTTTATTTCTCTGAAAAGACAAACTCCGCCTACCGGGCACAGATCTGGGGCTAAATCAAGTAGGCCTACTGCCCTGGCAATTTGGATAGCTCACATCACCATGCCTAGAGCTTCCATGACTCCGGCAACAGAAAAGTGAAATACTAGCCTGTGTGTGATTTAATAACTTTTAAAATCAAAAAATACTTAAGAAAATAGGTTAAATTACCAGAGATTCTCACAAGGCCTTTACATTGTATTACTGGGCTATATTAGCCAATACCCTAGATGTAGAGAGTTGGAGAGACTTGCACTTTCACTTGAGCTATTTTTATAGCCTACCTTTTAAGAGTGGGAAGATTTTCAGACTGAGAAATATGGCTGATCAATATTTACAGCTATTTTCTAGGCAATATAGTAAATAATAGCCTAATCATAGACCTATTTAGGAAGTACATTTCCTTGTAAAGATAACTCCCCCGTGCTTCTCCGCCCATGTATACATGATCGTGGACTTCAGGAAACAGCAGAGGGAGCACCCTCCCTATCCACATCGACGGGACAGCAGTGGAGAAGGTGGAAAGTTTTAAGTTCCTCGGCGTACACATCACGGACAAACTGAAACGGTCCACCCACACAGACAGTGTGGTGAAGAAGGCGCAACAGCGCCTTCAGCGCCTCTTCAACCTCAGGAGGCTGAAGAAATGTCACCTAAAACCCTCACAAACTTTTACAGATGCACAATTGAGACCATCCTGTCGGACTGTATCCACGCCTGGTACGGCAACTGCACCGCCCACAAAGCACCACCTGCGGCAAACTACCTGCCATCCAGGACATCTACAGCACCTGATATCACAGGAAGGCCAAAAAGATAATCAAGGACAACAACCACCCAAGCCACTGCCTGTTCACACTGCTACCATCCAGAAGGTGAGGTCAGTACAGGTGCATCAAAGCTGGGACCGAGAGACGGAAAAACAGCTTCTATTTGATCCCCTGCTGATTTTGTACATTTGCCCACTGACAAAGAAATGATCAGTCTATAATTTTAATGGTAGGTTTATTTGAACAGTGAGAGACAGAATAACAACAAAAAAATCCAGAAAAACGCATGTGAAAAAAAAATTATAAATTGATTTGGATTTTAATGAGGGAAATAAGTATTTGACCCCTCTGCAAAACATGACTTAGTACTTGGCGGCAAAACCCTTGTTGGCAATCACAGAGGTCAGACGTTTCTTGTAGTTGGCCACCAGGTTTGCACACATCTCGGGAGGGATTTTGTCCCACTCCTCTTTGCAGATCTTCTCCAAGTCATTAAGGTTTCGAGGCTGACGTTTGGCAACTCGAACCTTCAGCTCCCTCCACAGATTTTCTATGGGATTAAGGTCTGGAGACTGGCTAGGCCACACTCCAGGACCTTAATGTGCTTCTTCTTGAGCCACTCCTTTGTTTGCTTTGGCCGTGTGTTTTGGGTCATTGTCATGCTGGAATACCCATCCACGACCCATTTTCAATGCCCTGGCTGAGGGAAGGAGGTTCTCACCCAAGATTTGATGGTACATGGCCCCTTCCATCGTCCCTTTGATGCGGTGAAGTTGTCATGTCCCCTTAGCAGAAAAACACCCCCAAAGCATAATGTTTCCACCTCCATGTTTGACGGTGGCCATGGTGTTCTTGGGGTCATAGGCAGCATTCCTCCTCCTTCAAACACGGCGAGTTGAGTTGATGCCAAAGAGCTCCATTTTGGTCTCATCTGACCACAACACTTTCACCCAGTTGTCCTCTGAATCATTCAGATGTTCATTGGCAAACTTCAGACAGGCATGTATATGTGCTTTCTTGAGCAGGGGGACCTTGCGGGTCTTGCAGGATTTCAGTCCTTCACGTCGTAGTGTGTTACCAATTGTTTTCTTGGTGACTATGGTCCCAGCTGCCTTGAGATCATTGACAAGATCCTCCCGTGTAGTTCTGGGCTGATTCCTCACCGTTCTCATGATCATTGCAAATCCACAAGGTGAGATCTTGCATGGAGCCCCAGGCCGAGGGAGATTGATAGTTCTTTTGTGTTTCTTCCATTTGCGAATAATCGCACCAACTGTTGTCACCTTCTCACCAAGCTGCTTGGTCGATGGTCTTGTAGCATATTCCAGCCTTGTGTAGGTCTACAATCTTGTCCCTGACATCCTTGGAGAGCTCTTTGGTCTTGGCCATGGTGGAGAGTTTGGAATCTGATTGATTGATTGCTTCTGTGGACAGGTGTCTTTTATACAGGTAATAAACTGAGATTAGGAGCACTCCCTTTAAGATTGTGCTCCTAGTCTCAGCTCGTTACCTGTATAAAAGACACCTGGGAGCCAGAAATCTTTCTGATAGAGAGGGGGTCAAATACATATTTCCCTCATTAAAATGCAAATCAATTTATAACATTTTTCACATGCGTTTTTCTGGATTTTTTTGTTGTTATTCTGTCTCTCACTGTTCAAATAAACCTACCATTAAAACTATAGACTGATCATTTCTTTGTCAGTGGGCAAACGTACAAAATCAGCAGGGGATCAAATACTTTTTTCCTCACTGCATATTATATACTGTTTTTTATACCATCTATGGCATCTTGCCTATGTTGCTCTGCCATTGCTCATCTATATATTTATACAGTTGAAGTCAGAAGTTTACATACACTTAGGATGGAGTCATTAAAACTCATTTTTCAACCACTCCACAGATTTCTTGTTAACAAACTGTAGTTTTGGCAAGTCAGTTAGGACATCTACTTTGTGCATGACACAAGTCATTTTTCCAACAATTGTTTACAGACAGATTATTTCACTTATAATTCACTGTATCACAATTCCAGTGGGTCAGAAGTTTACATACACTAAGTTGACTGTGCCTTTAAATAGCTTGTAAAATTCCAGAAAATGATGTCATGACTTCTGATAGGCTAATTGACATTTTTGAGTCAATTGGAGGTGTACCCACCCCAACGGGTGTTGCTGGGAAGCTTCAATGTGGTGCTCTTATTCTGCTCACTTTGCTTGGTGAGGTAGATTGCTAATATAACTTGATGACCCTTCACATACCTAATCATTTCCTTGGCTCTCTTGTAGAGTGTATCCATTGTTTTCAGTGTCATGATATTCTTGAGGAGCAGATTCAATGCAAGAGCAGCACAGCCAATGGGTGTGATGTGAGGGTAGGACTCGTCCACTTTAGACCAAGCAGCCTTCATGTTCACAGCATTGTCTGTCACCAGTGCAAATACCTTCTGTGGTCCAAGGTCATTGATGACTGCCTACAGCTCATCTGCAATGTAGAGACCAGTGTGCCTGTTGTCCCTTGTGTCTGTGCTCTTGTAAAATACTGGTTGAGGGGTGGAGATGTAGTTAATTATTCCTTGCCCACAAACATTCGACCACCCATCAGAGATGATTGCAATACAGTCTGCTTTCTCTATGATTTGCTTGACCTTCACTTGATCTCTGTTGAACTCTGCATCCAGCAAATGAGTAGATAAAGCATGTCTGGTTGGAGGGGTGTATGCTGGGCGAAGAACATTTAGAAATCTCTTCCAATACACGTTGCCTGTGAGCATCAGAGGTGAACCAGTTGCATACCCAGCTCGAGCAAGACATTCATCAGCATTTCTCTGACTACATTCCTCCAAAGAGTAAAAAAAACGTATGATTCCAGGAGGACCATGAGCTGTTGCTATCGATAAGGTGTCTGATTCATCATTTTCACCTCGAATAGAAGTAGAGGTTGCATTTGTCAGAGGTTGCTTGTTGTGAGCGCTGAGGGAACTTTATGCACTTGGCCAGATGATCCTGCATCTTTGTTGCATTCTTCACATATGATTTGGCAAAGTATTTGCAAATGTACACAGCCTTTCCTTCTACATTAGCTGCGGTGAAATGTCTCCACACATCAGATAGTGCCAGTGGCATTTTCCAGTAGAGATTGAAAAAATTAGTTAAAAAAATAACTAATACAATTTCATGTACAGATAAATAGTTTGCAGTTAGAATAAACAATTCCTCTGTAAGATATATATTTTTAAATGAAACATGTATAAAGCTTAAACCCATATGGTAGCAAAAACTAACTAGCAGAAATTGCTAATAAGTTAGAAATGATTTAAACACACTTTGCTGTAGGCTACTATTTACTAGTCAACAAAACATCATGTATGTCACATAAAATATATTCACCCCACCCAGTATTGTAATAAAAACTTACCAGAAATCATGTAGTTCTTGGCTCAGACAGTGTAGTAGTGTGGGCTCAATAGCATCTCATTAGTGTGCAAGATCTTGAGAATCAGCTGTACATGTGATCAGCTGTACAAGAAAACACTGCATGCAGAGGGTTGCAATTTTATTGAATTGGTGGATAGTTTAACCAAAATATGCCACAAGACCTAGAATTGCCTTTTGTGTATCCCACAAAAAAAGGTTCACTGTTATAAGTCAACTTTTTGGATGAATATAAGCAAAATTCCCCAATTTCCAATGTTTAACCTCCCATGGAAACTTTCCAGGAAAATTACGGAAATTTACCGGAAAGTTTCCGACCCTGTACTGTTTCTGTGTGTTAATGTGTAGGTAGGTGTTTGTGTGTTTTCATTCAACTTTTGTTTCCAAACCTTCCCCTTGAGACAAAAAAAGATGGGAAGGAAGTTGTGTTGGGGAGAGAGTTGAGTTATTGACTAGACTGGTGGGGGTCGGGCGTGTAGGCGGCTTGTGTTGGCTGGGCGGTCTGGCTGAAATTTGATATAGAGGATGTCTTAAAGAATCTAAATTTGTCTTTGTACTTTATTTGTACCGGGTCATTGTGGAGGCCAGGTCATCTGATGCAGCACTTCATCACTCTTCTTCTTGGTCAAATAGCCCTTACACAGCCTGGAGGTGTGTTGGGTCATTGTCCTATTGAAAAACAAATTATAGTCCCACTAAGCCCAAACCAGATGGGATGGTGTATCGCTGCAGAATGCTGTGGTAGCCATGCGGGTTAAGTGTGCCTTGAATTCTAAATAAATCACAGACAGTGTCACCAGCAAAACACCCCCACACCATCACACCTCCTCCTCCATGCTTTACGGTGGGAAATACACATGCAGAGATCATCCATTTATCTACACCGCATCTCACAAAGACACGGCGGTTGGAACCAAACATCTCCAATTTGGACTCCAGACCAAAGGACAAATTTCCACCAGTCTAATGTCCATTGCTTGTGTTTCTTGGCCCAAGCAAGTCTCTTCTTATTATTGGTGTCCTTTAGTAGTGGTTTCTTTGCAGCAATTCGACCATGAAGGCCTGATTCACACAGTCTCCTCTGAACAGTTGATGTTGAGGATGTGTCTGTTACTTGAACTCTGTGAAGCATTTATTCAGGCTGCAATTTCTGAGGCTACTAACTCTAATGAACTTATCCTTGCAGCAGAGGTAACGCTGGATCTTCCTTTCCTGTGGTGGTCCTCATGAGAGCCAGTTTCATCATAGCGCTTGATGGTTTTTGCGACTGCACTTGAAGAAACTTTCAATTTTACGTTTTGACTGACCTTCATGTCTTAAAGTAATGATGGACTGTCGCTTCTCTTTGCTTATTTGAGCTGTTCTTGCCATAATATGGACTTGGTATTTTACCAAATAGGGCTATCTTCTGTAGACCCGCCTACTTTGCCACATCCCAACTGATTGGCTCAAACGCATTAAGAAGGAAATAACTTCCACAAATTTTTAAGAATGAACACCTGTTAATTGAAATGCATTCCAGGTGACTACCTCATTAAGCTGGTTGAGAGAATGCTAAGAGTGTGCAAAGATGTCATCAAGGCAAAGGGTGGCTATTTGAAGCATCTCAAATATAAAATATATTTTGATATGTTTAACACTTTTTTGGTTACTACATGATTCAATATGTGTTATTTAATAGTTTTAATGTCTTCACTATTAATCTACAGTGTAGAAAATAGTAAAAAATTAAGAAAAACCCTTGAATGAGTAGGTGTTCTAAAACCTTTGTCAGGTAATGTATATTTACCAAAATTACATGACATTACAATACAGACAATTCCATTGATGGAAGACACAATTTATCTGCAATATTAAAGCTGATCTACCCCGTATTTCTTTTTTTTATTTTGTGTCCCACCCACTTCTAAAACCAAAGTTGCGCCCCTGATTTCCCTTCAAATTTACCCAGCGCAAACAATTTGGGTACAAATTGACAAATAGTCCATCAATCTATCTAGTGTAAAGTAATCTAAGTACTAAGATAATGTTTCACTTCCCTAAATATGTCCATGAGTATGGAGGAAAACAGCAGCTGTTGCTAAATGTCTAACACTATTCAAACATTGCTGTACTCATCTCTTGCCATACACACACACTTGCGCAGACACACACTCACACACACACACACACAGATACATTCACACCCATACACACAGATGCACGCACACATGCACACTCGCTCCCACAAACACAAAAGAATTAAGTGAGTTCAGAGAGTTGGACCTTTTTGTATGCTGGCCGCTTTGGCATCCTTGGGTGCCGGGTGCCCTCAACCCTGTATTCCTCAGTGAGTCTCCTCAGATCTGTCACAGATTTGTCTGCTACCCTCCGCCTGAACTGAGCTTGTCAAACAATCAAACCACATAATTAGGCCTCACGAAAGATGACATCTGAACTGAGCATGGAGGAGGAAGGGGGGGGGTTGTGGGATTGGAGATGGAGGAATTACCTGGTGGGAGCATTTGCTTTTGTCCATAAGAAAACACAAAAAACAAAGCATTCACCACAGATATGCAGGGAATAACATAGAGCTATTTTATTAGATCAAAGCAAACTTGGATCAGTGGATCAGCGGCCAACACACCTCCTGCTGCAAAGTCCCCAGGCTGTGTTACCCATTACACTGCCATGGAACGGAGAGAGAGACACGGGCTTGGTTGTGTCCTCCTGGCTCCTGCAGGCCAGGCAGGCTTAGCTGCTGGGTTGTCATTTTCCTGGGCCAGCTGCCTGCTGACAAGCCAACCAAACAGGCTGCACCCCACACGCATGCACACACATGCAACGCAAACACACGCACACAAACACACACCCCACAGACAGGGCTTCAATGCTCTATTTTCACCCCCCTGAGGAACCACAGAGCGATAGCCTAAACACTTCGGCCTGGCCTGCCACCACACACACACACGGGAATATTTATGAGAACAAACAGAGTCACTCAAGTTCAGTCAACCTCAGAGAGTTTTAATGAGGGCTTTAAGGAACAAGAAGTGGATCCCGGGGGGACAGCTTTTAGATAGTGAAAATATTTAAGATTCAGACAATGATGGCCGCCCTTGGCCCAATGATGAGCCTATGAAGTTAGGCTTCATTCCTACAACAAACTCTGTGACAAAACTAACAATGACAGTTGGAATACCATCAGCGGATATGGCATTCTAAAAGATAAGGGTTTTGACATTCTAGAATGTCTCTAGCGACCTGGCTGCTTATCTTTCCGGACCAATCCAGGCGACAGACAAATGGTCGATTTATATAATGTCCCGTATGCTGGCATGCTGCATTTCTTCAGCCAAGTAGAGACACTGTTGCACCCTCTTAACAAGAGTTAAACTTGAAGTCAGACTTGCTCTCGATGGTGCATCGGTAGTATTTGGAGAGGACCCGGGGTGGCATGCTGAATTTCTTCAGCCAAGTAGAGACACTGTTGCACCCTCTTAACAAGAGTTAAACTTGAAGTCAGACTTGCGACATGTGGCAAGGACTACAGACTATCACGACTACAAGCATTTCGCTACACTTGCATTAACATCTGCTAACCATGTGTATGTGACCCATAACATTTGATTTGATTTGATTAGATTGTTGGTTATCGGGCCTACAACCGTGGCGTTGTCAGCAAACTTGATGATGGAGTTGATAGAGTTGATGGAGTTGATGGAGTTGATGTCGCGCAAAGCCACACAGTTTTGGGTGAACAGGAAGTACAGCAGAGGGCTGACGACACACCCCTGGAGGGCCCTGTGTTAAGAGTCAGTGTGGAGGAAGTGTTGTTGCCAATCCTCACAGCCTGTAGTCTGCCCATCAGGAAGTCCAGGATCCAGTTGCAGTTGCAGGGTGGTGTCCAGACCCAGGGCTCTGAGGTTGGTGTTGAGCTTGAAGGGAACAATAGTGTTGAATGCTGAACTATGGTCAATGAACCTAATTCTCACATAGGTGTTCCTCTTGTCCAGATGTGTTGAGGCTGTGTGAATAGCAATGGAAATGGCATATTCCTTGGAACTATTGGAGCGCAAGGCAAATTGGAGTGGGTCCAGTGTACCTGGCATGCTGGCCTTGATGTGGGCCATGACCAGCCTCTCGAAGCAATTCAAAGTTGACCGAGGTGATTGCGACAGGGCGATAGTCATTTGGACATGTCACTTTGTTTTCCTTGGGCACTGGGATGATGGTGGTCTCCTTGAAGCAGGTGGGGACTACAGCATGGGACAGGGACAGGTTGAATATTTTAGAGAAGACACCCATCAGCTGGTCAGCACACACTCTGAGGATGCGGCCAGGCATTCCATTTGGGCCTGTGGCTTTGTGAGAATTCACTCTTTTGAGAGTTTTCCTCACATCAGCCTCGGAGAGCGACAGCGCCTGCTGGTTCGGAGCAGCGAGAGTCTTCCTGGCTGGCTCTGTATTGTCTGCCTTGAAGTGAGCATAGAATGTGTTAAGCTCATCTGGGAGGGAGGCTTCGGTGGGCACCACACAGCTGGATTTGCCTTTGTAGTCGTGATAGTCTGTAGTCCTTGCCACGTGTTGCAAGTCTCACTTCAAGTTTAAATCTACATGTATATTGTCTTTTTGTGTCCGTAATAAATTTTCAGAGCTCGTACCTGCTTGACTTGTACACGTCGCGCGCCACTGAGTCATCGGGATTTGTTCTGCTGACATTGAATGCTGCAGTACGGGCACTCAGCATGGTACGAATAGATCCATTCATTGAGGGTTTTTGGTTGGGCTATGTACAGATTGTTCTTGCGGATACAACATTATCAACACATTTCCTAATGAAGCACTGATGATGTACACTACATAGCCAAACGTATGTGGACACCTGCTTGTCGAACATCTCATTCCAAAATCATGGTCATTAATATGGAGTTGGTCCCCCCTTTGCTGCTGTAACAGCCTTCACTCTTCTGGGAAGGCTTTCCACTTTCCACTGTGCTTCAAAGCACTGTATGGGTTTTGACTGACGAGCGTAAAGGGTTAAAAGTATTACTGTTTATATTTAATAGGACTCAAGTTCACATGCTTGGAACCTAAAGTTACTGTGTGTGTCAGAATACACCCTATGGGTTTACATAATGTAATGTAGTGTTGGGTTGAGTGTGTAGCAGGCTACAGCCATGGACATACTGTACTATAGCCGACCAACACGTGGGACAAAGTAGTATGGAGGTTTGATTACCGGTCGTAACATGTCCTTTATGGTCCAAACAGTAGCCGTACTCCCCCATAATGAAAACATAGATTGAAAAAGCAACAAAAGGCTATAAGCCAATGCAAGCACTTAAGTGAATTTGTTTTGCGGAAAGTGTCTTAATAGGGTGTAAGGCCAAAATGAGCCAGAACAGCTTCAATGTACCTTGGCGTATGTTCTACAAGTGTCTGGAACTCTATTGGAAGGGTGCAACACCATTCTTCCACTAGAAATTCCATCATTTGGTGTTTTGCTGATGGTGGTGGAAAACGCTGTCTCAAGCGTCGCTCCAAAATCTCCCAATTGGGTTGAGATCTGGTGACTGAGACAGCCATGCCGTATGGTTTACATTGTTTTCATGCTCATCAAACCATTCAGTGACCACTCGTACTCTGTGGATGTGGGCATTATCATCCTATGGAGGCATAGCCATGGTAGCCAAAATAATGGCCTGCCCATCTGTTTTATACATGACCCTAAGAATGATGGGATGTTAATTGCTTAATTAACTCAGGAACCACACCTGTGTGGAAGCACCTGCATTCAATATACTTTGTATCCCTAATTTACTCAAGTGTTTCAATTATTTTGGCAGTTACCTGTTGTTCCCATGATCCTTTTTACAGAACGTTTTGTTGTATTAGATAGTTTGTATGAAAGTTATTTGTAATCACATTTAATACAAATATTCAAACAAACCCAGAATATTCAATGGATTTTTGCAAAAAGTCCACTATAGTGCTAAAAGACGAAGGTTGTTCGTAATCTTTGGTTATTAAAGACGTAACCATATTGTAATATCTGCTGACACTAGAAAAGCTCCGCTAAAGGTTCCACCATGTCAAGTGTGTAGTCTAGTGCATGAAGGGCACACGGTGCAATAGGTTGGTGTATGTGTGTTTGGTTTTACTATCCTTGTGGAGACCAGAAGTCCTCACAAGGAGTAAAACAATGACAATTCTGACAAGTGGGGACATTTGCCAGCCCCCACAATGAAAAGGGCTATTTTAAGCTTAGGGTTAGAATTAGGGCTAGGGTTAGATTTACAGTTATGGGTTAGGGAAAATAGGATTTTGAATGGGAATCAATCGTTTGTTCCCCACAAGGATAATAAAATGTGGCTGCATGTGAGACTGTGTGTGTGTGTGTGTGTGTGTGTGTGTGTGTGTGTGTGTGTGTGTGTGTGTGTGTGTGTGTGTGTGTGTGTGTGTGTGTGTGTGTGTGCTTGTGTGGATGAGTGAGTCACACTGATGCATAAACAAGACTGGAATTTAAATATGACAGTGAGAGTGTGCATTACTCAACCATTATCATTTTAGTGACTCTTTGAAATATGCTTATCGTATAAACTTGAATTAATTTATTAGGCTAACATAAAGGCCTCTGTATAAATTATTCCCCCCTGCTACACCCAGGGGGGTTACGGCGTGGCAGGTATTGCGGTCACAGGGTGGTTTGGTTTACAGACCCTCCTTAGAGATAGTACCTATACTGGTTGGTATCCAGTCGCCATCATTCCAGTCAGGTAACAGTGTTCTTAAACAGAATAGGTGACCTTTAATTAACTGTGACTTTCAACATTGTTACAATTATGCCCCAGCCGCATGCTTCACTAGGTTTCATTTACCACAGAAACACAATTCTATGGTTGTTTACTATGGAGAGTGATTGAGTGTGTTGTCGGATCCCGATGGCATTACAGTATCTTTAATTTGGAAAGTGTGTGTGTGCGTGTGTGTGTGGCTTGGTGGGTGCGTGTGTGCGAATGTGCGCGCACACGCGTGTGTGTGTAATTCTTAAAGGTGTGTTGGTCTACTACCCACAACATGTTCATGTTTTAGGCTCCACTGCTCATGATCTCTTCCCTTCCTGTTCCGGTTTAATATTTGAAACATTTTCTTCCCTATCTATCTTTCCTCCTACTCCTCCATTTGTTTGAAATGTGTGTAAATGTGAAATGAGGTTGTGTGTGTGTATGTATGTATGTGTGTGTGCGCTTGTATGTTTTAACAAGGAAAGATGGGTCCAAACAGTGATGATTTCACAGATTCAGATATTTCCCCCTGAAGAATACTGAACATCGAAATAGATTCAATTTACCTTTTGTCTTTTTCATATCATAGATAGATGAATTGAGAACTGTAAAGTGCAAAGCCCCTAACACAGAGTCATTTGTACCCAGAAACATCAATTCAGCTCTTTATGTTTGAAAATGTCACATCTTTATTATGTCTCTTCCTCCGTCAGTCATTGCAGTCCCAGAGTGATCCCGGTCAGTCTGATGTGTAAATGTAACTGCCTGTAAGGTGAGCAGCAGACTACAAAATATATTTATGAAAATAAGTTAAAAGTCCAAATGAGCTGAAGTTATGTAAGCTCCAAAACAGAGCAACTTCTGGTTTGGAAGTAGAGAAAGGAATGCAGTTGATGCAGTAAACTCACTCTGTCATAGTACTTCTGACTTCACTGCACTTCGTTCCCTCCCTCACCAACCAAAAGTAGCTGTCTTGGAAGTTAGACACACAAGCCATCACTATGCTTTCATCATTTTGGAGCCTGCAGTGGTTCCACTACCTATGTTCTTTCCTTCCTTCTTCCAACAGCAAAGAAAATCTACTTATTCAATTATGGTGGGAGACAAACGTCTGTGAGATTAACCAACATACTATGTATTCAGAATACAGATCCTCCTCTCATTCAGAAGTTGACTGTTGTTTAGTCTCATGTCTGATATCCTTAATTATAATCACACCCACCCATGACCACTGGTGCTGTTTGTGTGTTTGTGTATTTGTGTATGCGTGTTTGTGTGATCATGCTCCCACTCAACCATAGCAGCCATCTTTCATCTCAACATGTTGAGTTCTAAGGTTGTGTGCGTGTGCGTGTGCGTGCATGCATCGGTGTGTGTGTTCTCATAGTCTTGTTTTGGTAGTTTAGCCGCTGGTGGGACATGATAGGCCGCCTCATCTAATGGTATTACTCCGCCGTGGACAAGCATCCAGCAGCAGCATCATTAAAATAATAACAAGACAGAGTACATGATTAGCCTCTCTATCATCCCTTTGGGTTAAGGGGGGTCTATATGAGAATAAAAGCTTTCTCTATTTCTATTCATATGGTATGCTAGTAATCCTAGAAACTCTCAGTGGCAGTCCTGTTCAAATTAAGTAGCCATTTCAGTAGAGATTCTCATTGAGCATGCTTTTTAGTCCAGGGTTAGGATTAATGTGTTTGGGAAACCTACCCTTTAAAGTGAAGTACTGCTCATGAATTTACTATGTATGGATTATGGATGTGTTATGAAGTTCTTATGTATATTGGTACACTTCAAATGAAGCTATATCCATGTGCAAACCTTGGCTGGTTAATTATCTATGTAAAAATTCTAACACTTAAAGCAGACCAATATCATGTTTCCAGAACATTCAGCTGAAGGACAGAAAGCTACAATACACCATCCCATTATTCGGATTTGCATTGCACCACCATAAGCAATAAGAAATATTCAAAGGAAATTGATACTTGTAACTTGCACGTGAATGACTCAGCTCTCCTCCATCTTCAGAGCTCAGCTACACGTCCCCTGGTGGGAGAGACATGTACTTGACGTTATTGGGTCTCACCTCTCAAGTAGCGTTGTTCATCTGGCTCACAAAGTCTCATCTCATCGTATTGGGACGGCTAAAAACCAGGCTGCATTCTCTTATCATGTATTTTATAAAACCATGAGTGACCATGAAGTTAAAAAAGAGTGAATGAAACAGAGGAATAGTTCTTTGATGTCCGACATAAGGTGGTGTTTAAAAAATAATTGGGATTAATGTGGTGTAGGTTTTAAGAAAAAGTATTTGAGATTAGTTTACGTTCAATCAATCAATCAAATGTATTTATAAAGCCCTTCTTACTTCAGCTGATGTCACAAAGTGCTGTACAGAAACCCAGCCTAAAACCCCAAACAGCAAGCAATGCAGGTGTAGAAGCATGGTGGCTACGAAAAACTCCCTAGAAAGGCCAGAACCTAGGAAGAAACCTAGAGAGGAACCAGGCTATGAGGGGTGGCCAGTCCTCTTCTGGCTGTGCCAGGTGGAGATTATAACAGAACATGGCCAAGATGTTAAAATGTTCATAGATGACCAGCAGGGTCAAATAATAATAATCACAGTGGTTGTAGAGGGTGCAACAGGTCAGCACCTCAGGAGTAAATGTCAGTTGGCTTTTCATAGCTGATCATTCAGAGTATCTCTACCGCTCCTGCTGTCTCTAGAGAGTTGAAAACAGCAGATCTGGGACAGGTAACACGTCCGGTGACCAGGTCAGGGTTCCATAGCCGCAGGCAGAACAGTTGAAACTGGAGCAGCAGCACGACCAGGTGGACTGGGGACAGCAAGGAGTCATTAGGCCAGGTAGTCCTGAGGCATGGTCCTAGGGCGCAGGTCCTCTGAGAGAGAGAAAGAAAGAAAGAAAGAAAGAATTAGAGAGAGCATACTTGAATTCACACAGGACACCGGATAAGACAGGAGAAATACTCCAGATATACAGCAGCATTCATGTTTGACTGATTGACTCTATGGTGAGTCATACTCATAACCTACCGGGTGTAATATCGCTCAAGTTGTACATAATCACATGATGCAAGTGGATATATTGACCAACAGTTAACCCTCCTACAAGTGCAGCAATTGCACCTCTCATTAGCCAGCTAAAGAGACGTTAGAAGTGACAGACTTTGCTGCTGAATACTCTCACACGTGTGTGCACGCAGGCACACACGCACATGCACATACAGTGGGGGAAAAAAGTATTTAGTCAGCCACCAATTGTGCAAGTTCTCTCACTTAAAAAGATGAGAGAGGCCTGTAATTTTCATCATAGGTACACTTCAACTATGACAGACAAAATGAGGAAAAAGAATCCAGAAAATCACATTGTAGAATTTTTTATGAATTTATTTGCAAATTATGCTGGAAAATAAGTATTTGGTCACATACAAACAAGCAAGATTTCTGGCTCTCACAGACCTGTAACTTCTTCTTTAAGAGGCTCCTCTGTCCTCCACTCATTACCTGTATTAATGGCACCTGTTTGAACTTGTTATCAGTATAAAAGACACCTGTCCACAACCTCAAACAGTCACACTCCAAACTCCACTATGGCCAAGACCAAAGAGCTGTCAAAGGACACAAGAAACAAAATTGTAGACCTGCACCAGGTTGGGAAGACTGAATCTGCAATAGGTAAGCAGCTTGGTTTGAAGAAATCAACTGTGGGAGCAATTATTAGGAAATGGAAGACATACAAGACCACTGATAATCTTCCTCGATCTGGGGTTCCACGCAAGATCTCACCCCGTGGGGTCAAAATGATCACAAGAATGGTGAGCAAATATCCCAGAACCACACGGGGGGACCTAGTGAATGACCTGCAGAGAGCTGGGACCAAAGTAACAAAGCCTACCATCAGTAACACACTACGCCGCCAGGGACTCAAATCCTGCAGTGCCAGACGTGTCCCCCTGCTTAAGCCAGTACATGTTCAGGCCCGTCTAAAGTTTGCTAGAGAGCATTTGGATGATCCAGATGAGGATTGGGAGAATGTCAGATGAAACCAAAATAGAACTTTTTGGTAAAAACTCAACTCGTCGTGTTTGGAGGACAAAGAATGCTGAGTTGCATCCAAAGAACACCATACCTACTGTGAAGCATGGGGGTGGAAACATCATGCTTTGGGGCTGTTTTTCTGCAAAGGGACCAGGACTGACTGATCCGTGTAAAGGAAAGAATGAATGGGGCCATGTATCGTGAGATTTTGAGTGAAAACCTCCTTCCATCAGCAAGGGTATTGAAGATGAAACGTGGCTGGGTCTTTCAGCATGACAATGATCCCAAACACACCGCCGGGCAACGAAGGAGTGGCCGTAAGAAGCATTTCAAGGTCCTGGAGTGGCCTAGCCAGTCTCCAGATCTCAACCCCATAGAAAATCTTCGGAGGGAGTTGAAAGTCCATGTTGCCCAGCGACAGCCCCAAAACATCACTGCTCTAGAGGAGATCTGCATGGAGGAATGGGCCAAAATACCAGCAACAGTGTGTGAAAACCTTGTGAAGACTTACAGAAAACGTTTGACCTCTGTCATTGCCAACAAAGGGTATATAACAAAGTATTGAGATAAACTTTTGTTATTGACCAAATACTTATTTTCCACCATAATTTGCAAAAAAATCCTACAATGTGATTTTCTGGATTTCTTTTTCTCATTTCGTCTGTCATGGTTGAAGTGTACCTATGATGACAATTACAGGCCTCTCTCATCTTTTTAAGTTGGAGAACTTGCACAATTGTTGGCTGACTAAATACTTTTTTTCCCCACTGTACAGTGCACACTCGCAAAAAAAAACTTCACACGCATTCTTATCATCATCCCTTAACTCTCACACAGAAATAATGCATTATTCTTTTGTGTGCATTGTCAAAGCATAATCGTTATTTCAAAGGGTCAGAATTGTAATTATTTTCTAATTAACAATAAAACAATGAACAGCTGCACTGGCCTGATATGTGAGAGAGAATGTCTCTGCTGAAACAAGGGTCATTATCAGCACCATCACAGTAAGGGTTTTTTCTCTTTCACTCTCTTGCTTTCTCTCTCTCTTTCTATCTCTCTGCAGACTGAGACCCATGGTGACACAGGCCATTTTTTTATTTTCAATGTCTACCTCAGCTGGATAGAAATTGGTGTTGCAACAAAGAGCTCAGAAACTCACTCAGACAACATTGCCCAGTCTGGCCAGAGCTGTATTTTCCCAACTACAAAAACCCTGTATGCAAAATGTTTAAAGCAGACTTATAATATATTTTTAAATTATCACTGTATGTCTAATAAATTATTGTGTGTGTTTATTTCATGAAAATATCTCAAAATATATTAATGTGGGATTGTTGATACAATTTTCAATATATTTATATAGAGTACACAGCCCTGATTGATGAATAGGATTTTATAGCCTACCCAACTTAACATTCAAAGTAGGAGGATACATATGCAAATAAATAATGACTGGTCATTGGTCAAAATAATCATACCATAATCAGATTGTGATGTCATGCTGTGGGTCCAAACGCTCCATCCCACCTGAAAAGGCTGAAATTCCAGGCAAAAAATTATAATATATATTTATATTACACTAACAGGGAATTATCATAATTTCATAGTGTTATTTCAACCTCATAGTGGGGAAATATCATTACAAAAACAGGACAATCACGTTTTTGACTGCACTGCCTCTTTAAAAAGGGTGTGAATGCTAAAATATGTTTATCCTAACTTGAATACAGCAGATAAAATGTGCAGGTCATGAAGAATTTATTTACCTGACTCAGTAGGGCAAAGGGCAGTCTAGCAAGTCTGAAAGTGTGTTATTGAGTTCTAGTGAAGCAATAAAGACAATACCAAAAGTCAAAAGAATGTATTCATTTTATTCTTCCTAGAAAACCAAACCTCTGTCTCTGTCACAAGGCTTGGTGTAGTTGGTACAAAAGAGTCAGGCGCAGGACAGCAGGGATGAGCAACACAACGTAGTTTACTCAAAATATACAAAGTATTAACAAATACCAAGCCCACCAAATGGACTGACATAATAGTAGAACAATAACACACAACAAACATGCGGAAAACAGAAGGTTAAATAATGATTATGTAATTGGGGAATTGAAACCAGGTGTGTATAAAACAAAGACAGAACCAATGGAAAATGAAAAGTGGATCGGCGATGGCTAGAAAGCCGGCGATGTCGACTGCTGAACGCCACCCGAACAAGGAGAGGGACCGACTTCGGCGGAAGTCGTGAGTCTCTCAGACGTTCATCTTTATTGTGATCTCCTCCTTCGTCCTCCTTCAATCCTTCAATAAAAATCCTACTTTGTCTGAGCATCTGCCTCTGACTCCAGAGGTTGGAAGTTTGAGTCTAGCAATAGATAGCAAGTTGTTTTGGAGATTTTTGTTCAAAGCCTATCCCAAACCTTAACCCTTAGCGTAACCATTCGGAGTTAATGCCTGACCTTAAGATTTTGGAGTTAATTTATATTTAATGCCTAAACTTAATCTTTAACATTTTGGAATTTGACGTTTGCAACAACTTTGAAATTTGACGTTTGAGAAACATGGATGAACGTCCAATTCTGACGTAAGACTTTGAGAGCTAGTTGTTTTTTTTTCTGTTTAGTATTACATACAAATTATTGTAGTCTTTTCCTATAGTTTGTGCTATATTTGCAGAATTGTCAGAAGTTCAATTTACTAATCTGATATCCGCCTGAGTTTGTTTTGGTAGGTAGTCCTTATTAATTTCAAAGTTTGTGGAGTGTGGCAGTCTGCTTATCTTCCCGCAGCCCACTTGCGAGGAATCACATTTTAAGCTGTCCTCTCTTTTTGATCATAAAGTTTGCTTTATGTAAAAAAATATATTAATCCACAAGCCTGACAATTTACTTAGCAGAAATATCCACTCGACCAAAACCAGGCTAGTAAGCAGCTGTTGATGCAACTGACAACACCGAACAAAGGTTCTTATAGAAAATGGCTTCACAAATTAAAAGTGATTTCCTAAAATCATCCACATTGATTACAGCATAAATCTTCACTCTGTCCAATAAACAAGTCTTCGTCCAGAGGTAAAGGAGTCTTAAGTGCGGGAGCGTGGCGCAGCAGTAGTGCTGCAATCTACCAAGCACATCTTTTCCATGGGTGACATGGGTTTCAATTCCACCCCTGACACTTACCAACTTTCTTCCATCTACAACTGTACTACATTCTCAACTGTTGGAATGAAAGAATAAAATACCTAGGGAGGATGAGGATTTAAAAAAGTACTGTAGCTTCTGCTACTTACAAGGTGCTCTGTGTTGTTCAGAAAGTAGCTTCTTCTGTATCATGAAACAAATAACAGTTCCTGTTAAAGTTTCACTTAACTGCCAGATCCATGTTTGATGTAGAGTGATTTGTTCTGAGAATTCTCTACGTGTCTGTAAGCGACAGTGCTATTATGTTGAACCGGTACAGAACTGTTTATTGTGAAGCGACATTTCCTTGATGAAATGTAATCAAACAAGAAACCCCTTCTGTCAATAGTACCATTCGCCAAATTCATTATAATGTCTTCCAATAGTTGATGAGCCCACAGGACATAGCAAGCATTTACATGTTAGTGCCTCTAGGCTAAACTTATGCAGTCAGCCCTCTGAGTTCTAGTGCCAGAGGACAAACAGAAAGCCAACATCAAGTCAAGAAGACATTTGGCTCGGCATACCATAGAGCTACTCTTCTCATTGAAAAAACAACAGTATATACAGTAGCGAGGCTACATACAGTAGCGAGGCTGTAAAAGTAGCGAGGCTATAAAAGTAGCGAGGCTACATACAGACACCGGTTTGTCGGAAGGATTGAGGTAGTATATGTACATGTAGTTATGGTTAAAGGGTTAAAGTGACTATGCATATATGATGAACAGAGAGTAGCAGTAGCGTAAAAAAAGGGGTTGGCGGGTGGTGGGACACAATGCAGATAGATAGCCCGGTTAGCCAATGTGGGGGAGCACTGGTTGGTCGGTCCAATTGAGGTAGTATGTACATGAAAGTATAGTTAAAGTGACTATGCATATACAGTGGGGAAAAAAAAAGTATTTAGTCAGCCACCAATTGTGCAAGTTCTCTCACTTAAAAAGATGAGAGAGGCCTGTAATTTTCATCATAGGTACACTTCAACTATGACAGACAAAATGAGGAAAAGAAATCCAGAAAATCACATTGTAGGATTTTTAATGAATTTATTTGCAAATTATGGTGGAAAATAAGTATTTGGTCACATACAAACAAGCAAGATTTCTGGCTCTCACAGACCTGTAACTTCTTCTTTAAGAGGCTCCTCTGTCCTCCACTCGTTACCTGTATTAATGGCACCTGTTTGAACTTGTTATCAGTATAAAGACACCTGTCCACAACCTCATACAGTCACACTCCAAACTCCACTATGGCCAAGACCAAAGAGCTGTCAAAGGACACCAGAAACAAAATTGTAGACCTGCACCAGGTTGGGAAGACTGAATCTGCAATAGGTAAGCAGCTTGGTTTGAAGAAATCAACTGTGGGAGCAATTATTAGGAAATGGAAGACATACAAGACCACTGATAATTTTCCTCGATCTGGGGCTCCACGCAAGATCTCACACCGTGGGGTCAAAATGATCACAAGAACGGTGAGCAAAAATCCCAGAACCACACGGGGGGACCTAGTGAATGACCTGCAGAGAGCTGGGACCAAAGTAACAAAGCCTACCATCAGTAACACACTACGCCGCCAGGGACTCAAATCCTGCAGTGCCAGACGTGTCCCCCTGCTTAAGCCAGTACATGTTCAGGCCCGTCTAAAGTTTGCTAGAGAGCATTTGGATGATCCAGATGAAGATTGGGAGAATGTCAGATGAAACCAAAATAGAACTTTTTGGTAAAAACTCAACTCGTCGTGTTTGGAGGACAAAGAATGCTGAGTTGCATCCAAAGAACACCATACCTACTGTGAAGCATGGGGGTGGAAACATCATGCTTTGGGGCTGTTTTTCTGCAAAGGGACCAGGACGACTGATCCGTGTAAAGGAAAGAATGAATGGGGCCATGTATCGTGAGATTTTGAGTGAATATTTTTCCTCATTTTGTCTGTCATAGTTGAAGTGTACCTATGATGAAAATTACAGGCCTCTCTCATCTTTTTAAGTGAGAGAACTTGCACAATTGGTGGCTGACTAAATACTTTTTTCCCCACTGTATGATAAATATGATAAACAGAAAGTAGCAGCCATTTGATTACCAGTTCAGGAGTCTTATGGCTTGGGGGTAAAAACTGTTGAGAAGCCTTTTTGTCCTAGACTTGGCACTCCGGTACCGCTTGCCATGCGGTAGTAAAGAGAACAGTCTATGACTGGGGTGGCTAGGGTCTTTGACAATTTTTAGGGCCTTCCCCTGACACCGCCTGGTGTAGAGGTCCAGGATGGCAGGCAGCTTAGCCCCAGTGATGTATTGGGCCGTACGCACTACCCTCTGTAGTGCCTTGCGGTCAGAGGCGGAGCAATTGCCGTACCAGGCAGTGATGCAACCAGTCAGGATGCTCTCGATGTTGCAGCTGTAGAAACTTTTGAGGATCTCAGGACCCGTGCCAAATCTTTTTAGTCTCCTGAGGTGGAATAGGCTTTGTCGTGCCCTCTTCACGACTGTCTTGGTGTGTTTGGACCATTCTAGCTTGTTGTTGATGTGGACACCAAGGAACTTGAAGCACTCAACCTGCTCCACTACAGCCCTGTTGATGAGAATGGTGGCGTGCTCGGTCCTCCTTTTCCTGTAGTCCACAATCATTTCCTTAGTCTTGGTTACGTTGAGGGAGAGGTTGTTGTCCAGGCACCACAAGGCCAGGTCTCTGACCTCCTCACTGTAGGCTGTCTCGTCATTGTCGGTGATCAGGCCTACCACTGTTGTGTCGTCTGCAAACTTAATGATGGTGTTGGAGTCGTGCCTGGCCATGCAGTCGTGGGTGAACAGGGAGTACAAGAGGGGACTGAGCACGCACCCCTGGGGAGCTCCAGTGTTGAGGATCAGCATGGCAGATGTGTTGCTACCTACCCTAACCACCTGGGGGTGGCCCGTCAGGAAGTCCAGGATCCAGTTGCAGAGGGAGGTGTTTAGTCCCAGGATCCTTAGCTTAGTGATGAGCTTTGAGGGTACTATGGTGTTGAACGCTAAACTGTAGTCAATGAATAGCATTCTCACATAAGTGTTCCTTTCGTCCAGGTGTTGATCTGTTTGGGCGGTATGCAAATTGGAGGAGGTCTAGGGTTTCTGGGATAATGTTGTTGATGTGAGCCATGACCAGCCTTTCAAAGCACTTCATGGCTACGGACGTGAGTGCTACGGGTCTGTAGTCGTTTAGGCAGGTTGCCTTTGTGTTCTTGGGCACAGGGACAATGGTGGTCTGCTTGAAGCATGTTGGTATTATAGACTCAATCAGGGACATGTTGAAAATGTCAGTGAAGACACCTGCCAGTTGGTCAGCACATGCCCAGAGCACACGTCCTGGTAATCCGTCTGGCCCTGCAGCCTTGTGTATGTTGACTTGTTTAAAGGTCTTACTCACGTCGGCTACGGAGAGCGTGATCACACAGTCGTCTGGAACAGCTGATGCTCTCATGCATGCCTCAGTGTTGCTTGCCTCGAAGCGAGCATAGAAGTGATTTAGCTCATCTGGTAGGCTCGTGTCACTGGGCAGCTCTCGGCTGTGCTTCGCTTTGTAGTCTGTAATAGTTTGCAAGCCCTGCCACATAAGACGAGCGTCAGAGCCGGTGTAGTATGATTCAATCTTAGCCCTGTATTGACGCTTTGCCTGTTTGATGGTTCATCACAGGGCATAGCAGGATTTCTTGTAAGCTTCCGGGTTAGAGTCCCGCATTTTGAAAGCGGCAGCTCTACCCTTTAGCTCAGTGCGAATGTTGCTTGTAATCCATGGTTTCTGGTTGGGGTAATATGCATTACAGTCACTGTGGGGACGACGTCCTCGATGCACTTATTGATAAAGCCAGTGACTGATGTGGTGTACTCCTCAATGCCATCGGAGGAATCCCGGAGCATGTTCCAGTCTGTGATAGCAAAACAGACCTGTAGTTTAGCGTCTGCTTCATCTGACCACTTTTTTATAAACCGAGTCACTGGTGCTTCCTGCTTTAATATTTGCTTGTAAGCAGGAATCAGGATAGAATTATGGTCGGATTTACCAAATGGAGGGCGAGGGAGAGCTTTGTACGCGTCTCTGTGTGTAGAGTACAGGTGATATAGATTTTTTTTTCCCTCTGGTTGCACATTTAACATGTTGATGGAGATTTGGTAGAACTGAATTAAGTTTCCCTGCATTAAAGTCTCCGGCCACTAGGAGCGCCGCCTCTGGGTGAGTGGTTTCCTGTTTCCTGACTGAGTGCGGTCTTAGTGCCAGCATCTGTCTGTGGTGGTAAATAAACAGCCACGAAAAGTATAGCTGAAAACTCTCTAGGCAAGTTGTGTGGCCTGCAATATATCACAATATACTCTACTTCGGGCGAGCAAAATCTAGAGACTTCCTTAGATTTCGTGCACCAGCTGTTGTTTACAAATATGCACAGACCCTCATCTTACCGGAGTGTGCTGTTCTATCTTGCCGGTGCAGCGTATATCACGCTAGCTGAATATCCATGTCGTCATTCAGCCACGATTCCGTGAAACATAGGATGTTGCAGTTTTTAATGTCTCGTTGGTAGGATATTCGTAATCTTATCTCGTCTAATTTATTGTCTAATGATTGCACGTTGGCGAGTAGTATTGATGGTAACGGCAGCTTTCCCAATCGCCTCCTCCGGGTCCTGACCAGGCATCCGGCTCTTTTGCCCCTGTACCTGCGTCGCTTCTTCTTGCGAATAACTGGGATGTCGGCCCTGCCGGGTGTTTTGAGAATATCATGTGCGTCTTGCTTGTTGTTGAAAAAATCTTTGTCTAATCCGAGGTGAGTGATCGCTGTCCTGATATCCAGAAGCTCTTTTCTGCCGTAAGATACGGTTGCAGAAACATTGTGTACAAAAAAAAAAGTTACAAATAATGCGAAAAAAAACACATAATAGTGACAATTGGTTAGACGCCCGTAAAACAGCTGCCATTTCTTCTGGGGACATTTCAATAGTTTGCAATAACTAAAATGTACTGAATAAGACTCATATTACTTTAAATATTTTATCCAGATTATAGCAGCGATGCAGAGAAGCATATACAGTTACAGTCAAAAGTCAGGACACACCTGCTCATTCAAGGATTTTTCTTTATTTTTTATATTTTCTACATTGTAGAATAATAGTGAAGACAACAAAACTATGAAATAACACATATGGAATCATGTAGTAACCAAAAAAGTGTTAAACAAATCAAAATATATTTTATATTTGAGATGCTTCAAAGTAGCCAGCCTTTGCCTTGATGACAGCTTTGCACACACTTGTCATTCGCTCAACCAGCTTCATGAGGTAGTCACCTGGAATGCATTTCAATTAACAGGTGTGCCTTGTTAAAAGTTAATTTCTGGAATTTCTTCCCTTTCTTAATGCGTTTGAGCCAATGAGTTATGTTGTGACAAGGTAGGGGTGGTATACAGAAGATAGCCATATTTGGTAAAAGACCAAGTCCATATTTTGGCAAGAACAGCTCAAATTAGCAAAGAGAAATGTGACTCACCACCTGGATTCCGTCATACAGTATGTAGCAAAATTTGAAATTGTGGTTTTTACATTGGATAAAAGTAGAGACTCAGAGCTACAAAATTGTATATCATATACTGCATTTTTGAATGGGAAAGTAATTCTGCTTTGAATGTAAACTCACTTTTGAGAAAATGGCCTTTGAATGTTTTGGTATCTAGTGACGAGCTCTTCTTTGTCTACACCCATTCAGCATCGTTCACAAGCTTTAGCCCTACCCATCTCGTTTCGCTCTCGGAGCATTCAAAGCGCACTCTTGACGCTCTGGCCGGTGATTTGTTTACTTTTGGATAACATGAAAACAGCCTAACCAGCTCTGCTGGCAACAATTTCATAAAAAAAATTTGCAGACGTTTACTGACACCGGCCGTATTTATTTTAGATTTTTATTTAACCTTTATTTAACTAGGCAAGTCAGTTAAGAACAAATTCTTATTTACAATCACGGCCTAGAAACAGTGAGTTAAGCAAAAGTGTACAACACCCGTTGCAGTTAAGACATGTAGCTAGTTAGGTAAACAATGAATCTAGCTAGGTAAACAACATGTAAGATCACACACGACATGTACCGTTAGCTAACGAGCCAGCCAGCTAACGTTAGCTAGTTAAATAACAATGAAAACAGTGCCAGATCATGTCATTACTACCCTGCATGAATATGCTGGGAGCTAACCAACCCAATGTTAGCTAGCTAACATTAGACTCTAACAAGAAAAGCAAACTGCTCTGGGATACGAATAATAACGTCAGCTAGGGAGCCAGCCAGCTAACGTTAGCTAGCTAGCTTACAGTACACTTTAGCTTGAAATGAAACCACTTTGTCAAAATTAGAAACGTGTAATATCTGAAAATTTTGCTATTGTATTTACCATATATGGAGACAAACCTTTTACCTTATCATAAGTAGACATAATTGAAAATGATTAAATCCTTCCAATATAGTTTTTTTAATAAAATGTAGTAACAAATTGAACTTTAATTATATGAGTTGACTCTTAACATGGGAAGATTTCACTGAACAACAAAAGAAAGGGAATATTGAATGATCCCCAATGATCCATCGCATCTCCCAAAAACGTTTTCAACATACATCTGTAAAAGGGTAGTCTAGAAACTAAAGCTTTGGTTGTCTTCCTTTCAGGCTTCTATGTCTTCTCCCTGGACCTCCTCAACGTCCACCTCTTGAACATCAGACTCTGAGGCCAGATCTTCACTGTCACTTTCCAACCTTGTTGAGGATTGCTCGTTGTCAGGCTCAAAAAGCCTCAAATTTGCCCAGATGGCCACCAATTTTTCAACCCTTGTATTGGTCAGCCTGCTGCATGCTTCGGTGTGTGTGTGTTCCCAAACAAGGACCAGTTGCGCTCTGAGGCGGCTGATGTTGGTGGGATTTGGAGAATGATGGAGGCAACAGGGAAAAGATCCACAAAGTCCCTTCCACCAGGTGGCTGATGAGATATGTTGGCACGACTGCTATATTGTATCTCCATCCCAAAGCCCTTGCATGGAAGTGCACTTTGCCAGACTGCCAAAAACCTTGACCTCATCCAGGCCAAGGTGGCGAGACTCTAGGCCTTGTTGGTCTCTGCAGCAGACAGGATGCTCTTGCCAGCATACTTGGGGTCCAAATTGTACGCTGCGGCGTATATGGACTTCAGGCAGAAGTCTTCAAGCTTTTTGATGTATTTCAGAACTACAGTTTCCTCTGCTAGGAGCAACAGGGAAGTGGGCAAGGCAGTACGGATTTCGTCTCTTACATCTGCAAGCAGAGTCTGAACATCAGGCAGGATGGCATTGTCTCCCTCAATCTGTGCAATGGCTACTGCTACAGGTTTCAAGAGTTTCAGGCTGTGTTACATCTGGTCCTGCCACGCCCTCTACTGCTCATCCTGTGTGTCCTTGACCTGCCGCCACTCCCCCAGTGCTCTCCCTCTCCCGCTCCATGTGTGTGATTGTGTGGGCGGAGACAGGTGTGCTGGAGTCAGAGCAGATCCCCACTAGCTGCAACCTGTTCCATAATCAAGACCTCTACAATACTCAGTCCTGCCACTTCCACACTGCCAATTCGTAATCTCTGCTCATTCTGCCTGCTCTGACTCTGGTCCCTGTCTCCAGTCCCACATCTCCTCATCCTGCTACTCTGCCCTGGATTCCCCACTCTACTGCTCCCTTGGATTCCACTCCGGACCTGCTTACCCTGTCCCAACCCTTCTCATTCCAGCCTCAGCCTGCGCAACTGGTTTCCTGCAACCCGTCCAAGCTTCCCCTGGCCTGCACTCCATCTTCTCCGTGTTTCAATAAATACCTTGGTTACTTCCTCCCAGTCTCCTCGTCTGAGTCTGCTCTTGGGTTTCCCTGTTCCGCTCCGCGTAACAGGCTGCTTACCACTCTCTCCCAAAATACATCATGCAGGAGGATCCTCTTGATGGGGCTGTCCATATCGACACTGTGATATGGACATTTCTTGGAGAAACTTCTTCCCCTCGAGGAGACTGTCAAACATGATGAACACCACCCCAACGGTTGTTACCGGGAAGCTTCAATGTGTTGCTCTAATTCTCTCACTTTGCTTGGTGAGGTAGATTGCTGCTATAACTTGATGACCCTTCACATGCCTAACCATGTCCTTGGCTCTCTTGTAGAGTGTATCCATTGTTTTCAGTGCCATGATGTCCTTGAGGAGCAGATTCAATGCTTGAGCAGCACAGCCAATGGGTGTGATGTGAGGGTAGGACTCGTCCACTTTAGACCAAGCAGCCTTCATGTTCACAGCATTGTCTATCACCAGTGCAAATACCTTCTGTGGTCCAAGGTCATTGATGACTGCCTTCAGCTCATCTGCAATGTAGAGACTGGTGTGACTGTTGTCCCTTGTGCTCTTGTAGAATACTAGTTGAGGGGTGGAGATGATGTAGTTAATTATTCCTTGCCCACAAACATTTGACCACCCATCAGAGATGATTACAATACAGTCTGCTTTCTCTATGATTTGCTTGACCTTCACTTGAACTCTGTTGAACTCTGCAACCAGCAAATGAGTAGATAAAGCATATCTGGGGTGTATGCTGGGCGAAGAACATTCAGAAATCTCTTCCAATACACTTAGCCTGTGAGCATCAGAGGTGAACCAGTTGCATACCCAGCTCGAGCAAGACATTCATCAGCATTTCTCTGACTACGTTCCTCCAATGAGTCAAAAACAATTCTGATGCCAGAACGACCATGAGCTGTTGCTATCGATAAGGTGTCTGATTCATCAATTTCACCTCGAATAGAAGTAGAGGTTGCTTGTTGTGAGCGCTGAGGGAACTTTATGCACTTGGCCAGATGATTCTGCATCTTTGTTGCATTCTTCACATATGATTTTGTACAGTATTTGCAAATGTACACAGCTTTTCCTTCTACATTAGCTGCAGTGAAATGTCTCCACACATCAGATAGCGCCTGTGGCATTTTCCAGTAAAGATGAGAAAAAAATACAAATGTAATTCCATTTACAATACAATTCCAAATGTATTTATAAAGCCCTTCTTACATCAGCTGTACAGAAACCCAGTTTAAAACCCCAAACAGCAAGCAAGTGTAGAAGCACGGTGGCTACAAAAAACTTCCTAGAAAGGCCAGAACCTAGGAAGAAACCTAGAGAGGAACCAGGCTATGAGGGGTGGCCAGTCCTCTTCTGGCTGTGCCAGGTGGAGATTATAACAGAACATGGCCAAGATGTTAAAATGTTCATAGATGACTATCAGGGTCAAATAATAATAATCACAGTGGTTGTCGAGAGTGCAACAGGTCAGCACCTCAGGAATAAATGTCAGCTAGCTTTTCATAGCCGATCATTCAGAGTATCTCTACCGCTCCTGCTGTCTCTAGACAGTTAAAAACAGCAGGTCTGGGACAGGTAGCATGTCCGGTGACCAGGTCAGGGTTCCATAGCCGGAGAAGCAGCACGGCCAGGTGGACTGGGGACAGCAAGGAGTCATCAGGCCAGGTATTACTGAGCCATGGTCCTAGGGCTCAGGTCCTGAGAGAGAGAGAGAGAGAGAGAGAGAGAGAGAGAGAGAGAGAGAGCATACTTAAATTCACACAGGACACCGGATAAGACAGGAGAAATACTCCAGATAACAGACTGACCCTAGCTCCCCGACACATAAACTACTGCAGCATAAATACTGGAGGCTGAGACAGGACGGGTCAGGAGACACTGTGGCCCCGTCCGACGATACCCCCGGACGGGGCCAAACAGGCAGGATATAATCCCACCCACTTTGCCAAAGCACAGCCCCCACACCACTAGAGGGATATCTTCAACCACCAACTTACCATCCTGAGACAAGGCCGAGTATAACCCACAAAGATCTCCGCCACGGCACAACCCAAGGGGGGGCGCCAACCACGACAGGAAAATCACATCAGTGACTCAACCCACTCAAGCGACGCACGAAGAGCACCAGTAAGCCAGTGACTCAGCCCCTGTAATAGGGTTAGAGGCAGAGAATCCCAGTGGAGAGAGGGGAACCGGCCAGGCAGAGACAGCAAGGGTGGTTCGTTGCTCCAGTGCCTTTCCATTCACCTTCACACTCCTGGGCCAGACTACACTCAAACATAGGACCTACTGGGGTGAGTCTTCAATAAAGACTTAAAAGGTTGAGACCGAGTCCGCGTCTCTCACATGGATAGGCAGTCCATTCCATAAAAATTGAGCTCTATAGGAGAAAGCCCTGCCTCCAGCTGTTTGCTTAGAAATTCTAGGGACAGTAAGGAGGCCTGCGTCTTGTGACCGTAGCATACGTGTAGGTATGTACGGCAGGACCAAAACGGAAAGATAGGTAAGAGCAAGCCCATGTAATGCTTTGTAGGTTAGCAGTAAAACCTTGAAGTAAGCCCTTGCCTTAACAGGACGCCAGTGTAGAGAGGCTAGCACTGGAGTAATAAGATAAACATTTTTGGTTCTAGTCAAGATGATTCTAGCAGCTGTGTTTAGCACTAACTGAAGTTGATTTAGTGCTTTATCCGGGTAGCCGGAAAGTAGAGCATTGCAGTAGTCTAACCTAAAAAGCATGGATATATTTTTCTGCATCATTTTTGGACAGAAACTTTCTGATTTTTGCAATGTTACGTAGATGGAAAAAAGCTGTCCTTGAAACAGTGTTCGTCAAAAGAGAGGTCAGGGTCCAGAGTAACGCTGAGGTCCTTCACAGTTTTATTTGAGACGACTGTACAACCATCAAGATTGTCAGATTCAACAGAATATCTCTTTTTCTTGGGAACTAGAACAGTTTTGGTGCTTCTCCATGTTTATCTGAAATGTACAGCTGTGTGTCATCAGTGAAAGTTAACATTATGTTTCCGAATGACATCACCAAGAGGTAAAATATATAGTGAAAACAATAGTGGTCCTAAAACGGAGCCTTGAGGAACACCAAAATGTACAGTTTATTTGTCAGAGGACAAACCATCCACAGAGACAAGCTGATATCTTTCCGACAGACAAGATCTAAACCAGACCAGAACTTTTCTGTGTAGACCAATTTGGGTTTCCAATCTCTCCAAAAGAATGTTGTGATCGATGGTATCAAAAGCAGCACTAAGGTCTAGGAGCAAGAGGACAGATGCAGAGCCTCGGTCTGACGCCATTAACCTCTCAGGGATTGCTGGGGCGCTAGCGCCCCAATCCCGACACTACCAGGTGAAATGCAAGGCGCCAAATTCAAAATCCAAAAGTTGAATTATTAAACATCCACCAATATACAAGTGTTCCATACTCATCAAAAGCTCTGTTTCTTGGCAATATCACAGCGTTGTCAGATTTCAAAAAGGCTTTACGGCGAAAGCAGCACATTTGATTGTTTGAGGGTAGCACCTCACATATTTTTCCCATAGCCATGAATCCATTAGCCTTCATGGCACACACATAACACATTTCACAGCGAAAACAAATCAATTACCTTTTGAAGAACTTCTGCTGAGGTCATCCTAAGTGTCCAACGAAGACAATCCATGGTTCTTTTGTTAGAAAAAGTAATGTATTTTATCCATAAATCTCCATTTGGTTGTGGCGTTATAATCAGAAACGACAGCCACCACTCCTCCATTGAAACGTGACGAGAACTCGTTCATCTTATACCTATAAACTTGTCCAAGAACAATCAAACAGTTTTAAATGTATCCTTAGGAACACTTTTACGTATATTTACTATTATAAATCAACCGGAATATAAACTGATCAATAAAGACGGTAAAAAAGACACTGCGCGCCTTGTCGGGAGCGCGCGCTGGGTACTGTTGACATAAAAAGTACACTTCCTGGTTTGCTCTTCTTCTCTGGTCTAATTCATCCAAAATGAAAATTTACACTGTCTCGAGACTGTTGACATCTAAAGGAAGCGATGGGTACTGCATTCATATGCCCTTATATGGGTATTTTCATGAGGGAGGGGTTCCAAATGAGCAATGTGTCAAAATCACTTTTTCCAGGACAGAAATTCCTCGGGGTTTCGCCTGCCATATGCGTTCTGTTTCACTCACAGACAAATGGTTAACACTTTTGGAAAATTCATAGTGTTTCCTATCCAATGGTACTAAATATGTGCATATCCTATTTTCTGGGCCTGAATGGGAGGCATTTTACTTTGGGCACGCCAGGCTCTCCAAAACCGACCCCTCAGCTGCCACTCCCTAACAAGTTAAACTTGCAGACAATATCCATGAAACCCTGCATGAAAATGTCAGAAAATGTATGCATTCACTATTGTCAGTTGCTCTGGATATGAGCGTCTACTAAATGACTAAAATGTAGTGTGCTCTGTATGCAGTATAATGCACAGTCAGTGACCAGTTTATTTGGTACACCGAAAATGGTTCGCTCTTACAGACGGTGCGTCACATGCCTTGCTACAAGTGGACAACTGCGTGTCGAACATCTCATTCCAAAAGCATGGGCATTAATATGTAGTTGGTCCCCCCCTTTGCTGCTATAACAATCTCCACTCTTCTGGGAAGGCTTTCATCTAAATGTTGGAGCATTGCTGCAGGGACTTGTTTCCATTCAGCCACAAGAGCATTAGTGAGGTCGGGCACTGATGTTGGACGATTAGGCCTGTCTCACAGTTGGTGTTCCAATTCATCCCATAGGTGTTGGATGGGGTTGATGTCAGGGCTCTTTACAGGCCAGTCAAGTTCTTCCACACCAATCTCGACAAACCATTTCTATATGGACCTCGCTTTGTGGACGGAGCCATTGTCATGCTGAAACAGGAAAGGGCCTTCCCCAAACTATTGCCTTTACAGTTGACACTATGCACTGGGGCAGGTAGTGTTCTCCTGGCATCCGCCAATCCCAATTTCGTCCATCGGGCTGCCAGATGGTAAAGCGTGATTCATCACTCTAGAGAACGCATTTCCACTGCTCTAGAGTCCATTGGCGTCGAGCTTTACACCAATCTAGCTCGGCCATGGAAACCCATTTCATTAAGCTCCCGACGAACAGTTCTTGTGTTGACGTTGCTTCTAGAGGCAGTTTGGAACTTGGTAATGAGTGTTGCAACCGAGGACAGAAGACTTTTATCCGCTACGCACTTTCTATGAGCTTGTGTGGCCTACCACTTCACGGCTGAGCCGTTGTTGCTCCTAGACGTTTCCACTTCACTATAACAGCACTTACAGTTGACCGGGGCAGCTCTAGCAGGGCAGAAACTTTACAAACTTACTTGTTGGAAAAGTGGCATCCTAAGACGGTGCCACATTGAATGTCACTGAGCTCTTCGGTAAGGCCAGTCTACTGCCAATGTTTGTCTTTGGAGATTGTATGGCTGTGTGCGCAATTTAATCACCTGTCAGCAATGGGTGTGGCTGAATCCACTAATTTGAAGGGGTGTCCACAGACTTATTATATATATATATAATGTGTGTGTGTATATAAAGGAGGCAGGCATGTTCCAGTATCTCAGTGGGCCTCCTGAGCTACATGTTCCAGTGGGCCTCCTGAGCTTTTCACGCACGACAATATCTAGGGTTTACAGAGAATGGTGCGAAAAAAAGTATTGACTGGTGTCAACTGTACAGGCTGGTGGCGGTGGTGTAGATGTCATGGTGTGGGTAATGTTTTCCTGGCACATGTTAGGCCCCTTGATACCAATTGAGCAATGTTTCCATGTCCCAAATAATTCAGGCTGTTCTGGAGGCAAAGGGGGGTTTGACCTGGAATTAGATGGGTGTACCTAATAAACTGAGTGTATGCTACATTAGTATACAGTATGGTGAGTAGAATGTAATAGTTGAATATCAGTGTGCTGTAAGTGGTACGTTAACAAGGGCACTGCATAAACAATGCTATTTGGCATATTTGATTGAATCCATCATGCTCTGTGTTTTGTTTTTACAAATCCGAAAACAGGAAAAAGGTGTAGCATTTGTACTGTGCTTTGACTGGTGTGCTGAGCCAGCAGAATCTGTCCATGCAGGAGTTCTCAGTATTGTGGTTTCAATTGCTGCTTGCTGTGTTTGATCTCTTTTATCTTCTTGAAGAACAGAGACTATGATGTGTGTCTGTGTGTGCGCAACTGCGTATGTCTGTGTGCTTGGGTGAGACAAATATTCTATATTCAGAGAATCAGTATGTGTGTGTGTGTGTGTGTGCATGTGTTTGTGTGTGTGTGGGGAGGGTGTGTGTGTACGTGCGTGTGTGCTTGGCTGAGCAAATATTATATTTTCAGAGTATCAGAGCGAGAGAGACAATGCTTATAATTGCTTTTAATGTGTGCTTAGTTAAAGTATAGGCGCCTTATATCTGGAATTGTGAAAATGTTTCATTTGATTGATCACGAGTGGTGATTTCATCAGCAATCAATCTATTTGCATTTCTATACCAGGTTTATGCCATTTTGTTGTCCACACTGTTCATTTTCATTGACTTATTTATTTAACCTTTATTTAACTAGGGAAGTCAGTTAAGAACAAATTCTTATTTACAATGACGGCCTGTTAAAATGAAGTGCTTTGTAACACCAAAACTAGTGGTAACTGAGCTGCCATCAACATGTAGGAAACAAAACCCAAATTCTGCTGGAGTATTGAAACACAATATTGAATCACCCTGAAATGTTTTGAAACAGTGCATGGTGTGTTGTAACACCACCGCGGGCAGATTGGCCATCTGGTAATTCTGTCAAATGCCAGATGGGCAGGACCATTTTATAGTGGAGTGGGCTGGTCGAAATTGACACACACCCCAATATTTTTTTTATATATATGAAAATAAAACAATTAATGAACCAACAATCTAACATCAGCCTTTGGCTGATCAGTGGGCAAGATGGTTTTCTGATAGGATGAACTGAGGTCACGTAACCTCACGTTTAAATTCAAACGCGGCATCAGCAAAAAGACCTGAGGGGTATCTTACGAAGCAGATTTGAGGAGTTAGACAGGTATTGTAACTTTGGTCACAAGCAATGCAGGTGTAAAAGCACGGTGGCTAGGAAAAACTCCCTAGAAAGGCCAAAACCTAGGAAGAAACTTAGAGAGGAACCAGGCTGTGAGGGGTGGCCAGTCCTCTTCTGGCTGTGCCGGGTGCTGATTATAACAGAACATGGATATAACAGAACATGGACAAGAAAAATATTACTGAGCCATGAGTTGAGCACCAATGAAATCAGATTCCCTCCCTCTTGCAAAGATTGTGTCATCATCCCCTTCATTTGAGGAAGACGACTGATTGAATATTTTATTAATCAAATGTTTTTGTGAGTAAAAAAAAAAAATAGTAATGTTAAAATACTATATATCACATTACAGTTAGTAATGACAGAATGCATTTTAAACTTCACGTACACTAACACTTTTGTATGACAATCAAATTATTTCATCAATAGGAGTGGGAAGAGTTGCTTGAAGTTGTGCATTGATAAGCACACCAAAGTATGCATTAACGATAAGCAATAAAATAAAGATGGCACTTTAGCCTATTTCACACCATAGCCTGCTGAATTTGCAAAATAACTTTTCTTCCATTTTGATTTGAGCTCAAATGAAAATGTGGCACTGACTCTGGACTGATGTTTCAGCATTGTCTCATTGAAGAGTTCGGAGTTCGACTAGTGGCATGCGGACAAGCAATATCCACCATCATCGTATGGATGAAGCCTGAGCTAGAATGTGAAGCTGACTGAAGCTGGTTAGCTTCAGAAAACCCTGAGTAGATCTAGCGTGCTTCGTAGGATACCCATCTGCTCCGACTCTCATCAGTTAGACAGCCAAGATCATGGATCGTAAAAAACTGAAAGGGTGTCTATAAGCGTAAAAAGAGAACATTCTACATTGTCACCTCACTCAAAACATCCTACTTTTAGTGTCTGCCCCTGTGCCCTCGCTGGGGCCTGCTGCTGTGATTAGCGAACCACTCTCCTGTCTCCCCATGCGCTTGATATATATATTTTTTCTGATTTCAAAATGCAATTGTGGGAAAAACAGAGTTTTGGAAGCGTCGCCCCCTTGTCCCCGTAGGTTTTTATTTTATTAACTCACAAAATTCACCTCAATCGCAACTATTTAACAAGAGATGGCTTTGAGATATGGAGCGGCGGACCACAAAATGCACAACAGCCATTGAGAGGGCATAGGCCTATAGGTCTCATGGATGGGTAGTAGCATTCCACTGCAAAAATAAATAATTTACTGTTGGATGTATACATGGTTACTAGCAGTGGGTATTATATGTAGTGACTATCTAGTGTTTTGAGTTTCCACTTCATCAGGTGTTGAACCCCAAATGAATTAGCATATTATATTATTTAATGTACATGAATATGTAATTCATCTCTATTGAACAAATAAATAAATAACATTAGTCCTATTTTAGCAGTAAAATACAGCAACTATTGTCTAATTGCCAACCCAAAATGATTGACAATCACTGGATTAGGTTGTAGAAAAAATTCCTGCATGGATGTGTTAGATGAAAAAACATACAGTATTTCTTGAATACCACAGTAGTCTATTTATTATACTTCTTAATACAGCTCTATGAATTACTTTATGAGATGATTACTCATGATTTGATTGTGGTGCCTCCAACTGTAAGAGTTAGTGGCACCAGTGACACCAGGGGAAAATATTAGTCTGGAGCCCTGTAGTAGTAATTAACACTTAGGATATGTGTTGATTCAAGGGAACATATATACCAGGCATTGGTTTGCAATATAGCCTAAGTCGTTAGCTTGGCTTTTATAAAATATAAGACTTGAGCAGACAGGCAGACAGAAGACCCGCTGATATCTGCGCAAACAAGCGTCCTGTGTCCAGATCTTGTCCACATTCTGGTTGTGCCCACATTTTCAGAAATCCGTCTACACATGGTATTAAAATGTATCTAAGGTTATGTTTAGACAGGCAGCCCAATTCTGATCTTTTTTTCACAATGTGGTCCTTTGACCAATAAGATCAGCTCTGAAAAAGATCTGATGTGAAAATATCTGATGTGATTGGTACCGCTCTTCGTATTTGGCGATTTCAACCTCCCGACAACTGTCTTGGATTAATTTCTTTCCCCTCCTTGCCTCTTTTGACCTCATCCTTTCCCAATCCCCTCCAACTCACAAGGCAGGCAATACGCTTGACCTCATCTTTACTAGAGGCTGCTCGCCTACAAAGCTCACTGAAACCCCCTTCCAGGTCTATGATCACTACTTTGTTTATTTTTCTGTCTCCCTTTACTCCAACACTAACCACTCAGCCCCTACTCAGATGGTCATGCACCATCGCAATCTTCACTCTCTCTCTCCCACTACTCTCTCCTCTTCTATCCTATCATCTCTCCCTTCTGCTAAATCCATCTCCCTCCTGTCTCCTGATTCTGCCTCTTTGACCCTACTCTCCTTCCTTTCCGCATTCTATGACTTGCACTGTCCCATTTCCTCCCAGCCGGCTCGACCCTCCCCTCCTGCTCCATGGCTGAGTGACTCATTGCAAGCTTACAGAACAGGGCTGTGGGTAGCTGAGCAAAAATGGAGGAAAACTGAACTTCCGGAGGACCTTTTTTCGTTTCACTCCATCCTCTCGAACTTCTCTTCCTCTGTATCCGATGCTAAAGCCACTTTCTACCACTCTAAATTTCAAGCTTCTGTCACTAACCCTAGGAAACTATTTTCCACAATCCTCCGGCCCTCCCCCCTCCCTCTTTGCAGATGACTTTGTCAACCACTTTGAAAAGAAGGTTGACAACATCCGCTACTCATTCACTTAGCCTATTGAGTCCACTGGTCTCACTCACACAGAACTACCCTACGCCTTGACCTCTTTCTTCCCTCTCTCTCCAGATGATATGCTGCGACTTAGTGAGGTCTGGCCGACTGACAACCTGCCCTCTCGAACCCATCCCCTCCTCCCTTCTCCAGACCATCTCTGCAGACCTTCTCTCATTCCTCACGTCCTTCTTCAACTCATCCCTCTGACTTCATAATGGCCCGAGTCACTCCCCTCCTCAAGAAAACAACAATCGACTCATCTGACGTCAAAAACTATAGACCTGTATCCATTATTTATTTTCTTTCCAAAACACTTAATTGTGCTGTCGCTGATCAACTTTCTCGTTATCTCTCTCGGAACAATCTTCTTGACCCTAACCAGTCAGGCTTCAAGACGGGTCACTCAACCGAGACTGCTCTTCTCTGTGTCAGGGAGGCTCTCCGCATTGCCAAAGCTGACTCTCTCTCCTCTGTTCTTATCCTAGATCTATCTGCTGCCTTTGACTCCGTGAACCATCAGATCCTCCTCTCCACCTTGTCAGGGCTGGGCGTCTCAGGCTCTGCAGGTCACTCCTACCAGGTGGAGTAGAGAGGATCTGTGACTGCCCAACGTACTCTCACTACTGGTGTCCCCCAGGGCTCGGTTCAAGGCCCTCTTCTCTCTATACACCAAGTCACTCAGCTCCGTCATATCCTCACATGGTCTCTCCTATCATTGCTATGCAGATGACACTCAACTACTTTTCTCCTTCTCCCCTTCTGACACCCAGGTGGCGACACATCTCTGCGTGCCTGGCAGATATCTCAACTTGAATGTAGGCACACCACCACAAGCTCAACAAGATGGAACTTCTCTTCCTCCCGGGGAAGGCCTGCCCGCTCAAAGACCTCTTCATTACGGTTGATAACTCCAGTGTTGCCTTCACAGAGTGTGACCCTGGACAACACCCTGTCGTTCTCTGCAAACATCAAAGCAGTGACTCACTCCTGCAGGTCCATGCTCTACAACATCCGTAGAGTACGACCCTACCTCACACAGGAAGCTGCGCAGGTCCTATTCCAGGCACTTGTCATCTCCCGTCTGGACTACTGCAACTCGCTTTTGGCTGAGCACCCCGCTTGTGCCATCAAACCCCTGCAACTTATCCAGAACGCTGCAGCCCACCTGGTTGTCATCCTTCCCAAGTTCTCTTATGTCATCCCGCTCCTCCGCACCCTCCAAGAGGAACTGCCCCTCCCCACCTTCAGGCTATGCTCAAACCCATACATTTTTTTAGTAATCAAGGTGAAAGACAGTGACACATTCAATACCACATTGCACACTATTGCCTGCATCTAGCTCATCTAGGGTGCCAACATTAGTCCAATAGCTGCAAACAAGAGTTTCTATTGGACAAATTCAGGTACGTTTATCCCCTTTTCATTCTATTTGCTTCCTTTTAAGAAATGTTTGTAATGTTTTTAAACAGAATTGGTGGAATCAATACACCCCTGATCACCCGCAAACACAGTTCACTTTCATAGCAGCCACATACAAACAGCATGATCACTTTGCTCGTTGTATAATTAATTCTCGCTTCTACACGCTCTCCTCCTCTCACCTTTTCCCTTTGCTTGTGTACTTCACTAGTCTATGACCAGGTGAAAAAACTATTTTATCAAATCTTCATACCATAGTAAACCCGCCACAATCATTCAGTACAGTGTACAGTCAGCAAGCATTTTAACAGTTACACCGGCGGGCCCTGGTGGCAATAAATTAATACAATCAAAAGGGGTCAGGACAGGCAGAATGGTCGGAACCGGGGAAGACTAGAAAACAAGAAACAGGAGACAAAGGGCTGTGAGACAAAGAAGACAAACAGCAGTGGGGCTAAGGATTTTAGAGAGGAAGAATGGGACTATAAAGCGGGGGGACAGTTTACGGGACATCACCTGGAGGACCAGATCCCGAATGGAGAGCCATACCCTCTGCCAGAGACGATAACGTGGAGCCAGGGTCTGGTGGAGGTCCGCCTGTCACCGATACCTGGAGGGGGTCTTAATAAGAGCGGACCGGGCTCTCTTCCCGGTACGCCGACAGTGGCAGACGAACATCTGGGCCAAAGGGGGTGCAGAACAATGAGGGTGCAGAACACCTTCCAGAATCTGGATGAGAACTGAGGACCACAATCGGAGACCATGTCGACCAGAAGTCCATGGATCCGGAAGACATGCTGTACCGTGAGCTAATCCGTCTCCTTATCTGAGGGTAACTTGGGAACGGGAATGAAATGGCCGGCTTTGGAAAATCTATCCACTATCATAAGGATGGTGGTGTTGCCACGGAGTGCTTCTCTGTACACACACAGTGCAGGTGGTGACTAACGTGGAGACGTCAGGAACCATGGTAGGCCACCAAAACCGTTGTCGGAGGCAAGTGAGGTTAGAGGAATGAACCCATTCCAGGACCGGGGCTCTTGATACCCCAGATGAGTGTAAATGCCAGACAGGAAGTGGATAGGATGGTCTCTGGGTCAGACGGTGTAGCCATGGAGCAATGCAAGCGAGAGAGTGCATCAGGCTTCACATTCTTGGACCCAGGGTGGTAAGAGATGGTTGAATTAAAATGAGTGAATAACAGAGCTCAACAAGCCTGCCTTGATTTGAGGAGCTTGGCCATATTCCAGATTGGATGTTCTAGCTAGTGTTTCTACTCCTCCAGCGCCATCTTGACAGCCATCTTGACAGCAAGAAGTTCCCGATATCCCACGTCATTGTTCCTCTCAGCGGGATTAAGACGATGGGACAGGAAAGCGCAGGGATGGAGCTTTTGGTCCTGGGTAGAATGCTGGGACAGGACGACCTCCACTCCAATGTCCGAGGCGTTGACCTCCACCATGAACTGACGGGACGGGTCCGGATGGATTAAGATGGGGGCTGTGGTGAATCGATGCTTGAGATCCGAAAATGCCCGGTCAGCAGCTGGGGACCACGTGAACAGAACCTTGGGTGAGGTGAGTGCAAAAAGGGGGACAGCCAGGGTGCTGTATCCCAGAATGAATCAGCGGTAGAAATTAGCAATCCCCAGGAAGCTTTGAAGCTGTACTCTGGAGCTAGGTTGGGGTCACTCCACCACCACTCTCACCTTGTTAAGATCCATCTGAATGTTGACGTATACCAGAAAAAAAGATAGTGGAGCGATGGAATTAACATTTTTCAGCTTTAACAAACAACTTGTCTGACATGGAGAACATGCTCTTGAGCCGAACGGAAAAGATAAGGATGTCGTTGAGGTAGACAAACACGAACCAGTTTAACATGTCACGGAGCACGTTGTTGACCAGGACCTGGAACACTGCGGGAGCGTTGGTCAGTCCGAATGACAAAACCAGGTACTTATAGTGCCACTAGCCATGTTAAAGGCTGTCTTCCACTCGTCTCCTTCCCGTATCCAAACCAGATGGTAAGCGTTCCGAAGATTCAACGAGGAAATGGTCATCCCTTGGAGAGGTTCAGAAGTCGAGGAGAGGAGTGGTAGAGGGTAACGTTTTTTTTTACTGTGATGTCTTTAAGGCATCAGTCCAACAATTGTTCCAACAATATATTGAAGGCATGGCCATGGCGTTCCGCCAAGGTATGGAGTCCCTTCACAAGGTTACGCAATAACGCTTCATGTCTTCCAATGGTGGCTCCTTGGAGGGAGACAGTGTTGCGGAGCTGGTCTGAATCTGCTGGGTCAGTCATGGCCAGCTTGTACTATCACGACTCAGGATATGACCCACATGCAGACAAAGGAGGCGGATTTGATTTGGATCTCTTTTAGTCCCTCCCCATTTGGACTAATCTTCCAAGAGTCCTTCAACATTAAAATACAATTTATAATACGAACACATTTTCACATATAACACACTATTACAAACCTACATAATATACTAACATATTGACCCGATAGTTCGGTTCTCAGAATATTTATTATAACAAAGGGGCAGGCAAAGGGCAGGTCGATGGCAGGTAGAGGTTTCTAATCCAAGGCAGAGTCAATAAGGGACAGAACGACAGGCAGGCTCAGGGTCAGGACAGGCAGAAAGGTCAGAACAGGAAAGACTAAAAACAAGAACTTGAGAACTGGAGAAACGGGAAACACGCTGGTAAGACCTGACAAAAAAAGACGAACTGACAACAGACAAACAGAAAATGCAGGTATAAATACATAGGGGATAATGGGGTAAAATAGGAGACACCTGATGGGGGGTGGAGACAAGAACAAGACAGGTGAAAAAGATTAGGGTGTGACAGCTAGCTAAGTAAAAATAAAAAATATTATGAAATATCTCTCTCTCTCACTTCTCCTTCATTTTGAATGAATACATTTGTTAAAAACTGTTCAACTATTGTGTTTCTCTCTAGTTGAGTCATCTACCACATTTTATGCACTGCAGTGCGATCTAGCTGTAGCTTATGCTTTCAGTACTAGATTCATTCTCTGGTCCTTTGATAGGGTTAACAACATGTCAGTTCATGTGTTTTAATAAAGTTTTTGGTGACATGTGAATATATTTAGGATAGTCCCTTCCTCCTCTGAGGAGACTCCACTGTACTTTTCATGGTTTCATTACACAATTATGGAAGTTTCTAAAAGGTAGGCCTTGAAGGTAGGCTTTGAAATACATCCACAGGTACACCTCTAATTGACTCAAATTATGTCAATTAGCTTATCAGAAGCTTCTAAAGCCATAACATAATTTTCTGGAATTTTCCCAAGCAGTTTAACTACTTAGGGAGTACCCGGTGAAATGCAAGGCGCCAAAAAACACTACCCGGTGAAATGCAAGGCGCCAAATTCAAAATCCAAAAGTTGCATTATTAAACATTCATCGAATTACAAGTGTTGCATAGTCATCAAAAGCTCTGCTTCTTGGCAATATCACAGCGTTGTCAGATTTCAAAAAGGCTTTACGGCGAAAGCACAACATTTGATTGTTTGAGGGTAGCACCTCCAATATCTTTTCCATATATATACCTACCACTCCCTAAGTAGTTAAACAGCTTGGGAAAATTCCAGAAAAGGATGTCATGGCTTTAAAAGCTTCTGATAAGATAATTGACATAATTTGAGTCAATTAGAGGTGTACCTGTGGATGTATTTCAAGGCCTACCTTCAAACTCAGTGCCTCTTTGCTTGACATCATGGGGAAAATCAAAATAAATCAGCCAAGACCTCAGAAAAAAATTGGAGACCTCCACAAGTCTGGTTCATCCTTGGGAGCAATTTCCAAATGCCTGAAGGTACCACGTTCATCTGTACAAACAATAGTACGCAAGTGTAAACACCATGGGACCACGCAGCCGTCATAACGCTCAGGAAGGAGACACGTTCTGTCTCCTATAGATGAATGTACTTGTGCGAAAAATGCAAATCAATCCCAGCAAAAGACCTTGTGAAGATGCTGGAGGAAACAGGTACAAAAGTATTTATCTCCACAGTAAAACAAGTCCTATATCAACATTACCTGAAAGGCCGCTCAGCTAGGAAGAAGCCACTGCTCCAAAACTGCCATAAAAAAGCCAGACTACGGTTTGCAACTGCACATGGGGACAAAGATCATACTTTTTGGAGAAATGTCCTCTGGTCTGATTAAACAAAAATAGAACGGTTTGTCCGTAATGACCATTGTTATGTTTGGAGGAAAAAGGGGGAGGCTTGCAAGCCGAAGAAAACCATCCCAACCATGAAGCACAGGGGTGGTAGAATCAACATCTCAAGACATCAGTCAGGAAGTTAAAGCTTGGTCGCAAATGGGTCTTCCAAATGGACAATGACACCAAGCATACTTACAAAGTTGTGGAAAAATGGCTTAAGGACAACAAAGTCAAGGTATTGGAGTGGCCATCACAAAGCCCTGACCTCAATCCTATAGAACATTTGTGGGCAGAACTGAAAAAGCGTGTGTGAGCAAAGAGGCCTACAAACCTGACTCAGTTACACCAGCTCTGTCAGGAGGAATGGGCAAAAATTCTCTCTACTCTCTACTACTTTTCTGACATTTTACATTCTTAAAATAAAGTGATGATCCTAACTGACCTAAGATAGGGAATATTTACTTAGATTAAATGTCAGGAATTGTGACCGAGTTTAAATGTATTTGGCTAAGGGGTATGCAAACTTCCGACTTCAACTGTAGTCATATAATCTATCTGTATAGATATGTGAATGTATTATTCTGTTTTCATTGACAGTGAGCAATGGAATATTGTCATTGAAAAAGGACAGACTTGCATGGGAGTCATATTTTAGGAGGCTTGGTATGTATACACATACCAAGCCTCAGGATATCCGAAGCAGGCTCACAGGGACACAGGAGGCCAAGCTTACGTTCCCCCCGGAATCAATCACCATGGGACAAGGGTCTGCCATTTGCTTACTGCCCAGACACACACAGACACCCGCGTACACACTCTCCCTCTCTCCCAGAGCCCTGCCTGCATCAAGGGTGACCACTGCACCATATGAGGCCGCATCATTACATTGCCCCCCCACAGTCCTGTTCCATTACATAGAGGTAGGACTGCCACAGGCATCTCATATATCATACTGGACAAGGGCCTTAAATGCTCTTCAATAGGCCAAATATGAAAGGGAGAGCTTTGAAGTAGTTCCGTGCTGTCTGCAGGAAGTCACGAACACATGCACGCATGCACACATGCACGCACGCGTACTCACACACATACAAACACACACAGGAGACAGGCGGGGATGTTCCTCCAGCAGGCCTGACTCAAAATATGCAACAACCATTTACATTTCTTCCACCCTGAAGACCAGTGCCAGGTGTCATGGAGAAACAACAAATGAGTGACTGATTGAAAAAACTTTTCACAGATGACTTCGAGGAATTTCACACAGGGGCGGGAGGCGGGGGGAGGGGGTGTGTCTGGTATCTGAGATGAGAAGAGTGCATGTCTGAAATTGATTAACACACTGGGATCGTCAGGTGCTCGGGAGCTCATTAATAAAACATACAAGATGTGCTGGAGCGACACCTTCACAAAAACACATCCCCAATCCCTGCCCACCTCTCTCCGCCCCCATCCCGCCTCTCACTGACAAGGCTCCATCTCCATGCAAACGGCACACTATTCCCCATATAGTGCACTACTTTTTTACCAGAGCCTTATGTACCCTGGTCAAGAGTATTGTAATACATAGGGAATAGGGTGCCATTTGGGGCGCAATCCATGGCTCCATCTCCATTGCTGCCTTTTTACAACTAGCCTATTGTTGAGGGGCACAGACTGTTGTTTTGTTGTTTGCATGTAACAAGATTCTGGAGCTGATATTCTCACTGAAGGTAACACACAGTCTTATTTCACACTAGAGGGGCGACGAAAAACACTAGGATTCTGAGTACTGGTCAAGTGCACACCACGGTACAGTGAAATGTTTGCTCGCTAACTCTCCTCAACAATGCAACACAATAACAATATCAACAACGAACATTATGATCATCCTGTGTCACTTTACTTGGGACTAAGTAAATAAACTTTATGACCCTGCCAAGAAGCGTTATGATAATCATATAAGCCAGATATGCCTATCACATACATGCCCTTACTTAATGTATGTCAGTCATCAGTCACAAAGAGAGTGTCTTGTCCTGGTCCTGAAATCTGCTCCTGCGTTCATCCCAGTCATCAGCAACAGAGCGTTGGGGTGGGTATATGTCTGACATCAATGTGCGCAATTACAATGGCAATAATATGTCCAATTTCAGGGCATTTTGTATAACAAACATAATGTTTACAAGTAGGCTATGGTGTAAATGTTTGCTAATTGACTAAAATGTGTTTGTTTGCCTTGTATGGAAGGTTTTGTGGGTTTTGACAGTGTCATAACCAGCTATAAAATAATGCAATATACACCACATTATTAAAAGAATGTGGACACCTGCTCGTCGAACATCTCATTCTTCTTTGAGGAAAAAAATCATGATCATTATAAAGCAAATTACGGACTCCTCTTTAAATCTGCGTATTCCTCCAAAGCTCAGTTGTCCTGAGTTTGCACAACTCTGCCAGGACCTAGGATCAAGGGAGACACTCCCGTTTTTTAAATCCTATATCTCTTGACACATTGATGAAAATAGTCATGGCTTCTAAACCTTCAAGCTGCATACTGGATCCTATTCCAACTAAACTACTGAAAGAGCTGCTTCCTGTGCTTGGCCCTCCTATGTTGAACATAATAAACGTCTCTCTATACACCGGATGTGTACCAAACGCACTAAAAGTGGCAGTAATAAAGCCTTTCTTGAAAAATATAAACTATCGGCCTATATCGAATCTCCCATTCCTCTCAAACATTTTTGAATAAGCTGTTGTGCAGCAACTCACTGCCTTCCTGAAGACAAACGATGTATACGAAACGCTTCAGTATGGTTTTAGGCCCCATCATAGCACTGAGACTGCACTTGTGAAGGTGGTAAATTACCTTTTAATGATGGTGTTGGAGTTGTGCTTGGCCACACAGTCAAGGGTGAACAGGGAGTACCAGAGGGGACTAAGCACGCACCCCTGAGGGGCCCCCGTGTTGAGGATCAGCGTGGCAGATGTGTTCTTGCCTACCCTTACCAACTGGGGGCGTTCCGTCAGGAAGTCCAGGATCCAGTTGCTTAGTCCCAGGGTCCTTAGCTCATTGATGGGCTTTGAGGGCACTATGGGGTTGAACGCTGAGTTGTAGTCAATGAACAGCATTCTCACGTAGGTGTTAATTTTGTCCAGGTGGGAAAGGGCAGCGTTGAGTGCAATAGAGATTGCGTCATCTGTGTATCTGTTGGGGCGGTATGCAACTTGGAGTGGGTCCAGTGTTTCTGGGATAGTGGTGTTGATGTGAGCCATGACCATGCCCTGCGGCCTTGTGAATGTTGACCTGTTTAAAAGGTCTTGCTCCCATCGGCTACGGCGAGCGTGATCACACATTCGTTTGGAACAGCTGGTGCGTCAGTGTTGCTTGCCTCGGAGCGCGCATAGAAGTAATTTAGCTTGTCTGGTAGGCTCATGTCACTGGGCAGCTTGTGTCACTGGGCAGCTCGTGGCTGGGCTTCCCTTTGTAGTCCGTAATACTTTGAAAGCACTGCCACATCCGACGAGCGTTGGAGTCGGTGTAGCATGATTCAATCTTAGTCCTGAATTTACGCTTTGTCTGTTTGAATGTTTGTCTGAGGGCATAGCGGGATTTCTTATAAGCGTCCGGGTTAGAGTCCCACTCTTAGAAAGCGGCAGCTCTACCCTTTAGGTCACTGCGGATGTTGCCTGTAATCCATTGCTTCTGGTCAAGGTATGTAAGGCCTCTGTGGGGACAACGTCATCGATGCACTTATTGATGAAGCCGGTGACTGATGTGGTGCACTCTTCAATGCCGTCAGATGAGTCTCGTAACATATTCCAGTCTGTGCTAGCAAAACAGTCCTGTAGCTAAGCATTTGCGCCATCTGACCACTTCCATATTAAGCGAGTCACTGGCACTTCCTCTTTTAGTTTTTGCTTGTAAGCAGGAATTAGAAGGATAGAATTTTGGTCAGATTTGCCAAATGGAGGGCGAGGGAGAGCTTTGTACACATCTCTGTGTGTGGAGTAAAGGTGGTCTAGAGTTGTTTTTCTTCCTCTTGTTGCACATGTAACATACTGGTCGAAATTAGGTAAAACGGATTTAAGTTTCTCTGCATAAAAGTCCCCGGCCACTAGGAGCGTCGCCTCTGGATAAGCATTTTCTTGTTTGCTTATGGCTTTATACAGCTCGTTGAGTGCGTTCTTTGTGCCAGCATCGGTTTGTGGTGGTAAATAAACAGCTATGAAATATATAGATGAAAGCTCTCTTGGTAAATAGTGGTCTACAGTTTATCGGGAGCTACAAAACCTGCCGCGCCAGGCTTCCCTTCATTACGCATACCTGTCACCATCATTACACGCAGCTGCGCAATATTGGACTCACCTGGACTCCATTACTTTGTTGATTACCCCGGCGTCGATCTTCACAATTATCCATGTCGTCGTTCAACCCCGAATCAGTGAAACATAAGATATTACAGTTTTTAATGTCCTGTTGGTAGGATAGTCTTGAATGGAGCTCATCCAGTTTATTCTCCAATGATTGCACGTTGGCCAATAGGATGGATGGTAGAGGCATGTTTCTCACTCACCGACAAATTCTCACAAGGCACTCTGACCTGATCCCCTGTATCGGCGTCTTCTCTTCATGTGAATGACAGGGATTTGGGCCTGGTCAGGTATCTCGAGTAAATCCTTTGCTTCCGACTAGTTAAAGAAAAAAATTGTAGTCCAGTTCAAGGTGAGTAAGCGCTGTTCTGATATCCAGAAACTCTTTTAGGTCATAAGAGACGGTGGCAGAGACATTATAAAGACTACGGTTTTTGTTACTGTGATTACTGGAATATTTTCTGAATGTAATTTGATATAGTATGGTACTGTCTTTTGAACCACACAGTAAATCAGTATGTATTATGATTTATATTTACAATAAAAGTGACTCCAAAATGACACGATACATTATTTACCATTCATTTCTATTGGTTACCAAATAATCTGAAACACAACCAAAACAAACTGCAAATGCATCTAAGAAGTTTGTAAAGTCACAAGCTTGATGTAGTCATTGCATGCTAGGAATATGGGACCAAATAAACTTTTGACTACTTTATTTATAAGACTCTTTAGGGGTGAGAAAAAATTACTTGTTAAACAAATCTCTTTCTATGAACAATTGTATTAGTATAAAATAATATCATTTTGGAGCTTAGTATTTGATTACAGTCAACATTGCTAATCTTTATCAAGGGTGTCAATCATTTCGGACTCCACTGTATATACAGTATCCTGCTTCATAAATATTTCACCTGTATGATCCAGTACTGGGGGGCATTTCACCATTCACACTGCTGTCTGTGGTAATAGGAGGAGGCACTTCTGGTGCAATTTAATTAATGTTACAAAGTAGAATACAGCATTAGGGGAGTCCTAGTACTCGTATGATGGAACCCACTACATAATGTATTATTGAAACACTTGAATGCCACCATTGATGAATTATAAACGTAAATGTTTTAACTTTTCACATGATAAAGTGATATTTATTCCTTGTCAATCTCTTCACAATTCTGCTCGTCTGTAGCCATGGGAAATAGGATCATATGCTTTTGAAAGTAGTTTTATACTACATTCTGCGATTTGATAGTTCGTAGACAGAATTGATGTTTAGTACTGCAGTAATGTAGTTTATATGAATATTAAAAAGCTATGTGAGAAGATATGTCTCAATACTCTGTCTCAGTATGAATCACTAGCTTATATGAATATTAATAAGCTATGTGAGAAGATGTCTCAATATTCTGTCTCAGTATGAATCACTAGCATATATGAATATTAATTAGCTGAGACAGAATATTGAGACATCTTCTCACATAGCTTATTAATATTCATATAAGCTAGTGATTCATACTGAGACAGAGTATTGAGACATATCTTCTCACATAGCTTTTTAATATTCATATAAACTACATTACTGCAGTACTAAACATCAGGGAAACCAACTTCTTGAGATATTGTATTCCTCATGAAAATATTAATAACATTTCCTTCTGGAATATCTCATAAAGCTCTTTGTACATCTGTGAACATCTGATGGGTCGTCATGCTCAACAAGCTCTCACAGACTAGTCTCACTGCAGAATCAGACATTCAAACCCTTGTTCATAAATGTCAAATTTCGAAGATTAAGTTTAGGCATTAATTCCAAATGGATAAGATTAAAGGTTTATTTAGGGTTGAAACAAAAACTCCTCCACTGTTAAGTTTAGGCATTCATTCAGAATGGTTAAGTTAAAGGTATCAAGGCACAAGGCGAGACCCAGATGCAGACACAGGAGGCAGATGGTTGGAATCTTAACTTGTTAATTAATCCAAAAAGGGGTCGGAAAGAGAATGGTCGTGTACAGGCAAAAGGGAAAAACCAGTTCAGAGTCCAAAAGGTACAGAAGGGCAGGCAGATTCAAGGTCAGGGCAGGCAGGATGATCAGGCAGGCAGGAAAGTAGTCCAGAGTCAGGTAGTGGTCAAAACCGGGAAGACTAGCAAAAGAGAATAGTACGGGGGAAAACACACTGATTGACTTGACTAAGCATACAAGATGAACTGGCACAGAGAGACAGGAAACACAGGGATAAATACACTGGGGAAAATAAGCGACACCTGGAGGGGGTGGAGACAATCACAGGGACAGGTGAAACAGATCAGGGCGTGACAAAAGGGCCAATCAGCAATAACAAAGCATCACTGTTTCGGTAAAAAACTGAGGGATGGTGCTGTAAAAATGTAACCACTCAAATTCATAGATAGATCTATGGATGCAAGGATTGACCATCCATGATATCCAAATTATAGTTTTAATCATGTTTTGAGGTTATACAATGTTTGTTAACATTTACTTTGTTTATAAACTTGAGCAAAACTAAATATTACATTTTCTGATGGGTTATGACTGTTGAACTAAGCTGATGAGGTATTTGCAAGTTATATTATTCAAGAATCTATTGGTACATTATCATTAATTCATAAGTCCAAAAATATATGTAGCAACTGCAGATTGCCCCTTTAAGGGTTAAGGTTTGGGATAGGGTTAAAACACTGGGATTGAACATAACGTCTATCCGCCATCCCTGCCCACAACGCCCAATGAATGTATTCATGTAGGCTACACTGTCCCGCAAAGTCATCCCTATGTCCTGCATTTGGGTATTTTAAATGTGGTCACCCTAACCTGGACGGATGTATAATTTCACAGTGGATCTTAAATGACATGGCTGGTCATGCATGACTAATGTGTATGTATGTGCCAGTGGCATTTTACACAGATAGGGAGGGAGGAAGGAAGAGAAGAAGTTAAGCATGGTGGGAAGCAGAAGATGGAGGAGAGATATGTTCTGTGTGACAGAACACAAGAAGAGGGAGAAGAATATGCTCAACGTTGTTAGCTCAGTAAAAGGTTTCCTTCACTGTGGAACGATGCATTTGTATCATACTTCAAGACTAACACATATTGCTCTGCATATGTTTGTCTTATAAAATGAATCTGAATAACACATGATTTTTTCATGGTGACTGGTAAACTGTGATGTCTGTTCAAAGTTTTGAAAAAACAGGGATCTCCATGTGATACTGAGGATACACTGTATATACACTGAGTGTATAAAACATTAAAAACACCTGTTCTACTTTTTACTACCAACATTAGGAGCACCTTCCCCCCTTTTGTCCTCAGAACAGCCTCAATTCATCGGGGCATGGACTCTACAAGGTGTCGAGGGCGTTCCACAGGGATGCTGGCCCATGTTGACCCTAATGCTTCCCATAGTTGTGTCAAGTTGGCTGGATGTCCTTTGGGTGGTGGACCCTTCTTGATACCCACAGGAAACTGTTGAGTGTGAAAAACCCAGCCGCATTGCCATTCTTGACACAAACCGGTGTGCCTGGCACTGTTATGTACGCCTCTTGGAGGGAACGCAACACCCTGCTACATCTCAACTCCCAGTGGAGTGAAAAAGTATGTGACCGTAGGTGCGGGGAAGGACTAGAGGCAGAGAAAAATACAGTTTACAGGGAATTTATTCTTCCTTAACACGGTAATGTGGAGAAAATGGGCTGGACGGAACCAAACCAAAGAAAGTAAAAGTTAGAGTCCCCTCTCCTACCTTACCTGCCTACCCACTACTTACCTAATCTTTTAGCACCACCTGGCGCGCTAACCAAAATACAGGGGGTGGTCCGCCCAGGTCTTACCTAGTGTGCATAGACAGAGTAAATACTACGGGTTATGTATGGCCTCAGGCCTTTTGCCTAAACACTCCCAAGGTGCGTTCCCCCCCTAGGAACAAATAGGAACAAATAAAACATAATAATTGCTAACTTAAAGTTTTTCAATAATAATCATTGTCATGACTTCCGTCGAAGTCGGTGTCTCTCCTTGTTCGGGCGCTATTTGCATTCAGTTTTGTACTATGCCACAGTAAAGTAATTTTGTTCACTATCTCTGCTCTCCTGCGCCTGACTCTCATGCACCAGCTCCACACATGGATCCTGACAATCATAAACACTAAGTCCTATTGGCATACACCTACCACAGAAGTAGCGGCTACAAAATACTTTGAACAAAACTTTCATGGACTAACAACCAACACTGGACATCAAAGAAGCTCTCTCCTCCTGACAAAGGAGCACATGCTTTTATCCAGCAGGACAAGGAATTGGCAATTGAAGATAGTTGTTACCCCTGACGAGAGGGAGAGCTCAGAGCTCCAATCAATCGATTGCTTAGAATCCAGGAATCCATTTCCTGAAAAACACACACACATACAAACCTACAATAACACAGAAACTGGGGAACGTAACACGCCCACCACAAAACTTGCAAACTCCCAGTTTGCAACAAAAACCAACACGCACCCCCAGTTACTAAACCCGTGATAGAGCATCAGCGACCAGGTTCCCTTCACATAGTGAATCTGTTAACTAGGTGCTGAGGTGGTGAGGGTAGGAAACAACATCTCCACCCTGCTGATCCTCAACACTGGGGCCCCACAAGGGTGCGTTCTCAGCCCTCTCCTGTACTCCCTGTTCACCCATGACTGCGTGGCCAAGCACGCCTCCAACTCAATCATCAAGATTGCTGACAACACTACAGTGGTAGCCTTGATTACCAACAACGACGAGACAGCCTACAGGGAGGAGGTGAGGGCCCTCGGAGTGTGGTGTCAGGAAAATAACCTCTCACTCAACGTCAACAAAACTAAGGAGATGATTGTGGACTTCAGGAAACAGTAGAGGGAGCACCCCCCCTATCCACATCGACGGGACAGTAGTGGAGAAAGTTCCTCGGCGTACACATCACGGACAAACTGAAATGGTCCACCCACACAGACAGCGTGGTGAAGAAGGCGCAACAGCGCCTCTTCAACCTCAGGAGGCTGAAGAAATTCGGCTTGTCACCAAAATCACTCACAAACTTCTACAGATGCACAATCGAGAGCATCCTGTCGGGCTGTATCATCGCCTGGTACGGAAACTGCGCCACCCACAACCGTAAGGCTCTCCAGAGGGTAGTGAGGACTACACAACGAATCACCGGTGGTAAACTACCTGCCCTCCAGGACACCTACACCACCCGATGTCACAGGAAGGCCAAAAAGATCATCAAGGACAACAACCACCCAAGCCACTGCCTGTTCACCCCGCTATCATCCAGAAGGTGAGGTCAGTACAGGTGCATCAAAGCTGGGACCGAGAGATGGAAAAACAGCTTCTATCTCAAGGCCATCAGACTGTTAAACAGCCACCACTAACATTGAGTGGCTGCTGCCAACATACTGACTTAAATCTCTAGACACTTTAAATAATCAAAAATTGGATGTAACAAATGTATCACTAGCCACTTTAAACAATTTTGTATATAATGTTTACATATCCGACATTACTCATATCAAATGTATACACTATACCATCTACTGAATCTTGCCTATGTCGTTTGGCCATCGACTCAAATTTCTGCCCCCTTTAATAATTAAAAAGTGGATGTAATAAATGTATCACTAGCCACTTTAAATGATGCCATTTATATTATGTTTACATATCCTACACTAATCATATCACATGTATATACTGTACTATATTGCATCTTGCCTATGCCGGTCAGACATCGCTCATCCATATATTTATATGTACATACTCGTGTTCAATCCTTTACACTTGTGTGTATAAGGTAGTTGTGAAATTGTTAGATTACTTGTTAGATACTGCTGCATGGTCGGAACTAGAAGCACAAGCAAGACCAGAACAGGCAAGGCACTGGAGCCCTCAAAAAACTGTAAATCTAGCAATAAAGCCAGCGTCTCTTGTTCAATGGTGGAGTACCTTGACTGACAGGAGTTGAACTTACGGGAGAAAAAAACTGACGGGCCGATCCACTCCCTCCTCATCTTCCTGCAAGAGAACCGCACCCACTCCCACTATACTAGCGTCTACCTCCAACTTAAAAGGTTTGTCAAAGTTGGGGGCGGCAAGCACTCGGGCACTACACAGTAGCGCTTTGGCGGACTCATAAGCATAGTTACATTCCTGGGACCACTTAAATGGTACTTTGGGACTGAGCAGAAATGTAAGGGGAGCTACTACCGTCGAAGAATTCGTACAGAATGTACGATAGTACCCTACCATCCCCAGGAATCTGCGCAACTGGCGGCGAGTCGTGGGAGCAGGAAAAGCAACAATTGCTTCCACTCTGCTAGTAATTGGGCGTACTTGACCTCGTCCCACCTGCTTCCAAGTAAGTCACAGTAGCCTCCCCAAACTCACACTTGGCCAAATTGAGGGTTAAAGAAGCATTCTCCAACCGCTGAAACACCTTTTTCAAGCTGGCGAGATGATCAGACCAAGTAGACGAATGAATCACCACATCGTCAAGGTAAGCTGAACAATTTGGCATATCCGAGAACACAATGTTAACTAGGCGCTGAGCAGTAGCAGGTGCATTACACATTCCAAAGGGCATCACAGTGTATTGTACGAAGTTATCAGGCGTAATGAAAGCCGAGATGTCAGAAGCTCGAGAGGTCAGAGGCACCTGCCAATAACCTTTTAGCAAATCTAACTTACTAACGTAAGCAGCAGAGTCAATTCTATCAATGCTGTCATCTAATTAAGGTAGAGGAAAATAATCAGATTTTGTAACAGAATTTACGCGACGATAGTCCGTACGTAAGCGGAACGTACCGTAAGGCTTAGGAACGAGAATACACGGGGAACTCCAGGAGCTGTTACTGGGTTTTGCCATGTCGTTCTGTAATAAATAAGCTACCTAACTTTTCATTACCTACCTTGTCTTAGCGTTAACCCGGTACAGATGCTGACGTATAGGAGCAGCGTTCCCCACATCCACGTCACGTTCCAAGATGGACGTGCGACTTGGAACGTCCTGAAACACATTGAGAAAACTATTTATCAATAGGATAAGATCATTAGTTTGATTCTTATCCAAATGTTTCATTTGAGAGGGTAACTTTTTCAGCACTTCCAAATTACATAGGCGCTCACGCTGCTGTAACATATGGCGTAAATCCAACCCGTCCTCCTTATACTCCTCTAGGTCCCAGCCAGGCTTCAGCACCACCGCAGCCACACTGGAGAAGGTGGGCTGGACCGGCTTTCCAGAGGAGCTGTCTGGAGAGTCCCGCATATAATACGCTTTCAGCATGTTAACATGACGGGAAGAACGCATACAATCTGGGGTCTTTATCACATAATTGGTGTCACTGAGTTTCTTTTCCACCAGATAAGGCTCAGAAAAACGTGCCGACAGATGAGCCAGGGATTGGCAACAAAACTAAAACTTGATCCCTTGGTGCAAAAGAACGGCCAACAGCCTCTTGTCATAATGTAATTTCATGCATTTTTAAGACGAGTTGAGAAACTTTTGGGCTCTCCCGCATCTTACTGACATAATCCAACACATTTTTAGGGGCACTACTGGGTGTGGGAGATAGGATATGCTCCTTCAAAACATTTAGCGGACCCGTGGGGTGTGTCCAAACACAAGGTCAGCAGGGCTGAACCCTAAGGACTCTAGTATTGTTTCCCTAATAGCAAATAGGACAAATGGCACCCCCTCATCCTAATCGGTACTGGCATCCATGCAGTACTTGCGTAGCATCGCCTTAAGCATCTGATGCCAGCGTTCGAGGGCCCCTTGACTCTCCGGATGATACGGACTGGAGACCTGATGGGAAATACACAGCATCTTTAACACATTTGAGAACAGTTTTGACATAAAGTTGGTTCCCTGATCAGTTTAGGTTACTTTAGGGAGTCCAACCCTAGAGAAGAACTTAACTAGTGCCTTCACCACAGTCTTAGCCATCATAGTACGGAGAGGGATCGCCCCTGGGTATCAAGTAGCACTGCACATCATTGTTAGTAAGAACTGGTTACCTGACCTGGTTTTCGTCAACAAACTTACACAATCGATTATCACTTGTTCAAACGGTTCCCCCACCACAGGAATCGGGCAGAGTGGCGCACGAGGAACTGTTTGATTTGCTTTCCCAGTGAGATGACATACATGTTTTACAAAATTGGACAACGTGAGACAGAATTTTTTTTTAAACATTCGGTAATAAGTCTTTGTGATCTCTTAATGTCCGGACCACGGCTGGTCATGGGCGAGTGACAGCACCTGCTGTCGGAACGGTGTAGAAACAACCACTTGAAACACTTCACTCCAGTCACTAACTGTTATGAGCTGCCCATTTACGCATCAAAACTCCTGCTTCCATAAAGTAGGCGGTCTCCCTAGTTTTAGCTTCCTCAATGGAAATTACCAAAGCAAAACACTTGCTTAGACTGGTGTCTCCCTTTTGACATTCAATCACCTTCTCGGGGGTGACAGACAAAATAATGTCATGTAATTGGGGCGCGATTTCGCTTTCCCCTGCCTTAGTTTTTACGGGGGTAAAAACCATCGGCCTTGCAGAAGGAATACTAAAAAATGGAACTAGACAAATCCACCACATTTCCCAGCTTACGAGATTGTGCCCTTGATCTTGTATTGACGTTCTGCTGGCGACAACACAGCTCTACCTAGTTGCATAAGCTCAGGAAGCGGTGACTCAGCCATCGTCGGCGACTCCCGGGGAAGGTCGGGAAGCCTCGGGTTCTCTCAGCAACAGGATCGTAGAGGACTTCTGGGATGATTCTGAAGGTGGAATCCCTGGATTTGCGAGCAAAGTAGAATTTCTTCTCCCTCTGTCATTCCCGTAGTCGCCCATCGATTCGGATGGTCAAAGCGATGAGGGAATTGAGATCCGTAGGTAACTCCCGAGCTGCAAGCTCGTCCTTGACCTCCTCCGAGATGCCGTGCAGGAACGTATCGAACAGTGTTTCCTGGTTCCAAGCACTCTCCGCTGCCAATGTGCGGAAATCCACCGCATAGTCTACCACACTGCGGGAGTCCTGCCAAACCTGGATTAGCTTCCGGGGAGCTTCTCTCCCGGAGAACGGAGCGTAAAAACTTGTTGTTCCCATACAGCAGTAGCCCAGGTGAGAGCCCACCTGGACATCAGCGTGATGAGATAGCCTGAAGCTCAAAAAGGAAGGCACATTGAGCTAGAAACGGCCGGCAGGTGCTCGGCTCTCCATTGAAGCGTTCCGGGGGGTAAGCAGGGCTCCCGAGAAGGTGGAGTGACCGATGAGATGGTGCTGCTAGCAGCTGGGTTACTGAGGGGCTGTGGGGTTACCACAATTAGTTAAATAAAGTCCACCTGTGTGCATTCTAAGTGTCACATGATCTCAGTATATATACACACACCGGTTCTGAAAAGCCCCAGAGTCTGCCACACCACTAAGCAAGGGGCACCATGAAGACCAAGGAGCTATCCAAACAAGTCAGAGACAAAATTGTGGAGAAATACAGATCAGGGTTGGGTTATAAAGAAACATCTTACATTTTGAACATCTCACAGAGCACCATTAAATCCATTATAATTTTTTTTAAAGAATAATCGCAACACAGCAAACCTGCCAAGAGAGGACCGCCCACCAAAACTCACGGACCAGAGGCAACAAAGAGACCAAAGATAACCCTGAAGGAGCTGCAAAGCGTATCTGAGTATCTGTCCATAGGACCTCTTTAAGCTGTACACTCCACAGAGCTGGGCTTTAGGGAAGAGTGGCCAGAAAAAAGCCATTGCAGGCTCAGATCAGGCAGAGGTCAGTAAAAAAAAATAAACATGTTTGGTGTTCGCCAAAAGGCATGTGGGAGACTCCCCAAACATATGGAAGAAGGTACTCTGGTCAGATGATACTAAAATTAAGCTTTTTGTCCATCAAGGAAAATGCTATATCTGGCGCAAACCCAACACCTCTCTTCACCCAAAGAACACCATCCCCAGTGAAGCATGGTGGTGGCAGAATCATGCTGTGGGGATGTTTTTCATTGGCAGAGACTGAGAAACTTGTCAGAATTTAAGGAATGATGGATGGTGCTAAATACAGGGAAATTCTTGAGGGAAACCTGTTTCAGTCTTCCAGAGATTTGAGACTGGGACGGAGGTTCACCTTCCAGCAGGACAATGACGCTAAGCATATACTGCTAAAGCAACACTCGAGTGGTTTCAGGGGAAACATTTTAATGTCTTGGAATGGCCTAGTCAAAGCCCAGACCTCATTCTAATTGAGAATCTGTGGTATGACTTAAATATTGCTGTACACCAGCGGAATCCATCCAACTTGAAGGAGCTGGAGCAGTTTTTCCTTGAAGAATGTGCAAAAATCCCAGTGGCTAGATGTGCCAAGCTCAGATACATACCTGAAGAGACTTGCTGCAAAAGGTGTCTCTACAAAGTATTGACTTGGGGGGGTGAATAGTTACAGTGGGGCAAAAAAGTGTTTAGTCAGCCACCAATTGTGCAAGTTCTCTCACTTAAAAAGATGAGAGAGGCCTGTAATTTTCATCATAGGTACACTTCAACTATGACAGACAAAATTAGGAAATAAAATCCAGAAAATCACATTGTAGGATTTTTTATGAATTAATTTGCAAATTATGGTGGAAAATAAGTATTTGGTCACATACAAACAAGCAAGATTTCTGGCTCTCACAGACCTGTAACTTCTTCTTTAAGAGGCTCCTCTGTCCTCCACTCGTTACCTGTATTAATGGCACCTGTTTGAACTTGTTATCAGTATAAAAGACACCTGTCCACAACCTCAAACAGTCACACTCCAAACTCCACTATGGCCAAGACCAAAGAGCTGTCAAAGGACACCAGAAACAAAATTGTAGACCTGCACCAGGTTGGGAAGACTGAATCTGCAATAGGTAAGCAGCTTGGTTTGAAGAAATCAACTGTGGGAGCAATTATTAGGAAATGGAAGACATACAAGACCACTGATAATCTTCCTCGATCTGGGGCTCCACGCAAGATCTCACCCGTGGGGTCAAAATGATCACAAGAACGGTGAGCAAAAATCCCAGAACCACACGGGGACCTAATGAATGACCTGCAGAGAGCTGGGACCAAAGAAACAAAGCCTACCATCAGTAACACACTACGCCGCCAGGACTCAAATCCTGCAGTGCCAGACGTGTCCCCCTGCTTAAGCCAGTACATGTTCAGGCCCGTCTGAAGTTTGCTAGAGAGCATTTGGATGATCCAGATGAGGATTGGGAGAATGTCATATGGTCAGATGAAACCAAAAGTTTCCAGATCTCAACCCCATAGAAAATCTTTGGAGGGTGTAGAAAGTCCGTGTTGCCCAGCGACAGCCCCAAAACATCACTGCTCTAGAGGAGATCTGCATGGAGGAATGGGCCAAAATACCAGCAACAGTGTGTGAAAACCTTGTGAAGACTTACAGAAAACATTTGACCTCTGTCATTGCCAACAAAGGGTATATAACAAAGTATTGAGAAACTTTTGTTATTGACCAAATACTTATTTTCCACCATAATTTGCAAATAAATAAATTTAAATCCTACAATGTGATTTTCTGGATTTCTTTTTCTCATTTTGTCTGTCATAGTTGAAGTGTACCTATGATGAAAATTACAGGCCTCTCTCATCTTTTTAAGTTGGAGAACTTGCACAATTGGTGGCTGACTAAATACTTTTTGCCCCACTGTATGTAAGCTCAAGTTTTCCTTTTTTTTTGGGAGGAGTCTTCTTGTTTGTTTCACAATAAAAAAAATATATCTTCAAAGTGGACACACAATAGCCCATAATGTCAAAGAGAAATTTTGTTTAGACATTTTTACAAATTAATAAAAAATGAAAAACTGAAATGTCTTGAGTCAATAAGTTTTCAACCCCTTTGTTATGGCAAGCCTAAATAAGTTCAGGAGTAAAGATTTGCTTAACATGATTTTTTAATGTCTTCCTCATCTCTGTACCCCACACATTATCTACAATTATCTGTAAGGTCCCTCAGTTGAGCAGTGAATTTCAAACATAGTTTCAACCACAAAGACCAGGGAGGTTTTCCTATGCCTCGCAAAGAATGCCACCTATTTGTAGATGGGTGAAAAAAAAGCAGATATTGAATATCCCCTTGAGCATGGTGAAGTCATTAATTAAATCACACTGGATGGTGTATCCATGCACCCAGTCACTACAAAGATAGAGGTGCTCTTCCAAACTCAGTTGCAGGAGAGGAAGTAAACCACTCAGGGAGGCCAAAACAATTACAGAGTTTAATGGCTATGATACAGCAAACTGAGGATAGATTAACATTGTAATTACTCCACAATATTAACCTAAATAACAAAGTTAAAAGAAGGAAGCTCATACGTACATAAATATTCCAAAACATGCAAAACTGCAAAAAATGTGGCAAAGAAATTAACTTTGTCCTGAATACAAAAGCATTATCTTTGGGGCAAATCCAACAACACGTCACTGAGTACCACTCTACATATTTTCAAGCATGGTGGTGGCTGGATCATGTTATGGGTATGCTTCTCATTGGCAAGGACTAGGGAGTTTTTTTTTTTATAAATATAAATAGGGTTAAGCACAGGCAAAATTATATAGGAAACCTGGTTTGGTCTGCTTTCCAACAGACACTGGGAGACAAATTCACCTTTCAGCCAGAAGATAACATAAACACAAGGCCAAATATACACTGGAGTTGCTTACCAAGACAACATTGAATGTTCCTGAGTGGCCTAGCGACAGTTTTGATTTAAATCGGCATGAAAATCTATTGCAAGACAACCAACTTGGCAGAGCTTGAAGAATTATATATATAAATATTGTACAATCCATATGTGCGAAGCTTTTAGAATCTTACCCATGAAGACTCACAGTTGTAATAGCTGCCAAAGGTGATTCTAACATGTATTGACTCAGTGGTGTGATTACTTATGTAAATTACATATCTGTATTTTATTTTCAATACATTTGAAAAAAAAATAAAAAAACATGTTTTCACTTTGTCATTATGGGGTATAGTACATGTTTTATCTAACATTAAGCACAGGAAATATCCCTCAGGTGTGGAAAGCAGCTTTTGTTCTGCCATTACATAAGGGAGGTGACGGTAGTGACTTGGATAACTATCGACCCATCTCTAGGCTCCCTTGTCTGGCAAAGATCCTAGAATATTTAGTTAACAAACAGTTACAATCTTTTCTTTCTGCTAACAGTATTCTTAGCACCAATCAATCTGGTTTTAGATCTAAACACAGTACCACATCGGCCACTACGCTTGTTGTAAATGATATTGCAAATGCCTTAGATGATAGAAAAGCTTTTGACACTGTAGACCATGCTATCCTTTTGAGTAAGCTGTCATCTATAGGACTGGGCACTGATGCCTGCCGATGGTTTATCTTAAAGATAGAACTCAGGCCGTCATGGTCAAGTCTGACCCCTTACAGTTACTTAAAGGGGTCCCTCAGGGTTCAATAACTGGCCCACTATTGTTCTCACTTTATATAAACAACATTGGTGATAATGTCAGATATTGTAATTTCCATTTATATGCAGATGACACAGTGATGTACTCTATTGCTCCAACAGCGGACCAAGCTTTAATGCAGTTGGAGTCTGATTTTAGGATATTACAGGAGTCTCTTTTACAGCTTAAACTTGTTTTAAACACTAAGAAAACAAAATGTCATGTTTTTTTCTAGGTCTAAACTCCCAGTTAGAAACACTTTTGTAATCACTAGCTTGGATGGTACTCAAATCAAACAGGTCTCTGCATATAAATATTTAGGGGTATGTTAGATGATAAAACATGTTACTGAATTGGGAATTTAAAAACATGTTACTGAATTGGGAAAAAAGCTCAAATTCAAGATAGGGTTCCTTTACAGAAACAGGACTTGTCTGACCTCCGTAAATAGAAAACAAATTGTGCAGGCTACTTTTATGTCCGTTTTAGATTATAGTGATATTATTTCTATGCATGCATCGGCAAACACATTAAAACCACTGGATTCTATTTACCATTGTGCACTCAGGTTTATCACAGGTGATAGTTACAAAACTAATCACTGTATCCTATATCAACATGTGGGTTGGGCCTCTCTATCTGTGAGGCGAGAGAAACATGCTCTTTTGTTTATTTCTAAAGCACTTCTTTTAAAACTACCTCCATATATATATCATCATTAATTTCAACTAGATATACTAATTTTATGACCAGATCACAGATGTGGATTACATTAGAGACTCCTGCGGTCTCCACAGAGTTGGGAAGGACTGCTTTCAGTTCCTTTGCACCTTATTTATGGAACAAACTGCAGATCCAACTTAAGTTAGACACTGGTGTCCCTTGCCCATTTCAAAAATATTATGGAGGATCAATATGATGTTGTCTGTGATTGTTTCTGTTGAATTGTGTCTTTGTTTTGTATGTTAGAACTGTACATGTCAACATGTTTACACAGGGCACAGCCGTAAAAGAGATCCAGGTCTCAGTCTGTTTTCCCTGTTAAAATAAAGATTAAAAAAAAATATTTAATAAATGTTGAACTCAGACTGTAACACAACAAAATATGGAATAAGTCAAGGGGTATGAATACTTTCTAAAGGCACTGTATGTACCTTTCTTTAATAGATTGCATGTCTGCTAAGCAAAGTTACAGATGAGTACTATCAAGAATTGAGGGTACACAACATACATTTTTACCCTGGAAACCAGAAATGTACCTTTACCATACATTGAGAGTGAGATGATTGTACCTTTTTATATTCAAAATGTTGGGCACGAAAATGTACCATCATGCTCTTTATTTGCACATCAGGGGAGGCTGGTAGGAGGAGCTATAGGAGGATGGGCTCATTGTAATGAATGGATTTGAATAAATGGAACGGTATCAAACATATGGAAACCACGTTTGACACGGTTCTATTTATTCCATTCCAGCCATGACAATGAACCTGTCCTCCTATAGCTCCTCCCACCAGCCTCCACTACCGCACATGTACTCTAAAAGGTACCGAACAGTAACATGTGAGATCATATGTGTACCTCTGAAGGTAGATTGTGTGTATTTTGATATTTTTGTACCCCAGGGAACAATACTGTACTCTTATTTCTAAGACTGGAGTCTGTAGGTAAACACACCATAACAACATTTTTTTTGTCGAGTTTTCAAGGAGAGGTGTTGTAATGCCTTCATCGACTTGATTTTGTGTGTAGAGCACACTTCAGTCAATTTATTGGAAACTAGAAGCACAAGCATTTCGCTACACTCGCATTAACATCTGCTAACCATGTGTATGTGACCAATAACATTTGATTTGATGTATAAGTAACAAAAGTTTATTGCAAACTAGCATATGCAAATTAGATATATCTGTATTTCTTTTTCAATAAATTTGCAAAAATGTCTAAACATGTTATCACTTTTTCCATTTCGGGGTATTGTGTGTAGATCTGTGAGAGAAAAACATCTATTTTGAATTCAGGCTGTAACAACAAAATGTATGGATACTTTCTGAAGGCACTGTATATCTTTAGATGGTTGGTTCAAATCCAACTCCACTGACCAATGCCCTGCATTAACTCATTTTATGGGCGGGACTAAGAACTTAAGTGACAGGTGATTCAGGGTAGTTTTTACAGGTTAGGTGAGGGCACGTTAATATGGTGCAAAAACTCTAATATACAAAATATAATCATCCAAACAAATTATAGAAAAGTACTTGGATTTCTTTTCATTACCCCAGTATTATACTTGGCTGGCCTTGATAATTATAATTGATGATGGTGCCCTACATCGGGCTGATGAAGTATTTAATAACATTTAGGGTTCTAACGGCCAATTAACTCCTGTAGCTAGTCATACCCTCCAATAGACTTGATTACTGACTGAAACAACCCCACTGTACTGGACTGCTTAGGGAGACTGAAACAACTCCACTGGTCCAAAAAAAAAAGAGAGTCGTTTTCACTCCTTACCTGGGTGCATTGAGGACAATTATTGGGTACTGGACTGGACTGTGAGACAGAGTAGTCGAAAGAGAGCAGGTTGCACACCTTAGGTGGGTCTATTGAGGACAATAACTGGACTGTTGTGAGAAAATGATATAACACCACTGATCCTCCCTATACAAGTTGCAAAGAGACTATAACCAATAACTTAAGGACCGTTAGAAGTATTTAAACATCAATTTGGCAGAATGTGTCCATACTTACATAGGGAAGGAGGAATAATCAGCGATAAATCAATGGTGCTTTAAAATGGAAACCCCTATGGGTCCGCAAAGATACGGCAGGGGGTCCGTGAAAATATGAAGAAAAATATTGCTAGCTACAACAGAATAAACTAAGCCTGAATTATATACCTACAGTAGAAAAGAGAATATATTTTTCTGAACTCCTAATATTGATCAAATTACACTCACTGGAGTATCTTGCATAGGCTTTGAAAAAGCACCTGCTGTTAGTGCCGCTTGCTGCTGGTAAGCTTTCTTGACTTAGACATAAAGTTTTGCCAACAAATGACTAACCTTTGTTAAACCAATTAAACAGCTGCTTTTGGTGAAAATGTGTTTGTGGTTACTTTTTTAGCTAATAGGTTAGGGAGTGAATGTTTTTTATAATAAGGGATGCGTGGAGAAAATTTGACTTCTGAAATGAAAATGAATGGCCCTACTTTCAGCAAAATATATTTTACCTAAACCCTCCCTGAACGCTTAAAAAAAAAAAAAAAAAAAAGTGACCCTCCCCTATACCCAAAATAATAATTAAAACAAATTGGATAGCAGAGAACATGCCTGCCATTTACCCCCACTGCTTGTACAGACCAGAGACTTAGATATGCAGTTTTAGAAACTGTTCTTCCTCCTGTAAGTATTACATGGCAAAGCAGGAATTCTTACAGCGCACAGAGCTTCGGGCCAGAATGTTGTGGGTTTACAGACCACCATGGACAAGAGTAGGGTGGAAAGAGCTGCTTTATAGTAAAAGCATTGCGTGAATTTATCATCACATTTTCAGTTCTGAGGAGAAAATAGCCCACTTTATAATTTTACACAAATTACCAAAATTACAGGCTAAGAATGGACAGATAGAGAAATATGATAAGATGAACACATAGGCCTAATGCCAAATCACTGTGTCTTGTTTGCAACGAAACTGTCCCTGTTTGCAAATAATTAAGTCTGAGAAGTCATTAGTAATCTGAGCATGGTAACCTACTTTCAAAAGTTAGGCATACCTTTCCACCCCAGACAGAGTAGGCCTACTGATGCAGAAAATATAAGCTTTAACTGCTGGCTACTCTTCTTTTGTGGCTTAACCGAACGAGAGATGTAAAAAGTGTTTCCTTAAAAGCTGTCTTGGGTTTAAACATATTCTATTGTACAGAAAGTGAATAGCTTAATCAATTGATAGTGACAGAATTAGATTACTTCCCAAGCGAAGTACATATTCTGTCTCCTCCGGCTATAGAAGGTTGTAGCTCAGCCTCTGAATGTCGAAGAAACAAAACAATGATATCCCCATATGCATCGGAGTCACTTCTTTCCAAGGTATTTTACAGCTTTGTCATTTTCTTTAATAAAAGGTTGGCCTATGGCATACCCTCTCATATCCCCTCAATCCCCACACTGACACGGAGGTAGGCAATTTAAAGAGTGCATGGTAGGTGGAAGAATTGGCAGATAAATCTATGGATAAAGCAGCCTATAGCCTAATTGTCTGTCAAACAGGTAGACCTACCTCTTATTTCTTAAATAATAAGAAATAGGCTCCAACACAAAGCCCTCTTGTAGTTATTAAAATTTAATTTAAATGAAGATGGTTGACATTAATTATGCCTACTCGAATTTGCATACTTTCAGCACCATGAGCATTTCTGATTGATTGTGCTGCTGTGTTCTCATCTTCTTGCTCTCCTTCTCAAACTGAAAAGAACATCCAGTCCACGCACAAGATATTGCATTTTTGGGACTAGGCCTAATCCCCCAAGAATTTGTGAAGAAGCCTTTGACTCTCCTCCTGAACTGCCACTGAAGGCCTACACAGCACAGCATTGGTTACACAGCACACAAAAGGTTTTGATCAGCAAGAGCTGAGCAGGCCGGGGCTCAGGGTTGGAATATCCATTGCCGTGTGTAATGCAGCCTGGGGGCTGAGACAGGAGGGGTCTCCCGACCCCTCCTGTCTCAGTCCCCAGTATTTATGCTGCAGTAGTTTATGTTATATCTGGAGTATTTCTTCTCTTATCTGGTGTCCTGTGTGAATTTAAGTATGCTCTCTCTAATTATCTCTTACTTTCGTCTTCTCTCTCTCGGAGGACCTGAGCATTAGGACCATTCCTCAAGGCCTACCTGGTCTGATGACCCGAGTCCACCTGGCCGTGCTGCTTCTCCAGTTGCAACAGTTCTGCCTGTTTTATGAACATTTTAAAATCTTGTCCATGTTCTGTTATAATCTGCACCCGGCACAGCCAGAAGAGGACTGGCCACCCCTCACAGCCTGGAAATTTCGTCAATTACAAATTACATGACCCTCCCCTGGACTAGATACACAAAAATACTAAATCCTCCATAATTTTCCTCCAGGTACACATTCTATAAATTTCGATCCACCCCCAATTATGATGTGGGGAGGTCAAAATAATGTAAAACTCTACCAAATCTATTCATTTTAAACTGTTTATTACTTACTGATAAGACAAGACGTTAAAAAAAAGTATTTTTGCTAATGTATAATGGTGGGTCCTGGATTGCCGGTTTGCCTGGGCAGGAGTCCCTGGGCCAGAAAACATTCAAGACCTCTGACATAGGGAATAGGGTGATATTTCAGATGTAGACTTGGTTCAGACCTAGAGCAAACAAATACTGCTGTCTGTCAGCCAGGGTGGCATTCTTGTTCAGTAGAGCAAGGTACTCCGGGTACCTACCTTTCATTATTCATTTCCCTTTATCATTTACACACCTCAGAAAAACTCAGGTTGTGCTGCCTGGGCAATTTTAAACCCGGTTCTTCTCTTCTCTTTCTCCTCCTCTCCAGATAGAATAGTGAAACCTAAACCTCCTTGAACAAATTATCCTCTTATTCACAAATTCTGGGGTCGGCCCTGATGCCTTCCTTGTCGGTACTGCTACCACATATTACTTACAGACCTGTACCTCTGAACACATCTGGTGCCAAAAGTGATGGCTGACTGGGTTTTTACCTCTGTTCTCATATGTACATACCTCTGTGGTTGGTTAGCATTACTGCCACTTTTCATATCTACACTAGGTCTCAGAGCAGATAGAGAGAGGATGGCTGGTAGATAGACTAAAATATAAATTTAATTTAGCCTGTACCAGAAACAGCTTTTCATCAAATAAGGCCCTGACCCAGCAAGAGACACCAAAGTAAATCGAACTCCAACTTAATCCAAATAAAATGTTGTAAATAACATGCAATCAGACAACAGCATTTTTAAATGAGGAAAGTGTCCACAAATTAAGAAAAAGCAAAGCCAACATATCTCCAGTTAAATATCAGTATTGAGGATCATTTTAAGAGTCAAGCATTTTAATTCTTCCTAGAGAGAAACTCTCAACTTTACCCACCTGTCACAATCTCCTTGAGTGACGGACCAAGGCGCAGCGAGGTATCCAGTATACATACTTTATTATATACGTAACTGGTAAAATAATGAACACGCGAAGATCGTAACACCGGTGTGGCTAAAACGTGCACACACCACTGAACATACTAATACAAACAATGACCCACAAAACCCCATTGAAAACCACAAACATATATATGGTTCCCAATTAGAGGTAACAACAATCAGCTGCCTCTAATTGGGAACCATTTCCCCAACATAGAAATACACAACCTGGAACACAAAAACCTCCTAAACTAAAGACAAACTCAACACCAGCCTGCTAACCCAGGCCTGGACGTGACACCACCTGGCTGCAAATGTACTCTAATTGAATCTGTGTTGAATGTAACAATGTCGGCATGAGAGAACAAATCGCTAGCATGCCCAGTAAACAATTTCACATTTAGTTTAATTAAAGTGTGGTTTAATGAAGATTACAAAACTTGTTTGCGGTTACCTGTTTGCGGTTACTTGTTTGCGGTTACTTGTTTGCGGTTATTGCCTGTTTTTTGATCAACAGTTTAAAGTGTGAAGTAATAGTCTTCCTTCACAGTACGTCTAACCACCCTATAACCTTGTGCATTTTTATATACAACTCCTTTTGTTGTAGCGTTGCATTGGCTGCTGTTGAGTGGAAGATTGAAGTCACATACAGTTGAAGTCAGAAGTTTACATACACCTCAGCCAAATACATTTAAACTCAGTTTTTCACAATTCCTGACATTTAATCCCTATTTTAGGTCAGTTAGAATCATCACTTTATGTGAAATGTCAGAATAATAGTAGAGAAAATGATTTATTTCAACTTTTATTTCTTTCATCACATTCCCAGCGGGTCAGAAGTTTACATACACTCAATTAGTATTTGGTAGCATTGCCTTTAAATTGTTTAACTTTGGTCAAATGTTTTGGGTAGCCTTCCACAAGCTTCCCACAATAAGTTGAGTAAATTTTGGCCCATTCCTCCTGACAGAGCTGGTGTAACTGAGTCAGGTTTGTAGGCCTCCATGCTCGCACACGCTTTTCAGATCTGCCCACAAATTTTCTATGGGATTGAGGTCAGGGCTTTGTGATGGCCACTCCAATACCTTGACTTTGTTGTCCTTAAGCCATTTTGCCACAACCTTGGAAGTACGCTTGGGGTCATTGTCCATTTGGAAGACCCATTTGCGACCAAGCTTTAACTTCCTGACTGATGTCTTGAGATGTTGCTTCAATATATCCACATAATTTTCCCTCCTCATTACGCCATCTATTTTGTGAAGTGCACCGGTCCCTCCTGCAGCAAAGCACCCCCACAACATGATGCTGCCACCCCCGTGCATCACGGTTGGGATGGTGTTCTTCGGCTTGCAAGCCTCCCCTTATTTCCTCCAAACATAACGATGGTCATTATGGCCAAACAGTTATATTTTTGTTTTGGCAGACCAGAGGACATTTCTCCAAAAAGTACGATCTTTGTCCCCATGTGCAGTTGCAAACCGTAGTCTGGCTTTTTTTATGGCGGTTTTGGAGCAGTGGCTTCTTCCCTGCTGAGCTGCCTTTCAGGTTATGTCGATAAGGGACTCGTTTTACTGTGGATATAGATACTTTTGTACCTGTTTCCTCCAGCATCTTCACAAGGTCCTTTGCTGTTGTTCTGGGATTGATTTGCACTTTTCGCACCAAAGTACGTTCATTTCTAGGAGACAGAACGCGTCTCCTTCCTGAGTGGTATGACGGCTGCGTGGTCTCATGTTGTTTATACTTGTGTACTATTGTTTGTACAGATGAAAGTGGTACCTTCAGGCATTTGGAAATTGCTCCCAAGGATGAACCAGACTACAATTTGTTTTCTGAGGTCTTGGCTGATTTATTTTGATTTTCCCATGATGTCAAGCAAAGAGGCACTGAGTTTGAAGGTAGGCCTTGAAATACATCCATAGGTGCACCTCCAATTGACTCAAATTATGTCAATTAGCCTAACAGAAGCTTCTAACGCCATGACATCATTTTCTGGAATTTTCCACGCTGTTTAAAGGCACAGTCAACTTAATGTATGTAAACTTCTGACCCACTGAAATTGTGATACAGTGAATTATAAGTGAAATAATCTGTTTGTAAACAATTGTTGGAAAAATTACTTGTGTCATGCAGAAAGTAGATGTCCTAACCGACTTGCCAACGCTATAGTTTGTTAAAAACCTCTTAGGGATAACCGGCGCACTACCCGGTGAAATTTAAGGCGCCAAATTCAAAATCCAAAAGTTGAATTATTAAACATTCATCAATATACAAGTGTTTCATAGTCATCAAAAGCTCAGATTGTTGGCAATATCACAGCGTTGTCAGATTTCAAAAAGGCTTTACGGCGAAAGCACAACATTTGATTGTTTGAGGATAGCACCTCACATATTTATGCATTAGCATAAATTCATAACTATCGCGGGTCACACAAAACCCATATAAGCGCTAAAATAAATCCCTTACCTTTCGAATAACTTCTGCTGAGGGCATCCCAAGTGTCCAAGGAAGACATCCAATTGTTCTTTTGTTAGAAAAAGTCATTTATTATATCCATTAATCTCCGTTTGGTTGTCACGTTATGTTCAGAAAATCCACCGTCGAGTCGCCCATTGAAACGTGAAGAGAAAGCTTACAAATTGTACCTATCAACTATGTCCAAACAAATCAAACATCATTTATAATGTATCCTTAGGTACACTTATGTATATTTACTATAATATTTAAACCGGATGATAACCTGAACGATAGGAAAGGAAAGCAACAAAGAGCGCGCGAGACCATGAACGCGAAAGTCATTCTATTGACTTCCTGGGTCCACTTCTAAATTCTTCTTCTATTCGCTTCTAAATCAAACTAACATCATGAAACCCTGTCTAAAGACTGTTGACATCCAGTGGAAGCCATAGGCACTGCAGTCTGAGTCCTAGATAACATTAAATCCCATGGGCAGCCAGGAGAAAAAGGTCATAAAAAAAAAAATGCAAATCCGGATGGATTTTCCTCTGGTTTTCGCCTGCTATATCAGTTATGTTATACTCACAGACATTATTTTAACAGTTTTAGAAACTTCAGAGTGTTTCCTATCCAATAGTACTAATTATGTGCATATCCTCGTTTCTGGGCCTAAGTGGCAGGCATTTTTACTTTGGGCACGCCGGACTCTCCAAAACTGTCACCTCTGCTGCCGCTCCCTAAATGGAGTGTAGTGGTTGAAAAACAAGTTTTAATGACTCCATCCTAAGTGTATGTAAACTTCCGACTTCAACTGTATGTAATGGGTGTTATCTAAGAGGAAATACATAACATCTGCTTTGGTTAACATGTTTTTCTTTTGTGTATGATGGATGTCATTTGTAGTACATTTTTATTCAGTGGATGTCAGTTTGACTGCTGCTAGCCCGCTGGGCTCAGAACTTCCTGGAGCCCTAGCTACTCCAGCTGTGTGAGCCAGGAGGACGCCCGTGGAGAGGCATTACATATCAAATCACGATTACATATCAGACTAGCCCCAATGAGGAAGATCACACCCAGCAGGGGAACAGCCACCTATCCGGCAGGCAGAACCACCCAGTATGCAACAAGCAGAACCACTCTGCAGGCAAGCAAGCATGTAGGGATGCTCTGGATCCGCTACTCACTCTAGCTCATTTCTCTCTCTCGCTTCCCTTTCTCTGTCTCTCTCTCCCCATCTCCCCTCTCTCTCTCTGTCACCAAACAGGATAAAAGTGGTTGCTCAATGCTCTGCATATCTCAAAGCAACACACAACACCCCCTGTATTGATATTGAGTTATGAAAATGTCTTAGTGTTTTGAAATTATAACAAAAAAGTAGGCTATGGTTGTGCTTTAATATCTTTATTTTCTCCTCAATGGATGCAAAGCTTTATTAATTTGGAGGTTTCTTATCACAATGTGAGCTGTTACTTGTCTGGGTTGTGAAACAGGATTGCACTGAATCATGGGGGCACACATGTACGCACGCAGACAAGAACGGACACACAAACACACATTCAGACTCAATAGGAGGTTTTTCACGTGGACTTAATAAAACAAAAATAGGCACCTCTATTCATGAACTAAAATAAACTTTAAAATAAAGTAAACTGTAGTGAATAGTATCTGGTGAAATGATAACACTCTATTGTTATGGAACAGAGTCTCAAGACAAAAAGGTTCCAAAAGAGAAACAGGTTTAATGAAACAATGATGGTGAGGTAAAATGTAGTAGAGAAAGTCTCTGTTAGAAAATCCAGACAGGTTATAGTTTTGTAGAAGATGAAGGAGTTAGCCGGATGATGACAACTGGAACTAGGAAGACGAAGGAGACACTGGAAGGCAGATGAAACAATGCTGATATCAAAGGAATAGGTCAGAGGAACCGAGAGTGAGTCCTTACTCAAACGAGACCAGACAAAGTGACTGTGTGGAGAGAGTGCCTAAATGCTGACTGCTGATGATCAAATGACGTGCAGGTGTGGGTGATTAGAACTCAGGTGACAGTGATCTCTGTGATTGTGTGGTGGTGGAGCCTGGCTGATCCCTGACATCTGTAGACCCTAAACATCATGTTGAGAGATTTGTGTCTGGCCTTCAAAGTAAACAGATGGCTGTGTGTGTGTGTGTGTCTGAGTGCACGTGAGTGCACGTGCATCACTCCGTAAATTAGTCAGGGAAGGTGTTTCTTCTCCTTTCTATTCCTGAGAAGTTTGAATTATGTGCCGTCTGACAGAGACAAGAGTCCCTGCTTTGAACATTTTTGTGAGCATCACCGGGGTTTGCAGTTTTCCTCATCTCCCATTCAGAAGATGCTGGCATCGGCTGTCCTTGTAAATGACGCAAAGAACGGCTATATCTCACAACCGCTGTCAAATTATAGCTATATGTGTCACCATACCGAGGTGAGAGAATAGGGTGAGATAGTGGTGTAATGTGTAATGTGTAGTCTCTCTTTCTAAAATTATCAGCCGAAATTGTTGCAACCCCTATTACTAGCCTGTTCAACCTCTCTTTCGTATCATCTGAGATCCCCAAAGATTGGAAAACTGACGCGGTCATCCCCCTCTTCAAAGGGGGAGACACTCTAGACCCAAACTGCTACAGACCTATATCTATTCTACCCTGCCTTTCTAAGGTCTTCGAAAGCCAAGTTAACAAACAGATCACCGACCATTTCGAATCCCACCGTACCTTCTCCGCTATGCAATCTGGTTTCCGAGCTGGTCATGGGTGCATCTCAGCCACGCTCAAGGTCCTAAACGCTATCATAACCGCCATTGATAAGAGACAGTACTGTGCAGCTGTATTCATCGACCTGGCCAAGGCTTTCGACTCTGTCAATCACCACATTCTTATCAGCAGACTCAACAGCCTTGGTTTCTCAAATGACTGCCTCGCCTGGTTCACCAATTACTTCTCAGACAGAGTTCAGTGTGTCAAATCGGAAGGCCTGTTGGCAGTCTCTATGGGGGGGCCACAGGGTTCAATTCTCGGGCCGACTCTCTTCTCTGTATACATTAATGATGTCGCTCTTGCTGATTCTCTTATCCAGCTCTACGCAGATGACACCATTCTGTATACTTCTGGCCCTTCTTTGGACACTGTGTTAACTAACCTCCAGACGAGCTTCAATGTCATACAACTCTCCTTCCGTGGCATCCAACTGCTCTTAAATGCAAGTAAAACTAAATGCATGCTCTTCAACCGATCGCTGCTCGCACCTGCCCGCCCGTCCAGCATCGCTACTCTGGACGGTTCTGACTTAGAATATGTGGACAACTACAAATACCTAGGTGTCTGGTTAGACTGTAAACTCTCCTTCCAGACTCACATTAAGCATCTCCAATCCAAAATTATATCTAGAATCGGCTTCCTATTTCGCAACAAAGCATCCTTCATTCATGCTGCCAAACATACCCTCATAAAACTGACCATCCTACCGATCTTGACTTCGGAAATGTAATTTACAAAATAGCCTCCAACACTCTACTCAGCAAATTGGATGCAGTCTATCACAGTGTCATCCGTTTTGTCACCAAAGCCCCATATACTACCCACCACTGCGACCTGTATGCTCTCGTTGCTGGCCCTCGCTTCATATTCATAGCCAAACCCACTGGCTCCAGGTCATCTATAAGTCTTTGCTACGTAAAGCCCCGCCTTATCTCAGCTCACTGGTCACCATAGCAGCACCCACCCGTAGCACGTACTCCAGCAGGTATATTTCACTAGTCACCCCAAAAGCCAATTCCTCCTTTGGCCGCCTTTCCTTCCAGTTCTCTGCTGCCAATGACTGGAACAAATTGCAAAAATCACTGAAGCTGGAGACTCATATCTCCCTCACTAACTTTAAGCACCAGCTATCAGAGCAGCTTACAGATCACTGCACCTGTACATAGCCCATCTAGAAATAGCCCATCCAACTACCTCATCCCCATACTGTTATTTATTTATTTATCCTGCTCCTTTGCACCCCAGTATCTCTACTTGTACATGTATCTTCTGCACATCTATCTCTCCAGTGTTTAATTGCTATATTGTAATTATTTTGCCACTATGGCCTATTTATTGCCTTACCTCCCTTATCTCCTCACTGTATATAGACTTTTTCTATTGTGTTATTGACTGTATGTTTGTTTATTCCATGTGTAACTCTGTGTTGTTGTTTGTGTCGCACTGCTTTGCTTTATCTTGGCCAGGTCGCAGTTGTAAATGATAACTTGTTCTCAACTGGCCTACCTGGTTAAATAAAATGTGAAATAAAAAATTTAATAAACAAAATCCAAAACCACTTGGCTCACACTTTGTCCGGATTACTCTGGCACTGTATTTACAACACAAAAGAAGTTGCTGTCTGCACATTCATGATAACTTTTTCTAGCTTCAAAATAAGGAATAATGATTCATGATCATTTCATTTAGAGTAATGTAAAAAGTAGAATTTCAAGACATTTTATGGAAAATGTGTCATTACTGTGGCTTAAGGCAAAATGCATCAAACGTGTTCCTTTTAATTGGATTCCAAGTTTTTGTTTTAATTAGTTTGACCCTGTAAACCTTGTATTCTTTTCATCAATGCTGATTTAGTTGCAGTGTGTGTTTGATTAAATAGAATTCCAGACTTAGTATGTAACTTTAGGTTTAAAACAGCTAGGGTTAGAGTTAGTGTGGCCCACATAAATGTTAGGGTTGAGGTAGTCTCACGTAGCCATACAGTACCTCCAAATCACGTTGTTGTCACCCCTCTTTGGGAGGTCTGGAGAATTTCTTATTAGCCGAAACGGCTCAACTAGTCAGCTGGCTTCCAGCGGATACATTCTATTGGATGTTATATTTCAAAACCCCCCACAAGCCCATAGAAGAGGTGCTGCATGTTATGTTTGGTACTGTTTTCCAACCGGATACATTTTGCAGAGAGTTGTTGCGTATGCTAGTTTACAACATTGCAGAAAATTGATAAAAAGCTGAAGGGAAAAGAGAATTCTGTTTTAATATATAATATGCCAACTAGTAGACGCTTTTCTCCAAAGAGACTTAGTCACACGTGCATACATTTGAAGTTTTGCCAAAAGTGTGTGCTCTATACATAAAATCAAGTCGGTGAAGGCATTGCAACTCCTTGGGAGAAGGTATAGGAGGAAGGGCTCATTGTAATGGCTGGAATGGAATACATGGAACAGAGTCAAACATGTGGTTTCCATATGTTTGATGTGTTTGATACCGTTCCATTTATTCAATTCCAGTCATTTCAACATACCCATCCTCCTATAGCCCCCTCCACCAGCCTCCTCTGATATGCGGATAAAGAGTATGATGGTACATTTTCGTACTTAATATTTTGAATATAAAAAGGTACCATCATCACATTCTCTATCTAAACATACGGTGAAGGTACATTTCTGTTTCCCAGGGTACAAACGTAATTTGTGTACCCTCAACATTTGATGGTACTGATCTGTACCTTTGCTTAGCAGACATGCAACGTATTAAAGAAAGGTACATACAGTGCCTTTAGAAGTATTCATACCCCTTGACTTATCCATATTTTGTTTTTCTAACAGCGTGAATTTATTTATTATCTACACACAATAACCCATAATGACAGTGAAAAAGATTTTAGCAATTCAACTTATGTGACTTGTTAAGCACATTTTTACTCCTGAACTTATTTAGGCTTAGGTTGTCTCCTCACAATGTTCCTAACCCTGGCAGTCATTCTGAATGCCGGTTGTGGGTGAATAAAAATTCCAACCGTTGGATATCCTAACTCTGGCTGGAACTTTACAATTGACTCGAAAAGGCAAGGCACACTGGGAAATTATATTGGAGGTGTGACTTAGTAGGGGCATCATTTTAAGTTTGTTATTTTTTGCCACCTGTGAGTGGAAGTGTTGTATCAGTTTAAGTGGTCTATGGTAAAGGTACATTTTTGCCACTTTCAAGGTCACTGTGGTGGTTCCCTACAAAGGCAACATTTCCTAAAAGCACACTTTTGTACCTGTGAACTATATGTACGAAAGGTACTATCTGAGATATGAACTGGGGTACAATTATGTAAATACATGTTTGACATTGAACAACCCCATGCCATGATTAGAAAGTGAAAAAACACACCAATCTCTTTCATAAGTTCTTTACACAATAAAAGCTTGTTTGTTCCTCTTAGAGTCATACGGTTCACCACAAACATCCTCACGCTGTTGCTCCTATGGCACTAATCTAGTGGACACCTTTTGAACTCCGTCCAATCAAGGCATTTGATTGGTTTGACATGTTGTGAGGCGTCACTTATTTACACTGGGTTTCCACCTCTTTGTAGCTACTTTTTGCTATTGACTTCACCAGGCTTTCCGACTAAGGATGGATGCCTGGTTCTCAACAAGGCTAGGGTTGAGTTCGAGGGTTAGGGTTAAACCAAGATGAAGACATGAAGCTAGGGTAAGGGTTGAACCAGGTTGTGGACATGAAGCCAGGGTTAGGGTTGAATCAGGTTTTTTTTTACATCAAATGTTGCACATTTTACTGTATCTAGGAAACTACCTAAAGAGAACCCTATGCCAAGGGAAGGGAAAAGAGCTAAGGGAAGCAGACAAGACGAGGTAAACATTCATTACATTTGTAAAATGACCCATAAATCCAACTGCCGCTGCTGTTGTGGCCTGATTAATATATCAGATGCAATCCAGCCTAACAAGGATCAAGATGGCTTTGCATTTTCTGTTATTAAAAACCTCCTCACAGATGATCACCACCACATCAATGCTTTGTATGTGCAACATGTGAATTATACCTTTGAATTGCAGTTTGCATATTCAAACAGTCTGAAATAGTCTCTGCTTTGTGTTACAGGGGAAAAACACAATGTCATATGTGTGACACTTATACCGGAAGTATAAGTGTATGAGATAAGTGTCAATAAGTAAACAGTTGCAGGAAAATTATTATTTTAATATTGCATGATACTTTGTGTTTGATGTTCATAAATTCAAAAAAAATCACACAACGATTTATGGACAGAAGTGTCACATACATACAGAATGCATGCTGTATCATTTCATTTCCCTTCATATGGCCTCAATGTTTTACAAAATTAATAATGTAATTGAATATATAGAGGGAGGGGTGAGCAGCCAGAAAACATTAAAGAAATTAAGCTCTAAACTGGATCACACCTTTCAGTTCTGGAATAAGAAGGAAGAATGGCAGCCAGGGTCTGCTCCACCGAGATAGACCAGAGCAGAATTATAACACCTAAATTAGGGATTATTCGCTCAAAAGAGGGTGGAAGGTTGTTTCATAGGCCCACAAGTGAGAAGAAAGTCTGATTCAGCGCAAGACTTCTTTGCCAAGTGAAAAGCAAAAAAAAGTATTTTAGATAATAGAGCTGAAGATGAAGGTGATTAATCATTGAGTCTATTAAAAATCTCATTTTATGGTAGAGGATTTATATTTGGCTATCACTGTGGAACAGGTCGACCCGTTTTTTCAATTGTGACTGAAATAAAGGTGGTTTCTTATAAAAATATATATATTTCTAACTTTTACAAAGAAGAGTGACTTTTTTAATATTGAACGTTTTCAGTACAGTAGGCCTGTGTTATTGAGAAATATTACAATTTGTATATTTGTTTGAAAGGTACGTGCTCATGTAAATGTACCAGTTTGCTGAATGCATGTATTTATTTTTTAAAGACATTTACATATTAACTTTAACCTTGAAAATCAAATCAAAGATGAATACATCTAAAATCATTTAAATGAATACTTAGAGGCTCAAAGCAGTGGTGGAAAACGTACCCAATTGTCATACTTGAGTAAAAGTAAAGATTCCTTAATAGAAAATGACTCAAGTAAAGTTGAGTCACCTGGTAAAATACTACTTGAGTAAAAGTTAAAAAGTATTTAGTTTTAAATATACTTAAGTATCAAAAGTAAAGTATACATCATTGAAACTTGCTCATGTTAAGCAAACCAAACGATACAATGTTTTTGTTTTTCTATCTACAGATAGCCAGAGGCTGACTCCAACACTCAGACATAATTTGTGTTTAGTGAGTCCGCCAAATCAGAGGCAGTAGGGATAACCAGGGATGTGCAAAGGCAACAGGTGTAGACCTTACATTGAATTGCTTACTTTCAAGCCCTTAACCAACAATGCAGTTCAAGAAATAGAGTTAAGAAAATATTTACTCAATAAACTAAAGTAAAAATACAATAAAGAGTAACACAATAAAATAACAATAATGAGGCTATATACAGGGGGTACTGGTACAGACTCAATGTGTGGGGTACAGGTTAGTCTAGGTAATTTGTACATGTACAGTAGGAAGGGGTAAAGTGACTAAGCACAGATAACAAACTGTGAGTAGCAGCAGTATAAAAACAAAGGGTCAATGTAACTAGTCCGGGTGGCCATTTGATCAATTGTTCAGCACTCTTATGCCTTGGGAGTAGAAGGTGTTAAGGAGCCTTTTGGGCCTAGACTTGGTGCTCCGGTACCGCTTACCGTGCAGTAGCAGAGAGAACAGTCTACTACTTGGCTCATCCCAGTCTACAAAGTGCGTCTGCAGTGAGAGAAGGCTAAAAAGGTGGAGATTAAAAGCTGGACTCCAGAAGCGACTGAAGCCCTCCAGGACTGTTTTGAGTCCACTGACTGGGCAGCCCTGATGGACAGCCACGATGACCTGGAAGAGGCAACGGATACGGATCTCTGAGTACATCCGTTTCTGTGAGGATCTCGTCATTCCCAAAAAGAAAGTTAACATCTTCCCTAATAATAAACTGTGGGTAACTCAGGAATTAAAACAACTCCTCAACCCCCCAAAAAATGTTTAAATCAAGTGGCATTAAAGAGGAAAGGAAAAATATTCAGATGCAAGGCAGCATACAAAGACAAATTAGAAAACCTTTTCAAGGACAAGGACAGTAGGAAAGCCTGGCAAGGGATAAAAACCATCACAGACAAACCAAAGAGACATTGTATGACCGTTGAAAATGACCTTGCTTTTGCAAATGATTTGAACAGTTTCTATTGTAGGTTTGACATGTGTTATTTTGCATCGCAGCAGAAAGTGGCCTGGGACAGTATAGACAGCATACCAGCTGTTGAAATACAGATCTCTGTGAATATACGTCAACCAATACTTTCAACGTGTCAGCCCACGAAAATCATATGGTCCAGACGGCGACAGCAGCAAGGCACTTTAGGCATGCGCAGACTAGCTCACATTACCGTTACAGAAGCTGTTCCAGCTGTCTAAGAACAGTGGGATAATTCCAGACTTATGGAAGAAGTTGCTGATTGTCCCAATTATTCAAAAACAAATTCTCTCTGGTCATCCCAATTAGACTCAAATCAATTCACCTACCGTGCCTCCAGGGGTGTTGATAATGCGTTACTGGTCATGCCGAACAATATCTACAAACATTTAGAAAAGGCAAATAGCCTAATGAAAATTGTATTCATTGACTTCAGTAGTGTGTTTACCACCATCCAACCCCACCTACTGGTGGATAAACTGGTGAATTTGGGTGTCAACTCTCTACTAATCAAGTGGATTAATAGTTTCCTTGTGAACCGTACCCAACAAGTGAAGTTTAACTCCGCCATCTCTAAATCTAGAACGGTGAATACGGGAGCCCCTCAAGGTTGCATACTTTCACGGATACAGTACACACTGTACACAAACGATTGTCAAGCCTCTGACACAGATGACACCGTAAATATGCAGATGACACCGCTGTTTTGGGTTTCCTCCACCAAGTCTCTCCACAAGGTTTGACAGAGAAACAGAAAAATGTGTCCAGTGGTGTGCAGATAACTTGAAATAAACGTTAATAAAACAAAAGAGATGGAAATTGAAAGAACAAAACTACACTACCCCCTACGAAGATCAATGGGGAATCAGTCGATAGATTGACCACATATAAGTGCCTGGGAATCGAAATAGACAATAAACTGAAATTCAATGACTATGCCTATGCAAAGATACAGAAATTGCAACAGAGAATGTTAGTTTTTTTACACAAACTGATCAATTTGAATGTCGACCACCATATATTACAAATGTTTAATATATCTGTCCTGCAAAGTGTGCTGTCCTGTGGTCTGATATGCATGTTCGGAAACATAGGAGTGCAAGTCAAGCTTCAGCGATAATTGGTATACAGTGAGCACCATAATTCATTGGACAGTGACCATTTTATATTTATTTTGGTTCTGTACTCTAGCACTTTGAGTTTGAAAGGATATAATGACAATGAGGGTGAAGTGCAGTCTGTCAGCTTTAATTTGAGGGTATTTCCATACATATCGGATGAACCGTTTAGAAATTATAGAAGATTTTGTACATGGTCCCCCCCATTTTCGGTCATCAAAAAACATTGGACAGTTTAACATAATGTAGAATAAAGTAATCATTGTTAATATTTGGTCACATATCCTTTGCATGCAATGACTGCTTGAAGTCTGCGATGCATCGACATCACCCGACGCTGGGTATCTTCCCTGGTGATGCTCTGCCAGGCCTGTACTGCAGCCATCTTCAGTTCCTTCTTGTTTCGGGGACGTATTGCCTTCAGTCTCCTCTTCAGCATGTAAAATGCATGTTCAATTGGATTCAGATCTGGTGATTGACTCGGCCAGTCAAGGATTTTCCACTTTTGGCCATCAAAAACCCCTTAGTTTCTCTAGCAGTATGTTTAGGGTCATTGTCTTGTTGCATGATGAAGTGCCGTCCAATGAGTTTGGAGGCATTTGGTTTTATCTGAGCAGATAAAAGTTTTCTGTAGACTTCAGAATTCATTCTTCTACTTCTGTCTGCAGTCACATCATCGATGAAGACAAGTGAGCCTGTTCCACTGGCAGCCATACAGGCCCAAGCCATAACACCCCCCTCCACCATGTTTCACGGATGAGGTGGTATGCTTTGGATCATGGGCATGTCTTTTTTTTCTCCACACTTTCCTCTTTCCATCACTCTGGTACATACTTTTTTCCAGAACTCTTGGGGCTCTTTTAGGTGCTTTTTAGCCAACTGTAATCTCGCCTTTCTGTTCTTCAGGCTTATCAGTGGTTTGCATCTTGTAGTGTACCCTCTGTAGTCCTGCTGGTGTAGTCTTCTATGTATGGTAGATTTTGACACATCTACACCTGCATCCAGGAGAGTGCTTTTGATCTGTTGGGCTGTTGTCAGGGGGGTTTTCTTCACCATAGAGAGTATTCTTCGGTCATCCACTACAGTGGTCTTCCTCAGTCTACCGGGTCTTTTGACATCATTGAGTTCACTGCTTGTTTTTTTCTTGTTAATGATGAACCAAATTGTTGACTTGGGCATGCCCAGCTTCATTTGCATCGACACTGCTGTCTTCCTCATGTTGTCACACCCCAACAACAACCTCCAAAGGCAATAGCAAAGTCTAGAATCAATACTATTCATCAACAGCTCTCCTGCATTCACTAACGACACAAATGAATACACCTGCCTAACGACACACATCTGTGAAGCCAATTCAACAAATACTTGTAGTACCTTAAAATGGGAGGACCATGTACAAAAGATGCTGTTATTTCTAAACGGTTCATCCGATATGTATGAAAATACCCTCAAATTAAGGCTGATAGTGTGCACTTCACCCTCATTGTCATTGTATCCTTTCAAACTCAAAGTGCTACAGTACAGAACCAAAATAAATATAAAATGGTCACTGTCCAATGAATTATGGTGCTCACTGTAGATCAAGTATTAGCCACCAACATGTACACAAAACTCATCCTACTAAAACTTGAAAGAATTTTAAAGGACAGTACTCATCCCCTTCACTCAACATTACACCACAGCAGCAGCCGGACAAGGGGAAAGAGACTTCTTCAAAATACAATTTAAACAGATAGATATGGGTACTCTTTTATTCCGACTATAATAAATAGTCTGTTGGTCCCTTGATTATACAGTATATTGCACTTTCACTTTAAATGTGTAGCTGTAGCACCTTGAATAAATTATTTAGTGTAGTTTCTGTGTCCATGTACTGTCTTTTTAAGCACATGACCAAATGAATTTTCCCCTAGTGGGATAATGAAGTTGATCTGAATCTGACTTGGGTGACTGGACTCACCTAAGTCAGATTCAGATCGACTTCATTATACTGTATAATACTTGACAATTTTTTGGGCCTTCCTTGGACACCGCCTGGTATATACAGTGAGGGAAAAAAGTATTTGATCCCCTGCTGATTTTGTACGTTTGCCCACTGACAAAGAAATTATCCCCAAGAACACCATCCCCACCGTCAAACATGGAGGTGGAAACATTATGCTTTGGGGGTGTTTTTCTGCTAAGGTGACAGGACAACTTCACCGCATCAAAGGGACGATGTACAGGGCCATGTACCGTCAAATCTTGGGTGAGAACCTCCTTCCCTCAGCCAGGGCATTGAAAATGGGTCGTGGATGGGTATTCCAGCATGACAATGACCCAAAACACACGGCCAAGGCAACAAAGGAGTGGCTCAAGAAGAAGCACATTAAGGTCCTGGAGTGGCCTAGCCAGTCTCCAGACCTTAATCCCATAGAAAATCTGTGGAGGGAGCTCTCTACTGCAGCCATCTTCAGTTCCTTCTTGTTTCGGGGACGTATTGCCTTCAGTCTCCTCTTCAGCATGTAAAATGCATGTTCAATTGGATTCAGATCTGGTGATTGACTCGGCCAGTCAAGGATTTTCCACTTTTGGCCATCAAAAACCCCTTAGTTTCTCTAGCAGTATGTTTAGGGTCATTGTCTTGTTGCATGATGAAGTGCCGTCCAATGAGTTTGGAGGCATTTGGTTTTATCTGAGCAGATAAAAGTTTTCTGTAGACTTCAGAATTCATTCTTCTACTTCTGTCTGCAGTCACATCATCGATGAAGACAAGTGAGCCTGTTCCACTGGCAGCCATACAGGCCCAAGCCATAACACCCCCTCCACCATGTTTCACGGATGAGGTGGTATGCTTTGGTATATACAGTGAGGGAAAAAAGTATTTGATCCCCTGCTGATTTTGTACGTTTGCCCACTGACAAAGAAATTATCAGTCTATAATTTTAATGGTAGGTTTATTTGAACAGTGAGAGACAGAATAACAACAAAAAAATCCAGAAAAACGCATGTGAAACATTTTATAAATTGATTTGCATTTTAATGAGGGAAATAAGTATTTGACCCCTCTGCAAAACATGACTTAGTACTTGGTGGCAAAACCCTTGTTGGCAATTACAGAGGTCAGACGTTTCTTGTAGTTGGCCACCAGGTTTGCACACATCTCAGGAGGGATTTTGTCCCACTCCTCTTTGCAGATCTTCTCCAAGTCATTAAGGTTTTGAGGCTGACGTTTGGCAACTCGAACCTTCAGCTCCCTCCACAGATTTTCTATGGGATTAAGGTCTGGAGACTGGCTAGGCCACTCCAGGACCTTAATGTGCTTCTTCTTGAGCCACTCCTTTGTTGCCTTGGCCGTGTGTTTTGGGTCATTGTCATGCTGGAATACCCATCCACGACCCATTTTCAATGCCCTGGCTGAGGGAAGGAGGTTCTCACCCAAGATTTGACGGTACATGGCCCTGTACATCGTCCCTTTGATGCGGTGAAGTTGTCCTGTCACCTTAGCAGAAAAACACCCCCAAAGCATAATGTTTCCACCTCCATGTTTGACGGTGGGGATGGTGTTCTTGGGGTCATAGGCAGCATTCCTCCTCCTCCAAACACGGCGAGTTGAGTTGATGCCAAAGAGCTCCATTTTGGTCTCATCTGACCACAACACTTTCACCCAGTTGTCCTCTGTATCATTCAGATGTTCATTGGCAAACTTCAGACGGGCATGTATATGTGCTTTCTTGAGCACGGGGACCTTCACGGCGTAGTGTGTTACCAATTGTTTTCTTGGTGACTATGGTCCCAGCTGCCTTGAGATCATTGACAAGATCCTCCCGTGTAGTTCTGGGCTGATTCCTCACCGTTCTCATGATCATTGCAACTCCACGAGGTGAGATCTTGCATGGAGCCCCAGGCCGAGGGAGATTCACAGTTATTTTGTATTTCTTCCATTTGCGAATAATCACACCAACTGTTGTCACCTTCTCACCAAGCTGCTTGGCGATGGTCTTGTAGCCCATTCCAGCCTTGTGTAGGTCTACAATCTTGTCCCTGACAATCTTGTCCCTGACATTGGAGAGCTCTTTGGTCTTGGCCATGGTGGAGAGTTTGTAATCTGATTGATTGCTTCTGTGGACAGGTGTCTTTTATTCAGGTAACAAGCTGAGATTAGGAGCACTCCCTTTAAGAGTGTGCTCCAAATCTCAGCTCGCTACCTGTATAAAAGACACCTGGGAGCCAGAAATCTTTCTGATTGAGAGGGGGTCAAATACTTATTTCCCTCATTAAAATGCAAATCAATTTATAACATTTTTCACATGCGTTTTTCTGGATTTTTTTGTTGTTATTCTGTCTCTCACTGTTCAAATAAACCTACCATTAAAATTATAGACAGATAATTTCTTTGTCAGTGGGAAAACGTACAAAATCAGCAGGGGATCAAATACTTTTTTCCCTTACTGTAGGTCCTGGATGGCAGGGAGCTCAGCCCCAGTGATGTACTGGGCCATATGCACTACTCTCTGTAGCGCCTTACGGTCAAATGCCGAGAAGTTGCCATACCAGGCGGTGATGCAACGGATCAGGATAATCTCAATGGTGCAGCTGTAAAACCTTTTGAGGATCTGGTGACCAATGCCCAAACCTTTCAGTCCCCTGATGGGGAAAAGGTGTTGTCGTGCCCTCTTCACGACTGTCTTGGTGTGTTTGTACCATGATAGTTTGTTGGTGATGTGGACACCAAATAACTCTCAACCCCCCTCCCGCTCCACTACATTCCCGTCGATGAGAATGGGGTCCTGTTCAGCCCTCCTTTTCCTTTAGTCCACGATCAGCTCCTTTGTCTTGCTCACATTGAGGGAGAGGTTGTTGTCCTGGCACCACACTACCAGGTCTCTGACCTCCCTATAGGCTGTCTCATCGTTGTCGGTGATCAGGCCTACCACTGTTGTGTCGTCAGCAAACTTAATGATGGTGTTGGAGTCGTGCTTGGCCACGCAGTCGTGGGTGAACAGGGAGTACAGGAGGGGATTAAGCACGCATCCCTGAGGGGCCCCAGTGTTGAGGATCTGCGTGGCAGATGTGTTGTTGCCTACTCTTACCACCTGGGGGCGGCCTGTCAGGAAGTCCAGGATCCAGTTGCAGAGGGAGGAGTTTAGTCCCAGGATCCTTAGCTTAGTGATAAGCTTTGTGGGCACTATGGTTTTTAACGCTGAGCTGTTGTCAATGAACATCATTCTCACATAGGTGTTCCTTTTGTCCAGGTGGGAGTGTGATTGAGATGTGGTCATCTGTGGATCTGTTGGGACGGTACGCGAATTGGAGTGGGTCTAGGGTTTCCTGGATGATGGTGTTGATTTGAGCCATGACCCGTCTTTCAAAGCACTTCATTGCTACTGATGTGAGTGCTAAGGCAGGATACCTTCGCTTTCTTGGGCATAGGGACTATGGTGGTCTGCTTGAAACATGTAAGTGTTACAGACTCGGTCAGAGAGAGGTTGAAAATGTCAGTGAAGACATGCTCTGAGTACACATCCTGGTAATCCGTCTGGCCCCGCGGCCTTGTGAATGTTGACCTGTTTAACGGTCTTGCTCACAACGGCTACTGAGTGGGTGATCACACAGTCATCCGCAACAGCTGGTGCTCTCATGCATTCTTCAGTGTTGCTTGCCTCGAAGCGAGCATAAAAGGCATTTAGCTCGTCTGGTAGGCTCGCTTCACTGGGCAGCTCGCGGCTGGTCTCTTGATAAGTGTGTGAATTGGACCATTTTCCTTTCCTGCTAAGCATTCCAAATGTAATGAGTACTTGTGGTGAAGTAAAAGTTGTCAAAAATATAAATAGTAAAGTAAAGTACAAATACCCCAAACTAAAGTAGTACTTTAAAGTGTTTTAACTTAAGTAATTTACACCCCTGGCTAAAATACACCTCATTCAACATAGACTAACAACTAGCTAGCCACTACTGCCTCACATTGCATTTTTAAAAGCCAAAATGTCAAAGGAATATTATTAAGCTGTAATACTGTATGTGAGTAAAGCTATCAAAGTTGATTAATAATTCAAGCATGAAGCTTCCATTTAGCTGAGCTCAATTGGATAAAATGATCATTTGGGAACTTTTATCCCTGATTCCTTTAAATGTATGGATGTCAACTGTCCAGCTCTATGTGATAACTATTCTCTCATTTCTTGTGATCTTTACTCCTGACACTCTACCTGACATAGGGTTTATTCAGACAAATGTTCCTGTCATGAGATTTGGAATGTGAATCATCCAAAGAACCTTGCTGGTTGCACTTCATTTTCATAACACGCTGATCTAAAAGTTTTTATCCCGGTCCAAGCTCTTCACTGTCCTGGCACCCCATTGGTGGAACCAGCTTTCCCCTAAAGCTAGGACCCCCTTCCCCCCAGACCACTGTTATAAATGGTTTCAAAATACAAGTATTTCATTCATTATGAGTTAACATCCTCATGGGGGGGGGGGGACATATTTGACAAGCAATCAATCCTTTGGCTGCAGACCGAAACAGATCTGGGGATGGGGGAGTTTAAATACAAAACACCCACGGAGCAACAACTATGTGTTTTGTTTTCCAGGAAAGTATAGCATTTGACTCCTTGGTTCCTCTGGCATTATCTTCAAAGGGGGAGTCATGTATTTGGTTGCTGGAGTATTACTGTGATCAAAGCCGACGGGGTATAATAAACAGCTTTAGATAATATGTGTGGCGTTATTTAAAAATAAATGCCTCTCTGGTGCAGATTACAGAACAAGGCCAAGTGGAGCAAAGGATTCGTTTACATCTGGGGCCTGTCCATTTGTGCATGTGTAAGGAATAAACATCAGGTATTGATCTATCTGGAAATATTTTCTTTATCAACGCTAAGCTGGGAAATATTACAGAAGCTCATCTAGAGAATTTGTTCCAATTTGTTCTAAACAGCCTGTGCTTTGAGTTGTGCCTAAAGTGTGTGTGTGCACTTTGAGTTGTGCCTAGAAGGAATGGGATTTGGAAAGGTGGAGCTGTGTTGGGAATCATGTTGTTAATGCAGTGGAAATAGAACGCCCTGGGGGAACTATCAATCGTGTGTGTGTGTGTGTGTGCATTTGCGCGTGTGTGTGTGTTTAAGTTAGCTGGAGAAGAAAACAAAGAGAATTAGATACGCTTTGCTGAACCATGGGTAAATTGCTAGATGTTTCCAAGGCTATTTCATAAATGTTTTGAAGTCGGAAGTTTACATACACCTTAGCCAAATACATTTAAACTCCGTTTTTCACAATTCCTGACATTTAATCCTAGTTCCCTGTTTTAGGCCAGTTAGGATCCCCACTTTATTTTAAGAATGTGAAATGTCAGAATAATAGTAGAGAGAATTTCAGCTTTTATTTCTTTCATCACATTCCTAGTGGGTCAGAAGTTTACATACACTCAATTAGTATTTGGTAGCATTGCCTTTAAATTGTTTCCCACAATAAGTTGGGTGAATTTTGTCCCATTCCTCCTGACAGAGCTGGTGTAACTGAGTCAGGTTTGTAGGCCTCCTTGTTCGCCCACAAATTTTCTATAGGATGAGGTCAGGGCTTTGTGATGGCCACTCCAATACCTTGACTTTGTTGTCCTTAAGCCATTTTACCACAGCTTTGGAAGTATGCTTGGGGTCATTGTCCATTTGGAATACCCATTTGCGACCAAGCTTTAACTTCCTGACTGATGTCTTGAGATTTTGCTTCAATATTTCCACATAATTTTCCCTCCTCATGATGCCATCTATTTTGTGAAGTGCACCAGACCCTCCTGCAGCAAAGCACCCCCACAACATGATGCTGTCACCCCCATGCTTCACGGTTGGCATGGTGTTCTTCGGCTTGCAAGCCTCCCCCTTTTTCCTCCAAATATAACGATGGTCATTATGGCCAAACAGTTCTATTTTTGTTTTGGCAGACCAGAGGACATTTCTCCAAAAAGTACGATATTTGTTCCCATGTGCAGTTGCAAACCGTAGTCTGGCTTTTTTATGGTGGTTTTGGAGCAGTGGCTTCTTCCTTGCTGAGCGGCCTTTCAGGTAATGTTGATATAGGACTCGTTTTACTGTGGATATGGATACTTTTGTACCTGTTTCCTCCAGCATCTTCACAAGGTCCTTTGCTGTTGTTCTGGGATTGATTTGCACTTTTCGCACCAAAGTACGTTCATCTCTAGGAGACAGAACGCGTCTCCTTCCTGAGCGATATGACGGCTGCGTGGTCCCATGGTGTTTATACTTGCGTACTATTGTTTGTACAGATGAACGTTTGGAAATTGCTCCTAAGGATAAACCAGACTTGTGGAGGTCTACAATTGTTTTCCTGAGGTCTTGGCTGATTTATTTTGATTTTCCCATGATGTCAAGCAAAGAGGCACTGAGTTTGAAGGTAGGCCTTGAAATACATCCACAGGAACACCTCCAATTGACTCAAATGATGGCAATTAGCCTAACAGAAGCTTCTAAAGCCATGACATCATTTTCTGGAATTTTCTAAGCTGTTTAGTCACAGTCAACTTAGTGTATGTAAACTTCTGACCCACTGGAATTGTGATACAGTGAATTATAAGTGAAATAATCTGTCTGTAAACAATTGTTGGAAAAATGACTTGTGTCATGCACAAAGTAGATGTCCTAACCGACTTGCCAAAACTATAGTTTGTGGGGGCGAAATTTGTGGAGTGGTTGAAAAACGAGTTTTAATGACTCCAACCTAAGTGTTGGCGTAAACTTCCGGCGTCAACTGTATGTAAATGAAATATTTCTGCATTTCATTTCTAAAAACATGTTTTTACTTTGTCATTATGGGGTGTTGTGTGTACTGTAGATGTGTGATAAAATAAAGGCATTTAATCCATTTTGAATTCAGGACGTAACATAAGAAAATGTGGAATACGTTTTGGGGTATGAATACTTTCTGAAGGCACTGTATATCCTTAGATCGTTGGTTCAAATCCAATTCCATTGACCAATGCTCTGCATGAACTAATTATATGGGCAGGACTAAGAACTAAAGTGAGAGGTGACTCAGAGTATATGCCTTTCTACTGTATCATCTGGCCTTCATATCTGTCTCTGCATTTTCATCTTGATTGAATATGAAACCACTTTGTTACAGGTGCCCACTACTCAGCCACCAAATACACTCTCTCCGAACCTGGCAAACCCCTGACAAACAGATGTCCGAAGTTTGATACTATGACTTGTACAATAGGTGAGCCATATTGATTGTTGTAGGCCTACTTCTGCTTTTGAAATAACTACAGGCTTCAGTTCAGGCTAACCATGTACCTGAATTAGCAATTACACTGAGATGATCTGAAAAAGGTCTGTACTGTAATAACCAAGTTCCAATTTATAACGTTCTAAAATGACATTGTATAAATTAACTACAGAGATAGAAAGAGATAAAGAGAGAGAGAGATTTATCTATCAGCCATCAGTAATGTACAGTATTAGCCCTGGATCTCGTGAACATTCTGTTTCCTTCAGCTCTCAGTGGAGTACGTGTGTGTGTATGTGTGTGCGTTTGTGCATTCATGCTTGCATGTGACCAATGTTTTCTTGCAAACAGAGAGTTGATCAACAGTTCAAGTTGAAGCTATAATGGCCGAGTCAGAGCTCAGAAGGACTAGAAGACAAATAGAAGATGATTCTGCTGCTACAGCACTTCCTTCTTCCTCCATGAGAGATTAAGGATGTGACTGTCTGTATGATTTAGGTGGAACAGGGACTACCCTCTTTACATTCATCACCAGTTTTTTACTTCAACTTTTAATGTCACTTTTGAACTAAAGCTGAGTGAAAACTCAGGCAATACATTTCTGCCCTTGACATGCTCTTGAGTTGTACAGCTGAGAGCTGTGCTGAACAGCCTGCCTGAGTAAGACTCACAATGACACTTGCTGCATATGTAATTTCTAAACGCCCACCTTGGCTATATCGCAGTTAGTCCATGAAGGCTCCAAGATCATTGGCAAGTAAAGTATATTCATTTGACTTTTACTGTACAGTATCTATGCTATGCGGCTGATGTCTGTGTTAGCAGTCTGATCAAATTTTCATTATAAAGCCGTAGGGAATAGGTTCCCACTACAGATGTAGAATCTTCATTTGTTGCAGGAGAACTTGTAGTGTATTTGAGGATTAAAAAGGCTTTTGAAGTTTGTAATTTCCACTTTTACATTTCAGACTTGATTTTCCCTTACGAAAAATGTATCAACACTTACGTTAATTACAATCCACATAATAATTCACATTTCCTGTTGCTGCAGAATTATTTTCCTTCTGTAGCAAGGCTCAAAAAAGATTCTATATCTGTAGCAGAGTTCTTTTTAACTCCCAATGTTCATTAGTCATTCCTGAAGAAACGTATCCTTGCTCCGCGCTCTGCATCGCTCTTTGAACTACTGCAACTCTTGAGCTGTGAATTGAAATAGAAAGGGTTGTCAGAGAGACAGAGAAAGCATCCCTCCTCACAGCCATGTTGTACAGGTTCTGTTGTACTACAGTAAATGGGCTAGCTGCAGCTCCCCTCGTCTCGTCTCGGCAGACAGAGCTCAGTGAGAACCAAAGGAGTGCCTGTTGTGCTGATTCCTAATGTCTGACTGTGACACTTCACAAGCCTCATTCTGTGCTGTGTTCTCTGTTTGCTCTCCCCAGTGCAGAGCAGCACAAGGCAAAATGCGTCTTATGATGAGCCTCCACTGCTAGAATGGCTTGACGTCTGGAGCTGCGTAACTACCCCGTTGCTTCTAGCATACAGACACTTTTTTCCTAAGGTTTGAGGAAAACCTAAGTCCAAACCTGCTCTCTGAGAAAAATGTGATACTGTTATCTTTTATTCCACTATTATATTATCATCTTCTTCTCATGATTTTTTCCTGCCTAGCTGCAGTGAGATCAGGTATGATCTCTATATTGTGTGTAGACGTATATGCCTACAAGTTTGTTGGCTCATTGATGTAAAATACCCCTATTGATGTGTACATTTATGCCAGATGAATCAAATCCGAACCCAATTCATGCAGTATTGCGTTGGCAGAACACAAGTCAAGTGTCTACTTTGATAATGGAGTGCATATTGCATCTACTGAAACTAGCACAGTGAATGAACAAAACAATCACTCGTTCTCAAGATTTATGCTATCACAATGTTATACCAGCAATGTTATATGCTGACAATATAAATCATTATTTCACTTCTAGGTTACTTATCTCATTTGGTGCCATTGGGTTTCTTACTGCAATCTCATAATCAACATTGACTAATGGCTTATGAACCAAACCTTGCCGCTGTCAAAGTGGGTACAAATCACGGTTTAAAAGCCCTGGTGGCTACTATAGCACAGTCCAATTGCACGACGCTAGAATCTGAAAAGTCACTTCAGCTCTGACAGCTTGCCAATAGAATCATTAACAATAGCCTTAAAGAATCAAACAAAACAACAACAAATAAGAGCGAAAAACTAAAAAGACTTCAAGAAACAACATGCAATTTGTCACTACAGAGATGGAGAACAGCACAAATAACTGTTGGGAATGCCATGTGTCACATTACGCACTGGGAGAGAATCTACGTCCCAAATGGCACCCTATTCCCTATATAGTGCACTACTCTGGTCATAGGTAGTCCACTACATAGAGAATAGGGTGCCATTTGGGACGTAGATTCTCTCCCAGTATGTAATGTGACACATGGCATTTAGGCCTGTCAGATAACGAACATGTCACCGTCCCTGTAACATGCCTCAAATCCCTGCTATGCCTCGTCATCTTCTATAGTACATGAACGGACCTGTTACCTTCATCCCCGCCACCTCCTCCTGTCTTCTACTATAGTCTAAGCTTGCAACAGCAAAAAAAATCACAGTGTACGTTTCACCAAAGGACCGGAGATCCCAACTGTATGCACATTGAAAATGAGAGAGAGAGAGATAGAAAGGGGGGAGAGAGAGAAAATAGTTCTCTGCAGCCTGTTGCTGGGTTGCATGCCAGGCACGGATGGAGCACGGATGGAGCCTGCCCCTCACGGCAACTGTGTGTATTATTTCTGTCATCAGGGAGTCATGCAGGTGAAAGCTGATGGTTTGGACAGCTGATTAATAATGAACATGGCCTTTTTCAGGAACATTAGCTCAGGAGAGAGAAATACATTGTCCACCCACTGTGTCAGCTAGGAGGTGGCCCAGTGGCCCAGGTAGAGGGGGAATGGAGGAGCTGCTGGCATCCCTCTGGCATCTGTCCTCCGATTCGCCCCACACCCCCGGGAGGGACTCCCTCTCCCCATTACACACAAGTACACTAACATAAATACACACACAGACGTGCATGCATGCATGCGCACACACACACACACACAAACCACCCAGCAGAGCTCGCTGGCTGAGACACCACGTTAACATCCAGCGGCACCTCACCCATAAGGGCGTTAGGGGCCGCGCTCCACTTGTGATTGTCCCAAAAAATGCAAATAAGTACTTTTATTTAAAAATATATATATATTATATAAATCATGGATTGTTTAAAAAATATATTGTTCATAACAATCTGTTCAGTTACTTACTACTCTGCCTCTCAGTGACTTCCAGCTTCGTGGGAGCATTGCTTTGATTGTTGTACCAGCTAGCATAAATTATAACAGCACAAGTAAATGGACCATCCTGGGGGGGTCAAATCCGTTCAGTCAGAACTTCTGGGTCTGCTGTAGTCTCCCTTCCCCATTTAATCTCTCGCGCCAGAAGGCTTACTTCCACGTGAGACTAGATCTGCTCTATCAGGTACAGATGCAAAAAGCTAATTGTAATTAACTTGTAAATAAATAATCATAACAGTAATGGGATCCTGGGACCTGATAAACCAGACCACTACATCCAACAAGATTTGAAGGACAGAAGGATGTTAGAACCTTACACTAGTTAGAACCTTACATTAAGCTCTGGTAGGACAAAAAGCATGGCCAATGTTCTTGTTTATAAGTACTACTGTAAGTGATAGGGCTAAAACTGCATAAAACCGGGTGTTTCACAAAGCATGATCAACTTAATTAGCCAGCTACAGTAATTTTGAGAAACATAGAAAAATAGTTTGGTAGATTTTTTGGTAAAATTAACCAATTAGCTATCTACCTTTGATAAGCAGCTAGCTATAGCTGCTGGCACCCCGCTGGCGCATGTCCTCCGATTCACCCTAAACCCCCCCCGAAGGACTCCCCATCCCCAACACACACACTGACACTGACACTCACACACATGCACACACACCTACCTACAGTAGAACCTTATCCACTGTATAAGGGGGGAAACAATAACAAGCACTAGCTGGTAGCTTGCTAGCTAGTTAGCTACCATGCCAATTTCAAGTCTTTCTAATCTAATATCTGAGTAACTCTGAAGAATTAAGTTATTTCAGAATGAAAGTTAACTAGCTAGTTCGTCATGCTTTGTGTCATTATGTTAGTTAGCTATCCCCAGTTAGATAATGTGTTATCACTTACTACATTGTTGCGTTCTCCCTGGTGCACTCATTATTTCGTGAACTGGCTGCTTGTTCTAAATAGTATAATCTAATCTGTTCAAAACAGTAGCAGCATGTGCAACTTTGTTAATTCGGTTTTTGACATGCAAAAGTGAAATACTGTGGATGTATACTGAACAAAAACATAAACACAACATGCAACAATTTCAAAGATTTTACTGAGTTACAGTTCATAGAAATAAATAAATTAGGCCCTAATCTATGGATTTCACATGACTGGGCAGGGGTGCAGCCCCTGGAAGGCCCACCCACTTGGGAGCCAGGTCCACCCATTGGGGAGCCAGGCTCAGCCAATCAGAATGATTTTATCCCCGCACTATTACAGACAGAAATACTCATCAGCCGATCCAGCAGGTGAAGAAGCTGGATGTGGAGGTCCTGGGCTGGCGTGGTTACACGTGGCTGCGGTTGTAAGGCCGGTTGGATGTACTTCCAAATTCTTTAAAACAACATTGGCAATGCCACAGATTTGAGGGAAAGTGCAATTGGCATGCTGACTGCAGGATTGTCCAACAGAGCTGTTCATAAGCCGCCTCCAACGTTGTTTTAGAGAATTTGGAAGTATATCCAACCGGCCTTACAACCGCAGCCACGTGTAACCACGCCAGCCCAGGACCTCCACATCCAGCAAATGCATGTTTTAGAGTGGCCTTTTATTGTCCCCAGCACCTGCGTAATGATCATGCCGTTTAATCAGCTTCTTGATATGCCACACCTGTCAGGTGGATGGATTCTCTTGGCAAAGGAGAAATGCTCATTAACAGGGATGCAAACACATTTTTACACAACATTTGAGAGAAATCATATTTTTGTAAGTATGGAACATTTCTGGATTTTTTTATTTCAGCTCATGAAAAATGGGACCAACACTTTACATTGCGTTGCGTTTATATTTTTATTCACTATATTTATGCCTTTGTTCAAATGCAGAGATCACTTTATATCTTCTCAAAGAAACTACCGATATTTCGAAAACTTGGCATAATATTTCTGTCATGCTGTTGACAACCACCTCGCACAATGGGTTCAGGCAATCGGTGGCCGCTGCTGTTTCTTTAGAAGTGAAACATCACTCTTAAAATGCTGCCTCAAATACTGCTCAGCAACCAGGTCTAAGAATATGGATGTTGTCTGAATGTGTGTGTCTGTGTGTCAGCGTGCGTGTGTGCGCGCAGGGGCCGTACAAATGGACAACCGTGGGGACTGACTGAGGCACCACAATTCGCATTCCTCCAATTTCTCTCTCTTTCTCCTCTCTCCCTCTCTCTTCCTCCCCCAGTGCGTCAGCCGGGTGGGTGTGGCTGACGTCAGAGCAGCAAGGTCAAAGCGGTCTCAGAAACCTGTGAATTATGAGGGGAGAAAATAACTCCCCTCCACTCTGACCCCTATAGGCCCGTCTGTCCGCCGCTAGCTGACAAGCCCACCCCTGGCCATGACGTCACGTTATACTTCCTTAATTTACCTTGCTGCCAGGCTGATCAATAATGCAGCAACACAATTATTAACAGGGTCAACAACAGGCACTGAGGAGGGAGAAAGAGAGGTAGAGAGGGGGCGTAGGATTGGAATGCTACATGGATAAAGAATGGCTGGAAGGATCCCATTTAGGAAAAATATCAATTATAATGCAGGTATTAACTGCTGCTTATTTGTTGGGTCAGCTAATGTATTGGTGGATGCCCTGGTCAAGTCATATAACACGAGAAAGAACTGAACCCATTCAATATCTGCATTCCATGAGCAAATATAATCAATGGATAAAGCATTCTGCCTGCGCCCAAGTGAAATCTTCTCTTTTCCTTCTGAGGCTGGATGGTGGTGGTGGATGGACATGTAAATATAAGGTAATCACAGATATTCACCTATGGTCTGTCTTAATTTCATAGAACAGATTATGAATATTTGGGAGTTTGGTCGTGCATCTCCTTCTTTAGCTGTGCTTTCCACAGTCTCCTCAGTATGAGTGGGTTGGAATGATAGTGAGCTAAGGCTGAAGAGCTGCCAATTCCAAAAGCCCAGAATCAACTAACTAGCAGTTTGTGCCTGAATGTGTCTGTGTCTGATGATATAGCATTTTATCAGCCATCTGCCTAGCAATAGTTATAAGAAGTAGAGACAATGCTACGGTGCTAGTACTGCTTATATCTCTAGGTCTAGGTATTTTCCATCTTAGCGACAAATCTAGTGATTTTACTGTTGGAGATGCTGCAGCTGCTCCATGAGCATCATTATAATGTCTCCATTAGCTGACCTATGAGACGTGGTGAATATTATGAATTCATCATAACAATTGATCAATTTAATCAAAAATGTAATGGGCTATGACATGATTGACCTTTGCTGTAAATTACTCTGCACACGTAACTCTGCAAGCAAGCAGAAAGAGAACAAAGCTGTCTCTGGTTCCTCAGTGGTTTGGATGCAGTGAGTATAGGCTGTAGCCTTCGCAGCACAGCCACAGTGTGCCTGTCTTCGACTAGCTGGGAGGCAGCACATTTATCTTACAGGGTTTTGAACTGCCTGGGTATCAACTTGGCATCCCATGGAGGTTACCAGTGCAAATAAATTGCTACAGCACTTCTGTATATCATTTAACTCTGTCTAAGTGAAACCCCCACTCACACTACACACACACACAATGCACGCACACAAATGCCCGAGCACATTCACATACACGTACAAACACACATACAAATATACAGACACCCACACACACAAACACACACTCTCCACCATTACCTCTCCTCTTGAGCGCTTCACCTAGTGTAGAAGAATATGGGAGGGAGAGGCTATCTTTTTATAGGCCTTGTAATGTCCCTCCACCTCATAGGGATGAGGCAGAGGCCCTACATGGACAATCTTTTGGAGCACCTCTTTTGGGTGCTGTTGAGATGGATGGCAATTGTATGGCAGGAGAGTAGGATCATTATCAGCTGGGTGGACCATGGAGGATAAATGGTGGAGGCTTGTATGCGCAGTAAGCCATATTAATCTGCTTCACCTGGACCAGAGAGTCAAAGGGACCAATTTGGAGAGCAATTGTCAGGAGTGAAGATGGCAGCCTCTCCACTCCACTTGTATTTAGGGCCATGCAAAGACAGAGACAGACAGAGACAGATGGAGAGAGAGAAAGAGACAGAGTCAAAGAGAGAGACAGAGAGTGAGAGCGCTTGAGAGCGAGAGAGAGATTTAGATTTTTTTTTTTTTAAATACCTTTATTGTTACATTAAAATAAAACTTTATTTCATTTTAACAGACCTAGAAAGTTAGAAACAATCCCCCCTCCTTGTCCACTGTACATAGAACCCCCCTGACTTCCCACACCCCTATAAAATCCCCCAGATGGTTCACCAGACCCTGGGGTCCGTACACCCCGCCCCCTTCACCTCAAGTTTCCTGGTCTCCCACATTGGCATTTTTGCCTGCCTCAACAGGTAGTTTACTAGCCTGTTGGCTACGCTATTCTTAGGCTCTCCAACTTGTAGGTCCAGTCAGCCCCAACTCTAGGCCTGTCCACCACCCACCCAGGACAGAAACAACCCTTCCAGCCTGGAAAAAGAAAAAAACAGATGCTGCACGGTCTCCTTATCCCCACAGAACAGACACCCCCTCCCCACTAATGGATCGAGGTCCGACACGTATCTGTTTGTAGCGATAACCCGTGAATAATCCTCCACTGTAGATCAGCAATACGCTTCTCTATGAGAGGCTTATACAGAGAGCACCAACAACCTCTCAGATAAGAGTCGGTAGGTTCGCTAGACCTTATTCATCCTCGCGCGTAAAGGTGGTGGAATTATTAGGGAATTAAGCCAAGGTCAGAATAAGGCGTATCTCTCTCTACACCTTTATTTATTCGATCTTCACTCAAAATGAAAGCAGGTGAACAGTACGCTATTCTCATGCTTATGTTCAAGGTCAGAATACGCAGAGAGAAAAGGGCATAAAAAGGGAATTACGTTCCATTTATGCATGCTTAACTCTGGTTGGTATCAGGCCCCTGTTTTTAATATGCTGCTCCAGCCTCTGAATAGTAGACCTTATCCTAGCTGTCCCATGGGCAGAGTGCTGCTGGCAAAACACCCATAGTATATTACCCATCTCCCACCATTTTCTTAGGACCTCAAACTCAGCTTTCCTCCATTTCCAACTCTCCCAAAAAACACAGAACCCCTCACAAAAAGAGACCTCATGTAATAATTTAGCACTAAACAGCCAGTGGCAAGCTATACTCAACTGGTACCATGTGACCAATGGAAGCTATAGCGGACATTTTACGGACTCCTGACCAATTGTGCTATTTTGTGTATAATCTTTACTGATCAGATTTTTTTTGGTGCATGTAATGTTTACTCCATCATTTCCTATGACCGAAAAGAGCTTCTGGATTTTAGAACAGCTATCACTAACGTCGATTTGGATGAGTCGGAGGCGAAAGACATTGATTACCAGGCCCAAATCCTCAATACTCAAAGAAGGAGGAGACAGAGCGGCGTGCGGGACACTTGGAGAAACTACATTGGAGAGTGGTTAAATTGCCTTTGCCCTTTTTTCTATTGGCAAACGTACAATTACTGGAGAATAAACTGGATGAGCTCTGTTCGAGACTATCCTATCAACGTGACCTGAAAACTAATATCCTGTGTTTCTCTGAGTCGTGGCTGAACAAGGACATGGTAAATGTAAATCTACCTGTTTTTCTATACATCGGCAGGACCAAACTGCAGCGCCGGGGAAGCGCAGAAGATGTGTATCTCTTTGTTAACAACAGTTGGTGTGCAATCTCTAATATTAAGGACGTATCAAGGTTCTCCTTGTCTGAGTTAGAATACCTCATAATAAGCTGTAGACAAGGTATTCCCAAAATGAGGATTCATATTTTTTTTTGTAAATGGCACAAAAAGCTATGACAGGGAGACATAGTGGAGTGGTAAAGCGTGTGCAAACAGTTGCTCCCGATGCTACTTGGGTACACTGCAGCATCCACCAAGAGGCTCTTGCTGCCAAGGGAATGCCTGACAGCTTGAAAGACGTTTTGGACACTACAGTGAAAATTGTTAACTTTGTTAAAGCAAGGCCCCTGAACTCTCGTGTATTTTCTGCACTATGCAATGATATGGGCAGCGACCATGTAACACTTTTACAACATACAGAAGTGCGCTGGTTATCAAGGGGCAAAGTATTGACATGCTTTTTTTGATTGAGGTTTAAGGTTATGATTAAGAAGTTGGAGCTCTTAACAAGGACAACACTGTCACGACTTCCGCCAAAGTTGGTGCCTCTCCTTGTTCGGGTGGTGTTCGGCGGTCGACGTTACCGGTCTTCTAGCCATCATCGATCCTCTTTTCATTTTCCATTTGTTTTGTCTGTGTTTCCACACCTGGTTTCAATTCCCTCATTACATGTGTTGTATTTAAACCCTCTGTTCCCCCCCCCCCCATGTCTTTGTGTGGGATTGTTTATTGTTAGTGCTTGTGCTTTTTGTGAGTGGTTGCTTGACAGGTTATTTTGTACCCAATTTAGTGTTTCGGGTTGTTTTGTTCCGGTTTTTGGTATTGTTATTAAACAACTACGATTGTCACCCAGTTTGCTCTCCTGCGCCTGACTTCGCTGCCACCAGTTACAAACCAGCCTGACAAACACACAGGTCTTTCCATCATTGTGTGATGTTTTGTGTGCAAATGAACTCATGCTTACTGACAATGTCAAATTGGATATAGCGAAGCACCTGAGTGGGATGGGTGCGCAATTACCCAAGTACCTTCCCGAAACGGATGACACAAACAACTGGATTTGTTATCCCTTTCATGCCCTGCCTCCAGTCCACTTACTGATATCTGAACAAGAGAGCCTCATCGAAATTGCAACAAGCAGGTCTGTGAACATTTTATTTAATCAGAAGCCACTGCCAGATTTCTGGATTGGGCTGCGCTCAGAGTATCCTGCCTTGGCAAATCGAGCTGTTAAGACACTGATGGCCCTTTGGAACCACGTACCTATGTGAGAGTGGATTCTCAGCCCTCACTAGCATGAAAACTAAATACAGGCACAGACTGTGTATGGAAAATCATTCAAGACTGAGACTCTCTCCAATACAACCCAACATTGCAGAGTTATGTGCATCCTTTCAAACATACCCTTCTCATTAACCTGTGGTGAGTTATTCACAATTTCTAGCTCCCAGGATGCAATTCCTATGGCTTCCACAGGGAGTCAATAGTCTATGTTCAAGGTTTCAGGCTTATCACTTCCAAAACAAGTAAGAAATATGAATTTTAGTACAGTGACATACTCTTGGAAATGTGTGTTTGGGCGAGCGATGAAGACAAGACGTACCTGCTAATATTGGTTTCCTATTGAACATACTTCTTTCCGTATGAAATATTATAGTTTGATTACATTTTAGGGTATCTGAGGAGTCAGTAGAAACGTATTTTGACTTGTTTTAACAAAGTTTAGCGGTAGATTTTTGGATTCCTTTCCCTGAATGTTGAACGAGTTGATTACTCAAATCGATGGCGCCAACTAAACAGACTTTTTGGGATATAAAGAAGTATTTTATCTAACAAAACGACACTACATGTTATAGCTTGGACCTAGCCTTAAAAAAGGACCCTAGCCTTAACAAGTTCTAAGACCGTACTCTACGAGCTGTGTAACGCCATTAGCAAACAAGAAAATAGCAATTAGCAATTACATTTACTTTTGATACTTTATATTTAAAACTTTTACTCAAGTAGTATTTTACTGGGTGACTTTTACTTTTACTTTAGTTATTTCTATTAATTTATCTTTACTTTTACTCAAGTATGACAATTGGGTACGTTTTCCACCACTGAGGAAAACTGAAATCTGTTTTACCTCATTTCTACCAGCATGTCACATGTGCTACTAGAGCAGAAGTGGTGTTAATTACGCAATTATTATTTATTTATTTTTAAGCATAAAAAAATGTGTCTTGCATTCTGAAAGCGCATGTGTACTGTCCATGACATTCAATTTCAAGTTCCAAATGTTTATATTTAATCGCTGTGATTATCCGAAACGTCTCATTCATCCTCAATTCATCCTAAACCACACACTTTCTCTCTGCCTGTCTGCAGCAGTGCAGGGGAGGGTGTGTGTGGTGGGAGTAGCTGTCAGTGACATTTTCATTGCTAGGTTACGTTCAAACCGCAGGAAAAAACTTAAATGAATGTAATGGCTAGCCAACATAAACAATGATGAGTCAATTAACAGAAAGAACGCTACTAGGGTTCTTTAAAGCCTCCGCAAATCAAAATAAAAGTAAGACAGAGACTGCGAGAGCGACTGCGACAGAGAATGTGACAGAGACAGTCTCTGTCACTTAGACAAACATTGAAATAGGGAGAAAAGCAAACAAACGACTACAAAACGGTGCAACTGCGAACTGTACTATATGGAAAAAGAGGACATACCAGACAGCAGGTTTTCAGTGTTGATAGAGCTGCAAAAAAGAATACGGCTGCCCTGCCCTTCAGTCAGGTACCACCTAAACACATAGGTCAAACACTAACTGAGAAGGACAGACAAAAATTTAACGTAGTCTGTGTTTAAATTATCATAGACGAGTCTGTGATAGTTGAGGTTGAGACAAAACTTGTGATGGTCGTGAGGTATGTGCATGAGAGCCAGGCAAATACTACCTTCTTAGCAAATGTAATGATACCACATGTACTGTAGATGCCGAAAGAATCACAAATGCCGTTCTAGCAACATTCAAACCAAAGGGTATCAATTTTAAGAACGTGGCAGGACTGGGCAGCGATGGTGCAAGTGTCATGACTGGAAAACGCACAGGGGTGGGTCAGAGACCTGTACCTGCTCCAATTGCACTGTGGTGCGCATCATGTTGCGCTTGTGGCCTCCGACGCATCAAACGGCACAGAGAAAATTGCTAGATACAAAGACACCTGAAACAACATATACAAGTACTTTGAGTATGCAGCTTGTCTTTACTCAGGACACAAACTCCTATTCAGCTGGGATGGAAATGTGAGCGCAAAAAGGCGAGTGTGCAGACTTCATCTCACACCTGATCCAGGGCATAAATGATAGATTCGCAGAGCATGATCTGAGCCATCTCTCTTGCATGGACAAACTTCTAAACCCTGCCAATCTACCTGACAATGACAGAGACCTTACCCAGCATGGAGCTCCCAAACTCGACGGTCTATGCAATATCTTCAAAGATATTCTACCGACCAATGTCCTGTGGAAGAATTAACCCAGGTAAAATGTTTATGCTAAAATGTTTGTTTTTGTTTAAAATGCAATTTGTGATTAATTAATATTATGACAAATACAGTTTTTTGCATTTTCTATGTAATCTTTCCCATGTGCCTCACTCACACACAGTCTTGTACAGCTAACCTTGTGGGGACACACAATTCAATCCCATTCAAAATCCTAACCCTAAACCTAACCCACACACACACACACACACACAATTCAGTCCCATTCAAAACCCTAAACCTAACCACACACACAGTGAAGTGGAAACCTCTAAGAGCAACAACGGCTCAGCCGCAAAGTGGTGGGCCACACAAGCTCACAGAATGGGACCGAATGCTGAAGCACGTAAAAAATAATCTATCCTCAGTTGCTACACTGCCTCTGGAAGCAACGTCAGCACAAGAACTGTTCGTCGGGAGCTTTATGAAATGGGTTTCCACGGCTGAGCAGCCCCGCACAAGCCTAAGATCACAATGCGCAATGCCAAGTGTCCACTTGAGGGGTGTAAAGCTTGCCAACATTGGACTCTGGAGCAATACACTTGAAACCATGGCAGAGAGACAGGGACGGCTTTTTCACGTGAGACGCCATCCCCACCAAACGACACCCAAGCCACTAACTAATGTCACCACTAAAATAAATCACTTAGCCTAAATCATGCAGGGGAAAAAGATAAAGAAATAAACGAACAGCAAAGTCTCTCACAACCAACCCCTGCGAGAGAGAGAGAGTGTCACGATTGTCTTCAGAAACAGACCAAGGCGCAGCGTGCATGAAGTTCCACATTTTTATTGGCAAGTGGAACATATACAAAACAATAAAGAAACAACTAATCGGACATAAATGTAGCGCATACAGGCACTAACAGAAAACAATAACCCACAAAAACACAGGTGGGAAAAATAACAACTTAAGTATGATTCCCAATTAGAGGCAACGACACTCAGCTGCCTCTAATTGGGAACCATACCAAAACCAAAACATAGAAATACAAATAATAGATCCAATAATCCCACTAGTCACGTCCTGACCAAAACCACCATAAAGAGCCCAGAGGGCTATCTATGGCCAGGTCGTGACAGTACCCCCCCCCCAAGGTGCGGACCGCAAAACCAGAACTAAATGGGGAGGGTTCAGGTGGGCATTAGGCGTCGGTGGCGGCTCCGATGCGGGACGTATCACCCACCCAAGGCTGAACGCCTTGCCCGGATTGGACACCGGCGCAGATGAGGGCTCCGTCCCTGGCGCCGGGCTGGGAAGGCGCACTGGAGGCCTGGTGCGTGGAGCCGGCACAGGTCGCACCGGACTGGTGACACGCTCCTCAGAGCGAGTGCAGGGAGCTGGCACAGGACGTACCGGGCTGGGAAGGCGCACTGGAAGCCTGGTGCGTGGAGCGGGCACAGGTTTCACCGGACGGATGACACGCTCTTCATGGCGAGTGCGGAGAGCTGGCCCAGGACGTACCGGACTGGGCAGACGCTCCTCTAGGCGCCTGCGCTGCAGCATTTTCCTCGCCAATACCTCTCTCCGAAAACCTTCCTTAAACTCCTCATACGTCTCCCATTCGGGCTTTGGCTTTCTCCTCTGCCAGGCCGACAGCCTCATGTGCCCCCCCCCCAAATAAATATTGGGGTTGTCCCTGGGCTGCGTGTGGTTGCAGACCCCGGCGTTGTCGCTGTCCCTCCTTACTCCTCGGCGACTCCCACCAAGGAAGGGTCTCCCAGGTCCAAAACTCCTTTACCATAGGTGCACGCTGCTTGGTCCTGGTGTGGTGGGTTATTCTGTCACGATTGTCTTCAGAAACTAACCAAGGCGCAGCGTGCATGAAGTTCCACATTTTTATTGGCAAGTGGAACATATACAAAACAATAAAGAAACAACTAATCGGACATAAATGTAGCGCATACAGACACTAACAGAAAACAATAACCCACAAACACAGGTGGGAAAAAGAACAACTTAAGTATGATCCCCAATTGGAGGCAACGACACTCAGCTGCCTCTAATTGAGAACCATACCAAAACCAAAACATAGAAATACAAATAATAGATCCAATAATCCCCCTAGTTACGTCCTGACCAAAACCACCATAAAGAGCCCAGAGGGCTATCTATGGCCAGGACAAGAGAGAGAGAGAGAGAGAGAGAGAGAGAGAGAGAGAGAGAGAGAGAGAGAGAGAGAGAGAGAGAGAGAGAGAGAGAGAGAATAATTTTTCCCTGATATTTTAGGAATATTAATGGAACTGTCATCATTAATATCCAATAGTATTCTACTTAATTAGGTAAAAATTGTTGAACACCTGTCTCTCTCTCTCTCTCTCTCTCTCTCTCTCTCTCTCTCTCTCTCTCTCTCTGTCTCTGAGAGAAAAGAGAGAGAGACAGAATGAGTGTGGTGTAATTTTTGTCTTCTCAGAGGTCAGGTAATTACTCTCAAAGCATTTCTCTGTGTGAAGGAGCACTTAACAATCAACCCAGGGGAGAGAGAGGGGAGGGAGGAGATATGGAGCCAGACGCCACCTCAGCAAGAGACTGCATTCCAAAAGGCACCCTATTCCATATTTAAGGCACTACTTTTGACCAGGGTCCATAGGGCTTTCATCAAAAGTTGTGCACTATACAGTTGAAGTCGGAAATTTACATACACTTTTTCAACCAATCCACAAATTTCTTGTTAACAAACTATAGTTTTGGCAAGTCGGTTAGGACATCTACTTTGTGTATGACACAAGTAATTTTTCCAACAATTGTTTACAGACAGATTATTTCACTTATAATTCACTGTATCACAATTCCAGTGGGTCAGAAGTTTACATACACTAAGTTGACTGTGCCTTTAAACAGCTTGGAAAATTCCAGAAAATAATGTCCTGGCTTTAGAAGCTTCTGATAGGCTAATTGACATTATTTGAGTCAATTGGAGGCTCCCCCTTTCAGGGGAGCCTGGTTGATCCTACTCCCCATCGTCCCTGTACAGAAGATAAGGAAATGTGTGAACATGAAATGTGAATTAATGTTCCACATTAACACAGAGCAGAGCCACATTAACAAGATGAACGCCTGGTACGAAAGAATGCTAGAGGAATTCCACTGAAGGGCCTGTAGGCATAACATTTGACCCCAAAGCGTCCTGATATTAAGTCAGCAACGGAAGACTTGAGCTATGAACAGAGGTGGCATGCTTTGAGATTTTGTCAGTCAGCCAGCCAGGCAGTCAGCAAGCCATTCAGTCATTCAACCACAGTCAGTCGGTCAGCCAGTCAGCCAGCCAGTAGAGATGGATCAGCCAGATGTCCCTGATGACACTTTGAAGTTCCTTTTTCTGTGAGCCTGGCCTCTGTGTTAGACACAGCTCACACCCCTGACCCATCCCTAGTGCCAGCCAAACGCATATCAGATGTCAATGCTCTCAAACGAATCGCACCACTCTGTGGTAAAATACACCTGTTTGCTGTTCCCTCGCTATGCTGATAAATTCTGCATACTGTATGTCCATGGGAATACAGTCGTATCCAAAAGTTTTGAGAATGACACAAATATACATTTTCAGAAAGTCTGCTGTCTGTTTGTATGCTGGCAATCTGCAAATACTCCAGAATGTCATGAAGAGTGATCCGATGAATTGCAATTAATTGCAAAGTCCCTCTTTGCCATGCAAATGAACTGAATCCCCAAAAAACATTTCCACTGCATTTCAGCCCTGCCACAAAAGGACCAGCTGACATCATGTCAGTGATTCTCTCGTTAACACAGGTGTGAGTGTTGACGAGGACAAGGCTGGAGATCACTCTGTCATGCTGATTGAGTTTGAATAACAGACTGGAAACTTCAAAGGGAGGGTGGTGCTTGGAATCATTGTTCTTCCTCTGTCAAACATGGTTACCTGCAAAGAAACACGTGCCGTCATCATTGCTTTGCACAAAAAGGGCTTCACAGGCAAGGATATTGCTGCAAGTAAGATTGCACCTAAATCAACCATTTAACGGATCAAAATCAAAATCAAATCAAATTTTATTTCTCACATACAAATGGTTAGCAGATGTTAATGCGAGTGTAGCGAAATGCTTGTGCTTCTAGTTCCAACCATGCAGTAGTATCTAACAAGTAATCTAACAATTTCACAAACAACTACCTTATACACACAGTGTAAGGAATGAATACGAGTATGTACATATAGATATATGGATGAGCGATGGCTGACCGGCATAGGCAAGATGCAGTAGATGGTATATAGATGTGAGATGAGTAGTGCAGGATATGTAAACATTATATGAATGGCATCGTTTAAAGTGGCCAGCTATACATTTATTACATACACTTTTTAATTATTAAAGTGGCTAGAGATTTGAGTCGATGGCAGAACGGCATAGGCAAGATTCAGTAGATGGTATAGAGTACAGTGTATACATTTGATATGAGTAATCTCGGATATGTAAACATTATATACAAAATTGTTTAAAGTGGCTAGTGATACATTCGTTACATCCAATTTTCTATTATTTAAAGTGGCTAGAGATTTAAGTCTGTGAGTCTGTTTGTGAGTGTTTTTGGTGACAAGCCAAATTTCTTCCGCTTCCTGAGGTTGAAGAGGCGCTGTTGCGCCTTCTTCACCACGCTGACTGTGTGGGTGGACCATTTCAGGATCATCAAGAACTTCAAGGAGAGCGGTTACATTTTTGTGAAGAAGTCTTCAGGGCGCCCAAGAAAGTCCAGGAAGCGCCAGGACCGTCTCCTAAAGTTGATTCAGCTGCGGGATCAGGGCACCACCAGTACAGAGTTTGCTCAGGAATGGCAGCAGGCAGGTGGGAGTGCATCTGCACGCACAGTGAGGCAAAGACTTTTGGAGGATGGCCTGGTGTCAAGAAGGGCAGCAAAGAAGCCACTTCTCTCCAGGAAAAAACATCAAGGACAGACTGATATTCTGCACTAACTACAGGGATTGGACTGCTGAGGACTGGGGTAAAGTCATTTTCTATGATGAATCCCCTTTCCGATTGTTTGGGGCGTCCGGGAAAAAGCTTGTCCGGAGAAGACAAGGTGAGCGCTACCATCAGTCCTGTGTCATGCCAACAGTAAAGCATCCTGAGACCATTCATGTGTGGGGTTGCTTCTCAGCCAAGGGAGTGGCCAGGAAACTCCCCAGACCTTAATCCCATTGAGAACTTGTGGTCTATCCTCAAGAGGCGGGTGGACAAACAAAAACCCACAAATTCTGACAAACTCCAAGCATTGATTATGCAAGAATGGGCTGCCTTCAGTCAGGATGTGGCCCAGAAGTTAATTGACAGCATGCCAGGGCGGATTGCAGAGGTCTTGAAAAAGAAGGGTCAACACTGCAAATATTGAGTCTTTGCATCAACTTCATGTAATTGTCAATAAAAGCCTTTGACACTTATGAAATGCTTGTAATTATACTTCAGTATTCCATAGTAACATCTGACAAAAATATCTAAAGACACTGAAGCAGCAAACTTTGTGGAAATTAATATTTGTGTCATTCTCAAAACTTTTGGCCACGACTGTAGATGCTTCCCTTCTGTTGTGAATTGTTAACCCACGGCCTGTGTATTTATGGCTCGAGAAGAGAGGAGAAGAGAGGAGAGGGTGTCAGAGATTACATGGCCAATGTACATACGCTTCTATTTTTGGATGAGCTCCTGCTGTCTGACAGACAGAGTGTTTTTCTATACCCCACTGCTTAAACTACATTTAATTAACTTTCTCACACAATGCATATAATCAACCCACCCACCAACCCATTGCCATTCTCCCATCCCTTCTTACCTCACTCACTCAGCAAACTAACTGCAAACTAAGTGATGTGTGATAAAGCAGCTAGCTAATGCAACCGCTGCTACAGTAGGAACAGCCAGCCAACAGCTGCACATATGCACAAAATGATAGTGATTGCAATTGGAATGATTCCCTCCACATATTAACCACAATATATGTGCCAGCCAGATAGCTGAAACAAAGTTCCTCCTAATTCCCATGACATGCCTTTCTCTAACCCTCTAGTTACTCTACAGCACAGAGAGAGAGATAGAGATAGATAGAGACAGAGGTTCAGCAGTTTTTACCTAGTTAAGTAGAATACTACTATGGGAATCATACTTAAGTTGTTATTTTTCCCACCTGTGTTTGTGGGTTATTGTTTTCTGTTAGTGCCTGTATGCGCTACATTTATGTCCGATTAGTTGTTTCTTTATTGTTTTGTATATGTTCCACTTGCCAATAAAAATGTGGAACTTCATGCACGCTGCGCCTTGGTCCGTTTCTGAAGACAATCGTGACACTCTCTCTCTCTCTCTCTCTCTCGCAGGGGTTGGTTGTGAGAGACTTTGCTGTTCGTTTATTTCTTTATCTTTTTCCCCTGCATGATTTAGGCTAAGTGATTTATTTTAGTGGTGACATTAGTTAGTGGCTTGGGTGTCGTTTGGTGGGGATGGCGTCTCACGTGAATACTAAGTTAGTGTCACACTAACCCAGCTCCAACGTTATAATAACTACCCGTTTCTCATGACTCTTGGTTTCTCCCTCTCTGTCACACATTTTATACAATTATTAGCTATATTTCCCATTGTCAGATGTAATGAAAGTTGTGTTTGTTTTGAAATGGTGAAACTAAGAGATGCACTCCTTTCAACACCTTTCACCATCTGTTGCCACAGAAATGTACGTACAACTGTTGTTTCCGATCAACATTAATTACAACATTTTAGTTGTTGGATTGTACTGGAACTAGTGACAACAAACATATAATGGGTTCAATTAAGAAAACAATTGTCATTGGATTCTGATTGGGGTGACAAAATGTCACGTCTGCTCCCGCTCTGCCCTGCATCACGCACTCCTGTCATCTATTACACACAGCTGCCTTCCCTCATCACGCGCATCAGCGATATTGGACTCACCTGGACTCACTTATCACCTGTTTATTACCTCCCCTATATTTGTCAGTTCCCCAGCTCTGTTCCCCGCTGCTGCATTGTATTGTTTTTGTCTGCATTCTTAGTTTGCTGACGCTGTTCCTGTCTCGTTCCATGTCCGTTAATTATTAAATGTTTTACTCCCCGTACCTGCTTCGTCTCTCCATAGTCATCCCATGTGACACAAAATCCTACAAAACATCTAAAAAACCTATAGGATCCAATCAGATTACTTTTGATTTCCAACAGGAAAGTAATCCAACAGGATTCCACCAGGATTTTGAAAGAGGTGCTACAAAATCTTATAGAATTGCTAGAATCATATAGGGTCCAATATGATAACTTTTTACTTCCAATTTGAAAAAAGTAGTCCAATAGGATTCTGATATAGGTACTATAACATCCTATAGGACTGCGAAAATATAATTATATTGGAAAAATTACTAATCCCATAAGATTTTTGGGAGAGAAGTAATATTGGGATTCTGATGTTAGGTGTGATTCCATCGTTGGCACATACTGTACCTTCAAATGTGTGGACTAGATAAATAAAAAAGTGCCCTCAAACAAAAGATGACATTCTGCCAAATGAAACGTGTTAGCTTCACTGTCCAAATAAATACGTAGGGGAGTGTACTGTATCCTAAGTATTTGACAAATTCACATATAGTATATTACATTTAGTCAACAGTTAGTTAGTATTTGGTCCAATATTCCTAGCACGCAATGTATACTCTACAAACTTGTTGGATGCGTTTGCAGTTTGTGGGCGCTTATATTTGTGCTTAATGGTTGTGTTTCAGATTATGGTGTGCCCAATATAAATTAATGGTAAATAATCTATTGTGATTATAGGTTGTATGCCTGCTGGGTAGAAGGAAGAGGAAAGAAGAGATTGTGTGTTCTTGTTCGAGTCGTGAACCAACGTACGTTCAATATTGAGCATGTTATTGAGCATGTTGCAACCTAACATTTTTGGATCATGACATGACCATTTCTCTTAAATACTCACTGGAAAAATCCCATACACATGCTAAAAGTGTATGGACTAATTTAGTACGCACTAAGTTGCTTTGGATAAACAACATGAGAAATCAGGCTGGGATGAAAGTGTCTGCAATGTGGCACATGTTATATTATATATTTTATTTTAGTAAGTAACTGATTTGGAAGTTATCAATGTTGTTGTTGTTGGTACAGTTGGTGCAGAATTACATTCAAATGGAAAACAGCAAATATACTGTATCTGGCACCATAAAATGTGCTTGGTTTTTGTTTTGGTTTATAGTCTAATCCTGTTTGACATTGTCATATGTTCAAATACTCTATTCCCTAAAAACCCTGGCACCGGAGAAGGCAGCGAGTAATTTCTAATTAAAATATCCATCTGTGACAGATCATAAAAAAGTATTATGTAACAGAAATAGCCTGGAGCTGCCAGAGGAGAGAATATGATAAATGTATAGTAGTAGTATTCATTATATGCCCCATAGGCAACGGACTGTTTCAATGCTGCATGTTATAGAGATTATCCTTTTCTCCTCTTCTTTCCTTTCCTCTTCATCAACACTTCTCTACTACCAAACAAGCTGGACAGTCACACATACACTCAGTCACACACACACACACACATACACTCAGTCACGCACACACACACACACACAGTCACACAGTCACACACACACACTCAGCTCTCAGACTCAGGCAGCACACCTGCCAAATATGGTGATCTGAAGTGTTTTTTTCCTCCCTCGTTTTCACAGCACTCTCTGGAACATGGAACAAAATGCTTCAGATGTTGGAAGAATGCTTTACGTTTGATCCTCCATGCTGTTACATTTGCCAATATTGAAGATTTTACATTTCCCTAGATGATTCTCATCATTTATTTTGCCAAAGTCATTGATTACTACCCAGGTCATAAACCTCTACCAAAAATATAGCCATATTTCAGATTTCATATACTGTATGCAATATCTCAAGTTTTTTGCCTTTTGAGTTCTACCTCTATAGCTGCAACTACAGTGTATTTGAATGTATGAAGGTGTTGAACCACATGAGCTCTCCTGTTTGGCTAAAATTCTAGAGTCATCTGTTAACAATACTATTTCTAGCAATCAATCTGGCTTCAGACCTAAACACAGTACCACTACGGCCACTGTACATGTTGTAAATTATATTACTCATGCCCTAGATAATAGAAAGTACTGTGCCGCCTTGTTCATAGATTCGTCTAAAGCTTTTGACACTGTAGACCATGCAATACTTTTGGGTAAGCTGTCATCAATAGGACTGGGATCGGATGCCTGTCGTTGGTTTCATGACTATTTAAAGGATAGAAGTCAGGCTGTTAGAGTTGATGGCATCCAGTCGGAGCCATAGGAGTTGGTTAAAGGGGTCCCACAAGGTTCTATACTTGGTCCATTACTGTTCACTCTCTACATATACAATATCGGTGATGAGATAAGAAAGTGTAAAATTAATCTACATGCTGATGACACTGTCATGTACTCTATTGCTTCAACGGCTGACCAAGCATTATCACAATTGGAGACAGATTTTAATATATTACAAGAGTCTTTTATGCAGCTGAAACTTTAAATGCAAAGAAAACACATTTTATGATTTTTAATAGGTTCAAAAAGTTGGTTGAAAATACACTTGCACTTACGAGCTTAGATGGCTCTCAAATCAGATCTCTGCATATAAATACTTAGGGATATGGTTGGATGATAAACTGTCTTTTAAAATGCATGTTGTCGAACTTTGTAAACGGCTAAAAATCAAGCTAGGCTTCCTATATAGAAACAGGACATGTTTGTCCTCTACAAATAGAAGACAAATTGCGCAAGCTACTTTTATGTCTGTTATAGATTATGGGGATATTATCTACATGCATGCTATGGCATCCACACTTAAATCGCTGGATGCTACTTATTGCGCACTTATGTTTATTACGGGTACTAGCTACAGAACTCACCACTGTTTTATATCAAAATGTGGGATGGACTTCACTGTCCATGAGACGAGAACAACATGCTCTCATGTTTGTCTATAAAGCACTTCTGAATAAACTACCTTCTTATTTATCATCACTGATCAACATTAGAACTATAATTCCTAAAACCAGGTCTCAAGCATGGATTACACTTGAGGCCCATGCGATCTCCACAGAGTTGGGTATGGCTGCCTTTTCCTGTTACGCTCCTTGCTCATGGAATAGCCTGCAGACTAAACTTAAACTTGAGACTCTTGTCCCCCTTGCCCATTTAAAAATGTATTGGAGGATTGTTATTTTTGTATTGCTTGTAACTGCTTCGGGTAATGCAAGTTCTTGTGCTGTTAGGGGAATAACCTGTGTGTAAATGTAACAATCTGCTGCTGTATTGTTTTGTGTTATCTGTGATCGTTTTGTTTGTCTTGTATAGTTTCTTAATCATTGTACCTAAACTGTATGTGTAAACATGCATACGCAGGGCCCAGCTGTAAATGAGACCTTCGTCTCAGTCTGTGTTCCTTGTTGAAATATAGGTATAATATGGTTCCTATGTCTGATATGGTTCCTATGTCTGGCACGGCGGTACAGGGGTCTGTGTATATAGGCAGCAAACACCAGGCAGGCTGACATTGTGCTGCTTGGCTGTATGTGGCCAGTGCTGTGGGTGATTAATGAGTCTAGTCTCAGAGAAGAAGGCCAGAGAGCCCACAGCTCCACACACACACACACACACACACACACACACACACAGCTCCACACACACAGCTCCACACACACACACACAGCTACTAGATATCTGAAATAATTATGTGTGGGACAAACAAACTATGAGGTATAGTGCAATAGTCATTTAGGGGAGCAATTTCATCTTCATCAGAGATAATTCTAGAATTATCTAGTTAAGAGAGTGTTCTATGGAACACTCTTGCGCTCTTAAAGTATTCTTCATAAGATTCTCACAACCACAATATGGTGATAACTAGTGTAATGAGTCTCGGTGATGCAGGTACAGCGGAGTCAGGCGCAGGACAACAAAGATGAGTATACTCAAAATAGGAATAGCAATACATGTAGTGAAATATCACACTAAATAAACGGACCAAGATTACAACGAATAATCACGCACAAAAACATGGGGGGAACAGAGGGTTAAATAAGGAACATGTAATCATGGGAATAGAAACCAGGTGTGTAAAAAATGAAGACAAAACCAACGGAAAATGAAAGATGGATCGGTGGCGGCTAGAAGACCGGTGACGTCGACCGCTGAACGCCGCCCGAACAAGGAGAGGGACCGACTTCGGCGGAAGTCGTGACAACTAGAGACTGCAACCATGGTGAAGTCATACACAAGTGGTGAAAAAAAAAATTGGGCAATAGAGGTGAAAGTGTCGTACAGTCGTAGGATTAGTTGAGTGCTTTTAACTTCCATTTTGTTTTACTATGAATAATCAGGAGAGTGGTGCTAGTGGCGGTTGGCACAGAAAAATAGCACACTTCTCTCCTCATGCAACATGGTTCAAGTGGAGCCTTCCTGCCCTGTATTATTCCTGAAACACACATTATAGCAGATGTCACACACACACACTAAAATATTTCACAAATACAGCACATGTGCGCACACACACACATTTTAAATGCTTTTTTGAATACACAAATCATATTACAGTCGAGAAGGATTTAAACATTTCAAAGGACACGGATATCTGGATACAGAAAGCACCTTCTCCACACAGCTAGGCTGCCTATGACAGCTGACACGGAGCAGTACCTCGCTAGCTGCAAAGAGCCTGCTAGTATTGGTAATGGCTGCAAGTTATTTGCAGTTCACAGAGAATGATTAACGAATATATAAAGTGTACAGGTTTGTAGAGGAAGACTTCCATTTTATATGTTGAGAAGAATGGATAGAAGGTAGTAATGTTGTATTAACCTGGAATGATGAAAAGGAATTGCATTTTTCTCTAAATAGTGTTGAGACAGAATAAACCAAAAATGGAGAGCCTACGGAACTAAATAAAACAGTGTCATTTTAGAATCCAGAACCATTCTGGTGGCATTACATTAAAGTGTTCCATTGTCATTGTCAGTTCATATTTTCTAAAACCTGACTGTCAGCCTGGAGGGTGTAAATTATTTAGCAACACATGCTGATTCCTGTATTTACTCCCCCTGCATGTCCTTAGCCACAGTAATGTTCATAAAATGTTCCCAGGAATTTTTGGGAAGTTGAAGCTCATTTACTGCATTTCTAACAATTTAAAAACTCTAAAATGCTATTTGGAAAACAGCAAAAACAAAGCAAAATGATCCCAGCCATTAATTATCACCGCAATATTAGGTTTAACCCTGTTGAGTCTATGTAAATCCTGTACCTGTAGTATTATCCTGTCCTCTCCTGCTCCCGGTGTGTCAGTAGTGTGATGGTGTTAGATTGCTTTGGCAGGCTGCAGAAGCCTGTGTGTTTTATGGGGTGACAAATTAAGCGGTGGGAGGGTTGCGGCAGACGCTAGAAAGTGGTGGCGGTGGCAGGCGGTCGGTGTGGTGTCATAAACGTGCATCAGAACTTGTGTAGGGCGGGGGCTGGGGGCAGTGATTACAGCCTCATTGGACTGTTAGTGGGAATGGAGCAGCCATATTTAGAGACCTATAAACCACACAGCGGCTTGACGGCTTTACTGTGGTAATGCCTAATGGAATCACTCCAATGCAGACATGTTATTGCAAAGGCATGGAGGCTGGCAGGATGGCACAGGTGCAAGAATAAGGGAAAACTCAATCTGCTAAAAGTCACGTACCACGTGAGTACTCTCTCTCTGTTGCACATACCACCCTCTGTCTCTTCTGCCTCAATCACTCTCTCTCTCTCTCTCTCTGAACCTCTCATGTTCCTTTGGGAGCTTACTCTGAATGGTTAGATAACTTGTTAAAACTGAAACACTGAACAAGTCATGGTAAGTTTTCAGAGAGAGAGAGAGACTAGAGGGAGGGAGAGAGAGAGAGAGACAGAGAGAGAGCGAGAGAGAGCAAGGGGAGAACAGTGAGTGTGAGAGAGATGAGAGAGGGAGGGAGAGCGAGAAAGGGGAGAACAGTGAGTGTGAGAGACAGATAAGAGAGAGGGAGGGAGAGAGAAAGGGGAGAACAGTGAGTGTGAGAGACAGATAAGAGAGAGGGAGGGAGAGAGAAAGGGGAGAACAGTGAGTGTGAGAGACAGATAAGAGAGAGGGAGGGAGAGAGAAAGGGGAGAACAGTGAGTGTGAGAGACAGATAAGAGAGAGGGAGGGAGATTGAAAGGGGAGAACAGTGAGTGTGAGAGACAGATAAGAGAGAGAGGGATGGAGAGAGAAAGGGGAGAACAGTGAGTGTGAGAGACAGAAGAGAGAGAGGGATGGAGAGAGAAAGGGGAGAACAGTGAATTTGAGAGACAGATGAGAGAGAGAGAGTGAGGGAGAGAGAGAGAGAGAGAAAGGGGAGGACAGTGAGTGTGAGAGATGAGAGATAGAAAGGGAGAGAGAGAGAGAGAGAGAAAGGGGAGAACAGTGATTGTGAGAGACAAATAAGAGAGAGAGAGACTAGAGGGAGGGTGAGAGAGAGAAAGGGGAGAACAGTGATTGTGAGAGACAAATAAGAGAGAGAGAGACTAGAGGGAGGGGGAGTGAGAGAAAAAGGGGAGCACAGTGAGTGTGAGAGACAGATAAGAGAGAGAATAGAGGGAGGGGGAGAGAGAGAAAGGGGAGCACAGTGAGTGTGAGAGACAGATAAGAGAGAGACGGCAGTGTGGAGGTGGTAGGCATGGGCAGGAGGGAGTATAGGTTGTTAATCTAAGTATGTCATGTCTTATTTAGCTTTTCTTCTTAAGGACTTGAGTGGAATAGGAAAATACTGGAGAACATACTGGAATAATACAATGAGACAGTCCTAAAACAGCTTCTGTTATGTTTTTTTCTTCATCAGCAGGATAGAACCAGCATGGCTTTCTGTTCTGACTCCCAGCTCTGCCCTGAGATGCACTATAATTGTTTTGGTTTTAAATAACCTGCTTGAATTATTCAGTGCTACTTAGACAAAGAGCCTGTTAATATTGATTCTGATTGGTGATGGCTGCAAGTTATTTGCAGTTCACAGAGAATGGGCATGAATATATAAAGTGTACAGGTTTGTAGAGAGAGATACACTTCCATTTTATATTACTACAAGAACGAATAGGCAGTAATGCAGTATTTAGCTGCTGATGAAAATTAATTGCGTTTTGCTCTAAAATGTGTTGAGACAGAATAAACCAGAAATGGAGAGCCGACAGAACTAAATAAAACAGTGTCATTTTAGAATCCAGAACCATTCTGGTGGCATTACATTAAAGTGTTCCATTGTCATTGTCAGTTCATATTTTCTAAAACCTGACTGTCAGCCTGGAGGGTGTAAATTATTTAGCAACACATGCTGATTCCTGTATTTACTCCCCCTGCATGTCCTTAGCCACAGTAATGTTCATAAAATGTTCCCAGGATGCTGCCTGGCTGCCTGTGGTGCTGAGAGGCCCAGCTGCCTGTGGTGCTGAGAGGCCCGGCTGCCTGTGGTGCTGAGAGGCCCGGCTGCCTGTGGTGCTGAGAGGCCCGGCTGCCTGTGGTGCTGAGAGGCCCGGCTGCCTGTGGTGCTGAGAGGCCCCGGCTGCCTGTGGTGCTGAGAGGCCCGGCTGCCTGTGGTGCTGAGAGGCCTGGCTGCCTGTGGTGCTGAGAGGCCTGGCTGCCTGTGGTGCTGAGAGGCCTGGCTGCCTGTGGACTAAATGAGGCAGCTTGACCTGCTTCTGTGGCCCGGTGACATTATGCATGTGCGTGTGTGTGTCTGCAGGACCCAGTGACATTCCACAGAACAAAGCTCACTGAATAAATGATGGGATACATTGACAGCCTTTCTTTCTTAACACTGAAAGGGAGGAGTCAGGTCAGAGTCTGAGTACAAGGAGATAAAAACCATAAAGGGAGTGAGAGAAAGAGAGAGAGAGAGTGTGAAAGACTGAATATACAGGCTTGAGGGAGCACTTGTCTCCAATGTGATCGCTAGCCAGCGGCTCCAGTGAAGTGGAAGGGTATGGCAGGGTGATCAAGCCTCTCATGCTGTCTGTTATACTGGCAGGACTAACCGTGTAACGTGTGAAAGCAAGTTTCAAAGTTTGTCACGTGATGTAAACCAGTACAGTGCAATGCCTACTTGTAAGTAGGGTTTAATAGTGGGAACCAGGTTACTGAGATTTCCTGCTAAAATCTGGCTTCTCTACAGCCCTCTCTGCTCTGCTAGTCATCAACGCTCAATATATGTGAGTGAGTGAGTGAGTGAGTGAGTGAGTGAGTGAGTGAGTGAGAGTGAGTGGGTGAGTTTGGCGAGAGAAATTGGCGTGCTACAAAAGGCCTATACTGGAATAAAGGAAAAACCTGCACCCATTAAATATTTTTATGTTTTACCGTCTTACTTTTTAACAGCAGAGGTCAAAACAAACAGACGCTTTCGGCAGCAGCCTTTGTCAGCGTTTGGAGAACATTAGACATCGCGCTGTTCTCCCATATTTACACAAAGTTGCCATAAATTCAAAGCACACGCATTGCTTATGCTGAAACTGTACACGTGACCTTGAAATGCAGCTAATTCAGTGATACAATGAGCTGTTGAGCTACCGGTAGGTAGGCCTACTTGCTATTATTCATTCAAAAATGTTGGCTTACACTTCTATGTGGCAAAGCTTCACTAAAATAAATGCCACAGAGGCAGAATGCTAAATCTGCATACACACAATAAAATGTGCAGGCGGTTCAACAAGTGGATTGATCTGACATGCAGGCCTCCACCCCCAATATAGTGAGTTAAGTGCAGAGGGGGCTTCAGCAAAGCATCACTTACTTGGATGGCTTCATGTGCAGGCTACACGTGACCTCTCGACGCAGATACGGTAGACAAACTCCAATCTCAATCTCCATCTCACATTCAAGTCACCCAACTATGTGTGGCACTAGCATTAGCTCAAAATATAACTGTGTCTCCTCACAAAACATCTTATAGACTAAATTGTTTCATGGTGTAACGCTAACAAATGTGAGAGCACTGCGCGTTTAGATTTGCAGGCAATTAATCCCCATAGTGCTATCCATGGTGCTTAATCTCTGCTACTAGCTTATTATCTGTTTGAATAGCGGAGAATCGAATGTGTTCCCTTTGACAAAGTCACCACAAATGAAATAAAAACAGCCACAAACTTCCACATTTCCCACGATAGCCAGGTGCAAGGGGAGAGAAAAGGATCAAGCTGTCTGACATCTTTCAGTCAAATAACCTCATAATATTTTAACAGTCGGCCAACAGTGCTTCATTGGCCGACATTAAAACTAGGCTACATCAACGAAATAGTGTGGTGCCTGAGATAACTTTAACTTGATTAAATAGCAACAAATTCAACAATAAACTGTTAGATTCGTGTGTATATTTCTCAATTTCCAGTGGTATAATCTTGTATGATTTTTATTTGCTGTATTATATGCTTTTAAATAGCACTTGCGGTTTAAACGGTCATTTCTTGACATTTTCTCATAATGAAAAATGTGTAGATTTCCTCGAAAACAAATATTCCAATATCATGGGCATTAATATAGTTGGTCTCCCCTTTGTTGCTATAACAGCATCCACTCTTCTGGGAAAACTTTCCACTAGATTGTGAAACATTGCTGCAGGGACTTGCTTCCATTCAGCCACAAGAGCATTAGTGAGGTTGAGCACTGATGTTGGGCGATTAGGCCTGGCTCGCAATTGCCGTTCCAATTCATCCCAAAAGTGTTCTATGGGCTTGAGGTCAGGGCTCTGTGTAGGCCAGTCAAGTTCTTCTACACTGATCTCGTCAAAACATTTCTGTATGGACCTTGAAATGCCCTTCCCTAAACTGTTGCCACAAAGTTGGAAGCACAGAATTGCCAGAATGTCATTGTATGCTGTAGATTTCCCTTCACTGGAACTAAGGCGCCGAGCCTGTACCATGAAAAACAGCCCCAGACCATTAGTCCTCCTCCACCAAACTTTATAGTTGGCACTATGCATTCGGGCAGGTAGCGTTCTCCTGCCATCCACCAAACCCAGATTAGTCCATTGGACTGCCAAATGGTGAAGCATGATTCATTACTCCAGAGAACGCGTTTCCACTGCTCCAGAGTCCAATGGCGACAAGCTTTACATCACTCCAGTCGACACTTGGCATTGCACATGGTGATCTTGTTGTGTGCGGCTGCTCAACCAAGGAAACCCATTTCATAAAGCTCCCAATGAACAGTTCTTGTGCTGACGTTGCTTTGAGGCAGTTTGAAACTCGGTAGTGTGTGTTGCAACTGAGGACGGACGATCGTTACGCGCACGCACTTCAGCACTCGCCTGTCACGTTCTGTGAGCTTGTGTGGCCTACCACTTCGCGGCTGAGCTGTTGTTGCTCCACTTCACAAGAACTGCACTAACAGATGTTCGGGGCAGCTCTTGGGCAGAAATATTACAAACTGACTTGTTGGAAAGGTGGCATCCTATGACGGTGCCACTTTGAAAGTCACTGATATCTTCAGTAAGGCCATTCTACTGCACATGTTTGTCTGTGGCTGAAATAGCCAAATCATTTGAAGGGGTGTCCACATACTTTTGTATACATAGTGTATGTACATGTAAACAGGGGTAAAATGTGGCTGGTTGCAGGATAAAAACTAATGGTAATAATAATTAATATAGCAGCAATGTACGTGGTGAGTGGGTATGTGCATGGTGATGAGCGTGTGTGTGTGTTGGTGCGTGAGTGCATGTGTGTCTGTGTGTGACTGTTTTTGTGTGGTGTCAGTAGTGAGTGTGTATGCGTGTGGGTGCAGGAGTGTCAGTGTGTGTGAGAATGTGTCGGTAGAGACCTGTGGGTGAGCATAGAGTCAGTGCAGATGTGTAGATAGTCCGTGGGAGAGGTTAGGCAACTGTGGTTTAGCTGTTCAGCAGTCTTATAGCTTGGGGAAAGAAGCTGTCTCGGAGCCTGTTGGTCTGTCCCAATGCCTGCCAGACGGTAGCAGAGAGAACAGTCCATGGCTGGCATGACTGGAGTCTTTGGCAATTTTTGGGGCCTTCCTCAGACACTGCCTTGTATGAATGTCCTGATTGGTTGGGAGCTCTCCTCCAGTAAAGCACTGGGCCATCCGCACCACCCTCTGTAGGGCCTTGCATCGAGGGCGGTGCAGTTGCCATACCAGGCGGTGATGCAACCAGCGAGGTGTTCAGTCCCAGGGTCCTGAGCATGGTGACAGGCTTGGAGGGCACTATGGTGTTGATGAACAGTCAAAGAACAGCATTCTCATAGGTATTCCTCTTGTCTAGGTGTTAGAGGGCAGTGTGGAGTGCAATTGAGATTGCCTCGTTTGTGGATCTTTTGGGGTGGTATGCAAATTAGAGTGTGTGCAGGGTGTCTGGGATGACTGAGTTGATGTGTGCCATGTCTATCCTTTTAAAGCACTTCATGATTACATATTTTAGTGCTACTGGGCGGTAGTTATTGTGGCAGGACACCTTAGAATTTTTGGGAACAGTAAGGATTGTGGTCAGCATGTGGGGATTACAGATTGGGACAAGGAGATCTGCCTGCCAGCTGGTCTCCGCATGCTCTGAGGAAATGCACTAGTATTCCATCTGGAATTGAGGCCTTGTGACCCGTTTAATGGTCTTACTCACGTCGGCCTCCGAGAGCGTGATCACCCAGTCCACCAGTACAGCGGTAGCCCTAATGCAAGGGTCATTCTTGTTTTCATCGACATGTGCATAAAAAGCACTGTATCCGTGTTTGTGGGTCGAATAACAGCGATCCAGAGTTTTAGCGCACCTAGTGGCACAGGAGACATGCTGGTAAAAGTTAGGCATCACATGTTTTAGTGACGCATAGTTAAAGTTGCCGGTCACAAAAAACGCAGCCTCTGGGTGTGTGGTTTTCTGTTTGTTCAGAGCCTTGCACAGTTCCTTGAGTGCCAGCGTGGCTTTGCCTGAGGTGAGATGTAGACACCAGTGATGATACCAGATAAGAACTCTCTTGGGAGATTAAATGCAGACCCTTTTATCATCAGGTATTCCAGGTCAGGTGAAAAATATGACGCAACTGTCTCTGCACACCATTGCTGATGAAGAAACATACCCAAATCCTTTGCTTGGTCCCCTCGGTGAATGGAGAATCCATCTAGTTGGACAGCCATGGGGGTATCGAGAGCCATGTTTCCTTGAGGCTGAGTACATTGCCGTCTCTACAGATAAAGGATCTTAATTTGATCACTTTTGTTCCTGAGAATTTTCCTTCACAGCAGGAAATGCAAACTTCTAGTGTATTCAAGGTTTAAAAGGGATTCTTACATTTGTAATTTCCAATTTCCATTTCCATGTCAGACTTGCTTTGCCCTAACAAAAAATATCAGCCCCTACAAAAAAATTCCATTAATTATAATTCACATAATTCACATTTCCTCTTGCTGTAGGATTATTTTCCTGCTGTAGCAAACTGGCTCAAAATAAGATCCTACCTCTGTAGGGTCTTGTTTATTGCAAATCGTATTATCAATTGAATGAACATTGGCCAATAAAAAGTGGTGGACAGTTTTTACAGTCATTCCCTTCGCCTTAGTCTCACCAGGATGCCAGATGGGGACCTGGTCGGAGGTAAACAAATAGTCCAGGGCTGAGGAGTCAAAGTTAATGTCAAAAGTACGGTTAGTAACTGATGATCTGATGTCCAAAAGTGCTTATCGGTCATAATAGATTATAGCAGACACATTATAGCAGACACAAAAAAAACTAACATAAACACCAAAATATATCACAAAATAGCAAAGTTGTGTCGGAGCTCGCAAGACCTTACAGTACGGAGCCATCTTGAAAATAGCACATCACCAGGGTTATAATGGTTGTTAGCCATTAGAGGGGAGTGTGTTGTGGCTTGTGAAATCATCCTGACAGAGGACAAGGCGTGTGGTGGACCTTTGAAGAGTAACCCTTCTCAGAGTGGAGTCAGAGCCATGGTCAAGCCGTTCTTAAATGGGATACTCAATATATAGATTGGGAGGTCAACGTAATACAGAGCCATTCAGCAACCCAAAAATGAACGAGTGGATGACTTTCCTATAACTTAATATATGAAACATTTCTTACTCCAAAGATTCAATGTCGAATTTATTTAGTTTTCTGTAAGTATATGTAGTAAATACATTCTCATATGAGATTTGAAACTGGACGCTGACCTCATAGCTTACAGTGGATCCTCTCCTGATCATTCTGGGTTTGGTTGGAGAGATGTTGGAGGCGGGTACACAAGCAAAGCTCTATATCCGATCCCTTGTGGTTGGGGGGTTAGGTTCTGAGTCAAAGCTCTCCTATCCAATCCACTTATCTCTACTCCCAGCATGTTACTCACACCTATGAAAGACAAGAATTGTACTTTTGAATTCCGTAAAGTCAGTGTGGAAGAGGTGAAAAAAGTATTGTTGTCTATCAACAATGACAAGCCACCGGGGTCTGCCAACTTGGATGGAAAATTACTGAGGATAATATCTTCAATTTAAGCCTATGTCACGCTCTTCCTGAGTGACGGACCAAGACACAGCGATGCTTCCAGTATACATATTTTATTCAACGTAACTGGGGAAAAATAATAAACTACAGTGACCCACAAAACCCCATAGACAAGCACAAACATATATATGGTTCCCAATTAGAGGTAACGACAATCAGCTGCCTCTAATTGGGAACTATAAACCCAACATAGAAATATAACACCTAGAACCAAAAAAACGTACTAAACAAAACAAACTAAACACGCCTGCCTGAAACCCAGGGCTGGACGTGACAGCCTACTAAAAAGTGTGTGCCCTCAGGCCTGGAGGGAAGCTAAAGTCATTCCGCTACCCAAGAATAGTAAAGCCCCCTTTACTGTCTGAAATAGCGGACCAATCAGCCTGTTACCAACCCTTAGTAAACTTCTGGAAAAAATGGTGTTTGACCAGATACAATGCTATTTCACAGTAAGCAAAGAGACAACAGACTTTCAGCTCGCTCATAGGGAAGGACACTCAACGAGCACAGCACTTACACAAATGACTGATGATTGGCTGAGAGAAATTGATGATGAAATGAATGTGGGGGCTGTCTTGTTAAACTTCTGTGCAGCTTTTGACGTTATCGATCATAGTCTGCTGCTGTAAAAATTATATTATGGCTTTACACCCCCTGCTATAATGTGGATAAAGAGTTACTTGTCTAACAGAACACAGAGGGTGTTCTTTAATGGAAGCCTCTCAAACATAATCCAGGTAGAGTCAGGAATTTACCAGGGTAGCTGTTTAGGCCCCTTGCTTTTTTAAATCTTTACTAACGACATGCCACTGGCTTTGAGTAAGGCCAGTGTGTCTATGTGTGTGGATGACTCAACACTATACACGTCAGCTACTACAGCGACTGAAATTACTGCAACACTTAACAAAGAGCTGCAGTTAGTCCTAAATATTTCCAATGTAAGCATTGTATTTGGGACAAATCATTCACATTCACAAAAAACTCGTAATGGATAATGTGGATATTGAGCAAGTTGAGGTGACTAAACTGCTTGGAGTAACCCTGGATTGTAAACTGTCATGGTCAAAACATATTGATACAACAGTAGCTAAGATGGGGAGAAGTCTGTCTATAATAAAGCGATGCTTTGCCTTCTTAACAACACATCAACAAGGCAGGTTCTACAGGCCCTAGATTTGTCGCACCTGGACTACTGTTCAGTAGTGTGTTCAGGTGCCACAAAGACAGACTTTGGAAAATTGCAGTTGTCTCAAAACAGGGCAGCATGGCTGGCCCTTAAAAGTACACGGAGAGCTAACATTAATGATATGCATGTCAATCTCTCATGGCTCAAAGTGGAAGAGAGATTGATATCATCATTACTTGTTTTTGTAAGAGGTGTTGACAAGCTGAATGTACTGAGCTGTCTGTTTAAAATACTAGCACACAGCTCTGACACTCACGCATACCCCACAAGACCTGCCACCAGAGGTCTCTTCACAGTCCCCATGTCCAGAACAAACCATGGGAGGCGCACAGTACTACATAGAGCCATGACGAGATGGAACTCTATCCCACATCAGGTAACTGATGCAAGCAGTAGAATCAGATTTAAAATCAGGTAAAAATACACCTTATGGAACAACAGGGACTGTGAAGAGACACACAAAGGTACAAACACATGCATACACACACACTGTGATATTGTTGTATGGTTGTATTGAACATTTTGTGTTGTAGATATGTGGTGGTGTAGGGATGTTATATGATGTACTGTTTTATCTTTAGCTCATTCAGTACAAACATAGTTCACTGTTTCATATGTAATGTGGGTGCTTTGGTGTGTTTGGACTCCAGGAAAAAAAGCTGATGCTTGAAGACTGTGTGTGTCAGGGCTCAGCCTCGCCATATGCCCAGTGGAGCAGAGGCCAAAAACACTGTTTCTTGTTGGATAGATTTATTCATTATCTCACTTATCTGAAGGTGCACTTGTGTTAATTGACCACAGTAAATTTTCATGGAGCCGACAAGCAAACTGGGTCAATTTTATTTGTTTGACAACGAGGGGCTGGCTAGCTGGCTAGCTGGCTGGCCGGCGGTGAAAGGAAAAGAAAATGGCAGATGTTTTGTTATGGCGGTTTATATTGTTATTGAGCATAAAGTGGAGGTTCTCCCGTTGACTGACTAATTGATAAACAAACAAAAACAGATAACAGCTAAGTCAAGAATAATAGATTCCGAACCTACAGTTCATTTGGATGATGCATGAGAAGCAGATTGCTTTGGAAGATCTTGACATTTTTATGCTCTTGAGCAGTGAGTGCATACGTGTGCATGTTTGGTTTGATAAATTAGGTCCTCTGAGAGTTGGTCAAAGAAGACACTGAATAGGAAAGAGGTCATTAAAGCCATGAATTCTGAACAAAAACATTGTCATAGATTGTAGTGCTGTGGAGAGGTTGTGGGGGGGGCATTGTAGTCAGTTGCTCATCAACAGATATCTGTAGAGCATCTGTGTGTGTGTGTGTGTGTGTGTGTGTGTGTGTGTGTGTGTGTGTGTGTGTGTGTGTGTGTGTGTGTGTGTGTGTGTGTGTGTGTGTGTGTGTGTGTGTGTGTGTGTGTGTGTGTGTGTGTGTGTGTGTGTGTGTACAATATGTGTTGGGGATTAAATGCCAGCTGAGACAGATCAATGCAGGTTTGTAATCAATGTTGACTCCCTCCCTCTATCACAGTATAATTGCATAGTGTATAGAGTTGAGCTGGAGCATGACGCTTACCGACAGAAACCCTGTTGTCTTATAAATGAAGGCATTCTGTATTTCTTTATATCAGAGACATTTATTAATCCCTGATAATTGGATGATATAGAAAACAGAACTTAGCAAAGTAAATGTAAATCATTTTCTCCTTTGGCACGACAACTTCCTTGGTCTTGGTTTCATCTGGTTAGCATTGGGGAAAACTTCTTGTGTTGTGGCCACACTCACACGCACGCACAGGCAGGCACACACGCGCAGACACACACAAACAAAAGTAAATGTATGAGCTTTAATACAGCATTCATATCAGAAAGCAGCAGACACTAGTGTTAATCAGAGCTAATACAAGTCAGCAATCATCATGTTCTCTGAAGTCATTTGTTCCACTCAGTGTGCATTGGAGGCTGTTTTTAGAGCTGTGGTGTGCCTGAATGAGAATTGTATGAGTTTATTAATTAACTTTCCATCATACCAATATAAATCTTTTAGTGAGATGACTGACAGTTATTTGGTTGCCTCAAATGATCTGAATTTAATGGATGATGTCTCCCATAGTGGAGCTGAGTAGTGAATAGAGAGCAGCCTGAGGCCAAACATAGCTTTTTTGATTTGATATGTTGCTCCTCAGTTGAGCTGCTAGGCAGGCCAACATTCAGAAGGCTAAAGTTTCATCTATTATTTAGCTCATTAGTAAGATCAGTTTATTGCTTGGGGATATGTCAGTTCTCATATTGATATGAACACAAATGAATAGTTAGTACACTATTGTTTACACAGTTAAAAGATAAACATTCTCACAGAAAACTTTAGTTTAGTTTTATAAACAAACAAATCCAATAGGGGCATATCTAGCTAAGAATTACACAGTGTCAATTATTCCACCAAAATCAAAACAACGGCTTCAGAACTATCAAAGGCCTTCATTATAAGGATACAAACACAACCAAAATGAAATAAAGCTACATAACCAACAACAGTGGGGTGCATATTCACTGAGAAACCTTCCTTTATGGGCTATCTCGCCCAGATAAACCAAGCAGCAGCAGAGGCAGAAGATTGGGCATAAAGTGTGTTTGTTTGGCAGAGAGACGGTAATACGGTAATTAAGGTTTGATAAAAGGCTACAAATGGAGGGTGGAACTCTTTTTTTGTAGTAGGAGGACTGAAAACGGCATTTGTTAGGTGGCTTTCATGCTTTGAAATTAAGCATGGGAAAGATGAATGGCAGTTTCCTGTGCGGTCAAACGTCATTAACTCTTCTGAGGAAGAGTGTGGGGGGGGGGGTGTCCCGCTGTCTCTCACTCAGGCCTCTGTTCTTCATTGGCCATTACTCATCTAACTCATCTATAATTCTAAATGCTTCAGAAAGCAATTACGGTTTAAAGGAAAGACAGGGAGAGTTTCACATTATATTTTTCTGAGGCTAAGTTACTGTTGTCGTTGATTATGTTTTTCTTTCTCTACCCATGTCGTTTGGAGAGAAAAAAAAGAGTGAGAGAGAGACCGACAGATCCCCCCCCACCCCATCCCTCAACTGTGGCTAGAATTCCGATAGAGGAGGGCATCCTCATGAAGGAGAGGGAAGAAGGAGAATACAGGGAGCTGTGAAGCGAGGCAGTGGAGGGTAGAGGCGGTGGAGGGTAGAGGTGGTGGAGGTTAGAGGTAGAGGAGAGTAGTGTGTGCATGCGTGTGTTGGGGGGTGGTTGGGAGCAGGGGGAGAAGAGGGAGGACAGTGTCGCGCTGTCTCTCACTCAGGCCTCTGTTTTTTATTGGCCATTACTCATCTTACTCATCTATAATTCGAAATGCTTCTGAAAGCAATTAAGGTTTAAAATAAAGACAGAAAAATAAATGTAAAACTGTTACTGCTGTTGTTGTTGATTATGTTTTTCTTTCTCTTTAACCATGTAATTTGGAAACCCTTTCAAGCAACAAAAAAGAGAGATAGAGAAATTAACGTGTTGAAAATTCAAAATTGTTTGCATAGTCAACTTACGCACATCTCTGACACACACACTTACCCCTCCCGACATGCCACCAAGGGTCTATTCATAGTTCCCAAATCCAAAACAAATTCAAGAAAGTGTACAGTATTATATAGGGCCATTATTGCATCTCATATTGCTCAAATGAACAACCAACCTGTTTTCAAAAATCAGATAAAGCAACACCTCATGGCACAACGCCTCTCCCCTATTTGACCTAGATATTTTGTGTGGATGTATCACAGGAGGTTGGTGGGACCTTAATTGGAGAGGACGGGCTCGTGGTAATGGATATAGCGGAATCAGTGGAATGGTTTCCATGTGTTTGATGCCATTCCATTTGCTCCGTTTCAGCAATTATTATGAGCTGTCCTCCCCTAAGCAGCCTCCACTGGTATGTATTGATATGTAGGCTGTTCGTGCTGTTTTTAAATGTATACTACCGTTCAAAAGTTTGGGGTCACTTAGAAATGTCCTTGTTTTTGAAAGAAAAGCAATTTTTTGTCCATTTAAAGTAACATCAAACATGATCAGAAATACACTGTAGACATTGTTAATGTTGTAAATGAAAATTGTAGCAGGAAACGGCAGATTTTTTTTATGGAATATCTACATAGGCGTACAGAGGCCCATTATCAGCAACCATCACTCCTGTGTTCCAAAGGCACGTTGTGTTAAAAGGCTAAATGATCATAATAAAACCCTTTTGCAATTGTTAGCACAGCTGAAAACTGTTGTTCTAATTAAAGAAGCAATAAAGCTGCCTTCTTTAGATTAGCATCAGCATTTGTGGGTTCGATTACAGGCTCAAAATGGCCAGAAACAAAGACCTTTCTTCTCAACATCAACTATTCAGAGGAGACTGTGTGAATCAGGCCTTCATGGTAGAAAAAAAAAACCACTACAAAGAAACCACTACTGAAGGACACCAATAAGAAGAAGAGACTTGCTTGGGCCAAGAAACATGAGCAATGGACATGGACCGGTGGAAATGTGTCCTTTGGTCTGGAGTCCAAATTGGAGATTTTTGGTTCCAACCAGCGTGTCTTTGTGAGATGCGTTATGGGTGAACGGATGATCTCTGCATGTGTACTTCCCACCGTAAGCATGGAGGAGGTGTTATGGTGTGGAGGTGCTTTGCTGGTGACACTGTCTGTGATTTATTTAGAATTCAAGGCTACTACAGCATTCTGCAGCGATACGCCATCATATCTGGTTTGGGCTTAGTGGGACTATCATTTGTTTTAAACACGACAATGACCCAACACACCTCCAGGCTGTGTATGGAGTGCTGCATCAGATGACCTGGCCTCCACGATCCCCCGACCTCAACCAAATTGAGATGATTTGGGATGAGTTGGACCGCAGAGTGAAGGAAAAGCAGCCAACAAGTGCTCAGCATATGTGGGAACTCCTTCAAGACTGTTGGAAAAGCATTCCAGGTGTATCTGGTTGAGAGATTGCCAAGAGTGTGCAAAGCTTGCATCAAGGCAAAGGGTGGCTATTTGAAGAATATTTTAAATTTGTTTAACACTTTTATGGTTACTACATGATTCCATATGTGTTATTTCATAGTTTTGATGTCTTCACTATTATTCAACAATGTAGAAAATAGTAAAAATAAAGAAAAACCCTTGAATAAGTAGGTGTTCTGAAACTTTTGACCGGTAGTGTGTATATATATAAACTCAGCAAAAAAAGAAACGTCCTCTCACTGTCAACTGCGTTTATTTTCAGCAAACCTAACATGTGTAAATATTTGTATAAAATTTACAAGATTCAACAGCTGAGACATAAACTGAACATGTTCCACAGACATGTGACTAACAGAAATGGAATAATGTGTCCCTGAACAAAGAGGGGGTCAAAATCAAAAGTAACAGTCAGTATCTGGTGTGGCCACTAGCTGCATTAAGTACTGCAGTGCATCTCCTTCTCATGGACTACACCAGATTTGCCAGTTCTTGCTGTGAGATGTTACCCCACTCTTCCGCCATGACACCTGCAAATTCCCGGACATTTCTGGGGGGAATGGCCCTAGCCCTCACCCTCCGATCCAACAGGTCCCAGACGTGCTCAATGTGATTGAGATCCGGGCTCTTCACTGGCAATGGCAGAAAACTGACATTCCTGTCTTGCAGGAAATCACACACAGAACGAGCAGTATGGCTGGTGGCATTGTCATGCTGAAGGGTCATTTCAGGATGAGACTGTGGGAAGAGTACCACATGAGGGACGAGGATGTCTTCCCTGTAACGCATTGCGTTGAGATTGCCTGCAATGACAACAAGCGCAGTCCGATGATGCTGTGACACACCGCCCCAGATCATGAAATCGATCCCGCTCCAGAGTACAGGCCTTGGTGCAATGTTCATTCCTCTGACGATAAAAGCGAATTCGACCATCCCCACTGGTGAGACAAAACCGCGACTTGTCAGTGAAGAGAACTTTTTGCCAGTCCTGTCTGGTCCAGCGTCGGTGGGTTTGTGCCCATAGGCGACGTTGTTGCCGGTGTTGTCTGGTGAGGACCTGGCCTACAAGCCCTCAGTCCAGCCACTCTCAGCCTATTGCGGACAGTCTGAGCACTAATGGAGGGATTGTGCGTTTCTGGTGTAACTCGGGCAGTTGTTGTTGCCATCCTGTACCTGTCCCGCAGGTGTGATGTTCGGATGTACCGATCCTGTGCAGGTGTTGTTATATGTGGTCTGCCACTGTGAGGACGATCAGCTGTCTGTCTTGTCTCCCTGTAGCGCTGTCTTAGGCATCTCACAGTACGGACATTGCAATTTATTGCCCTGGCCACATCTGCAGTCCTCATGCCTCCATGCAGCATGCCTAAGGCACGTTCACGCAGATGAGCAGGGACCCTGGGCATCTGTCTTTTGGTGTTTTTCAGAGTCAGTAGAAAGGCCTCTTTAGTGTCCTACGTTTTCATAACTGTGACCTTAATTGCCTACCGTCTGTAAGCTGTTAGTGTCTTAACGACCGTTCCACAGGTGCATGTTCATTAATTGTTTATGGTTCATTGAATAAGCCTTTACAATGAAGATCTGTGAAGTTATTTGGAATTTTACGAATTATCTTTGAAAGACCTGAAAAAGGATGTTTATTTTTTTGCTGCGTTTATATAATTAATATATATATAGCATTTATAAGTCCAAAAATGGATGAAGCAACTACAGATTGGCCCTTTACGTCTATCAAAAGTGTGCGAGTTTGAGCATGTGTCCATTAGGCCTATGCATTCATTTATTAGCATGAATTAGATTGAGCAATAAAAGCCCCACTTTTATTCCATAGGCTGGGATCCACACCATGCAAATGTTGCAAGAGCACATTTTTCACTGGCTGTCCACTGGTTTAAAAAACATTGATTGATAGGCAGCTTAGACTTCTTGAATTTAGCCATTATTGGGTTAAAAAAAAGCTTCTGGGCGCCCAAGAAAGCCCAGCAAGCGCCAGGACTGTCTCCTAAAGTTGATTCAGCTGCGGGATCGGGGCACCACCAGTACAGAGTTTGCTCAGGAATGGCAGCAGGCAGGTGGGAGTGCATCTGCACGCACAGTGAGGCAAAGACTTTTGGAGGATGGCCTGGTGTAAAGAAGGGCAGCAAAGAAGCCACTTCTCTCCAGGAAAAACATCAGGGACAGACTGATATTCTGCAAAAGGTACAGGGATTGGACTGCTGAGGACTGGGGTAAAGTCCTTTTCTCTGATGAATCCCCTTTCCGATTGTTTGGGGCATCCTGATAAAAGCTTGCCTGAGAAAACAAGGTGAGCGCTATCATCAGTCCTGTGTCATGCCAACAGTAAAGCATCCTGAGACCATTCATGTGTGGGGTTGCTTCTCAGCCAAAGGAGTGGGCTCACTCACAATTTTGCCTAACAACACAGCCATGAATAAAGAATGGTATCAACACACCCTCCGAGAGCAACTTCTCCCAACCATCCAGGAACAGTTTGGTGATGAACAATGTCTTTTCCAGCATGGTGGAGCACCTTGTCATAAGGCAAAAGTGATAATTAAGTGGCTCGGGGAACAAAACATCGATATTTTGGGTCCATGGCCAGGAAACTCCCCAGACCTTAATCCCATTGAGAACTTGTGGTCAATCCTCAAGAGGCGGGTGGACAAACAAAAACCCACAAATTCTGACAAACTCCAAGCATTGATTATGCAAGAATGGGCTGCCATCAGTCAGGATGTGGCCCAGAAGTTAATTGACAGCATGCCAGGGCGGATTGCAGAGGTCTTGAAAAAGAAGGGTTAACACTGCAAATATTGTCTCTTAGCATCAACTTCATGTAATTGTCAATAAAAGCCTTTGACTCTTATGAAATGCTTGTAATTATACTTCAATATTCCATAATAACATCTGACAAAAATATCTAAAGACACTGAAGCAGCAAACTTTGTGAAAATTAATATTTGTGTCATTCTTAAAACCTTTGGCCACGACTGTACTCCTCAATGCTATCGGAAGAATATATCATCTGTAGGCAACAAGAGTGTACAGCTCTCAAATGGTTTTGGCATGGAGCAGCTCATAGAAGAATGACATCGGTAGCCGCTAGTAAAGACGTTTCAAATGCTAAGGCAACAATGAGTGTGCAAACCAGGTATTGAAAAAGTTTAGTCCGAAGTGTTGGTTAGTAGCAGGGACGCAACTTTGGTTTTAGAAATGGGGTGGACATAATGTCATTTTTTTATCCAGTAGGATAAACACCCCAAACAGCCTACCCATCCACATGGTCCTAAACCAAAAACTTGAGTATACCCACTTCTCCAGGCACCACTACACCACTGCATAGAAAGACAGCAGTCACACACAGCATGATGTTAATGGATAAGCAGTCCATAAACTCAGATATAATAAGCCAATAGGTTCCAATCATAAGAATACAAAAACAGAACCATTAAGCATTTCCCAATTGAAATGTATAACTATTACTTCATTGCAAAAAACATTTCACGTTTAGCACACAAAGTAACCAGTGACCTAAAATTTTAAGTGGAACTGACAGCGTTTTAAATATTTTGAAGATATGAAAATATAAAATTCAAAGTTTGTTACAAAACCAACTTCATAAGAGGTTTTAAAAATAGGTTATATTTGACTCAACGTTCCATGACGTACATTAAGCATTGTTGGTAGAACAGATTGATGCAGCTCAATGCATGATGAATATAATTCACAAATATATTTATTAGTAGTCCAAAAATATTGCTATCAGGTTGTAAATCCCAGCTGGCCTGGTACATTGTTTGCTGCCTCTATTCAGGATAAACTGTTTCAGTTTGTGACTCAACACTCTGGACAAAAAATGAATGAATGTAACTAAGGCTGGGAATGTCAATACTGTACAATCAAACTAGCAGGGGTAATAATCATGTCAGTCATAACATGGCTAATAGGCTAGCGTATCTATTTATGTAGCGAGTTAAAAACATGGAGCCTAATGTTAGCTAGATAGCTAGCTAGCTAGCTAGCTAGCTAGCTAACTGCTAGGATGATGTCATGTCATTGGAGGAGTGGGTGACTGACTGACTTTTTCCCTTCATATCATTTCCCTATGAACTTAAACGCAGACATCTCAAAATTCATAAAGTCAAACACAGACTGCGGATCTCTCCCACTTGACACATCAAAGTAGCCCAAGAAACGTTCCTGAATAAAGCCCTGATCATCCACATACCTGACAATAACTGACAACTGCAAGCAGACTGGTGGCACCATAGGTCCCAGAGTGGTGGGGCAATTTTTACCGCCTGGGGCCTGGAGTTTTTCCCCTATATGTTAATCTAACTAGGAAAACGCTGGACCCTATAAGGTATGACAGTGATAAAAATCAGTTGTAAAAAGGTTTTATATGGGCTGATGGGACCAGTTTTTCCTAATCAGGTCACATAGTTCTCAAAAACTCCTGATAAAACCTCCTGGCCCTGGGGGGAGATGAAAACCCTGTCAAACTGCAGCTACCTTATATTTGTTTATATAAATTACGTTTAGACTAGAATAGGAGGGAGATTTCCTCTACCCAGACATGTAGACAACAGAACTCACAGGGCTTAGCTTGTTTTATGCATGTGGCATCATGCAGGCCTATGCAACTGTAGGCCTTACAATGGTGCTACCCCAGACCATGGTGCTACCCCAGACAGTGCTCTTGAAGTTACTGTAGACCTTCATTGCAAAACAGTGTATTTTAATCAATTATTTGGTGACATATGAATATATTTAATATACAGTTGAAGTCGGAAGTTTACAAACACAAATACATTTCAACTCAGTTTTTCACAATTCCTGACATTTAATCCTAGTAAAAATGCCCTGTCTTAGGTCAGTTAGGATCACCACTATATTTTAAGAATGTAGTAGAGCGAATGATTTATTCCAGCTTTTATTTCTTTCATCACATTCCCAGTGGGTCAGAAGTTGACATACACTCAATTAGTATTTGGTAGCATTGCCTTTAAATTGTTTAACTTCAGTCAAACATTTCAGGTAGCCTTCCACAAGCTTCCCACAATAAGTTGGGTGAATTTTGGCCCATTCCTCCTGACAGAGATGGTGTAACTGAGTCAGGTTGGTAGGCCTCCTTGCTCGCACACGCTTTTTCAGTTCTGCCCACAAGGTCAGGGCTTTGAGATGGCCACTTCAATACCTTGACTTTGTTGTCCTTAAGCCATTTTGCCACAACTTTGGAAGTATGCTTGTGGTCATTGTCCATTTGGAAGACCCATTTGCGACCAAGCTTTAACTTCCTGACTGATGTCTTGAGATGTTGCTTCAATATATCCACATAATTTTCCTGCCTCATGATGCCATCTATTTTGTGAAGTGCACCAGTCCCTCCTGCAGCAAAGCACCCCCACAACATGATGCTGCCACCCCCGTGCTTCACAGTTGGGATGGTGTTCTTCGGCTTGCAAGCCTCCCCCTTTTTCCTCCAAACATAACGAAGGTCATTATGGCCAAACAGTTATATTTTTGTTTCATCAGACGAGAGGACATTTCTCCAAAAACTACGATCTTTGTCCCCATGTGCAGTTGCAAACCGTAGTCTGGCTTTTTTATGGCGGTTTTGGAGCAGTGGCTTCTTCCTTGCTGAGCGGCCTTTCAGGTTATGTCGATATAGGACTCGTTTTACTGTGGATATAGATACTTTTGTACCTGTTTCCTCCAGCATCTTCACAAGGCCCTTTGCTGTTTTTCTGGGATTCGGTTGCACTTTTCTCACCAAAGTACGTTAATCTCTAGGATACAGAACGCGTTTCCTTCCTGAGCCGTATGACAGCTGCGTGGTCCCATTGTAAAAATATCCTGTGTGTAACTGGTGTAGAGGAGTCAGGCGCAGGACAGCAGATATGAGTAATATACGTATTTACTCAAATGTTTACAAAATACATCTCAAAATACAGAGCCCACAAATAACGGACCTATTACATACAAACAATCACTCACAAACCAACATGGGGGAACAGAGGGTTAAATAATGAACAAGTAATTGTGGGATTGAAACCAGGTGTGTAAAGCAAGACATAAACAATGGAAAATGAAAAATGGACCGGCGATGGCTAGAAAACCGGTAAAGTCGACCGCCGAACGACGCCCGAGCAAGGAGAGGTCTTGGTTGATGTCTTTTGATATTCCCATGTCAAGCAAAGAGGCACTGAGTTTGAAGGTAGGCTTTGAAATACATCCACAGGTACACCTCTAATTGACTCAAATTATATCAATTAGCCTATCAGAAGCTTCTAAAGTCATGACATCATTTTCTGGAATTTTCCAAGCTGTTTAAAGGCACAGTCAACTTAATTTATGTAAACTTCTGACCCACTGGAATTGTGATACAGTGAATTATTAGTTAAATAATCTGTCTGTAAACAATTGTTGGAAAAATTACTTGTGTCATGCACAAAGTAGATGTGCACATAATAAAGGCATCAGAGATTGTTTATAATCTGTCACAGAAACTGGAATCCATATCCCCCGACGCACCCAAATTTATTTTAGGGGATTTTAACAACTGTACCTTGAACAAAGTCCTGCGTACATACCACCAGTATGTGAAATGTCACACTAGGAAAAATAGGTCTCTTGATTTGTGCTATGGGACAATACCAAACGCGTTCTCTGCCACCACCAGACCTCCCCTGGGGACATCAGACCACAATGTGGTCTACCTCAGGCCAACCTACTGTCGGCTCCTGGAGAGGGAGAAACCCACAGTTAAAACTGTCCAGATCTGGAATGACAACACTATCACTTGTCTCCAGGGGTGTTTTGACTGTACTATGTGGGAGGTATTTGAGGACAGCAGCTCTGATCTTGATGAACTCACAGATGTTGTTTCAGATTATGTAAACTTCTGTGTTGAGTTAGTTGTGCCTACTAAAACCTGTAAAATATTCCCTAACAATAAGCCTTGGGTATCAAAACATCTAAAATCACTACTTAATAGGAAGAAGGCAGTTTATGTTGAGGGTGATAGACAGGCTTTAAGAGATGTACAACGTGAGATCAAAAGACAAATACTGGTGGACAAAGAGGCATACAAGCAAAGGGTGGAGAGGACCCTCTCCTCAGGAAACACAAGGGTGGCCTGGCAAGGTATTAAATCCATGGCTAGTGCCCCCCATATAGGCAGGGGAAAACCCAGTGCTGATCTTGGGAGACATGAGGGCCAGAACATGGCTAATGAACTGAATGTTTTCTTCTCAAGATTTGAATCAGACAACGTTGTGTCGGAAGTAAAACAAATGGAAGCATCACTACAAATGTTTGAGAGGGTTGTTGTTAAACAGTCTGATGTTTTTAAGTTGTTCAGGGGATGTAATGCATACAAAAGCCCAGGCCCAGACAAAATAAGTGGACATGTGTTAAAGCACTGTGCTGAACAATTGGCCGGTGTTTTTACAGACATTTTCCAATTCTCACTCGACCAGCAACACGTGCCAGTATTGTGGAAAACTCAATTATTATACCAATTCCTAAAGCATCGAATCCGCTGTGCTGAATGACTACCGCCCTGTTGCCTTGACATCCTTAGTAATGAAATGCCTTGAGAAAATTGTGAAAAGTCATATTCTCAGTGTCACCCAGAAGCTTCTCGACCCATTTCAGTTTGCCTATCAGCCTAGCAGAGGAGTTGATGATGCCATTCTTACTCTCCTTAACATGGTCTATAGACATCTAGAGGGTGCCAAATCCCATGTCAGGGTTCTGTTTGTTGACTTTTCTTCTGCCTTCAACACAATCCAGCCTTACATTCTGGCACAGAGACTCATTCGGGACTTCTCGTTAGATGGGGGCTGGTTTTGTGGCTGTTGGACTTCCTGAGCCAACGCTCACAGCGAGTCAAAATAGGTCCCCACGTGTCAGACACACGTAATACCAACATAGGTTCTCCTCAGGGATGTGTTTTGTCCCCACTCCTGTACATATTGTACACAAATAGTTGTACTAGTTCCCATCCTGATAGACACCTCGTTAAGTTCGCTGATGACACTGCCTTGATCAGCCTGTTGCATGATGACGAGGAACACCATGGCCCGGTCCTAGATGACTTTGTAGAGTGGTGTGAGAAATCACACTTGGTCCTCAATACCAACAAGACTAAAGAGATGTGCATAGACTTCAGGAAGCGTGACAGCACCTACCTCTGCAACATCTATCAGAGGTCAGAATATAGAGATTGTAGAGGAATATAAATATCTGGGTGTCCTCTTGGACAACAAGCTTCAGTGGAGTAAATGTACAGACCTGATCTACAAAAAGAGCCAACAGAGACTATACTTTCTCAAAAAGCTGGGATCTTTTAATGTTGACTGCACTATACTGACTCTGTTTTACAAATCTTTCATTGAGAGTATTTTAACTTTTTGTATTGTTTGTTGGTTTGGCAATGCCACTGTCAGCCAGAGAAATATGCTGAGAAGGATTATTACAACAGCAAGCAAGGTACTTGGGGTCAAACAGACAGGCCTGGATGAGATCTTTAAGGTCAGGGCCCTCCGCAAGGCTCATAAAATCATTTTAGACCCAAGTCACCCCCTGTACCTGGACTTTGAACTACTCCCCTCTGGGCGCAGGTATAGGGCACCCCTCAGCAGGAAAAACAGAACTAGACAATCATTTGTGCCAGGTGTGATATCCCTCCTAAATAGCTCGGGTTAATGTTCTATCTTCTTTTATTATTAACATATATTTTTATGGTATGTAACTGTTATGAATGTTGTATTGTGAATTTGTTTTGTATTCAAACGCCACTTTAAAATGTGTACATGACACTGCAACAAAATTTCCCCATGGGGATAATAAAGTCAGTATAAGATGTCCTAACCGACTTTCCAAAACTATAGTTTGTTATCAAGAAATTTGTGGAGTGGTTTAATGACTCCAACCTAAGTGTATGTAAACTTCCGACTTCAGCTGTAGTTTTATCTAAAAAGGATAACTTTTTTAATGTTTCACTATTTTTATTTTTGTGAAATGTCACTGAGGAGGATGGTCCTCCCCTTCCTCCTCTGAGGAGCCTCCACTGGTACACACACCAACAATACACACACCTATACACGTTATATCCCCTATCTTCCTCCATTTGGTGATGGAGGAGCAGAAGGGCTCTTGCTCACTCCTGACCTTCCACAGCAGCAGGAGGAGAGGAGCACACAGGGAACGCAGTGTCACTCATAGAACCCTCAGTCAGGGCTGCTTTTACCTCTCTCTCTCTCACACAGACACACACTCTCTCCCCCTCTCTCTCACTCCCCCTTTCTCTCTTTTTCCCTCTTTCTCTCCCTTCTTTCTCTGCCCTCCTCTATTCACTGCTGCACTAAGCTGGCACTCTCAAGCGGCGACTGTCCAACTTGTCATGCCAATGCTGTGTCTCCAAGCTGAGAAAGTCCTGACTTGAAAGAGAGCATATAAGATCAAGCACTCTGTGGTGTCTCGTTTTGCACTTGGGGGATATCAGGAGAGAGAGAGAGACTGTGTTCACAAACAGAGAGAGAAACAAAAGAGTGAGTGAGAGAAAGAGAGAGAGAGAGAGAGAGAGAGAGAGAGAGAGAGAGAGAGAGAGAGAGAGAGAGAGAGAGAGAGAGAGACCATTCACAAACACAAACAGACCCCACAGAGCCCCAGGACAAATCATGAGAAAACAAAAAGATAATTACTTGACACATTGGAAATAATTAACCAAAAAACTGAGCAAACTGGAATGCTATTTGGCCCTAAACATTGAGTGCACAGTGGCAGAAAACCTGACCACTGTGACTGATCCAAAATTAAGGAAAGCTTTGCTATTCAGAGAGGCCTCTCAAGAGAAAGGCTATGTGCACACCGCCCACAATGAGGTGGAAACTGAGCTGCACTTCCTAACCTCCTGCCAAATGTATGACCATATTAGAGACACATATTTTCCTACTGTGATGGCAGACCTACAAAGAATTTGAAAACAAATCCAATTTTGATAAACTGCCATGTCTACAGCATTACGTGAAATATCACAGTCTGCCATCACAGTAGCAAGATTTGTGACCAACCGGTGAAGAACAAACACCATTGTAAATACAGCCCATATTTATGTTTATTTATTTTCCCTTTTGTACTTCAACTATTTGCACATTGTTACAACCTGGTACATAGCTATAATATGACATTTGAAAGGTCTATATTCCTTTGAAACTTTTTATGAGTGTAATGTTTACTGTTAATTTCTAATTGTTTATTTCACTTTTGTTTATTATCTATTTCACTCGCATTGGCAATGAAAACATATGTTTCCCATGCCAATAAAGCCCATTTAATTTAATTGAGAGAGCAAGAGAAAGAGAGCGAGAGAGAGAGAAATATTTCATCCATCTAATAGCCCTACACATTTACAGTGCATTCAGAAAGTATTCAGACCCATAGACTTCCACATGTTGTTACCTTGATTCTAAAAATGATTCAATATGTTTTTCCTCATCAATCTACACACAATACCCCATGATGACAAAGTGAAAACAGTTTTTTATTAAATTTTTCCAAATGTATTAAAAATAAAAACCAGATATCTTATTTACATAACTATTTATACCCTTTGCTATGAGACTAGAAATTGAGCTCAGGTGCATCCTGTTTCCATTGGTCATCCTTGAGATGTTTCTACAACTTGATTGGTCCACCTGTGGTAAATTCAATTGATTGGACATGATTTGGCATACACCTGTCTATATAAGGTCCCATTGTTGACAGTGCATGTCAGAGCAAAAACCAAGCCATGAGGTCGAAGGAATTGTCCGTAGAGCTCTGAGACAGGACGGTGTCGAGGCACAGATCTGGGGAAGTGTACAAAAAACATTTCTGCAGCATTGAAGGTTCCCAAGAACACAGTGGCCTCCATCATTCTTAAATGGAAGAAGTTTGGAACCACCAAGACTCTTCAGGGAGCTGGCTGCCCGGCCAAACTGAGCAGTCGGGGGAGAAGGGCCTTGGTCAGGGAGTTGACCAAGAACCTGATGGTCACTTTGACAGAGCGCCAGAGTTCTTCTGTGGAGATGGGAGAACCTTCCAGAAGGACAACCATCTCTGCAGCACTCCACCAGACGGAAGCCACTCCTCAGTGAAAGGCACATGACAGCCCGATTGGAGTTTGGCAAAAGGCACATAAAGGACTCTCAGACCATGAGAAACAAGATTCTCTGATCTGATGAAACCAAGATTGAACTCTTTGGCCTGAATTACAAGTGTCACGTCTGGAGGAAACCTGGCACCATCCCTACGATGAAGCATGGTTGTGGCAGCATCATGCTGTGGGGATGTTTTTCAGCGGCGTGGACTGGGAGACTAGTCCCGGATCGAGGGAAAGATGAAAAGAGCAAAGTACAGAGAGATGCTTGATGAAACCCTGCTCCAGAGCACTCAGGACCTCAGACTGGGGTGAAGGTTTACCTTCCAACAGGACAACGACCCTAAGCACACAGCCGAGTCGCTTCGGGGGCAAGTCTCTGAATGTTCTTGAGTGGCCCAGACCGAGCCCAAACGAACCCGATCAAACATCTCTGGAGAGACCTGAAAATAGCTGTGCAGTGATGCTCCCCATCCAACCTGACAGAGCTTGAAAGGTTCTGCAGAGAAGAATAGGAGAACCTCCCCAAATACAGGTGTGCCAAGTTTCTAGTGTCATACCAAAGAAGACTCACGGCTGTCATCACTGCCAAAGCTGCTTCAACAAAGTTCTGAGTAAAGGGTCTGAATACTTATGTAAATTTGATATTTCAGTTTTGTATCTTTAATACATTTGCAAAAATGTGTAGCCTGTTTTTGCTTTGTCATTATGGGGTATTGTGTGTAGATGAGGAAAAATCAACAATTTAATAAATTTTAGAATAAGTCTGTAATGTAGGAAAATGTGGAAAAGGTCAAAGGGTCTGAATAATATCTGAATGCACTGTAACTTAACTTTACAGTGTCAGTTGATATTATACTGTTGCTGCACTGCTGGTAAAAAAAATAACTATTCTCCTTGGTACTTAAAGTCGACTCACCTAGTTTCAGTTTTAAGTCAGTCCCTTATTAGAGAAGGAAGATGAAAACCAGCTGTGCCGTGGACTGAGATGACTCGGACAGTCATCTAACAAAATGGCGGCTCTCAATTCTGTCTGTATTTAACATCTCGAAAAGATACAAAACCACATCCAAGTTGGAAAGCAAACCATGTCTGTATGCAGTACGAATTAAATAGCTTTAAAAGTCAACAAATGACAGCACTGCAAATCCTCACGCTGGCATGACAAGCATAGACTTGATGAATCAGCCATTAAGAAGCTTAAGGAGACTGCATGGAGCTCTATGGTGGCACACTGAGTTTCTTCATAACCTTATACTGCAGCATGTGAATATAGAGACATGAATCACAATGTTTAGAGAAGACATGAGAAAGAAATAGAGGTGGAGAGAGCAATGAGAGCGAAGGAGAGCAGATGGAGTGACAACTGGTCAGTTGGGATCAGGAGAGAAATAGCACTGGTTGAAAATGAAATTCAAATCTCCTTGCATGCCCTGTACAGTATGCCAAGGTGAGAAATTATCCTCAATCATGCTACACACACACGTTTGCTCATGTAACGCACACGCACACACACAGACACACACACACTCACACACGCTTCCATTCACATGCTTGTCTGTGAAATGGAGCAAATTGAGCAGCTTCACCCTCACTTTCAAAATAGGGGTGCAAACATATGCTTATGCACCCCATCCTTTTTACAAGAAAATGATTATGATCCATTCGGTAATTTGTCATTTTCAATGATTAGTAATGTTTTGAGCTAGTCTGTATTAAAATGGATACAGTGAGGGGGAAAAAGTATTTGATCCCCTGCTGATTTTGTACGTTTGCCCACTCACAAAGAAATGATCAGTCTATAATTTTAATGGTAGGTTTATTTGAACAGAGACAGAACATCAACAAAAAAATCCAGAAAAATGTATGTGAAAAATGTTATAAATTGATTTGCATTTTAATGAGGGAAATAAGTATTTGAACCCCTCTCAGTCAGAAAGATTTCTGGCTCCCAGGTGTCATTTATACAGGTAACGAGCTGAGATTAGGAGCACATTTAAAGGGAGTGCACCTAATCTCTGTCACGTCAAATAACAGAGGATCCAATAGCGAGTGAAGTTAAACATTTAATGAAGCAAACAAGGATGACAGCGTAGCAAGAACAGTCTGCGTCTTAGTAGCGCAGGGACTGAATGGGGTAAGCCAGATCCTCCGTGAAGGTGAGTGTAGCGAGGGGAAATCCCAAATCCGTGAAACCAGGAAGTACCCGGCGTCGAATCCTCCACCAGAGAGACAGCAGAGCGAACGTAGAGACCGAAACCATCGGCCACACCCACACCCACACTCACACACATGCACACAGAGCGAGCCGGTGAATTCATGAACCGTGACAATCTCAGCTTGTTACCTGTATAAAAGACACCTGTCCACAGAAGCAATCAATCAATCAGATTCCAAACTCTCCACCATGGCCAAGACCAAAGAGCTCTCCAAGGATGTCAGGGACAATATTGTAGACCTACACAAGTATCTCACTGTTCAAATACACCTACCATTAAAATTATAGACTGATCATTACTTTGTCAGTGGGCAAACGTACAAAATCAGCAGGGGATCAAATACTTTTGTCCCTCACTGTATGTCCATTTTATATATGATATTATAATTAACAGATTGCATTTTTCACCCCCTTCCCTGTCGCCTCAAGATGAATGGTTTTGACGTCTCAAGTTTTGCTTTGCTCCTGCACCCACTGTTTTGGTTCAGTGCAATTAGAAGGCATTAGTTGCACCACTCATGTTTAAAATGAAACGGCACCTACAAAAGAAAATTGTTTATTTATTTTGTTGTGCTGTTATTATATTTGTATTGTTGTTTTATGTCTGATGGTGTTGGTCCAATGGTGCTGTTACATATCATTTTAGCTGACCGAGTAGCCTTCCATCAGCCTACCAAAGGTTGCACCTTAGCAGGAAACTGCATGTCCAGCAGTTTGCGGGCTGTCAATGAGTAGCTCACAAGTAGATACTAGTAAGATATAATAATCAGTAATATTACATGATTCAATCTGTGAAATAATTTTCCTCCCCAAGCTGTTTACAGGCATTTAACACCATTCTGCATTTTCGACATCTATTTTCCTAACTTCAATTGGTTAAATCACATTTCTTTAATGTTTTCATTAAGTTATAAAAGTAACAATCCTGGCTGAGCCCCATATGGCCGCTTTGCGGTTACAATGTATGCGCCTAAACATCAAATGAAAAAGCACAGGATATTTGTGTCTAGATAAAACACTCTGCATCTGGGCCCGGTTCCACAAGGGGGCAAAAGGGGGCTTAGCCACCTCAGTTGAAACTTGTGGCACCTCAGTTTTAGTTTTATGTCTTGAGTGACAAGTTGGTGTGAAATCTGTATCTCCGCTGCGCTGTATCAGCACCATGGCTAGAGCGCGCCGCGGAGTGTGTAGGGGGGGCATGGAAAGCTACTCAGGGGTTAGGTATAGGTTGTTTGGGTTTCCATAAAAAGCGTGAAAAAGCGCAGCACATCTGTGACATAGGCTATGTGAATTACATGGTACGCCTCCGCTTGTAATATTTGATTTTGATGTATAAGGATGAAGCTGCTTCACTCAACTCTGACTCACGACCTACCACTACAGAGTTTAGTTAGCTTATTAGCTAGCTGTAAAAGGCTTTAGTGTTATTAGCCTATTTAGCTCTAACCAGCTAATATGCCACTGCCATGGTGGATTTCAGAAATCAAATCAGAGGCAGCAATGATGCTGCCGAGCTCCAGCTGGCTACACGTGAAGAGCTTACCCCCTTCCACAATTGTCGTCAGGATAATGACTCTACAGCCCCGTCCTGTTCCTGATGATCTTGGAACAGAGGAGCCAGCTAGGTTAGCTAGAATCTTACCATAACCACAGGTTTTCTGTCCAAAAATTTTAATTTAATAGCAACTGGTTCATAGGAAGAGTGTGCTCCTTGCTTGATGAGTGCCTTTGAATACCTGCCTTGGGTGAAGGCCTTGTCTGTGTTAGCATTGGACCCAAGGAAGAGTGTTGCTGGAATAGGAAGAGTGGGGTTGGAATACTCAATTACTGCAGATTTTGGTTCCCATGTCAAAAGTTCAGTATTGGGTCCAATGCTAACGCAGACAAGGCCTTCACCCAAAGCGGGTATTCTAAATGGAAGCAGGCAATTGATAGAACCAAAGGCATGCATCAAGCAAGGAGCATTTGAAATGCACTGCTCTGTGGAAAGAAAAACAATTTCAACGTGCTATGGGAACTAAGGTGTCAACACATGTTAATAATAGGCATCTGGCAAGAACTAATTTTACACTTTGACAATTGTGTTCAGTCAGCACAGATTACGCATATTACACCCAAGGAAAACTCAAATAATCCAACTGGCATTTGAGGGGGATCTTACAAGAAGATTTTTTGGGGGAATGGAATGATCGATTACTCAGGAAGTTCAACATAGCATCAAGGAGGCTGCAACTCTTCTGAAATGGTCAAAAACAATCTAGCTGTGTGGTTTTGATAAAAACCTTGGTGGTATAGCCAGTGGTGTAATTTTTCAGCATAAACCTAGGGTATGGAATGGCAAAAGCCCTCATTGATAAATGCATTTGAACTTTTATGTTTATTGTGGTATAGCGAGCTATTAGCAGAATTCAATATAATTCTAATACAAGAACCAAAATGATGCCTGGGTATAGCTACATATATGTAGGTATGTTTCATCATAGAAATGATAGCCTACATTCTATTTCCATGGTTGTCTTGGTAACCTATTGCTTTTCCTGGTTGTAAAAGGAACTGTAGTATTGGAAACGTGTTTATGGTAGGCCGGCATTGCTTAATTGATTAAGTGGGTGGGTCGAATTTGATCAACAGAAGTGTATTATGCCATATCGCAATGTGTTGCTGAACTCATGAGCTGCATGATTTTCCATGTTTGATGCAGGATTATAGGCCTAATTATTTGGCAAGACACCTGTGCATGGCTGCATCTGACTATAATAGGCTGTTGGATATGTTTTGGTTATTTGCATTCGCCTGTTGTTTACTGCATTCTTTTTTACTGTTAATGTAACTAGCCTAAATATAGTTTGTGTCATGCCTTTATCAATCTGATATTTTATTTATAGGCCTATAGTAGTATAGTGGGATCCTGAGTGGCGCAGCGGTCTAATGCACTGCATCACAGTGCTAGAAGCGTCACTACAGACCCAGGTGCGATCCCGGGCTGTATCTCAACCGGCCATGATCGGGAGTCCCATAGGGCGGCTAACAATTGGCCCAGCGTTGTCCGGGTTAGAGAAAGTTTTGGCCGGGGTAGGCCGTTAATGTAAATAAGAATTTGTTCTTAACTAACTACTTAAATAAAATGCATTCGTTCGCATTCGCAATTCTAAGCCAAACTGCTATTCAGTATTTTTGTATAGCATGAATATCTAGGCTACTACTTTCAGCATTTAGTTTGCATTATGTTGGTGACACAGCTGTGTGTATGGCTGTATTCATAGGCTGTTTGTAATAGGTGAATTACCCGATCTATCTTGTAGCCTATATTCATTGCCAAAAACATCAAATCAAATCAAACTTTATTTGTCACATGCGCCGAATACAAGTGTAGACATTACCGTGAAATGCTTACTTACAAGCCCTTAACCAACAGTACAGTTCAAGAGGAGTTAAGAAAATATTTACCAAGTAGGCTAAAATAAAAAGTAATAATAAAAAGTAGCACAATAAGAATAACAATAAGGAGGCTATATACAGGGGGCACCAGTACCGAGTCCGTGTGCAGGGGTACAGGTTAGTTGAGGTAATTTGTACATGTAGGTGGGGGTGAAGGGACTTTGCATAGATAATAAACAGCGAGTAGCAGCAGTGTACAAATTGTTTTTAATTTATTGTTCAGCAGTCTTATGGTTTGGGGGTAGAAGCTGTTGAGGAGTCTTTTGGTCCTAGACTTGGCGCTCCGGTACAAAAAGTCTATAACTTGAGTGACTGGAGTCTTTGACAATTGTATGGGCTTTCCTCTGAAACCACCTATTGTATAAGTCCTGGATGGCAGGGAGCTTGGCCCCAGTGATGTACTGGGCCGTTCGCACTACCCTCTGTAGAGCCTTACGGTCAGATGCCGAGCAGTTGCCATACCAGGCGGTGATGCAACAGGTCAGGATGCTCTCGACGGTGCAGCTGTAGAACCTTTTGAGGATCTGGGGACCCATGCCAAGTCTTTTCAGTCTCCTGAGGGGGAATGTGGACACCAAGGAACTTGAAACTCTCGACCCGCTCCACTACAGCCCCGTCGATGTTAATGGGGGCAGTGTGGAGAAAGGGCAGTGTGGAGTACAATTGAGATTGCGTCATCTGTGGATCTGTTGGGGCGGTATGTGAATTGGAGTGGGTCTAGGTTGTCCGGGAGGACGCTGTTGATGTGAGCTATGACAGCCTTTCAAAGCACTTCATGGCTACCGACGTGAGTGCCATGGGGCGGTAATCATTTAGGCAGGTTACCTTCGCTTCCTTGGGCACAGGGACTATGGTGGTCTGCTTGAAACATGTTGGTATTACAGACTTGGTCAGGGAGAGGTTGAAAATGTCAGTGAAGACACTTGACAGTTGGTCCGCGCATGCTTTGAGTACACGTCCTGGTAATCCGTCTGGCCCAGCGGCTTTGTGAATGTTGACTTGTTTAAAGGTTTTGTTCACCTCGGCTACCGAGAGCGTTATCACACAGTCATCCAGAAGAGCTGGTGCTCTCGTGCATGCTTCAGTGTTGCTTACCTCGAAGTGAGCAGAAAAGGCATTTAGCTTGTCTGATTGGCTTGCGTCACTGGGCAGCTCGCGTCTGGGCTTCTCTTTGTAGTCTGTAATAGTTTTCAAGCCCTGCAACATCCAACGAGCGTCAGAGACGGTGTAGTAGGATTCAATCTTAATCCTGTATTGACGCTTTGCTTGTTTGCTTGTTTGATGGTTCGTCTTAGGGCATAGCGGGATTTCTTATAATCGTCCGGATTAGTCTCCCGCTCCTTGAAAGCGCCAGCTCTAGCCTTTAGCTCGATGCGGATGTTGCCTGTAATCCATGACTTCTGGTTGGGATATGTACGTACAGTCACTGTGGGGACGACATCGTCAATGCACTTATTGATGAAGCCGATGACTGAGGTGGTGTACTCCTCAATGCCATTGGATGAATCCCGGAACATATTCCAGTCTGTGCTAGCAAAACAGTCCTGTAGTGTAGCATTCGTGTCATCTGACCACCTCCGTATTGAGCGAGTCACTGGTACTTCCTGCTTTAGTTTTTGCTTGTAGGAATCAGGAGGATAGAACTTTGGTCAGATTTGCCAAATGGAGGGCGGTGGAGAGCTTTGTATGCATCTCTGTGTGTGGAGTAAAGGTGGTCTAGGATTTTTTTTCTCTGGTTGCACATGTGATATGCTGGTAAAAATTTGGTAAAACTGATTTAAGTTTGCCTGCATTAAAGTCCACGGCCACTAGAAGTGCCTTATAGAGTTGGCCTTATAGAGTTGGTTGAGAGCGGTCTTAGTGCCAGCTTGTTCTGTGGTGGTAAATAGACAGCTACAAATAATATAGATGAGAACTCTCTTGGTAAATAGTGTGGTCTATAGCTTATCATAAGGTACTCTACCTCAGGCAAGCAATACCTTGAGGCTTCTTTAATATTAGACTTCGCGCACCAGCTGTTATTGACAAATAGACACACACCCCCACCCCTCATCTTACCAGAGGTAGCGTCTCTGTTCTGCCGGTGCATGGAAAATCCCGCTAGCTCTATATTCTTTTTGGTCATATGAGACGGTAGCAGCAACATTATGTACACAATAAGTAAAAAGAAAATTTAACAAAACACTGATACGGTCCAGCGAAGATGGACTACAGATTTCACACCAACCTGTTAATGGTCTCAGAGTCTCAGCATTTGAACTTTATATTTATTGTGGTATAGCATGATGTAAGCAGAATTCAATATAATTCCAATGCAAGAGCCCCCCAAAATTGTGTCCCCTCACCGATTTCAACTGCCCCTTTAGTCACTTTATCCTGGTGTCGAGTCTGGCTGCTTTGCTTAGTAAGTAATATAGACCGAATAAGCCATTTCTACCCTCTTTGCATCAATAATGAGACAAGTTCATTTAGAAAAAAATCATGGTGACAGCACTTCAAACAACGGCGCCAAGCTTTTGCACCCCTACTTTCAGACAAAGTCAGGCGCCCATGTCTGTGTGTGCGTGCTGGGTATGGCTGATCAGTGGTTTGGTGTCTCCCAGTAGCTCATTAGTAAGAGGAACAATGTTCCTGATGTGTTTTTACCGATGTGGAATTTATGTCTTCAGGGAGATGAGGGGAAAGTAGATGATCTGATTGGATGATTGGACCGGACGTCTGGTTCCTTTGTATGTTTCTCCCATCATTCCCCTTGGATCTCCTGTGTGTGTGTGTGTGTGTGTGTGTGTGTGTGTGTGTGTGTGTGTGTGTGTGTGTGTGTGTGTGTGTGTGTGTGTGTGTGTGTGTGTGTGTGTGTGTGTGTGTGTGTGTGTGTGTGTGTGTGTGTGTGTGTGTGTGTGTGTGTGCATGCGTGTAAGCGCAAGGGTATACTGGTGGAACTAACTCCCATGTGCTGGATGATGTCACAGTGACTCTATCACTCCTGCTCACATGGCAGCTCTCAAAACATCCCTGGACAACTCTTGTAATCATCTCCAAAATGACTACAAAATCCTGTATTGAAACAAGACTCCACCAACACAATCGGGTACACACGTATGCACACACACCTGTGCGCACACACACACAAACACACACACATTTTCTGTTATTCTGTACTTACACGCATGAACATTCACTTGCTATTTATTCAAAAGATCACCCCGTTGCAACAGAACTTTCATGCTATGCAGGACATTTTAAACTTGTAGTGTATTTGAGGTTTAAAAAGGCTTCTGAAGATTGTAATTTCCACTTTGACATTTCAGACTTGAAAAATGTTCAACCCCTACAAAAATGTCCATTAATTATAATCCACATAATAATTCACATTTCCTGTTGCTGCAGGATTATTTTCCTGCTGTAGCAAACAGGCTAAAAAAAGATCCTATATCTGTACTTACGCAAGCTCACATTATATAGCTCCAGAACTACTAGAACACATTCTGTCTTGTCCATCCATAATCCAGTGCGGTATTATCTCCAATCAGAAGTCTCCTCGCCATGGCTCTGTAATTAATTAAGCTGTCTTCTTTTCTTTATCAGGATAATTTTTTTTCACTTGACCCCATTATATGTGTTTAAAGCAATCGCTCAATCAATTGGGAGTTAAAAATCGTATTAAGGGAAACAATGAACTGAATAAAGAACTTCTTTCTTCTGGCAGGATGAAGGGATGACGAAAAGAAGAGCCAGTCAGTATAATACAGTTCTAGTCTCCCCCAGAAGGCAGTCTGTCTGTCCGTCTACCACAGCTGGGTGAATCAGACCCCGAGGACACACTGACTCTGATGAAGAACTACAGCTCCTCCTCCTCTAAGTAGGTAGTGTGAGCACAAGAGGTTAAAATGGAAGGCAAGAAGAAGAAGAAAGTTTAAAGCATTCAAATAAATTATCAGAACTTGTTTGCCTCCCAGGTGGCTAAACTAAACTTGTTGTGGTGCAATGCATGCTGGGATTGGCTGGCTAAACCTGCGGGTCAGAAATGGATTGAGGTTTTTTGAAGGTTGGAAAGAAGAATGGCGAGAAATATGCAAATCTGTCGTGTTGAGAGGTGGGTGGAAGGGGTTCTGTCTGCATGATGACAGTAATCTCTCTACTCCACATGCAAATACAGCAGGAGTAAAAGACTGCGCCACTGTGTCAGGTTTGTCAGTTAAATCTCTCACGCTCTCACAGTGTGCGCCGTAGGCCTCTATTTGTTTGAAGGATTGCTCAGACTCATGGCAGTGACACCACTAGAAGCTAACTAATTTCCTTCCTTGGCTCTAACTCTCTGCCCTGCTAGCCAGTCAACACAGTGTGATGTTTGTCGCTAAACCCTGTGTTGTCAAGATCAACAGAAGTAGGAAACGGTATAAAATATGGGCTCCCAAGTGGTGCAGCGGTCTAAGGCACTGCATCTCAGTGCAAGAGGCGTCACTACAGTCCCTGATTTGAATCCAGGCTGTATCACATCCGGCTGTGATTGGGAGTCCCATAGGGCGGCGCACAATTGGCCCAGCATCGTCCGGGTTTGGCCGGAGTAGGCCGTCATTGTAAATAAGAATTTGTTCTTAACTGACTTGCCTAGTTAAATAATGATCACATTTAAACATTTTTTTACACATTTTAAAATACCTCTGTAACTGCCAGATATTGCATGTATTGTAGCCAGCATCATTAAAGACCCAACAACACTTGAGGCTGTGCTTCCCCCGTCCCAATCCCTTGCATCCTAGCCTTCTTCTCCCCATGTAGATGGAGGCTTTAGTCTCTTATCCCCAGCCAGTTTGCTATTAGGAACTCCAGTATCCCTTCAGGCATGCAGCCAGAGAAATTCCCCACTGTGTGTGGACTAGCTGTTTGATACCCTTGACATGAGCAAGGGCGCTGTGAAACATCCAGAAAATATTTTCCTGTCGCTCAAGGAAAAACAGATTGTTAGTGAGCACCCATGGTCTGTAAATCGCTTGTGTTATGTTTGATTGACAAATGTAAAGCGGGCATGTTCTGTGTCCATGTGGATTAATGGGGGACAGGTACAGTATGTGTGTATATGATAGAGGGGTGCGGTTTAATAATTGTAATGTTTACAAAAATAACGATGCGTCTAGGAAATGATTTCTGGCTGCACTTCAGCCAACAGCTCTGTGAGTCTAATGTGGCTATGTCTTTATCATTTGTATTATCTCTTACTAAGGTAAACCAGTAAGACACACCCGAGAAGGATGGAATCATACATTTAGCCAGAATAGCTCGCAGTTTGTCAGTGCTGCCAAGCTGTACAGACGTCAAGGACACAATATTTTTATATTTTCCTTTCTCTAACACCTACTCTCCCACTTTTTTCCTCTTGCTCTCTCTCTCATTCTCTCTCTTCCTTTCTATCTCTCTCGTTCTTCGTCATCTGCCATTTTCATCTTGTAAAATAGATGAGGACATGCAGAAGAAATCACCTTGGCTTTTGTAATGTGTGGCTCACCTAACACAAAAGGACTGGATTGCCAGCTGTCTATTATGATAATTACATTCTGGCCTTGACATGTGACCTTGCAACTCCCCTTGCAAATCATGATTGCGTTCAACAGCCTTAGAACACAGGGATGAAATAGTCATTGATATTGAGGAAAAAACAGGTCTAACACACTCATCATTGCCACAGTGGAATCCAAATAAATGATTGAGGTGGAGACAGAGATGGAGGCAAGAAAGGACAAAGAGAGGACACTGAAGACTATAATAACTGATTTGAAATCACCTCTTGAACTCAACCTGTGGACAGTTTATAGCAATGTACATGTTTGTGTTACCGTTGGAGGTCTTAATACTAAGATGTTCTAGCTCTCTGGTATTATATCAAAAAACTATAATGCTGGATGAAGTTTGAACGCCAGGGATCCACTCACTATTTACTATTACCATGAAATGCTGACTGTAAGTCATACTGGATAAGAGCGTCTTCTAAATTACAAAAATTGATATATATAATGCAAGTCAGTACAACGATTCACCTTTTAACAACCACCTTTTCATTTCACCAATTCTCATTCCAACGACCACTATTCTGAACTAACCAAAGTAATACATCCCCGTGTACTGTCTTTGTTCAGTATCAACAGCCCACGGACTTCCAACCAATCATTTTCTCTCCTCATATTTGGATATTCAGGGATTCAGCAGGTTGTGTTCTGACTGAGCCCCCTGTTCCCAATGTACAGCTGGAATTAGACTATTAGAGCCTCCTGCTTTCCACAAAGTAACGCTTCAACTGTAATGAATCCAGTAATTAAGGCAGCACTGCAGCCCCAATCCCCTGAACATGACACCACGTACAATACAGGAAAACAGTGCTACTACTCACAAGGATGATCCATATAGCCTGACATAGTGTGGCTCAGAAAGGGAGAGTGACGCTAGCAGAGCCAAGACCATGGGTTCAACGGTAATGGGGGTAGTGGGGGGTAATAGGGGTGGTAATAGTAGTATGTGGGTAGTAGGAGACAACATACAAATTCCTATTGATTGACTGAGAAGATGCAATGGATTTATTGTTGCACACAGGTGTTCAGGCCAAAGCTGTGGCCATTTCCAAAGTTCACCGTTCTCTGCCTTGCCATAACTTCGTCAGATTGCCCTTCGTTCTTTTGTCATCCTTCCTGGCTGACTGATCCAATTCCCTCTCATCACAACCCCTCCCAAGGTACAGGGATCTACTGATGCGTGGGTGAGGGGAGAAAAGCACCTCGGTACAGGACAGGACAGGACAGGTGGCACAGTCAGTTCCTTGGCACCACTGACCTGATACTGCCAGCATTACTCATCTGCCCTTACAGAAAAACCACATATATTTCATATATGACCACAAGTGAAGTTAATGTGATAACATGAAACCATATATGTCAAATCATGTGATTTTCTGTAAGGGTAATCCCAGAGGAAGAGAGAGCTCAGGTGGTGCTCTACCCTTGACTCGGTAAAGTCTAATGCACTTCAATGACCGTCAGACATACTAGACAGGTAGAACTTTATTCTACCGAAATGACCAGGTTACAAAAATTACACTGTAAAATGTTAATGTGGTAATAACTTATTCAAGTTATTCAAGTTTTCAAACTTAAATGGCAAGAGTTGAAATAATACAGTTGAAGTCGGAAGTTCACATACACCTCAGTCAAATACATTTAAACTCAGTTTTTCACAATTCCTGCCATTTAATCCTAGTAAAAATTCCCTGTCTTAGGTCAGTTAGGATCACCACTTTATTTTAAGAATGTAAAATGTCAGAATAATAGTAGAGAGAATGATTTATTTCAGCTTTTATTTCTTTCATCACATTCCCAGTGGGTCAGAAGTTTACATACACTCAATTAAGATTTGGTATCATTGCCTTTAAATTGTTTAATTCAGTCAAACGTTTCGGGTAGCCTTCCACAAGCTTCCCACAATAAGTTTGGTGAATTTTAGCCCATTCCTCCTGACAGAGCTGGTGTAACTGAGTCAGGTTTGTAGGCCTCCTCCTTGCTCGCACAAGTCCCTCCTGCAGCAAAGCACCCCCACAACATGACGCTGCTACCCCCGTGCTTCGCGGTTGGGATGGTGTTCTTCGGCTTGCAAGCCTCCCCCTTTTTCCTCCAAACATAACGATGGTCATTATGGACAAACAGTTATATTTTTTGTTTCATCAGACGAGAGGACACTTCTACAAAAAGTACGATCTTTGTCTCCATGTGCAGTTGCAAAGCGTAGTCTGGGTTTTTTATGGCGGTTTTGGAGCAGTGGCTTCTTCCTTGCTGAGCGGACATTTAGGTTATGTCGATATAGGACACCTTTTACTGTGGATATAGATAATATTGTACCTGTTTCCTCCAGCATCTTCACAAGGTCCTTTGCTGTTGTTCTGGGATTGATTTGCACTTTTCGCACCAAAGTACGTTCATCTCTAGGAGACAGAACGCGTCTCCTTCCTGAGCGGTATGACGGCTGCGTGATCCCGTGGTGTTTATACTTGCGTACTATTGTTTGTACAGATGACCGTGGTACCTTCAGGCGTTTAAAATTGCTCCGAAGGATGAACCAGACTTGTGGAGGTCTCCAATTTATTTTCTGAGGTCTTGGCAGATTTTGTTTGATTTTCCTATGATGTCAAGCAAAGAGGCACTGAGTTTGAAGGTAGGCCTTGAAATGCTTTCACAGGTACACCCCCAATTGACTCAAATGATGTCAAATAGCCTATCAGAAGCTTCTAAAGCCATGACATTTTCTGGAATTTTCCAAGCAGTTTAAAAGGCACAGTCACCTTAGTGTATGTAAACTTCTGACCCACTGGAATTGTGATACAGTGAATTAAAAGTGAAATAATCTGTCTGTAAACAATTGTTGGAAAAATTCCTTGTGTCATGCAAAGTAGATGTCCTAACCGGTTTGCCAAAACTATAGTTTGTTAACAAGAAATTTGTGGAGTTGTTGAAAAACAAGTTAATGACTCAAATCAAATCAACTTTTATTTGTCACATACACATGGTTAGCAGATGTTAATGCGAGTGTAGCGAAATGCTTGCGCTTCTAGTTCCGACCATGCAGTAGTATCTAACAAGTAATCTAACAAATTCACAACAACTACCTTATACACACAAGAGTAAAGGAATGAATACGAGTATGTACATATAAATATATGGATGAGCGATGGCTGACCGGCATAGGCAAGATGCAGTAGATGGTATGGAGTACAGTATATACACACATACACACACACATATATGAGATGAGTAATGTAGGATATGTAAACATTATATAAATGGCATTGTTTAAAGTGGCTAGTGATACATTATTTCATCCAATTATAATTATTAAAGTGGCTAGAGATTTGGGTCGATGACCTAACGGCATAGGCAAGATACAGTAGATGGTTTAGAGTACAGTGTATACATTTGATATGAGTATGTCGGATACGTAAACATTATATACAAAATTGTTTAAAGTGGCTAGTGATACATTTGTTACATCCAATTCCTATGTATAAAGTGGCTAGAGATTTAAGTCAGTATGTTGGCAGCAGCCACTCAATGATAGTGATGGCTGTTTAACAGTCTGATGGCCTTGAGGTAGAAGCTGTTTTTCAGTCTCTCGGTCCCAGCTTTGATGCACCTGTACTGACCTCGCCTTCTGGATGATAGCGGGGTGAACAGGCAGTGGCTCGGGTGGTTGTTGTCCTTGATGATCTTTTTGGCCTTTCTGTGACATCGGGTGGTGTAGGTGTCCTGGAGGGCAGGTAGTTTAACCCGGTGATGCGTTGTGCAGTCCTCACTACCCTCTGGAGAGCCTTACGGTTGTGGGCGGAGCAGTTGCCGTACCAGGCGGTGATACAGCCCGACAGGATGCTCTCGATTGTGCATCTGTAAAAGTTTGTGAGTGATTTTGGTGACAAGCCAAATTTCTTCAGCCTCCTGAGGTTGAAGAGGCGCTGTTGTGCCTTCTTCACCACGCTGTCTGTGTGGGTGGACCAATTCAGTTTGTCCGTGATGTGTACGCCGAGGAACTTAAAACTTTACACCTTCTCCACTACTGTTCCCTCGATGTGGATAGGGGGGTGCTCCCTCTCCTGTTTCCTGAAGTCCACGATCATCTCCTTTGTTTTGTTGACATTGAGTGAGAGGTTATTTTCCTGACACCACACTCCGAGGGCCCTCACCTCCTCTCTGTAGGCCGTCTCGTCGTTGTTGGTAATCAAGCCTACCACTGTAGTGTCGTCAGCAAACTTGATGATTGAGTTGGATGCGTGCTTGGCCACGCAGTCATGGGTAAACAAGGAGTACAGGAGAGGGCTGAGAACGCACCCTTGTGGGGCCCCAGTGTTGAGGATCAGCGGGGTGGAGATGTTGTTTCCTACCCTCACCACCTGGGACCGGCCCGTCAGGAAGTCCAGGACCCAGTTGCACAGGGCTGGGTCGAGAACCAGGGTCTCGAGCTTAATGACGAGCTTGGAGGGAACTATGGTGTTAAATGCTGAGCTGTAGTCGATGAACAGCATTCTTACATAAGTATTCCTCTTGTCCAGATGGGTTAGGGCAGTATGCAGTGTGATTGCGATTGCGTCGTCTGTGGACCTATTGGGACGGTAAGCAAATTGGAGTGGGTCCAGGGTGTCTGGCAGGATGGAGGTGATATGATCCTTGACTAATCTCTCAAAGCACTTCATGATGACGGAAGTGAGTGCTACGGGGCGATAGTCATTTAGCTCAGTCACCTTAGCTTTCTTGGGAACAGGAACAATGGTGGCCCTCTTGAAGCATGTGGGAACAGCAGACTGGGATAGGGACTGATTGAATATGTCCGTAAACACACCAGCCAGCTGGTCTGCGCATGCTCTGAGGACACGGCCAGGGATGCCATCTGGGCCGGCAGCCTTGCGAGGGTTAACACATTTAAATGTTTTTCTCACATTGGCTGCGGTGAAGGTGAGCCCGCAGGTTTTGTGTCGGTGGCACTGTATTGTCCTCAAAGCGAGCAAAGAAGTTGTTTAGTTTGTCTGGGAGCAGGACGTCATGGTCCGCGACGGGGCTGGTTTTATTTTTGTAGTCCGTGATTGACTGTAGACCCTGCCACATTCCTCTTGTGTCTGAGCCATTGAATTGTGACTCTACTTTGTCTCTATATTGACGCTTAGCTTGTTTGATTGCCTTGCGGAGGGAGTAGCTGCACTGTTTGTATTCAGTCATGTTTCCGGTAGCCTTTACCTGGTTAAAAGCAGTGGTTCGCGCTTTCAGTTTTGGCGCGAATGCTGCCATCAATCCATGGTTTCTGGTTGGGGAAGGTTTTGATATTTGCTATGGGTACAACATCACCAATGCATTTGCTAATAAACTCGCTCACCCGAATCAGCGTATACATCAATGTTGTTGTCAGATGCTATCCGGAACATATCCCAGTCCACGTGCTCGAAGCAATCTTGAAGCATGGAATCAGATTGTTCGGACCAGCGTTGAACAGACCTGAGAACGGGCGTTTCCTGTTTTAGTTTCTGTTTGTAGGCTGGGAGCAACAAAATGGAGTCATGGTCAGACTTGCCGAAAGGAGGGCGGAGAATAGCCTTGTATGCATCACGGAAGTTGGAATAACAGTGGTCCAGGATTTTACCAGCCCGGGTGGCACATTCGATATGCTGGTAAAATTTCGGGAGCCTTGTTCTTAAATTAGCCTTATTAAAATCCCCAGCCACAATAAATGCAGCCTCAGGATATGTGGTTTCCAGTTTACATAGAGTCCGATGAATTTCTTTCAGTGTCGTCGATGTATCAGCTTGAGGGGGGATGTACACGGCTGTGATTATAATCGAAGAGAATTCTCTTGGTAGATAATGCGGTCTGCATTTGATTGTAAGGAATTCTATGTCAGGTGAACAAAAGGACTTGAGTTCCTGTATGTTGTTATGATCACACCACGTCTCGTTAATCATAAGACACACACCCCCACCCTTCTTCTTACCAGAGAGATGTTTGTTTCTGTCGGCGCGATGCGTGGAGAAACCAGGTGGCTGTACCGACTCTGATAACGTGTCCTGAGTGAGCCATGTTTCCGTGAAGCAAAGAACGTTGCAGTCTCGGATGTCTCTCTGAAAGGCAACCCTCGATCGGATTTCGTCTACTTTGTTGTCAAGAGACTGTACATTGGCGATTAAAATACTCGGGAGAGGTGCACGATGCGCCCGTCGACGTTTCCCTCTTCTCCGGCGCCGCCGTTGTTTTGAGTAGCCACGTGCTATCCAGTCTATTGTTGTGTTTGGGTTAATGAAAGGAGAATCCTCTTTGGGAAAGTCGTATTCCTGGTCGTAATGTTGGTAAGTTGACGTTGCTCTTATATCCAATAGTTCCTCCCGGTTGTATGTAATAAAACTTAATATTTTCCGGGGTAACAATGTAAGAAGTAAAACATAAAAAAAAAAATACTGCATGGTTTCCTGAGAACGTGAAGCGAGGCTGCCATCTCTGTCGGCGCCGGAAGGCGCTTGCCTGCTTCCGGCGCTTGTCGGCGCCGGAAGCTCCAACCTAAGTGTATGTAAACTTCCGACTTCAACTGTATATGCCTATTAATATGTAGACTGATATTTACATTAGCTCTATACCAAATTTAGATTGACAGTTAAAAAAAATATTCTCCAGGCCTAAATTTAAAATGTTCCCAGTTTATAATCTTCAAGAAGCTGTAGCTTCTTTCCCGATGCCCTGTTAATTTCCCTTTAATGAAGATGAAGCGCATCAAGTGAAATAACATGCAACAAATTAGGCTGACGATGTCATTGATGAATATGAGGCGACGGATCTACCATAAGCAGTGACTTCCTATCCCACATAGAATTAGCCAAGAAAATGTATGTATCATGACACAAGGCGAGACTCAGATGCAGACACAGGAGGCAGATGGTTGGAGTCTTACAATATATATATATATATATATATATATATATATATCCAATAGGGTAAGGCAAGAGAATGGTCATGGACAGCCAAAAAGGTCAAAACCAGTTCAGAGTCCAAAAGGTACCAAAGCACAGGCAGAATCAAGGTCAGGGCAGGCAGGATGATCAGGCAGGCAGGAAAGTAGTCCAGAGTCAGGCAGGGATCAAAACCAGGAAGACTATCAAAACGAGAATAGCAAAAGGAGACCGGTAAAAACACACTGGTTGACTTGACTAACATACAAGACGAACTGACACAGGGATAAATACACTGGGGAAAATAAGCGACACCTGGAGGGGGTGGAGACAATGACAGGAACAGGTGAAACAGATCAGGGCGTGACAGTATGTCAACCAATCAGCTGTTAAATTGGGGTGAGAGGGAGGTAGCCCAACAAATAGATTAGAGATATTGTTCTGATACTCTTTTCAGCTCTACCTCTGGATGTATAGTACGATTTGTAAATTAACAAAGTAATTGATTATATTTTGTGTGTCACGCCTGCTCCCGCTCTCCCTCTCTGGTACTCAAGGTCCTTCATTATGCACACCTGTCACCATCATTACGCGCAGCAGCGCTCATGGGACTCACCTGGACTCCTCTCCTTTTGTTGATTGCCCTGTCAATAAATGTCTTCTCCCTCGTTTGTTCCCTGTGTCTGCATTAATGTTGTTATATGTTCACATCCAGACACTGTCCTTTTCCATGTCCGTCGCCATTAAATGTTCACTCCCTGTACCTGCTTCTTGTCTCTACCAGCATCGACCCTTACATTGTGGCAGATTTACAAAGCTGTTACTGACTTTTACAATGTGGGTTTTTTTCGTAAGTATTTTTTTATTCTGCCTCTGTGGATTTTCATTAAGGAAAACCATGTTGAAAAACATTACAATATAACCTCAAGGCATTTTTAGCCGGAAATATTGCATGTTTGTCTTTGGGGAAATAAATGATGAATACTGAGCATCCATGATCAACTATTTAACGCTTCTCTAGAAAGTCAATATGAAAAACAGTATGCTGTGTGCATTTCCAGTATACATTTCAAACCATGTTCTACAAATAGCCAATCTTACTGTACTATCGTACAGCATATAAGGACTTGATGAAGGAGAGTGGCTCCATTTCCCCTGACCCCCAGGTCAGCCGTATTACGCATAACCCATCACCTTTGATGACTCTAATAAACTGACAGAGCCCAGCTTTCTCACATCAAAGATAGATCTCAGCTAGTTCAGCTGTCATTGGCAACGGAAGTTCAACTACGCAAATCTCTCCAGCTCCTGACAGTACATGGTGGACAGACACAGCGAGCGAGACAGAGATGGAAAGAATAAAAACACCTAGCATCTCAGTTGACTACTTTAAAATGGTGAAAGCATTCAATGGTGTTGCCCATGATTAAGCAAGCTTTGTGGCAAGTGCGTCCTCCATACATCTCTACAGAGTGAGAGTAACTAGATTCATGTGAATAATTGAGTTGATGGGGATATCCAAATGGTTATTAACCTGTCTGAGGTGTACTTGTTTTTAATAGGACAAGTCAGGCCCTCTCTGCCCTTCTATTTGAGGGATTGAGGCATGGGATCCTCAGTAATTGCAGAGTAGGGTGACAGAGGTGAAGAGCCTCATACATCTTACATGATCTCTCCAGGTTTCTCCCCCAAAGTCTGGTTTCGAATGGAAGTACTGTTGTCTAGGATTCCAGGTTGCTGATTCGCTGCTTTAATTAATAGAATATTAGACACATAATGATGGACTGGAGAACTGTAAAAGTTTGGGAAAGCTGCTACACACCTGCTACAGTACCTGTATATACTGTCTAGTTACTTAATTGCTGATGCATATATTAAAGATACCCATTTGAATGCACAATCATCATATAAAAAAAAAGACTATATAGGCACATGTAAAACTAAGTGTAATTCCAGTGCCAGCCAACTACGTGAACTACGTGAATTCCCATTCTTGGCACGCTCAATAAATAGGTTAAACCTTGAGAAAATAAACCCTTTTCAATGCAGAGAGACTCTATTCTGAAAGGAACACCACCGTCCAAGTAGTCTGTGTTTTTAGAGGCTAGTGAAGGCAAAGGCTAGTGAAATGCCCATAGCTGCAGGTGATGGGGATGGGGCTGAGGTTGGGAAGGTATACTGTGTCAAAAGTGCAAATGCCTTATCTTCTGCCCTCCGGTCCCTGCTGGCATCAGGACCACCAGACACAAAAGGGCTGTCAGAGAAACAAAAAGATCCTCTGACAGTCATGAAAAGGTTATTTTCTTTAAATGCCATAAAACTGTGAGCATGCATGCCCTATCAGACGAACCAATCAAATGATTTTGTTACTGGAAGATACTGTGATACTGTGTTGGTTGCAATGGTGGGTCACTAAACTGGTTAACTACCAGTAGAATGACTTAAGGCCTCATCACAAATGCGATCAGCAAAGGAGTCTCAATGAAAGATAACACATCATTTGCCAATTGTAATTTATCTGTCAGCGAAGACTATGCAAACTTTACCACATAGCTAAATGTGATATCACAGGTCTTGCCATGGCTTGCTAAACCCTCTCCCAGTCAAAGGATATTAGGCATATGGGAGCTGTTAGGTATTTCCAGGTAGCTTTGTTATCTTCATGTGCAGTTATGTGGCAAGTGTTCAGGGAACTGTCTGACCTTCAGAATGTTGTCTGGCCTTGGAATGCTGTGTTAGAGAATGGAAAAATACCACTGAGCAGTCCTAGCAACGTCACGTGTATAGATGGGCAAATTATTTATATTTTTACAGTAACACATCCCCATCTACTGGAGACATTATTTAGCACAACATGTTAGTTCCTCACATCTAATCTGTGTATGACACTGGAGTGAGATACAATCCAAACCAGGACGTTTATAGAATTCTCTCCCCTGTTGCCGACCTCAATTCTCAGATGATTACATGTTTAAAAGAAGCTCTCTCCCCTACATATTTTCTCATCCCTCTGCTCCAAGCTGCAGGACAAGACAGCAGAAGAACAGGTGTGAAAATGTCTTCCAGTTAATGAGTTACTTCCTAATGAGAATATGACAAAATGCATCTGTCCAGACCAATTCTCCCCCAGGCCTGTACATGGTCTTTTATATGTATGGATAACATATGTCCTCATAAAAGAAAAAAAGTGGGTTGCGTAGCAGTTATATGACTCCCAAGAAGCTTATTTATCTTCCACAGAAGTTTTAATTTTAAATGTCCAAGATTAATAGGCTTACAGTGGTTTAATGTTGGGAAATGTCTGCAGCAAATCCAGACCTCACTGAACAAACGAGGCATTTCCATATTTTATCAGTTTGGAGGTGTACCTACTTACCGTATCGTAGAGCATTATTAGGTTTTATGTTCCTTAAGGCTTTTGAAAAGATAAATGTGATGCTGCCAGACAGACTCTCATTATGAAATGCTAATGCTTTCAACAAATCTCCCAAGTTTCACAAGGTGGAGAGGCGCTTGTATTGAGTGGTAAAAAACAAGTACATGTGCCATGAGCATAGAGATACCCTTCATATTTTAATTAACTTGCACTTGCAGACTACAGGATTGACACTGATTGGGCTATAACACTCATAATATTTAAGGTGAAACAGTACCACTGGCCCAGGCGCATCTGTTATTGTTTTTGAAACGGGGCAGGAGCATCATAGTATATACTCTACTGTTCCAATGAAACGTGTCTAGAACATCAATATCTTATATTCTGAGAACCATGTTCTGTGTATGTTTGGTGTGCCTTTGATGGAATATTATCCGAACCCTCAGAAAACTGGACAAATTAATGTTCTTGCAACGCCCCATGAAACTTGTCTAGAACATTAATAAATTATATTCTGAAAACATGGAAGCCATGTTCTGTGTATGTTTGGTGTGACGTTGATGAAATATTTGCCTAACCATCAGAAAACTGGACACATGAATGTTCTTGCAACATTCCCTTGAAATTTTATAGAACATTAATATCTTAGGCTATATTCTGAGAACATGGCAACCATGTTCTATGTATGTTTGGTGTGACGTTAATGGAATATTCTCCTAACCCTCAGAAAACTGGACATGTGAATGTTCTTTCAACGTCCTATAAATTCTGAGAACATGGTGAGTTCTGTTTGACATTAAAGGAATGTTATGTAATGCCAAAATATGCTGAATAGGTTCTTAGGAGGTTTTTGCTAACATACATACATAGAATGTTCCCGTAATTAACGGAAAACTGGACACTAACATCAGGGGAACATTACGGGTAACATTACACAAACTGGCTAGATAGCTAATATACTGTGAAGATAATCTTAAAATGCATCTTATCACAGCACACTGGCTGACCAAGGTTGACTAACTCCCTGACCAAAATGGCTGACCAAGGTTGACTAACTCCCTGACCAAAATGGCTGACCTTTTATACTTTCAGACCTTTCATGTCCTTTCTAAAATTCCTAATCCTATGATGATAGGCTTCATGAGCCGATTGAATGTTTTATGACCTAGTTGGATGTGTTGGAATTGGTGTAAAATGTAAATGAATCTCCATGAAGAACAACTTATTGATAGCTTCCTACATCCTGGTGATAGTGTCTTCACCAGTGATTTGGTCCTCACAGAACAGCCACAACAGGGTTTTCATCTGTGTTTTTCTTCATTTTGAAACGCTTCACTTGACGTACTGTGACGTATTACGTGAGCGACGCTGATAGACTGTCTGATAGCAAGCTGCTATGGTAAGTGAGGCAGCAGTTTATCCAAATCAATATTTCTATAATTTTAAAGGATTTAATGACTATTTAACCTTAATTGATGATCATATTACGGACTGACGTATTTTGTTGAACGTGTTTACTTCATTTCAACTGCCATTTGTAGCCAGTGGAAAGCTGTTAGCTGGCGTGTTAGCACTGCTAACTAGCTTGATGTCTAGTAAATTGTTATTGTTTTGGACTCCAATCAAGTTACTGTTACCAAATGCCTTTGAGTGTATCATCACTGTCTGTCCGACGTGATTTATTTGACAGGGTCAAAGTCAGAGTGGAGGACATGGACCCGGAGGAGGAAAGAAAGACGACAAGGTAAACAATCTATACTAGCTATTCTGTCTCAAATCTAGTAGCTAATGTTGCTAGTTAATAATACTAACCTTCTAATATTCATCTTACCAGTTTGGTACACACCGACCCTTCCTGTTGGATAGGTGATCACACTGTTCTGTAACTTTTGCACTTTCCAGGATAAGAAAAAGAAATATGAACCACCAATCCCCACCAGGGTTGGGAAGAGGAAGAAGAAGAGCAAGGGACCTGATGCTGCCAGCAAGCTACCTCTTGGTAAGTTTAGTTGGGATACTATTAACCTTAGACTTTTCACTATGTCATGGCAGAGTTCCTTTCTATCTACTGATGTTGAATTGTAAACCATGACAGAAAGTTGTTTACAATTTTACAACTGCTGTTTTTCCTAAACAGTGACCCATTGCATAGAACTGACTGCTCTAACTCTCTATCTCTCTCTCTCTTTCTCTCTCAGTAACTCCCCATACACACTGCAGGCTGAAACTGCTGAAGCAGGAGAGGATCAAAGACTACTTGCTGATGGAGGAGGAGTTTATCAGGAACCAGGAACAGATGAAACCCCTGGAGGAGAAACAGGAGGTACTCATCATGTGACAGAAAAGAAAATCTATTCAAATACCTAGATTTTTATTTTTTCCCGAAGGACACTTCACGTGCAGGCAGCGTAAGTCCTGTGTGGCACAGTCGGTAGAGCATGGCGTTTGCAATGACAGGGTTGTGGGTTCGATTCCCAGTACGGAAAAAAAGTATGAAAAATATACCCGCTCACTACTGTAAGTTGCTCTGGGTAAGAGCGTCTGCTAAATGACTCAAATGTAAATGTACGGAAACATTAAAAATTAACACAGGACCATAGGCTGTATGAACAGTTTGTATCCTATCAGTAAAATATAAAATATCAGTCGATCTCTTTGCATCACTATAAAACATAGCACTATAAAACCTTCACACTGTACCTTTTCATCTAAATATTCATTAATTCACCCATCCACTCTGCCCTCTGCAGGAGGAGAGGTCTAAGGTAGATGATCTGAGAGGGACTCCCATGTCAGTGGGGAACCTGGAGGAGATCATTGATGACAACCACGCCATCGTTTCCACGTCTGTGGGCTCTGAGCACTATGTCAGCATCCTCTCCTTCGTAGACAAAGATCTTCTGGAGCCGGGCTGCTCCGTCCTTCTCAACCACAAAGTACTGACTGAGTCTGCCATTAAGTGAATTGAATCCTCAATTCATTGACTGATCGTGTTTCAGTCAAGTGAATTTGCTGAGTTTAGTTGTTGCCTTACTGTCATTTGCATTAATTGAAGAGCTCATATTTACTGTGCAATGCCATTGAGTGACGTGTGTGTGCATGCATGGTTTGGTTATAAAATCTAAAAAATAATATCCCTCGTGGGGACATTTTCCACGTCCCCATGAGGACAAAGGCTATTTTAGGCATAGGGGTTACGGTTACAATTATGGTTAGGTTAGGGAAAATAGGGTAGGTTCTTAGGAGGTTTTTGCTAACATACATACATAGAATGTTCCCGTAACTAACGGAAAACTGGACACTAACATCAGGGGAACATTACGGGTAACATTACACAAACTGGCTAGATAGCTAATATACTGTGAAGATAATCTTAAAATGCATCTTATCACAGCACACTGGCTGACCAAGGTTGACTAACTCCCTGACCAAAATGGCTGACCTTTTATACTTTCAGACCTTTCATGTCCTTTCTAAAATTCCTAATCCTATGATGATAGGCTTCATGAGCCGATTGAATGTTTTATGACCTAGTTGGATGTGTTGGAATTGGTGTAAAATGTAAATGAATCTCCATGAAGAACAACTTATTGATAGCTTCCTACATCCTGGTGATAGTGTCTTCACCAGTGATTTGGTCCTCACAGAACAGCCACAACAGGGTATAATATCCCTTGTGGGGACATTTTCCACGTCCCCATGAGGACAAAGGCTATTTTAGGCATAGGGGTTACGGTTACAATTATGGTTAGGTTAGGGAAAATAGGATTACATTTTAGGTCCACACAAGGATAGAAGAACGTAACGTGCGTGTGTTCACAGGTCCATGCCGTCATTGGGGTCCTGATGGATGACACCGATCCTCTGGTGACCGTGATGAAGGTGGAGAAGGCTCCACAGGAAACATACGCTGACATTGGTGGACTGGACCAGCAGATCCAGGAAATTAAGGTGACATTTTCAGACAGAGAGATCGTAGAGAAGTAGAATACACGGCAAACTTTATTGTTAATGCTCTACTTAAGCACATTGTTTTATTGCGTAAGACACCCAAGATCTTTCCAAACCAACTGTTCTGTATGCACAATGTTAATGTAAATGGATACAGCTGGGTCAGTGGAGGCTGGTGTCACTGAGAGATTTTGCTAGCTGCTCCTGTAGACTTCCAGTCCTAGCACTAATGCTAGTTAATTGACAAAATCTCGAACTATCCCTTTAAATCGGAAGACAGTCATTTTCTTGGCTGGAATGGAATGATATAAAACCATTTCTAGTGATTGACAATTGTACTTGTGGTTCCCTATGTCCCTCTCAGGAGTCTGTGGAGCTCCCTCTGACCCATCCAGAGTACTATGAAGAGATGGGCATCAAGCCTCCTAAAGGAGTCATTCTGTATGGAGCACCAGGGACAGGTAAGACAACTAAAACAATTATGGACAAATTTTTTTTTTTAAATATCTTTATTTCCCATGCACAGATTAAACCTAATCCTGGACTGAAAAGCATTTTCAATAGAGATTTTCTATTGAGCTTGCCTTGTAGTCCAAAACTAATTAGAAAAACCGCCTCTAAAAGTGCCATAGGTTGACACTGTTCCTATGGTGTGTTAGGGAAGACCCTACTGGCCAAGGCAGTGGCTAACCAGACGTCGGCGACCTTCCTGCGTGTGGTGGGCTCTGAGCTGATTCAGAAGTACCTGGGGGATGGGCCCAAGCTGGTCCGAGAGCTGTTCAGGGTGGCTGAGGAACACGCACCCTCCATTGTCTTCATCGACGAGATCGACGCTATCGGGACTAAGAGGCAAGGCTAGCTGTTCTTTAGTCAGGCCGTGGTCATTGAGGTTGTGTGCAGAGTGTGTAATTTGTTGATGAGGAGTAAATTAGTTATAATGAAAAAAATACAGTAGGCTCATTTCATGCAAAAAAGCATCTATAGACTACTTTGCTACATTATTGCACATAGGGAGAAAGTGCAAACAAGTACACACTAACCCACTTTCCAACTGCCATGCCATCCCCCCATTACAACAGTTGTCAGTAAGTGTTTTACATTATCTTGAGGTTATGGCTGCATTTAGACAGGCAGTCCAATTCTGATATTTTTTTTCACTAAAAGATCTGATGTGATTGGTTAAAAGACCAATTTAGTGGAAAATATCAGAATTGGACTGTCTGTCTAAACGCAACCTATGTCAAAATAAGAAAACAATGCTATTGCACAAAATCAGTGGCCTTATTAGAGTGTCCGCCTTGATATTGGCAGGTTGGGGGTTCAATCGGCGGCAGGTAGCCTAGTGGTTAGAGCATTGGACTTGTACCCAGAAGGTTGCAAGGTCAAATCCCCGAGCTGACAAGGTAAAAATCTGTCGTTCTGCCCCTGAACAAGGCAGTTAACCCACTGTTCCTAGGCCGTCATTGAAAATAAGAATTTGTTATTAACTGACTTGCCTAGTTAAATAAAGGTAAAAGTCATACCAAAGACTCCAATGCCTCTCTGTATGGCACTCAGCATTAAGATGGATTGGGGGGTAAGCATCCTGTCCAGGGGGTGTACTGGTAGGCTGAAATCACGGTGCCTATCTCTACAGAAACGGGAGATAGGCTCCTGCCCTAACGGCACTTCTGGCATGGACAAGGCTTACTAGCTTCACTATTGCTTAGTGATTAAATTAGCAGTACAGTGAACACTGTGATTACAGTACATTTTGTATACTTCGATGAACTTCCATGTACATTGAGGGAAAAAAGTATTTGATCCCCTGCTGATTTTGTACGTTTGCCCACTTACAAAGAAATGATCAGTCTATAATTTTAATGGTAGGTTTATTTGAACAGTGAGAGACAGAATAACAACAGAAAAAAAAAAAAATCCAGAAAAACACGTGAAACTTTTTATAAATGGAATAGCATTTTAATGAGGGAAATAAGTATTTGACCCCTCTGCAAAACATGACTTAGTACTTGGTGGCAAAACCCTTGTTGGCAATCAGAGGTCAGACGTTTCTTGTAGTTGTCCACCAGGTTTGCACACATCTCAGGAGGGATTTTGTCCCACTGCTCTTTGCAGATCTTCTCCAAATCATTAAGGTTTCGAGGCTGACGTTTGGCAACTCGAACCTTCAGCTCCCTCCACAGATTTTCTATGGGATTAAGATCTGGAGACTGGCTAGGCCACTCCAGGACCTTAATGTGCTTCTTCTTGAGCCACTCCTTTGTTGCCTTGGCCGTGTGTTTTGGGTCATTGTCATGCTGGAATACCCATCCACGACCCGTTTTCAATGCCCTGGCTGAGGGAAGGAGGTTCTCACCCAAGATTTGACCGTACATGGCCCCGTCCATCATCCCTTTGATGCGGTGAAGTTGTCCTGTCACCCTAGCAGAAAAACACCCCCAAAGCATAATGTTTCCACCTCCATGTTTGACGGTGGCCATGGTGTTCTTGGGGTCATAGGCAGCATTCCTCCTCCTCCAAACACGGCGAGTTGAGTTGATGCCAAAGAGCTCCATTTTGGTCTCATCTGACCACAACACTTCCACCCAGTTGTCCTCTGAATCATTCAGATGTTCATTGGCAAACTTCAGACGGGCATGTATATGTGCTTTCTTGAGCAGGGGGACCTTGCGGGCGCAGCAGGATTTCAGTCCTTCACGGCGTAGTGTGTTACCAATTGTTTTCTTGGTGACTATGGTCCCAGCTGCCTTGAGATCATTGACAAGATCCTCCCGTGTAGTTCTGGGCTGATTCCTCACCGTTCTCATGACCATTGCAACTCCACAAGGTGAGATCTTGCATGGAGCCCCAGGCCGAGGGAGATTGACAGTTCTTTTGTGTTTCTTCCATTTGCGAATAATCGCACCAACTGTTGTCACCTTCTCACCAAGCTGCTTGGTGATGGTCTTGTAGCCCATTCCAGCCTGGTGTAGGTCTATAATCTTGTCCCTGACATCCTTGGAGAGCTCTTTGGTCTTGGCCATGGAGGAGAGTTTGGAATCTGATTGATTGATTGCTTCTGTGGACAGGTGTCTTTTATACAGGTAACAAGCTGAGATTAGGAGCACTCCCTTTAAGAGTGTTCTCCTAATCTCAGTTCGTTACCTGTATAAAAGACACCTGGGAGCCAGAAATCTTTCTGATTGAGAGGGGGTCAAATACTTATTTCCCTCCATTAAAATGCAAATCAATTTATAACATTTTTCACGTGTTGATATTCTGTCTCTCACTGTTCAAATGAACCTTCCATTAAAATTATAGACTGATCATTTCTTTGTCAGTGGGCAAACATACAAAATCAGCAGGGGATCAAATACTTTTTTCCCTCACTGTATAGGAGGTCATCTCTACAATAGTATGGTGTGTCTAAGTGGTTGAGGGTGTGCTGAGTGCCATGTCCTCTGCAGATATGACTCTAACTCAGGAGGGGAGAGGGAGATCCAAAGGACTTTGCTGGAGCTTCTCAACCAGCTGGATGGCTTTGACTCCAGAGGAGATGTTAAGGTCATTATGGCCACCAACAGGATAGAGACCCTGGACCCTGCACTCATCAGACCAGGTACACAATAACTAGTTATTATCATATCATTATCATTATCATATGGCTATGAACCTTCAACAGAAAATACAATACTGGCTATGCCCACCTAAATGAGGTAATGATTGGAGAGATCTTATGTGATTGCCCCATGTAGCATCTCCTCTGATTTGATATATCTTTGTGTATGTCCCCCACTCCTCAGGCCGTATTGACCGAAAGATAGAGTTCCCCCTGCCGGATGAGAAGACCAAGCGAAGGATCTTCCAGATCCACACCAGCAGGATGACTGTGGCAGACGATGTGATCCTGGACGACCTGATCCTAGCCAAGGATGACCTCTCCGGAGCTGACATCAAGGTGCAATACTGATGTTACAGCAACCAGCTGGGGCATAGTAATTAGACTAACTGTAAAAATTATATAGTTGTTTTTCAGTTCCAACATCTGGTTAGAATCTGTGTAGGGGCCTCCCGAGTGGTGCAGTGGTCTAAGGCGCTGCATTGGAGGTTATAAATTACATCCTGTCTCTTTGTTCTGTGGAGAATCACTGAGGACAGGGAAGAATTAACATCTACCATCTACTTCTCAGCATAACAACTATGATTTGTTCTCTGAATAAACCTATTTTTCTCCCCCTGATTTTCTTTGGGGTCTGTGTTTATTAAAGAGTAACATCAACTGCTAACAAAACCAAACATTTATTTTACTTTCACCTTCTGGTTTTGCTGTCATCCTGTGGCACCTCAATGAATTTTCACTGTTAGTGTTTCTCTCTCTCTCTCTCTCTCTCTCAGGCCATTTGTACAGAGGCAGGGCTGATGGCTCTGAGAGAGCGCAGGATGAAAGTGACTAATGAGGACTTTAAGAAGTCAAAGGAGAACGTGCTGTACAAGAAACAGGAAGGGACACCAGAGGGCTTGTACCTCTAAACACGGACAGAACTCACCTTGGCAACATTCTAGTCTTTCACTTACTGCTTCGAAACTGTTATTATCGTCTAGTAAACTTTCCATATGTGTTCATTGTATCGTTGGGTCTAGATGTAGCCAGCTGTTTGGTAGTCAATTCTGCAGCTATTAAATAAAAGTTGGATTTCTGAACAAATTAACGATCTGTATTCTGGTCTGTTACCATAACCTTTTAAGTATTATCTCTTGAAGTACAATGATAACAAACCATTTGGGAAACTGTTTGCTCTGTATTTGATTTTTATTTCAAGTACGTATTGATCTTTTTTTAGTTAACCATGGTAAATTCTTGTTTTACTATTTGATTAAAGGAACAAGTTAGAATTCATGTTAAGAAAAACAATTAGAATATTTCCATAATGTGCAGCTGACAGCTGTTGTTTCAATCAGGGAGGAAGGAGATAAGTGGATAACAACTTTGCATGTAAATAAACTGAGTGATAACTAATAAACACTTAAAGACAATTAACAAATCTACAGCCAACAAAACTATTAAAGTACAATGCCACATAAAGTGTGTCATGGTAGCTTCTTGCTGCTCCAGGTGGTTGTCCTGCCCTTGAACCTGCATTTAAAAGTACCATACAGGACATTACATTATGAGGTCAGATTTACTGTATCAGTCATTGTTTCTTCCCACCAACTGCCTCATTGACTTCAAACTGGAATCTCCTTTTCTCCAGCTGAGCTGGACGTGGTACCACCACCTAGCAATAGTGATGGACCAAGAGATAGGAAAACGTTATGATGAGAGGGTAGCAGTGATATTGTACTGAATCTAGTGTAAAAGGAGTTTTTCTTTAATGCGTTTAGACTCACACAGAAACACCAATAATAATGGCCAGAGTGAGGATGAGGGCAACAAAGCCTGGGTTGATGGTCTTCATGTCCATGTGTGGGTGCTCATAGTGAAAGAATAGGACCTTGGAGTCCCTTGCCACCTCTAGTCTCCGACAGTCCATCTCGAGCCCAAATGTTTTGCTTTTCAACTAGACGGGATGGCAACACGGTTACATTTCACTGCGTAGTTAAAGGAAAATATCACCAGCCATAACAGCTTGACCAGAGCTTTGTACAAAAAAACATTACTTTGAATTATTTCTTAAAATATGAAGCACTTGAATAGAACGCTACAAAGAGATATTCAATGAATTTATCAGAGAACCTTTTTGAAGGGTCTGAAAGCAGATAAAGCTCTTACAATAAAATGTCTCATCTCTCTCAATGTAGTAGGCCACAGTTGCTATGTTCAACAGCTCTTTGTCTGTCCTGTTGTCAGTCAGGCGGATGGACACTACCTGGTACAGCTCCTGCACTTGAGGGGGCCGACCGGCACACATTCATAAAGACATCTCTCTCTCACACACACAATCCTAAACAATAATGTATTAGAAAACGTGCCTGCTTACTCACACATACACTAATGGTCAAAGGTTTGGACACACCTACTCATTCAAGGGTTTGTCTTTATTTAGACTATTTTCTACATTGTAGAATAATAGTGAAGACATCAAAACTATGAAATAACACATGGAATCATGTAGTAACCAAAAAAGTGTTAAACAAATCTAAATATATTTTATATTTGAGATTCTTCCAAGTACCCACCCTTTGCCTTGATGACAGCTTTCCAAACTCTTGGCATTCTCTCAACCAGCTTCATTCATGATGTAGTCACCTGGAATGTAGTTCAATTAACAGGTGTGCCTTCTTAAAAGTTAAGAGTTTTTTTCCTTCTTAATGCATTTGAGCCAATCGGTTGTGTTGTGACAAGGTAGGGGTGGTATACAGAAGATACCCCTATTTGGTAAAAGCCCATATTATGGCAAGAACAGTTCAAAATAGCAAAGAGAAACGACAGTCCATCATTACTTTAAGACATGAATGTCAGTCAATATAGAACATTTCAAGAAGTGCAGTCGCAAAACCATCAAGCGTTATGATGAAACTGGCTCTCACGAGGACCGCCACAGGAAAGGAAGATCCAGAGTTACATCTGCTGCAGAGGATAAGTTCATTAGAGTTACCGGCCTCAGAAACTGCAGCCCAAATAAATGCATCACAGAGTTCAAGTAACAGACACATCTCAACATCAACTGTTCAGAGGAGACTTCATGAATCAGGCCTTCATGGTCAAATTGCTGCAAAGAAACCACTACTAACGGACACCAATAAGAAGAGACTTGCTTGGGCCTAGAAACACGAGAAATGGGCATTAGACGGGTGGAAATCTGTCCTTTGGTCTAATGAGTCCAAATTTGAGTTTTTTTGTTCCAACCGCCATGTCTTTGTGAGACGCAGAGTTGGTGAACGGATGATCTCTGCATGTGTGGTTCCCACCGTGAAGCATTGAAGGGGAGGTGTGATGGTGTGGGAGTGCTTTGCTGGTGACACCGTCTGTGATTTATTTAGAATTAAATGCACACATAACCAGTATGGCTACCATAGCATTCTGCAGCGATACGCCATCCCATCTGGTTGGCGCTTAGTGGGACTATCATTTGATTTTCAACAGGACAATGACCCAACACACTTCCAGGCTGTGTAAGGGCTATTTGATCAAGAAGGAGAGTGATGGAGTGCTGCATCAGATGACCTGGCCACAATCACCCAACCTCAACCCAATTGAGATGGTTTGGGATGTGTTGGACCGCAGAGTAAAGGAAAAGCAGCCAACAAGTGCTTACCGTATGTGGGAACTCCTTCAAGACTGTTGGAAAAGCATTTCAGGTGAAGCTGGTTGAGAGAATGCCAAGTGTGTGCAAAGCTGTCAAAGGCAAAGGGAGGCTACTTTGAAGAATCTCAAATATAAAATATGTGTTTAATACTTTTTTGGTTACTACATGATTCCATATGATATTTCATAGTTGTGATGTCTTCACTATTATTCTACAATGAAGAAACTAGTAAAAAAATTAGCTCAGGTGCATCCTGTTTCCATTGATCATCCTTGAGATGTTTCTACAACTTGATTGGAGTCCACCTGTGGTAAATTCAATTGATTGGACATGATTTGGAAAGGCACAAACCTGTCTATATAAGGTCCCACAGATGACAGTGCAAGTCAGAGCCAAAACCAAGCAATGAGGTCGAAGGAATTGTCCGTAAAGTTCCATAACAAGATTGTGCAGCATTGAAGGTCCCCAAGAACACAGTGGCCTCCATCATTCTTAAATGGAAGAAGTTTGGAACCACCAAGACTCTTCAGAGAGCTGGCTGCCCGGCCAAACTGAGCAGTCGGGGGAGAAGGGCCTTGGTCAGGGAGGTGACCAAGAACCTGATGGTCACTTTGACAGAGCACTAGAGTTTCTCTGTGGAGATGGGAGAACCTTCCAGAAGGACAACCATCTCTGCAGCACTCTACCAATCAGGCCTTTATGGTAGAGTGGCCAGATGGAAGCCACTCCTCAGTAAAAGGCTCATTACAGCTCGCTTGATATGATAAATTAGATTCTCTGGTCTGATTAAACCATATTTAAACTATTTGCCCTGAATGCCAAGCGTCAGTTCTGGAGGAAACCTGGCACCATCCCTACGGTGAAGCATGGTTGTGGCAGCATCATGCTGTGGGGATGTTTTTCAGCGGCAGGGACTGGGAGACTAGTCAGGATCAAGGCAAAGATGAACGGAACGAAAAACAGAGCTCCATGATGAAAATCTGCTCAGGACCTCAGACTGGGGCGAAGGTTCACCTTCCAACAGGACAACAACCCTAAGCACACAGCCAATGTGACAAGTCTCTGAATGCCCTTGAGTGGCCCAGCCAGAGCCCATACTTGAACCCGATCGAACATCTCTGTAGCGACCTGAAAATAGCTGTGCAGCAACACTCCCCATCCAACCGGACAGCGCTTGAGAATCTGCAGTGAAGAATGGGAGAAACTCCAACTCCAAATACAGGTGTGCCAAGCTTGTAGCATCATACCTAAGACTCAAGGCTGTAATCGCAGCCAAAGGTGCTTCAACAAAGTACTGAGTAATAGTCTGAATACTTAAGTAAATGTGATTTCAGTTTTTATCTTATATGCAAAAATTTATAAAATCCTGTTTTTGCTTTGTCATTATGGGATATTGTGTGTATATGTAATCAATTTTATAATAAGACTGTAACCTAACAAAATGTGCAAAAATTCAAGGGGTCTGAATACTTTCCAAAGGCAATGTATATTTCACTAATGAAATATTACATCATCATAGCCTGAGTAGTATGTAGTAGATAGAGGCCAATCCAGTAAACTGACAGGGGAACATTATCATAGGTTAAAGGTCATCAGAAGCATCAGACTCACCCGAGACAGCCAGAGTAGATGCTCTACTACTCTGAAGGACAAGCATTAAAAATACTATACAAAGCGTCTATACCCTCGTGTTTCCTCTCTTCTTCCCGGCTCTGAAGTGTACTAAGGTGTGCTCCTTTCCACACTGTTAAGCTGTAATGATGTCGTTATCCACGCAGGAAATGCACTCAAGCATCCCTCAGGGTTCACATTGGCTGAAAGCTCAGAGCTCATTCTTAAATAAAGGTTGATAGGTCAGTGTTACGAAAAATGTTTATTTTTTCATCCGTTTCAAAACAAATCTTTGACATAAAAATAGGATATTATATCCATCAAAATATGGATTAAGAATCCATAAAAAGCTGGAAATATAAAAATATGGATATGCAATCCATCAAAATATTGAATTAACACTAATAAGTGTAACATTTATTCACACATCTGTTTGAAAAGTAAAATGCTCTTCTTCATGAGGACACTTGGTTGTTCTATTGGTCAGTTCACAACTTCGGGTATCCACAATGGAGTGTCTGAGGAACCCAGGCCCCAGTGCACTGTGGGAAGGGTTTTAGAGCCTCAGTCCTCCAGCAGTATGTCCACCTCCTCCATGGGAACCCTCAGTCTGAGCTCCTTCTCTGTCATCAGGTCCAGGAACTCCTGCACGTGCTCAGGGAAGAGTTGCACCGCGTCCATGTATAAACCCTTTGGATGGACACGTGTGAGCACACACACACGTCAGAAACCATGTCATATATTTTGACCAAAACACACCAAAGAGATAATTAATTATCACGGTTTCATAGGTCACGGTGCTTACCTTGGCCCATGGGACATCCTGTAGAGCCTTGTAGAAGATCCCTCTTCCCTTCTCCACCTTCCCCTCTGACACCTACAGTACACAAAACACCAGACGTCAGCAACAACACACAACAAAACACCAGACGTCAGCAACAACACACAACAAAACACCAGACGTCAGCTTCAACACACAACAAAACACCAGACGTCAGCAACAACACACAACAAAACACCAGACGTCAGCTACAACACACAACAAAACACCAGACGTCAGCAACAACACACAACAAAACACCAGACGTCAGCTACAACACACAACAAAACACCAGACGTCAGCAACAACACACAACAAAACACCAGACGTCAGCTACAACACAACAAAACACCAGACGTCAGCAACAACACACAACAAAACACCAGACGTCAGCTACAAAACACAACAAAACACCAGACGTCAGCTACAAAACACAACAAAACACCAGACGTCAGCTTCAACACACGACAAAACACCAGACGTCAGCTTCAACACACGACAAAACACCAGACGTCAGCTTCAACACACAACAAAACACCAGACGTCAGCTTCAACACACAACAAAACACCAGACGTCAGCTTCAACACACAACAAAACACCAGACGTCAGCTTCAACACACAACAAAACACCAGACGTCAGCTTCAACACACAACAAAACACCAGACGTCAGCTTCAACACACAACAAAACACCAGACGTCAGCTTCAACACACAACAAAACACCAGACGTCAGCTTCAACACACAACAAAACACCAGACGTCAGCTACAACACACAACAAAACACCAGACGTCAGCTTCAACACACAACAAAACACCAGACGTCAGCTACAACACACAACAAAACACCAGACGTCAGCTTCAACACACGACAAAACACCAGACGTCAGCTACAACACACAACAAAACACCAGACGTCAGCTTCAACACACAACAAAACACCAGACACCAGCTTCAGCCATACTTCCAGGTCTCCTTTATCCCTCGGCTGTTGGAACAAACCTGAGGTTCTGATTAATTAAAATGATTTAAGGGTGTTTTAAAGAGGTGTCTTACCAGGAAGTTCATGTACATCCTCCACAGCAACGGACAGTGGACCCCGTGCTCTGTTGCTATGGCATTCTCAAACAGCGAGCGGATACGGTTGCTCAGGCCGTTCTCTGGCAGGGTGGAGAGGGTGTCGCCATAGCAGTCAGACCTGTCAAGAAGAAAACAATAACAACTAATGAAAAAACATCCATTTAGTTAACGAAATTAATCTAAATGTGAGCTACTACGGTAGTTCTATTGCTTTTTTGTGTTTGTGTGTTCTGTTATTGACATTATTAGATTAAGTGATACTGATTAGAGCCTTCATCTTCAGTGTTCTCACCTCTGAACAGAGTCCACTAGCTGCTTCCTTTGCTGCTCTGCGCTGATGGCGAACAGGCGTGGCACGACACTGGTACTAGCCTTGGTCACGTTGTGGAAGAAGCGCCGAGCCCTGCCGGCGCTGTGGTAGCGGTTCTCCACCTGCACATACAACTGCCACAGAGGAGTGCTGGAGGCAAAGTGGGCCAGGGCCGAGGTCAGCGCCAGTCTGATATGGCTAAGTGGGTAAACGTTGGTGCTGGTGTGGTAGCGCAGCAGCGCCACCTGCTGGACTGCCAGGGCCTCACACTCTGAGACAGAGCTCATTGTCTGTATGTCACACATTACTTCACTGCTAGCTGACTTTTGGGCTGACATACTGGAGTGTTGCTCCAGCCTCTTCCTGGCCAGGTTGTAGACTGCATCAGCAGCATCGACCCCCACAGTCAGGTACTGGAATAGGGCGTAACACCCCACCAGACCTTTGACCTGCCTGGACTTCTTGGATTGCCCCTGCCCCGCTGCCCCCTCCTCCAGCCCAGGCAGGGAGCTCACCACAGCATGCTCATAGGCCTTCCTGGCCTTCAGCACGGCCACTGGAGCCAACTGTCCCAAGAAGGGGGCATACGAACTACCCTCTGCTAGCTTGGTGAGGATATAGACCGCTGGTGAAGACATGGCAGTCGTAAGAGTCGTCCCTGCTCCGCCCGTATCCCTTCGCCAGGCCTCCTCCACCTCCAGCTGGGCGTAGAGCAGGCAGAGGTCACACAGGGCAGGGTCTGCTAGCCCTCCTGCCACGCCCAGTCCCAGGGCTGTGTCGAACACCTTGTGGGCCTCGTCCAAATTCCCTAGCAGCCACTCCAGGTGGGCGTACTCCCTCCACAGGCTCAGGCGGCCCCGGTTCTCTGGCTCCTTCAGCAGGCGCTTGGCCAGGCGCTTGCTCCTCTTCCCCTGGGATTTCACACGCTTCTTGTTCCTGCCACGCATGCACCTCAGCACCTTAATGTTACATACAGAGTGGAAGGACAGGAGAGACATGAGCATTAGTGGGAGAATCTCAATGGAGAATGAGGGGGAAGGACACAAAGTTCGGCATTAAAATGGAATGAAAATACATACATTTCATCCTGACTTTACAATTAGGTTAAAATTCCTTCACAATTACCAAAGTAATTGAACTTGGCTGAGCATTTGCCTGCCTGGCTCTAAAGCTTATTGCTGGGGTAACCTGGGCTTACCTTGAGCTTCTCATACTGGATCCAGTGCAGTGAGAGGACAGCTCTCTCCTGAGCAGAGAACAGAGGCAAAACCATCTGGAACACGTTGTCTACAAACTCCTCCCCCTGCTTACACAGCCCCGCCCCCCTCCTGGCACCCTTCAGGGAGGTCATGTGACCCACGGGGCTGACCCCAGGAACAGGGAGGTCATAGGAGGTCAGTGGTGAGTCAGGGTGGTGAACATCCCCCAGTAGAGCCTGATCATCCAGCAGCAGGCTACAGGAGGGGGCGCTGTAACAGGAAGTGTCAGCAGGCAGACCCAGGAAGTGCAGGAAGGACAGAAGAAGACACAGCTGGAGGTCTGGGCGGACCAGCCGGATCATAGACGGCCCGATGTCATCAAACAGCACCTACATAGAACACACACATACAGGCAAGTGGTAAGACATAAATAGCAACAGTAGGAACCTGTTTTATAATGGTAGATATATCCCAGTTTTGGCACCACTATCACCAGTAATCACAGCCAATACCTGTCGGTCCGGGTCCTCACAGTCCTCCACCGATTGGCCCTTGGTTTTGTCCGGCCTCCACGGCAGCCAATGGATGGCCTCGCGTGACGTCTCCACATCCAACCAGATCCTCCACTTGGGCCAGGTTTTATCCTTCACTTCCGATTCCTCCTGATCTTCTTCATCTCCATCATCTGTCACACGGAGGTTCCAAAGGTTAACATTACAACACTATGACTTACGTCGCCAAAACGTCCTAATATTATGCTGCTACTAGTGTAATTACAGTGTTATAACACAGAAATAAGAGCAACCATGTAAAGTGTTAGAACTGATTTTAGTACAGAAAAGGCTATAAAGTTGTTAACCTTGTTCACTAGGTTGGAGCCAGCCCCCTCTCTCCTGCTGGGTCATCCAGGCTCTCCATCCACTGGCCCCTCTCTCCCCGACACGGGGCTCCCCACTGTCCCAGAATGGCTCAAAGAACTCCACCTGGAGGACCACAAAAGGGCAAAGGCCAAAGGGATGGTTTAATACAACCCAGATATTTAGATCAATCCCTCAATACTACAGTATCTAATACTGTACAATCACAGGAGAGGGAAAGGAGGAGAGGGAATGTTGGCTATTTCAACAATGTAATAATTTGTAAACATATCATGTTTCATGGGTTGATGGGCAGTTGTCTCCATCTGCGCTGAGGTCAGCAGTTCTCCTGACAGGAAGAACAACATTAGACTGCACTGCAGGACAGCAACTAGATGGAATTAATTAGCCCCTCCATGGTAGTGCATGTCTCTCTCTGCCGTCAACACAGTGCTGCAGTGATCAGCAGACCAGACCTCCATGGAGAACAGCAGAAACTCATTAGAGTGGAATAAAAGGTGGTCCTGTTTAATACTGCACTCATTTCTGGAGGAGACATTGCTTGGATCATTTTCTAATAATCAGATGATTACAGAATACAGCCACATGGAGTCTCTCTCGTCATCGTTAAGATGATTTTATTTTGCCTGAAAAGGATCTTCTAATTACTTGGTGACAAATCCAAAAGCAGAAGGATTTTATATATCCATATAGTAATGTTAGATTTAGTGGCAGCGTTGGGATCCAACCCATTTACATTATTAAATATCACCGTCTCTGAGACAAAAGACAGACAGGCTCTGAACATGGAGCTTTGGGCATCAGTACTTCCAAATTCAGTAGAGAAATCCTATGTGGTGTGATATCTTAACAATACAAAGCTCAATTGACCTAGGCTATTTTCCAATAGCCACACTATCCATACCACTTGAAATGCATAGCCAATACATATTGCTTCATTATAGTGCTATGTTAGTATAGGCCTTGGGACAGAGACGTAGTGTTAAGGGATGATCTCTCATCAACAAATACAACCCTGATCAATTAAAACAGTTAATGAAAGCTAATGCTGTGTTTACCATGCGGACACACACATAGAAACATGTCCTTGCTTCATTTGAGGTATTATACATTCAGAATTATAGTCTCCATGATGTATGGCTACTGGTGCTGGGGGGACAGTGAGCAGTGAGCCACTGCAGCAGTTCTGACAGAAGAGCAAACGGGCCATTATGTGTTCTCTCGAATTAGAATGCCCCACTGCTGGAAAAAAAGTCTCTATTAAAACCTGGTCATGCATTTTAAAACGACCCCCTTAGCAAAGTTTCCATGTAGTGTGTAAAGTGACAAGGCCCAGACCAGTCTGAAGGGCACTCTCTGGAGAGGGCCCCAGCACTACTTTAATGTCAGTGACAAAAAACAAACAGCATTCGTGCACTGGCTTTGGATAAACAGCCAATACAGTAACACCAATTTATCATCAGTCTATTCTGGAGGGAGCTACCAGCTGTATATGAGTACATGTGTTGGAACATGTGTGTTCTTTGCAGATGAACTTGGGGAATGACTGTGTGTATGTGTGTGTGTGTGTGTACCTGTTGTCTGGTGGGTAGGTCCTTGACAGTGTCTGGCTTGAAGAAGGTGAAGTCCAGCAGGCCCTGGAACAGACACACAGCTTTCTCTGAGTGGCCGGCCTGCCTGAGGAAATGACACTGCTGGAGGAAGATGGCTGCAGAGAAAGAGGAGAGAGCATACAATACCACATCATTAATTATAATTCCTCACACAGAGCACCCAGTTCAGTTCCACCTATTAGAACCAGCACGTGTGCATTAGTTTAGTATGAGCTCTTAAAGATGAATTAATTGAAAAATCCTCAGACTTCAAGAGAGAAAAAAATAGTATGATTAGGAAGACAGTGAGAGATGTTAAAATTAACAGATAGATATTCTTCCCTGAATGAAAAATTCAGCAGGCGAATTAAAGCTGCACATCCCTGAGGTCACATGATATGGCAGCTTCTCAAAAGCTTTTTATTGCCCCTCACAGTAGTCTTCATTATTCTGAATAATGATCAAGTTATAATTAATGCAGCCGTCTCCTGCAGATGTTCCCTTTAAGTTGGGGTTACATTGCCCTGACTTGTAACCTGGTCCCAGATCTGTTTGTGCTGTCAATGTTAATAGGAGTTGGCAAGACAGCACAAACAGATCTGGGAACAGGCTACCTGCCTTGTACTGCTAGTATTGAGACCGTCTGCATTTTCTTAAAGGAACCAGACAGTCAAAAAGACCAACAGTCTCCCTCAGAGGTCAAGTGGAGATCTAATGCCCAACACTGCTATGTAAGCAGAGGCTATGGTCGAATTTTAGTACATACGGCGTACATCTCCCACAGTTTGATCCGTCCACAGTGCAGCTTCAGATATGCTAGAAATATGTACTATTCAACCACAGGAGGGAGTCTGGGACCATCATCTTATAACAGGAAAATCACAAAACAATTGAAGAGCTTCTGTATTTATTAGGTCGAGTTGAGAATACCAAAGATGCCACGAGTGATGACATGCATTTGTTGAACCTGATACAGCTAGCCTATTGTCTATGAGTTGCAGCAGGTGATCTATAAACCTAAATAGTTCCAGTATGTTCAATAAAATTCCACGTGATTTCAATAAGCGAAGCATCACTGGATAACATCAAATCCATAACATATTTTTCTACCCTTACATAATACAGTGAGGGAAAAAAGTATTTGATCCCCTGCTGATTTTGTACGTTTGCCCACTGACAAAGAAATTACCAGTCTATAATTTTAATGGTAGGTTTATTTGAACGGTGAGAAACAGAATGACAACAACAAAAATCCAGAACAACGCATGTGTAAAATGTTATAAATTGATTTGCATTTTAATGAGGGAAATAAGTATTTGAACCCCTCTCAAATCAGAAAGATTTCTGGCTCCCAGGTGCCTTTTATACAGGTAACGAGCTGAGATTAGGAGCACACTTAAAGGGAGTGCTCCTAATCTCAGTTTGTTACCTTTATAAAAGACACCTGTCCACAGAAGCAATCAATCAATCAGATTACAAACTCTCCACCATGGCCAACACCAAAGAGCTCTTCAAGGATGTCAGGGACAAGATTGTAGACCTACACAAGGCTGGAATGGGCTACAAGACCATCGCCAAGCAGCTTGGTGAGAAGGTGACAACAGTTGGTGCAATTATTCGCAAATGGAAGAAACAAAAGAACTGTCAATCTCCCTCGGCCTCGGGCTCCATGCAAGATCTCACCTCGTGGAGTTGCAATGATCATGAGAACGGTGAGGAATCAGCCCAGAACTACACGGGAGGATCTTGTCAATGATCTCAAGGCAGCTGGGACCATAGTCACCAAGAAAACAATTGGTAACACACTACGCCATGAAGGACTGAAATCCTGCAGCGCCCGAAAGGTCCCCCTGCTCAAGAAAGCACATATACATGCCCGTCTGAAGTTGCCAATGAACATCTGAATGATTCAGAGGACAACTGGGTGGAAGTGTTGTGGTCAGATGAGACCAAAATGGAGCTCTTTGGCATCAACTCAACTCGCCGTGTTTGGAGGAGGAATGCTGCCTATGACCCCAAGAACACCATCCCCACCGTCAAACATGGAGGTGGAAACATTATGCTTTGGGGGTGTTTTTCTGCTAAGGGGACAGGACAACTTCACAGCATCAAAGGGACGATGGACGGGGCCATGTAACGTCAAATCTTGGGTGAGAACCTCCTTCCCTCAGCCAGAGCATTGAAAATGGGTCGTGGATGGGTATTCCAGCATGACAATGACCCAAAACACACGGCCAAGGCAACAAAGGAGTGGCTCAAGAAGAAGCACATTAAGGTCCTGGAGTGGCCTAGCCAGTCTCCAGACCTTAATCCCATAGAAAATCTGTGGAGGGAGCTGAAGGTTTGAGTTGTCAAACATCAGCCTCAAAACCTTAATGACTTGGAGAAGATCTGCAAAGAAGAGTGGGACAAAATCCCTCCTGAGATGTGTGCAAACCTGGTGGCCAACTACAAGAAACGTCTGACCTCTGTGATTGCCAACAAGGGTTTTGCCACCAAGTACTAAGTCATGTTTTTCAGAGGGGTCAAATACTTATTTCCCTCATTAAAATGCAAATCAATTTATAAAATTTTTCACATGCGTTTTTCTGGATTTTTTTGTTGTTATTCTGTCTCTCACTGTTCAAATAAACCTACCATTAAAATTATAGACTGATCATTTATTTGTCAGTGGGCAAACATACAAAATCAGCAGGGGATCAAATACTTTTTTCCCTCACTGTAGTTAGCTATGGTCAACAGATAAGACTGTTTGAGTGGGCTAAAGCAAGGTTTCCCAAACTCTGTCTTGGGACCAAGTTTGGGAAACCCTGGGCTCAAGAATGTGAGGCACTTGCTTGTTTCTGATTGTTTAAACCTCATCATTACCTTACCATTATTTTTCATTAAATTAAGGCTGTACTTGAAATGCTCCTGGAGTGCGTCCCATCCTTATCATTGTTTAGCAGGCTAAAGCCCTGACAAGACAGTTCCATGTCCAACCCAGCAGCAGTCCAGCCCAGACTGACCACTGGCCAGCTAGTCTAACTAGATTTCATTAGGCTAATTGAGGGGCAGATGCCAGAGGGCAAGGAGGCTAGACCAGGACTGTAGTACTCATATCATGGCTCAGCAGCATGGACACTGGAGTGGACATCCATGATCCTCTCTCCCTTCCTCACCCTTCTTCTCCCTCTCCCCTGGTCCATCTGATCCTCATCTCCTGTCAATGGTCAGAAACATTACGCAGCACAAACCTGTTTAGGGGTCTGTTCAGGAGAATGAAAGATGTTACAGAACATTGCAGATAGAGATGTACTGTGTAAAACAGATATAATTGTCAGTCATTGGGAAAAAGGAATATTGTCAGTTCTATTCTAGCTGCAAAATTCTGTTTGCCTACTGAACAAGGCCCTGTGCCATGGCTCTGCCACACCTACAGACATCTGGCAATGACATCATGATACACATAACCAGTTAATTCAATTTAGTCTGTCACGACAGATTATAACCACATCAAATCCATACCAAAGACTTCTGAAAGGAGTTTAAAGGAGATACAGTGTTGTGAAAAAGTATTTGCCCCCTTTCTGGTTTTCTATACTTTTTATTTTGAATGCTATCTTCAACCAAAAACTAATATTAGATAAAGGGAACCAAGTTTACTAATAACACCAAAAATAAGTGATATTTTATTTATTTAATTAACAAATGTATGCAACACCCAAATCCCCTGTGTGAAAAAGTAATTGCCACCTTCAGCTGCAATGACTCCAACCAAATGCTTCCTGTAGTTGTTGATCAGTCTCTCGCATGGCTGTGGAGGAATTTTGGCCCATTCTTGCATGCAGAACTGCTTTAACTCAGCGACATTTGTGAGTTTTCCAAGCATGAACTACTCGTTTCAAATCCTGCCACAACATCTCAATTGGGATTAGGTCGGGACTTTGACTAGGCCATTCCAAAACTTCAAATTTGTTGCTTTTTAACCATTTTCATGTAGACTTAATTTTGTGTTTTGGATCATTGTCTTGCTGCATCACCCAGCTGCGCTTCAGCTCACAGACAGATGGCCTGACATTCTCCTGTAGAATTCTCTGATACAGAGCAGAATTTGTGGTTCCTTCTATTAAGGCAAGTCGTCCAGATCCTGAGGCAGCAAAGCATCCCCAAACCATCACACTACCACCACCATGCTTGACCGTTGGTATGATGTTCTTACTGTGGAATGCAGTGTTTGGTTTTCGTCAGACATAATGGAACCCATCTCATCCAGAAAGTTGAGTCAAGTTTGCCAAAGAAACACCTGGAAGCACCTGAATAATCATCAAGACTCTTGGAAGAATGTTCTATGGACAGATGAGTCAAAAGTATAACTTTTTGGGTGTACGGGGGCAATTACTTTTTCACACAGGGAATTGGGTGTTGCATAACTTTGTTAATTGAATACATGAAATAAGTATCACTTTTTTTGTTATTTGCAAACTCAGGTTCCCTTTATCTAATATTAGGTTTTGGTTAAAGATCTGATAACTCAGTTTGAAAAATAGAGAGAATCAGAAATGGGGCAAATACTTTTTCACAACACTGTACATAAACACACACACACTCCGGCAGAGACAACAGCACCTTTCACTTCCAACAGAATGACAACTAATCCACTCTACTCTTCAACTCTCATGGTCACAGTCACAGTCCAAACATGCACAATGAACCACATACAGTTCAATACAGCAGCAGGACAGGACACGATGACAAGGGGAAACCTGAACCATAATACTCGCTCTCTGCTCGCCTCTACAAATATTTACATTGGCTAATGCTTCTCAAGTTTCAGCCCCTCTGAAGTACAGCCTTGTGCCAGTGAATAAAAGACAAGAAAGCAAAAACCAATTACTTTCCATCACAACCAGAACAAGTTTGTGAGTTAGTGCACATTTCAGTAATCCTCTGTCTATTATGTAGAAGCTATCTCGGGGGGAAAGTCCTTAATAAGTTATTCATACAAACATGATTATATATAAAGTATATAGTATGTAGCTTGGACCATTACCCAGCATGTGTTCATCAGTGCCCGGCAGCACCTGGTGAGAAACCATGCTCCCGTCCTGCACCGCCGCCAGCGTGCTCAGACACTTCCCGTATACCGTGTTGACCTTTGACACGGAGAAGGTGCTGAAGTGGCTCTGCATGAAGAGCAGGTACTTCCTCCACAGGGGGGCGCTGTTGGGGTGCAGGAACACCAGCTTTTTCCACTCCTTCACCAGGGCTGCCGGCTCCCACAGCTCCCTACAGAGCCGCAGTCGCTCCAGCTTCAGTTCAACGCAGCTCGGGTTATTCTCCACTGCTCGATCCAAAATGGCTACCTTCTTCTCCAGTGTGGCCCGCACTGACCTCTTCCGCCGCTCGGTCTCGTTCTCAGAGATGTCACCAAACACCCCAGGCGCCCCAGCTACCTCGTCCTGTAATACAGTTCTGGAAGTTATTATGTGATTTGTTGTATCAATATACAGGCCAGGGATGGGAATTTTTCCTAAAACGTTGAAATGTCCCGAAAAAACTCTTGGCCCTAGTGAAATTTCATGTGATTTGAAGGGACTGATTGGTGTGGTGTGTAATTATGGGGTTTTAACATTGAGTAGTGTACCTGGAAGTGGACAAACTGAAGCCAGGTGTGCGTGTCCGTGGGGGTTTCCCTCAGCCTCCTGTTGAAGTCCTCCACCCGTTCAGCCAGCATGATGGCAGCATTGTCCCTGGGAGTAGAAGGTTGTTCCTCTGCCTTGCCATGCTCCGCCTTCCCCTTCCCCTGGAGCCACAGGGAGGTGGAGGAGTCATACACCCCCAGGGGGTTGACCCAGGAGCCCTGGCCCTTGGCAGAGCCACCCCCCTCTGCCTCACCTTCCAGACAGGAGGGCACAGGGATGAAGGGTAAGGTGGTGGTGGTGCCCTCTGGTAGAGGTCTGGGCAGCGTGAGTTTGCCATCAGACATCAGCAGCTGGCGGACGGTGGGGGAGAAGTAGCGGTTGGGTCTCTGTCTCCTGTCCACTCTCTTCTTCTCTGGGCCAGACTCAGCCCAGCTCACGGCCTGAGACCGCAGGTCCAAACCCAGAGAGGAAGAGCCTTTCCTTTTGTACCTTTAAAGACATTACAATCATTACAGTCATATGTAGAATCACTGTTAAGAGCAACAGCAATGTATTGAGAGCGTTTTGAACTGGGGTGCAGCTCAGTGAGGGAGGGCAGGTTGAGAAAGAGAGAAAAAAGGAGAAATAAACAGAATTGTCTGCATCACCTGACCTCCTCCAAAAAGGTAGTCCCTCAGCAGCAATACACCAAGCACCAGTCCAATCATGGCTATATTGATCACATTTCACTTAACTTGCTGTGGTGTGTGTGTGTGTGTGTATCGACTACACATTAAACCCGATATCATCTGGAACTCAATTTGTTGCCCTTGTGCAGTTAATAAAAAGATCAGTGGGTCCTACTACACCGCCTCTGTGGACATGCTGCATACGTATACAGACACATACTTTGAAATATGCTAATGAAGACAACTATACTCAGAAGCAAACTGAGTTAAAAGAAGACACTACATGACCAAAAGTATGTGGACACCTCCTCGTCGAACATCTCATTCCAAACTCATGGGCGTTAATATGGAGTTGGTCCCCCTATGCTGCTATAACAGCCTCCACTTTTCTGGGAAGGCGTTCCACTTGATGTTGGAACATTGCTGTAGGGACTTGCTTCCATTCAGCCACAAGAGCAATAGGGAGGTGGGGCACTGATATTGGGTGATTAGGCCTGGCTTGCAGTTGGTGTTCCAATTCATCCCGAAGATGTTAGATGGGCTTGAGGTCAGGGCTCTGTGTAGGCCAGTCAAGTTCTTCCACACCGATCTCGACAAACCATCTCTGTATGGATCTCGCTTTGTGCACGGGGAATTGTCATGCTGAAACAGGAAAGGGCATTTCCCCAACTGCTGCCACAAAATTGGAAGCACAGAATTGTCAAGAACGTCATGTATGCTGAAACGTCAAGATTTCCCTTCACTGGAACTAAGGGGCCTAGTCCAAACCGTGAAAAACAGCCCCAAACCATTATTCATTCGGCAAGTAGCGTTCTCCTGGCATCCGCCAAACCCAGATTTGTCCGTCGGACTGGCACATGGTGAAGCGTGATTCATCACTCCAGAGAACGCGCTTCCACTGCTCCAGAGTCCAATGGCTGCGAACTTTACACCACTCCAGCCGACGCTTGGCATTGCGCATGGTGATTAAAGGCTTGTGTGCGGCTGCTCGGCCATGGAAACTCATTTAATGAAGCTCCAGACAAACAGTTATTGTGCTGACGTTGCTTCCAGAGGCAGTTTGGAACTCGGTAGTGAGTGTTGCAACTGAGGACAGACAATTTTTAACTGCTACGTGCTTAAGCACTCGCCAGTGCCGTTCTGTGAGCTTGTGTGGCCTACTACTTTGCAGCTGAGCCGTGTTTGCTCCTAGACTTTTCCACTTCACAATAACAGCACTTACGGGTGACCGGGACAGCTCTAGCAGAGCAGAAATTTGACTGACTTGTTGGAAAAGGTGGCATCCTATGACGGTGTCACGTTGAAAGTCACTGAGCATTTCAATGAGGCCATTCTACTGCCAATGTTTGTTTATGGAGATTGCATGACTATGTGCTCGATTTTATACACGTGTCAGCAACGGGTGTGACTGAAATAGCCAAATCCACTAATATGAAGGGGTGTCCATATAGTGTACAGTGCATTCGGAAAGTATTCAGACCCCATCCCTTTTTCCACATTTTGCTTTGTTACAGCCTTATTCTAAAATTGACAGTGCATGTCAGAGCAAAAACCAAGCCATGAGGTTGAAGAAATGCTCCGTAGAGCTCCAAGACAGGATTGTGTTGAGGCACAGATCTGGGGAAGGGTACCAAAAAAATTTCTGCAGCATTGAAGGTTCCCATAAACACAGTGGCATCCATCATTCTTAAATGGAAGAAGTTTGGAACCACCAAGACTCTTCCTAGAGCTGGCCGCCCGGCCAAACTGAGCAATCAGGGGAGAAGGGCCTTGAACCCGATGATCACTCTGATGGAGCTCCAGAGTTCCTCTGTGGGAGAACCTTCCAGAAGGACAACCATCTCTGCAGCACTCCACCAATCAGGCCTTTATGGTACAGTGGCCAGACAGAAACCACTCCTCAGTAAAAGGCTCATGACAGCCCGCTTGGAGTTTAGCAAAAGGCACCTAAAGGACTCTCAGACCATGAGAAACAAGATTCTCTGGTCTGATTAAACTAATATTGAACTCTTTGGCCTGAATGCAAAGTGTCACACCTGGAGGAAACTTGGCACCATCCCTACGGTGAAGCATGGTGGTGGCAGCATCATCATGCTGTGGGGATGTTTTCAGCAGCAGGGACTGGGAGACTAGTCAGGATCGAGGGGAAGATGAACGGATGAACAGAGCAAAGTACAGAGCCTTGATGAAACCCTGCTCCAGAGTGCTCAGGACCTCAGACTGGGGTGAAGATTCACCTTCCAACAGGACAACAACCCTAAGCACACAGCCAAGACAATGCAGGAGTGGCTTCGGGACAAGTCTCTGAATGTCCTTGAGTGGCCCAGCCAGAGCCAACTGAAAATAGCTGTGCAGCAATGCTCCCCATCCAACCTGACAGAGCTTGAGAAGATCTGCAGAGAAGAATGGGAGAAACTCCAGAAATACAGGTGTGCCAAGCTTGTACCGTCATACCCAAGAAGACTCAAGGCTGTAATCGCTGCCAAAGGTGCTTCAACAAAGTACAGAGTAAAGGGTCTGAATACTTATGTACATGTGATATTTACATTATTTATTTTTTTATACATTTGCACAAAATCATTTATGGGGATTTGTGTGTAGATTGATGAGGGAAAAAACAATTTAATCAATTTTAGAATAAGGCTGTAATGTAACAAAATGTGGAAAAGGGGTCTGAATACTTTCCCTAATGCACTGTACGTATGGCAGCAATATATACCCCACCACGAGCATACATCCTAGGCACGTCATTATTCAACTCACTAAGTATGTAGGGCATAGAGTGCGCTCTGACAGGAAGGAAGGAATTTACAGCAGTTAAAAGCTTCGATTTCAGCACCCTGACTGTGACTGCGGGCTGAGGGCAGTCAGAGGGCTGAAGTAGTAAAGCCACCTGTGAGAGATGGATTACTGCAGTGCTGCAGACCCAAAACTCTGTGCAGCTTTTATTATCACCCCCCCAACCCCTCCCACCCACCCCCACCCTCTGGCCACCCAAGCCCCCGTGTGATGATGTGTAATGTAATGGAGATGACTGACTCCCTCTCTGACTGACCTTGCGTTGGGAGCAGAACCAGGCTGGGGGGTAAACTAAACACTGCTGGCCAACAGATATCCTTTTAACACTATCGTGCCAACCTGAACGTACGGTTATTTTCGCATTGTCCTTTCCAGCGCGCGCCCAGCAATTGTGGTGGATGCGAAGCCAGGCCAGTGCAGTATAGCTCAGCTCTGTCCAACTCAGTGGTGTGGACAGGGTAAGAGTGGGTTGATGATGGCTGACGGACAGCTACACCAGAGCTGAGATGGCAGTAGTGGTGGTGGTGCAGAGGTGAGGGGTGTTAGAGTGGGGAGGCGGAGGGTGGAAGCTGGTGCAGCGGATGGGGAAGAAAGGTTACCTACCTAGCGATATCTCCTCTGTAAAGGGATTTGTACTCCCAGTTGGCACGGTCTGCTCTCCTGTCCACGCAGAAGGGCCGATCGGTGGGGGTCTGGAGGTCGTCCAACCACACAAAAGAACCCTCCACCTGAAACTGCGCCTCCTCACTACAGACAGAGATAGTCAGGATCAATGCAGAGTATAGGTCACACCTCTAAAAAGGGGTGGGTGACGTAGCGAGTCAGCGTTTTCATGATTGGAACAAAAGACAATATAGGGTTAGTGGTGCTACCTCACAAAAACATGATGCCATAATGGAAACTGATAAGAAAGCTTTTCATAAAACAGACGTTAATCGTTAAACATTGACAGTACAGTAACAGATTAGTCGTTAAATATTGCCAGTACAGTACAGATAAAAAAGTATGGCAACATTAGGATAATTTGACTGCAGCTTGAAGGATAAGTTACACAAGTATCCTGTGGAGGAGACAGTCCCTGAATTGAGAGAAAGAGAGACAGGTGGGTGTGTGTGTGGACGTGTTTCATCTATTCTTGTGGGGACCAGAAGTCTCCACAAGAATAGTAAGCAAACAAAAATTTGACCAACTGGGGACATTTTGTTAGTCCCCACGAGGTCAAATGCTATTTCTAGGGGGTTATAATTAGTGTTAGAATTATGTTAAGGGTTAGGGTTAGTTTTAGGGTTAGGAGCTAGGGTTAGGTTTTTGGGTTAAAGTTAGGGTTAGGGTAAGAGTACGGGTTACGGTTAGGTTTAGAGAAAATAGGATTTTGAATGGAACTGAATTGTGTGTCCCCACAAGGTAAGCTGTACAAGACTGTGTGTGTGGGGGGTAATTTCATTGGCAACTCAGAGACTAGCCAGGCTTGCTGACACAGTTGAATTCAGAGTCTGAGTCAAGAAGAGCTACTCCAACTGGCAGTCAGCCAAGACCCCCAGAGTATACCTCCCCTAACTCACTGAGTCATGGACAATGAATCTCCCTCCTACCCAGCAACACTTAAACCCTGAAACAGAACAACTACTACAGTAATACCAGCCCTGGGCAAGTATTAAAAAAGCATATTACGGTAGGAGTGCTGGTCTAGGATCAATCCCCCCCTGTCCAAATACTCTTATTCATTATGATATAAATTGCAAAACAGATCATATATATTCCTACTAGAGCATGTATCCTGGGTCTCACTGGGAACAAAAGGAGTGAGGTCATACCTGGGAGGAGTGCTCTCAGCCTTTTTTAGGAGGTCACTGGGGTAGACAGTATCTGAATCTGAGCCACTGCTTGCTGGAGAGGGTTCTCCACTCCTCTTCTTGTGCTTCTTCTTTTTCTTCTTCTTCTTCTTCTCCTTCTTTTTCTTCTTGTTGGATTGGACGTCATTCTTATCCTCCCTCTCTGGTATAACGAGTCTGCTGAGAAATGTTAGTAGTATACATTTAAGTACAAATATCACAAGCGGTTGATTTAGGGGTAAAACTACCACCACGTCAATGCTGAGATCATATCATCCCACAAAAGTATAAGATATTTGGAGGTCAACTTCCTATAATTATGTAATAACAACAAGATCGTGTAGTAAAATTAAAAGCTACTCAATAAAACCTCCAGTGCTTCTCAAAGGGGCAGAATGCCTTATCCTGTCTCCTGGACAATGAAGCATGTAATACTATTGAGTCACATTGAAAGGGAAATAATTGAATAATGATTAAACACGTATGATAATAACACAAAACCTTGTTTCTGCCGATTGTGTTTCGTTGGCTTTCTCTGTGGCTCGTTGGTGAAGAGAGAGAGCGTCGTCAGTGCGGAAACTTTGATTGCTCAGCCATTCTAGTTCTGAGGAGAGAGAGAAGAGGAATGTCAAATCAATCGCAATCAGTTCTCTAGGGCTTTTAAGCACAGGAATTAATCAGGTTTGGCGACAGCATTTTTCAGAAGGAAGCCCACTGATACAGTAAATGCACTAAAGATGAAGTAGTTCAATGTCAAAGAGTTGTCATATCGCATTGTGCCAATGTGTTTAGAGTTGAATTGTATAAGGACATTATATAGTACACCTTTTTGGTTAGATTAAGGTTATGGTGAGGCCCGATTGGCCAATGCACTGCTGACCTACAGTAAGTGTGTAGGCAAATTGTGTATCATGCTTATTCACCTGGCCACATCATTGAGAACCTAACGTTAATGTTTATCAAATTATAGCTATGGATGCATATTTGGGGGGATGTTATGTTACGAGCAAAGACACTTAGCTAGCTATAGTATAATTGTGTTGTGACCAATGAAGCTAACAAGCTAGTTAAACTAGGACACTGACACTTTCAGTCAGGAACGTTGCACTTACGTTTAATTTCACTGGATCTCTCTTTGAAAAGCCGTCACAGAACGGTGGCTAACTGGTTTACACATCCACTAAACATAAATAAACATTTGTGGTCTTACCTTTAGGTGCATTCTCAGCTTTTGTATTTGATAATCCTGCAAAAGCTGGAAATAGTGCCATGTTGATAGCCTCTGCGTGTAAACAGTCGCATTAATATGACGTCACCTCGAACGCGCCTGTGGTTTGTTGGAGATGTAGACTTTTAGGAATCGCTTCATTTTAGGCTGCTAAAATCATGTTCTCTTGAATGCAAATTGTATGATTTAGTTTGGCTTATTTATAATTGAGCATACAAACTCACTTCCATAGACTGATTAAACCGTGAATATGCATGGGACATATTAATTGTTGCAGGCTGCGAGATTATTGCCTAAAAGTAAATCTTGGTTTGAATGCAGTAGTTTAATTCACAAAATAGACTCAATCAGCACAGGATATCTAATATTTTAATTATATCTATTCCTTCATTGATACACTTGTCATTTTAAATAACGCGACTAAAAGTAAATAGTTCCGTGTATGCTTGCGGTGACCAATCGCCGATCACCACCATTCCTCCAAAAAACTCGAATCGAGCCCCTGCTAGATGAGGATGTATGATTTTGAGAAACTAGACAGACTGAAATGAACGTCTTGTCGACAGCAATAATTATAGTATTGCAAAATGCTCTGTGATACAAAGTAGACTGTCCGGCCATACCGTTTTCCTAAACTACTCCGGTAACATTAGGCGCCATTGCTTGACGCATTGCAGATCCAACGTAGCCAATCCTGGGCTCCCGTACAATGAGCAGAATATTGCAGGTCCCCTGTATCCAATGAGAAGCGCCGTCTCAAAAATAACTGCAATTTCTCCAGCGTCAACAGACACTGACCAGTGTGTTTGAGTATTCTTCCGCAGAGATAAAACAGTGCGTTGCATAAAGTAGAGTGCCATGTTCCAGCTCGATCAGAAACCTGTCAATTCATAAGCACTGGATGCAGTGAGTAGTCAGTGCACAGACCGGAATGTGTCGAATTACACTACAGCTGCACTGTTGGCCACATGACCAAAGCCAATGTCACAACTTATTTTGTGCCTATGTATGTCAATCATTTAGTTTTTTTTTTGCATGTTTCGTTTGTAAATATGACACCTTTTTAGTTTTTTTATGATCACAAAACAGCATGCAGAATTTGGATAATCAACCTAGCAATTATTTGCATACCCTGATCAATTTACAAATGCATGAACTGAATATATGCTTTTCACTATTTGAGAATAATAAAATATAGGCTATAGATATTGAATAGTGATCCCCTGAAGGCATGCTCCCTATAATTTCATTATTTGGAGAAATTATACATTTCAGATATCATGACAAATGCTGAAAACAAGTTGATTCTGAGTTTGCAAAAACATTGGAAATAAATATGACATTTTCATCCGTTTGATAGCCAAACATGCCAACTATAAAACTGCATTATTGGTCATTTTGTCAATGACTGATATTGGGTAATGAATATTAATTCAATATGACAAATAGGCTAGCCTAAATAAATCTCGTATTGTCCGATTTTTAAAGTAATAATGTAATGCACCTTTCATAGCTTCAATTATCATGAAGTGATGATGGAATGCCAGCTATTCTACCAACAACATCTTATGTGTGCTTTTTCTTTTAAATACTCTGTCTGGTGTTGCTTATCTCCAATGCAACAATAACTCAAGGAATGGCTGGTCAAATGCAAATGTATGAATATATGAGAAGTATTTTTACCAGTAAGTGTCAGATACTGTCTGTATGAAATAGAAAATACATACATTTAGTGAGTGCTTATATTTGTCCTATTTCACATATGTAGGTGTGAATTGGAAATGTTTTATGTTGTTGTTGTATATCCCAACTCCCCTGAGACACTCTTGTAGAGTATATCAACAGCGACCCTGAGACACTCTTGTAGAGTATATCAACAGAGACCCTGAGACACTCTTGTAGAGTATATCAACAGAGACCCTGAGACACTCTTGTAGAGTATATCAACAGCGACCCTGAGACACTCTTGTAGAGTATATCAACAGCAACCCTGAGACACTCTTGTAGAGTATATCAACAGAGACCCTGAGACACTCTTGTAGAGTATATCAACAGAGACCCTGAGACACTCTTGTAGAGTATATCAACAGCGACCCTGAGACACTCTTGTAGAGTATATCAACAGAGACCCTGAGACACTCTTGTAGAGTATATCAACAGAGACCCTGAGACACTCTTGTAGAGTATATCAACAGAGACCCTGAGACACTCTTGTAGAGTATATCAACAGAGACCCTGAGACACTCTTGTAGAGTATATCAACAGCGACCCTGAGACACTCTTGTAGAGTATATCAACAGAGACCCTGAGACACTTGTAGAGTATATCAACAGAGACCCTGAGACACTCTTGTAGAGTATATCAACAGCGACCCTGAGACACTCTTGTAGAGTATATCAACAGAGACCCTGAGACACTCTTGTAGAGTATATCAACAGAGACCCTGAGACACTCTTGTAGAGTATATCAACAGAGACCCTGAGACACTCTTGTAGAGTATATCAACAGCGACCCTGAGACACTCTTGTAGAGTATATCAACAGAGACCCTGAGACACTTGTAGAGTATATCAACAGAGACCCTGAGACACTCTTGTAGAGTATATCAACAGCGACCCTGAGACACTCTTGTAGAGTATATCAACAGCGACCCTGGAGCAATTAGGGTTAAGTGCTTTAGCAGATTGTTCACATTGTCGGCTCTGGGATTCAAACTAGAAACCTTTTGGTTACTGGCCCAATGCTCTTACCGCTAGGCTTCCTGCCGCCACAGACAAATTGTCACTGGTCTGTGTTGTTCTATGTGTGAGGCTTTAGCTTTTTGTGCCACTGCACTGTACACGGTCCTTCTCTCAGCACATATCAAAGCTGCAGGCTAAAGTTACATCTAGACTTGGTTTCCTCTATGGTAATCGCTCCTCTTTCACCCCAGCTGCCAAACTAACCCTGATTCAGATGACCATTTTACCCATGCTAGATTACGGAGACGTAATTTATAGATCGGCAGGTAAGGGTGCTCTCGAGCGGCTAGATGTTCTTTACCATTCAGCCATCAGATTTGCCACCAATGCTCCTTATAGGACACATCACGGCACTCTATACTCTTCTGTAAACTGGTCATCTCTGTATACCCATCTCAAGACCCACTGGTTGATGTGTATTTATAAAACCCACTTAGGCCTCACTCCCCCCTATCTGAGATATCTACTGCAGCCCTCATCCACCACATACAACAACCGTTCTGCCAGTCACATTCTGTTAAAGGTCCCCAAAGCACACCCATCCCTTTGTCGCTTGTCTTTTCAGTTTGCTGTAGCTAGTGACTGGAATGAGCTGCAACAAACACTCAAACTGGACAGTTTTATGTCAATCTCTTCATTCAAAGACTCAATCGTGGACACTGTTACTGACAGTTTTGACTGCTTTGCGTGATGTATTGTTGTCTCTACCTTCTTTCCCTTTGTGCTGTTGTTTGTGCCCAATAATGTTTGTACCCTGTTTTGTGTTGCTACCATGTTGTTGTCATGTTGTGTTGCTTTCATGCTGTGTTGTCATGTGTTGCTGCCATGCTATGTTGTTGCCTTAGGTCTCTATTTTTGTAGTGTTGTGTTGTTTCTCTTGTGATGTGTGTTTTGCCCTATTTTTATTTAATACATTTTTTATTTTTAATCCCAGTCCCCTTCCCCGCTGGAAGCCTTTTGGTAGGCCGCCATTGTTAATAATAATTTGTTCTTAACTGACTTGCGTTGTTAAATAAAGGTTAAAAAAATAAAATGATAAATAACTCTGCTAGGCAAGTTTTCTGATGAGGGAGGGAGGGATACATGCTGCCTGTCCTGCAGTGGGAAAATGCGGAAGTGAGTGAGGAGGGTTTTCAGCGGCGGAGGAATACACCAAGCTATATAGACAGAGATCCTGAGAGACACACACCTTCAGCCCATCACTAGAGGTCCCGGGAACTGGTCAATCTCGTAGTCTAGTTTTAGAAAACTAACACATTCAGCGCCGACAGACATGGTGAGTATTATATTATGTGCTGCGTTGGAAATATATATATTTTTAATTAAATATAATTTAAGCAAGCAATGCTAAGGTTTCCTCGTTGCATGAATGCATGCTTTTCCTGCAGAGGAAGATTCGCGTGAACCGTTGAGTGACGGTCGGAGTGATCGTGCGTCGATGCTAGCTTGTCAGATTTTTGGGTGTTACAGTATTGACTATAGGATCCTTCTTACAATTCATATGTATTGCTGATTGTGTTTTTGTTGGACCGATAATATTTAAGACGAATGATAACTCAAAGTATATTCTTGTCTGACGATCGAGGCAAATTCCTTCATCATGTCAGCGAGCCAGACCTGACTCCATGCGTCCGTGAATCAGTAGCATTTTATGGTTTTAATGTTTTAACAAAACCCGTGTACTGAGCCGGTAATGGAACGTGTTAAGATCCTTTAACATAATATATGTGTGATTATAGAATGTGGGCTCTCCAATTTTGGTCAAAATAAATCTGAAAAAACATTAAGATTGATATATTTTCCACATGCACAAGCGGACCTCTCAATGCAGCGAACAAATATCTGTTGATGCGGTTCGAGGGAGCAGCGCATACGATCTACAGCTGTACCTACCGTACACCCCCATTAAAATCACCGTAATTCAGAATTATATACAATATTCTAGAAATTTGACAAGATATTGCATTTGTATTAGGTGACTATGAACTGATCCAGCAGTTCACCAGATCGTGTATCATTTTTACTATGATCAATCTTTTTCAGGTTCCGTTACTGTTGTATGATGTAGAATGCATCGTTTCATTTCTCTTTCTGCCTTTTTCCTAATGTCTCCCATCTATGGAATCAAAGTCTACATCTTTGCAATATTAACGGAGTTTGATTAATGTTGTCTGTCACTTTTTCTATGGTAATTACAAATAATTTATAGACTTGTTACAGGATTTCTAAACACTAATGGATTCAATTTTAAGCGAAAATGTATTCTCTGTGACATTATGGTACTGTTTGTCAGGACGAAAGTGATATGGTACTCTTGGAATATCTGTAGCTGCCCTATCTCTGACATGACTGCATGTTTGATTTATGCCTTGGTCTTACCACTTTTTATACACAGATATGGAACAATGTAGACCATATCATGTTGTTTTTCAGTTAGTAATTACCATTGTCACAGGAGGTTCAACCTCCAAGATACTTTTCTATCGCCTGTCTCCATGGGAGGGATTGAGTTGTATAACAGCAGGAGAACAGAGTTAAAACATGAATCTCAAAGTCATGTTCTTGTGCTCAATGCACACATTGTTTCTCCAAAAGCATGGTGTCTCCACCAATGTGGGGATAACAAAGCTATGGATTGTAGTCTCTGAATCAGTGTGACCACTGGGTCCACAGTTTCGGCCCTCGCTCGGATGTTTGATTGGGTGTGGTGGACAATCACAAGAAGAAATCTTTTAATGTGTGTTGCTGTGCTGTGAAGCTGTGTACGGAAAGGTTGTGTCGACCACTCACCCTGCTCTCGTTTGTAGTAATGCCTCAGCAGATGGGTGGGTCCTCTGCTCTCTCTGCTGTAGTTGTGGGATCATTGACCCTGCCCCACTCTAAATCAAATCACATTTTCAAATGTATTGGTCACACCATGGGATCCGGTGCTGAATATTGCTGCAAGAGATCTATGAGCAAGGTTGGGTGGAGGCTATATGAATCTAGATGATGACTAGGCACATAATATCACTGCACATGATGTTACATGCTCATATGTAGGGTTAGTGTCTGCTTAACTCCATCCCTCTGCTGTAGCCCTATGTTGGAGTCTGGTCCAACGCATCACTTCTCATTTCTGAGATGTTGTACATTGTCCCTGTTCAAATCAACTTAAATAAAAGTGGAGCTCCAGTCATGTGGGCAGACAGACACAGATACACACAAATGGGACATAGCAGTGACAGGAAGCCCTCACTCCCAATCCTCTGTGTCACTACACTACCACCATTTGGCCCTCAGGGACCACTTGTTGATGTGAAAGTGGCAATGCCACGCTGTAGCAGCTATGGTATTTTTAGGTCTCTGGGCCAGGATAGCATAGCAGCAGCTATGGCAACAAGCGGTGCTCTCTCATACCAGGCCAGATTCCTGGAGAGGTTGTGCATTTCTTGCGAATCCAGGCCAGATTTCTGGCAGCCATGTGAGTTGTGTGTGTTGGGGTCTCGTTCCCTGCCTGAGGGGCCAGAGAGAGGAAGGTCCTGGCTGGGGTTCAGCAGTGCGTCACACTGTAGGCTGGGGTTACAGTGGGCTGTTCCTTAGGATCCAGTAGGGTGAGGAGGACCTCCCTTCTGGGCACAGAGAGAGAGAGAGAGAGAGAGAGAGAGAGAGAGAGAGAGAGAGAGAGAGAGAGAGAGAGAGAGAGAGAGAGAGAGAGAGAGAGAGAGAGAGAGAGAGAGAGAGAGAGAGAGAGAGAGAGAGAGAGAGAGAGAGAGAGAGAGAGAGAGAGAGAGAGAGAGAGAGAGAGAGAGAGAGAGAGAGAGAGAGAGAGAGAGAGAGAGAGAGAGAGAGAGAGAGAGAGAGAGAGAGAGAGAGAGAGAGAGAGAGAGAGAGAGAGAGAGAGAGAGAGAGAGAGAGAGAGAGAGAGAGAGAGAGAGAGAGAGAGAGAGAGAGACCCTAAATGAAAGCCAATGTGTCACAGAGTGAGGTACAGTGTTTCCCCTTGGATTTTCTTCAACAGCAATGGTAGAGGGGGGATGCGGCAGATGGGTTCGTTTTGTGGGGCAGACAGCCATCAGCCTAAGCATCTAGCCTCTCTGACCCTGGAAGCTCTGGCTCTATCGTCTGTCCAACTAGCCTGGCAGGGGACCCTAAGCATCATGTGACCAGGCCCTAATCACGGAAATTATCCTTCAGACCCCCTCCTTGGTTTTTGTAACTGTACCACTGCGCTGACAGTCCGGATTGCGGTCGGCGGGGTGGCGAAAAGCAAAACACGACACATTAACCCCAGAGCTTCTGTTGAACGTCCCATGTGGAAGTTAGGATTCCCAAAGATATCCAATACAGACAGCAGCCCCAATGTTAGGTTGCCGCTACAGTACAGCGGGAGGTAGCCAGTCAGTCACATCACTCCATCACTGCCACAGTACCTCTGGTTTCAGACATCAGGTCAGGTAAACCCTGCTTCTTTATCAGTCTAGTCCTCCTCTCTGGTGCTTAGTTCAGCCAGCTGAGCCCCACTCCCAGAGACCTGACACAGCTCCCCAAAGGCTAGCAGCCAGAGATCTGACCAGCACAGCTCCAGTCATCCAGACAGGCAGGCTGAGGAGCCAGAGGAGAACCATGTTGCCCAAGAAGGCACCCTGCTACCAGGACGATGACCTGGTTTCTCTGTCCATGGTATATGAGCTTCTGGACCAGCAGCAGTTCTTCTATAAAGAGTTGATTGAGCAGCAGGAGAGGAACTACAAGTCCTTCCTGCAGATGCTGGTGGACTCTACCAACAGTCGCATCGATAGCGTGGTCAAAGAGGTACAGGACGTGAAGAATGGCCTGCAGATCACCAAGACCGAGCTGGGGGACGTCAGGCGCCAGGGCAACGTGAACACCAAGCGTGTGGAGTGCCTGGCCGAGGGGCTGGTTATGGTGCGAGAGGCCATGGATGTCCTCCCCTCCAAGGCCGGGGGGTCCAATGGGAAGCCCAATAAGGGTAATCTACTACTGGACGGCAAGCCAGAAACGAGGATGGCAGATACCTGGCAAGACCAGCCTAAGGCAAAGAAGCTGGTGGCTGACCTGACCGACCTGCATTTTGACGAGTTTCAGGTCCCAACACTCTGCTATGCCTTCTGAATGAGTGATGGGGAACCTGAAATTGGTTGAATACTGTATGAGTGATCTGATGGGGTAGCTGCTGTGGTGTGCTCTGGTTACTGTATGAGTGGTGGTGGGAATGAAGATAGTAGAACAGGCTCTAATTTTGGACAGTTCTCTTTTGCAGACGTGTAGAGTGGGAGCAGATTTTGTGGGGAACATGGCTGGTTTGGCGTGAAGTGTTCTCTAAATGTGTCTTTACTGTCCTCATGCATTGTGTGTGTTTACTGTAGGCATATATTCAATTTAAGTGGGAAATGTGTCCGGCATACCTCTGTAGAGGGACGTGAGGAGGTTTCATCCCGAGGTGATCATTGAATTCATATCTCGTCAGCAGATGAGTCGTGTTGCTGAAATGTAAATATGAGATCCACTGTGTGGTGACTCGTAGAGAACAACCGATAATATCGACACGGACGATTTCCCCATTATAGCGCGAGCGCACTTGTCTCTCGTGAAACTCGTGCAAGTAGGCCTATCTGGAGGCGAAACAAATACACAGCTGTTTAGGCGAGGTGCTGGCTAGCGGAGTAGAACACCTGTTTAGGTGAGGTGCTGGCTAGCAGAGTAGAACACCTGTTTAGGAGAGGTGCTGTTTAGGAGAGGTGCTGGCTAGCGGAGTAGAACACCTGTTTAGGAGAGGTGCTGTTTAGGAGAGGTGCTGGCTAGCGGAGTAGAACACCTGTTTAGGAGAGGTGCTGGCTAGCGGAGTAGAACACTTGAAAAAGAAAAGGTGAGCCACACACTAGGAGCTCAGAAGCAATAATTTAATAACCAACGTTTCGACCGACAAGCTGTCTTCATCAGGGTATAGTGTTCAGTAGGCCTAACATGGACCCAAATGAAAGGGAAACGGATTGTTTGTCATGTGTGCCCCAAAGACCACTGGATTCAGCCAACACAAGCTCAATAACTCAGTGCATGCATACACTCCTATTGAATATGAATTCACCTGACCCATCTTGATTTACCCAGTTTATCAAGAGATTGACCATTTTAATTAGATTACCGTTATGTAGGTAACTTGTTAAAAATAAAGTCAAATACATTGTATGGTTGTATAATTGATTTGTTATTGCATAAATGGTTGTCTCTGGAAAAATTTCTCGTAAAAATTGTATTATATTTATATCGGCATAAAGTATTGTCCATGGACCTCCTTGACACGCAAAAATTGCCATTGGTCATTTTCTAGGGATGAGCAGAGCGGCAGAGGAACCAATCAACATGCATGTTAAACTGCTGTGCAATGATTGGCCTGGCCTCTCCTCCGTGGCATTGTTGTGCACTGTAACTTAACAGCACAGACAGACAGGTTACTGTATTCTCTGCTCTGCCTTAGATGGATCGTTACCTTGGCTACATAATATCTGATCTGTTGCTCAGAGATCACTGGCTAATATCTGCTGCTCAGAGGTGGGCTAGGATGGAAAAAGGAAGAAATTTGGCAGGTTTCTGTAGTGCTGCTTGTATTCAGAGTCATTAGCCAAAATACAATGGCATTGATCTTTCCCCCCTCTCCCTCTTTCTGTCCTCCTCAGGCCGACCAACTAACAGAGGAGCAGATTGCCGGTAAGCAGTTCAACACACATTTGAGCTGTGTATGAATATTTCATGTGAGTGAGGCATGTCTGCTAGCTCCTGACCACTGATGAAAACATGACATTAGCATCATCACTAACGACTACACAAAGTGGTAGACCAACGCGCGCACACAGACAGGGGCATTCCTGTGCTGTTGCCTCTTCAAAAAGTTGAAGGAATATACAAATCACTTATGGATTTTGTTCATGGTAATTATTTTGTAATAAGTTCAATACATTTAGTTAATTTCCTACCAAGTTTAATACATTGTTGAATTTCGTTTTAATGTCTGGATTCTGTGATTCCGTCCACGTTCTCCGAAACGCAGATTTTATATTGCCCTAATAATGGGCAGATACCTCACCAATGGCAGACCGAGACCTAGCAGTCATACCTGTTGTTGACAAGACTTTTATCCACTCACCTTTACGATTAACAAATGTAATCCTTTCAAGTCAATCTTATGTGTGATTATTACTGGTTGAAACCTTAACCTAATTAAGTAGCCTACACTCTTAGGGGGAAAAATGGTTCCTTATAGAACCAATAAGGGTTCTGTCGCTTTCTTCATCTATGGAACCCCTAAAGGTTTTTATAGAACCCTTTTTTTTTTATAGGGTTCTTTGATCGGAACCCGACGGGTTCTTCTTGACTGTACCAAAATTGGAATACAGAACCCTGTATGGTGACATTTATGAATTATGGCTACTACTTATAAATAGCAATATTTTTAGCTAAGAATATAATATAATGGACAAAAGAATACCAACATAGTTTTGAGATGTTATTGTCATTATATGCAAACATACTTTAGAAATATGCATTGGTGGCGAGGGAGGCATCTCTTTGTTTGAACAATGGCCCACGTCAATCTTGGTACCAACTCTGGCTGACTCCTTTATGGATCAGCACAATATGTATTGGTTGTTGCCTGGTGGGTTCCTGGGAAGAAGAAAAAAGTAGCAAAAACATGAGTTAATCTACCAAAATTGAGACAAAATGCTATGCAGACATGTAATTATTATGATGTAGATTAGAAGAACAATTTACCTGCAGGTTTTGTCAGCAGCAGCAAAAGAGCAAAACATGGTGTGTTAAAAGTCATGTCATGATTAACTAGGCTATTGAATCACCAAGACTTATTATCCATAATTTATTATAAATTTCGCTACATACCTCTTCTCAGTCAGCCCATCACCTGCATTCAACAGGGGTCAGCAGCAGTCTTCTAATGGCTTCATGAAACATAGTCCCCTCATTTGACTCCATACTGAAATAAAGTAACAATTAGCTAATAGCCAATGTCAGGATGGGTCTGTAGCTCTATTTGGCATATTCCATAATGTTTATTTGTAAGTGTTAGCTAGCTAGCTTTAAAGTGGCTAATAAAAGTAGCGTAGCTTTTTCCTGTCTGGCTAGATGGCTAGCTTACAAACTGTGCTCAAATTCTAATAACTTTAGTTATCTAGCCTAGCTATAGCTTATCATGTGACTTTAGCTTCATCTATTTGAATGAAATCATAAACTTTGATTATTTTTTACATTTATTAAAAAAGGTAATGTGCTTATTTGTAAGCTACACTACATGACCGAAAGTATGTGGACCCCTGCTCATCAAAAATCTAATTCCAAAATCATAGGCATTGATATGGTGTTGGGCCCCTCCTCTTTGCTGCTATAGCAGCCTCCACTCTTCTAGGAAGGCTTTCCAGTAGATGTTGGAACATAGCTGCGGGGACTTGCTTCCATTCATCCACAAGGCCTGGCTCGCAGTTGGCGTTTCAATTCATTCCAAAGGTCTTTGATGGGGTTGAGGTCAAGGCTCTGTGTAGGCCAGTCATACTGTTGCCACAAAGTTGGAGCACAGAATCGTCTAGAATGTGAACACCCCTTTAAATTAGTGGATTTGGCTATTTCAGCCTCTGACCGGTATAGACAATTGATCACACAGCCATGCAATCTCCATAGACAATTGGCAGTAGAATGGCCTTACTGAAGAGCTCAGTTTGTCAAATTTGCAAAAATATATAAAATCCTGATTTTGCTTTGTCATTATGGGGTATTGTGTGTAGATTGAGGGAACTAAACAATTGAATCCATTGTAGAATAAGGCTGTAACGTAACAAAATGTGGGAAAAGTGAAGCGGTCTGAATACTTTCTGAATCCACTGTACAACTCCAAATAACCCTTTTTTCAAAGAGTATAGATAAGATAAAAGTCCATTCAAAAGTCAAATAAGATCAAAATGTATTTGTCACATGCGCCAAACAACAACAGGTATGCTTACTTACAAGCCCTTAACCAACAATGCAGTTTAAGAAAAATAAGTGTAAAGTAACAAATAATTAAAGAGCAGCAGTAAAATAACAATAGCGAGGCTATATACAGGGGGTACCGGTAAAGGGGCACCGATTGGATGGGTCTAGGGTTTCTGGGATGTTGATGTGAGCAATAACCAGCCTTTCAAAGCACTTCATGGCTACAGATGTGAGTGCTACATGTCGGTGACTAATTGTTATTGTAGCTCAGCTGTGATCTTTTTCCTTGTATTTATTTTGGAATACACAAATAGGCTAACTGATGCGATCTTCTTCTCTGCAGAGTTCAAGGAGGCATTCTCCTTGTTCGATAAGGACGGCGACGGCACCATCACAACCAAAGAGCTGGGCACCGTGATGAGGTCGCTGGGACAGAACCCCACAGAGGCTGAGCTGCAGGACATGATCAACGAGGTTGATGCTGATGGTGAGTTAGTTCCGCCTGCTGGGGTCCAACAGTGCAGGGTGAAGTTGTCCCAGATGCTGATCTTGGTTCAATTTAGCATTTTCACCTGTAATGGTTAGGATTGGGGAAGGGGAAGCTTATCCTAAGTATGTACCTATGGGAAACTTCACCCTGGAGCGTGTCCAACTAGGGTTGTAAAGTTCACCTAGGATTTCTGGAATAAGGCGGGAATCCTCCAACTAGGATTTCTGTAAAGGCTGGGAATGTAAGTAAGGAGTGGCAGAAGTACTACTCTATTTCCTTGGGCTATGCTCGTGTGTGTGTGTGTGGGTTCAGTCACTATAGAGTTCACCAGCATGTAGTCCTAAAAAACGTAACCTCTGGTTTGTTCAGCCATTCCTATGGGGGAAAGAAGAGGATTTTGGGATAAATGCTGAAAAGAAGGTCTGAGGTTAACACAGGCTTAGGAGATCTTATATGTTTTGTTCTATGAGATATCAGTCTGTTAAATACTTCAGAATTCATAATGGTCATGTTATGTGCTTTTTTTATTACATAAATCTTTTAAAATGTACAAAGTTATGTTAGCTGATGAAGATTCTCATTGATCTAATTGTCTAAGCTCTCCTAAGCCTGTGATTAACACAGACCTTATTTTGGCAGTTTATCCAACGAACCATGGTGAAGTAGGTGCCTACAAAAAGACGCCATGACTATTGCTCTCTATACTACTCTCCCTTCTGGAAGTCAACCCGATGGTGATGAGTAGTGATTCTTGTTGACCAGTTATTGATAGAGTTCTTGATGCGTTTATCCACAGCCTAACTTGTGTTAGTGCTTGGACTGGAAGTGTTCTCATTGAACACCATGGCTCCTCTCCTCTGACTGTCTGTCACTATCTAGGTCAGGCAGACTGAGCGACTGGCTGCAACAAAGCCAGTTAAATAACCGCAGTAGGTAATAATGGCCTAGTGAAATCCATGACATAATCCACTCTGAGCTCTGCTCTGCTGGGCTGTACATTCTGTGAGGCCCCACGGCCCAGGGAAATAGTTCACAGCAGCTGTGGTAGACCCTGCCTACACACAAACAGTAGCAGTCCATTTATTCACACACTCGGGAATGTGGAACAGCCAGTCTGTGCATTATACGGCCCTGTATAAGTAATGGAATAGTCTCACACACACACACACACACACACTGGGGACATGCAGAGTGGCGAAAAGAACAGACGTGCATTGATTCACTGGGGAACTGTATGTCAGCCATGTACCACCAGGGGAGGGGACAGCTGTGTGCTCAAGAGAAGTCTTACCCAGGAATCACACACATGATCACACACTTAAACAGCTGAGGGCTGTACCTGGAGACCTTTCGGTTACACACACGCACACACCCCCTCCTGACGAGCCCAGACTAATCCAGGTTAATTATGATCGGTGTTAGTGTCTTCTCCAAAGGGTTTAGCCAGGCCCCGGAAATACACACAAGGGGTGCTATTTTTCTGGGGGGGGGGGGGTTCGCACAAAACAATTTAGGCACCATGGATCTCGATGCAAGAGGGAAATTGATTGTCTCTGCTGTAACCAAGAAGCTTGATCTTGCCATCTATCCACTTGGCTAGCAAGTTAGCAAACCAACTACATAGCTAGAGCCCTGAGCGGAGTTATTTGGCACATCTTAAAATAGTTAACTTCTAGTTATAAGCAGTGGTGTAGCACGCATCCCGCAGCCTCTGAAAGGCGAGGGAGTCCCTCCAACTCAAATTATTATAATAGTCCTTTTTTTACGGTATTGAAAATCATACTGTTGGTATGTATAAATACCCCAGTATATGGTATATCGCCCAAGCCTACTGCGCCGTATATCTAATGGAATAGTCACACACACACACACACACACACACACACCCACACTAGGGACATGCAGAGTGGAGAACAGAACAGACGTGCATTGATTCACTGGGGAACTGTATGTCAGCCATGTACCACCATGGGAGGGGACAGCTGTGTGCTCAGGAGAACAGTCTTACCCAGGAATCACACACATGATCACACACGTAAACAGCTGAGGGCTGCAGGGATTTTTCAGCCATTTAAATACTTGGGCCTTATTGTTTTTTTGGGGCTGCTTAAGTCCAAACAATGTAAAAAAAAAAAATTGGGGGAGGGGAATATAAAAATGTTTTCAACGTAAACTGCTAAAACCACAAAGTATGTAGAAAAGATAATGGACTTATAGTTTTTTTAGAATATAATCTTTGAGAAGTAACAATCACATAAATAAAATGTAAAATATTGATTTTATGTTTGAGCAAAATAACACAGCATTAGCCATGGCAAATGCATAGAATTGCAGGAAATGTGGGGTTTTAATCCCAGATAAGTAACTATTAATTCTGTCTATCCACTTCTACTGGTCTCCCCCCTTTCCAACTGTCTACAAAAAGCAAGCTAAACTCTCTCTCTTTTTCTTTCTCTCCACTTCCTCTCTCCCTCCCGCCATCTCCCAGGCAACGGAACCATTGACTTCCCAGAGTTCCTTACAATGATGGCCAGGAAAATGAAGGACACAGACAGCGAGGAGGAGATTCGCGAGGCGTTCCGGGGTATTCGACAAGGTAAGGATTATGCCAGCCGTGTGTGATTATTATTTATTTCTTTGTAATTTCAGTCTTTCTTTTTTTATATATCTTCACCTCATGTATACATTGCCACTGTTTGTCAAGCAGTAGATGGTCAGTGATATCCTGTATGGTTGCTTTTATGGCATACATAAATTACATTAGTATGTTAAAGTCCCTTTGTAAAAGACAGGCGGCAGGTGTGTTTACTGTGAGGTCACACTCACACACCTCATTGTCTCCCATGCAGGATGGGAACGGTTACATCAGTGCAGCAGAGCTCCGTCATGTCATGACAAATCTGGGAGAGAAGTTAACAGACGAGGAGGTCGATGAGATGATCAGAGAAGCCGACATCGATGGAGACGGACAGGTCAACTATGAAGGTAAGAAGAGGACAATGGAAATGTCTAACTCTTTGTCACGTTCTTGCTCTCTCTCTGTTTCTCTCTCCCTATCTTGTTCTACTGTGAGGGAGTGTACAGTTCTCAGCAGTGTCCCTATGGGGGCCTTGATTCAGGACAGATGTCACCCACTCAGTCACCTTCACCATGCTACTGTACAGTAGAGCCAGTCTTTTGTTTCTACTGTTCCCTGCATCCCTTTTCTACAGCTCCAATCCCCCTCTTCTCTCATCCCTTTCTACCATCCTGATCCCCCTGTTCTTTCTTACATAATTGGTCCATCTCTCTGTAATGGGATATTGGGCTTCTGTAAATAGTCTCCATGACGATGACAGATAACAGTTTAATTTGTTTTGATTTGTATCTCTTGATTTGTCTGTGACGGACATGTTTTATTTAATTATGTCTGGATCTGTGAAATGTAATTGCTGGCTTGATCAGTGGTTGGTTGGTTTCTGTTCGTTCTCATGTCTATTTTGTTTTTGCTTTGTTCTTTTGTCCACAGAATTTGTACAAATGATGACAGCAAAATGAAGCTCTCCCACCCTTCTCCTGGCCTCCTTAGAAGACAAAAAAAAAATCAGTCACATGTTTTACTTACCTCTTGCAAAAATCATACTGTTTCTGTATAGAAAACATAACTGAATGTTGAAAAATGACAAATCTGTCCACATAAAATAAGTTAAAAAAATTCAGCAAAAACAAATGATCTGCATGTACTGGTTAGTGGTCCTGTCCCCAAAGATGAATTTAGACATCAGTAATAAGATAAATAATACCTGTTAACAAAATGTCAACAACTAAAGAAAGCACTTGGTGAACTGCCTATTGGTTCCAGTTGCTAGTGGTAATGTTTGGGCTGGCCATTTTATATTTTTTTCTGTTTCTGTTCTTCATGCATGCAGCTTGAGACTGGTGCCGCAGTCTGGCCAATGGGCTCACTCTGATTCCACAGCTGTGCCGTGGGTACCTTTGGTGGGTTTTGGTACAGTCTATATTGAGAGACAGAGAGACGAGCTCACAAGAGATAGGCATGGAGGGTCATACTAAACCACTGGAGGTTGGTGCACCTTAATTGAGGAGGATGGGCTTGTGATAATGGCTGAAGTGGGATGGGTGGAATGGTATCAAATGGATCAAACACGTGGTTTCCATGTCTTTGATGCCATTCCATTCACTCCATTCCAGACATTATTATGAGTCGTCCTCCCCTCAGCAGCCTCCACTGTACTAAACTCACATAGATGGAATTAATGGGACCTTTGCAGTTTGCTTAATTCATTACAAAAAGAGATATTTTTAAGATGATGAACATTACAAAATAAATCAATTTAGAACTATGTTTGGCATGTTGGGAATATTTGGAGTTCTGTTTCCTTGTTGTGCGTGAAACTTTGGGTAGGATTCAAGGGTGGGAGGCGGGCTGGAGAGTCGGGTTGGTCCTGACTCTTTTTACCTGCTAGGGGAAGTCTTTGTTTTTTGGCAAGGGAATGCGGATGTACCGTCAATGTTTCCACCTTCTGTTTCTCAACTCTGACCATGGTGACCTACAGCGCATCATAGGGTCTTCAACACCAGAGTCTTCTCTAGACTGTTCATCTTGAGTTCAGTTTACCTTCATTCCAAGTTGTACATGCTAGTCTTTGATTCTTATTTTTTTTTCAATAAAATACCATGACCTTAACCTTGTAACTCTCCCACCCTGTCCTTTGTGTGCATTGTGCGTGCACATCTGTCGGTTGCAACACTGAGTGAATTTGTATTACATTAGAATAGGACAGGTTTGATAACCCAAATGTCTCTCCTTGAAGATTCTGTCCTTAACTTATTAACCTCTAAAAGTCTAAGCTGTGTATGGAATTGTTTTAAGATTGTCATACCAGGGATCATTTAGCTGTTAGTTTTTTTTAATTTTAGGACCCCTTTTTGTATAAAGCTAAAATATAGAGTTTGGCCATTACTACTATAGGTTTTGAAGTGTCTGGCCTATATCTAGGAGATCTAAGAAAGCTCAGGATTTTTTTTTACACCTATTTAACCCTTATTTTTGTTGGGACAAACCTACTTCCAGCGTTTTTTTTGTAACGTTACATCGATTCAATAGAATCTTAAGGATTTATTTTAATTTAACTAGGCAAGTCAGTTAAGAACAAATTCTTATTTTACACTGACGGCCAACCCCAGCCAAACCCTCCCCTAACCTGGACGACGCTGGGCGACTTGTGCGCCGCCTTATGGGACTCCCGATCACAGCCGGGTGTGATACAGCCCGAGATCGAACCAGGGTCTGTAGTGACACCTCTAGCATTGAGATGCAGTGCCTTAATCCCGAGTGGGGTGCAGCGGTCTAATGCACACCCTCACCCTACCTTTTCTTCACTGACATTTAATTACCCCATTCGGATAATTGCCAGGCCTATGATTTGATGATGACTCATCTAATTTTAGATCAAAAAATACAGTCCACGTTTCATCGTGTTCTACCAGAAGGAGATCACTATCCAGGCAGTTAAGTGGCTGATTGTTAATTTGACAGTATCCTCTCATCCACCCCCTCCGTTCTATACCAGATGGTGACACGTTAGCTTGAAACTAATGGCTGTCCTCAAAGTCTTGCAACCATCCTGAGCTGAGCATGCTTCCCTTCCCAGCCAACCCAACCATCCTGAGCTGAGCATGCTTCCCTTCCCAGCCCAGCCTACCCAACCATCCTGAGCTGAGCATGCTTCCCTTCCCAGCCCAGCCTCTCTACCGCCCACTGTTGCCTACACTCTAGGAACCACTTACAGCAGAGGGAGAGACTGGGATCACCATAGCAACACATCTTTTTTGGGAACCATGTTACTCAATATGATTGTGTGTTATGTTTCATGAGGACTTCTCTTCCAAGCCAAGCGGTTGGTCGTCGAGAACGTCTGCTTTCACAGAGCGAGAGACCGTGGGTTGCCAAGCAACAGCAGGCGCATGCTGGGAAGACGGGAGGGAAAGAGAGCGGGAGAATATCTATCTGCTGTTGTACAGGGCCCTCCGCTCACAAAGCCACAGCATCAATTGATTTGTCACCCCAGTAGGGAGGTGTCTCCGCTTCTAGTGTTGTAGAGTCCGACCGACTTCCTCCTTTTCAGAAGTGATGCTAATGCAATGGGACTTGTTTTAATATGCTAAACCCCAGTCATCATTCCTCAACATGTAGCTGAGAGCTGCAAAGGCTTCAAGATGGCTTCACACGGTTTGCCAATTAGGGAAGATGTAGACAACCATGGATGAGCATTTCTCTGCCGTGAGTGTGTTCACTGGAGCTGTGCTGTAGAGTGGTGGGGAACAGAGCGCAGTGACAGGCGCGTGGGAAGAAGAGAAGAGAGGGGAGGAGAGAGGCTCAGCGTAGCGTGGTGTGCCAGCAGCCCACGCCTCCTGGCCTCTCTGGCAGACAAGCCGCACGTTGCCCGCTGTGTGTGTGTATGTATCAACTGATCATTTCAGCTTCCATGTTTTAAGGCACACTAGCACACAAACCAAACCCAGGGAAAGAATTCAGAGCTGACAAGCAGATATGCTCCCGTAGTTTATCGTGCAAAAGGTTTTGACCCAAAGGTAACCCTAACACTACTATTTCCTTCACTGGGGGCTAAGAGGGGACCTGTCCCATTTCCTTTACTGGGGTTAGGAGACCTGTCCCATTTCCTTTACTGGGAGCTAGGAAGGTAACTGCCCCATTTCACAGGACCTGTAGGCCTCCCACTTCTATCCTCCAACTCAATCCCACTCCCACATCCCACGCCTCCCCAGCCAGTCTATGGTGCTTGGGTGACAGCATGCTCAGAAGACAGCAGAACCCGGAGCTGAGCCTAGCTGAGACTGACTGTGATTGCACCAATCAGATGCGCCTGAGTTGGCTTTCAGCGCTGGAGGAGACTTCATGGACTACTGCCTCCCTCATCTGCTTCGTTCTCTCCCTCTCTCTCTTTGCCTCCCTCCTGCTGTCCTTCTGCCTCTCTCCATCCTTTCGCCTCCCTCTGCATCTGCCCAGCATTAACCCAGCCAAGGAGATGAAACCGTCGTCCACAATGACAGAGACGCTTTGTTAAAAAACAAAAACACAACACATAGGCACCAGACACAGTGAACAATGCAGTCAGAGAAACGAAAGACTTGAGAGGGTTTAGTTCTTGTTCTGGCCTGGTAGAGGTAGGGAAGCTTACTGTTGACCGGACCTCCCTAAGACCTGGGCAGTGTCTTAAATGCACCCTAATCCCTATAAAGTGCAGTAATGTTGACCAGAGCCCTGGTGAAAAGTAAGGCACTATAAAGGGAATAAGGTGCCATTTGGGATGCAGCTCCTAGGTGTGTCACCTCGGTGGTTATGGGTGAATGACCCTGTCACTGTCTCCCTCCCTAACACCACAATGCTGAAATATGGCACTTGATACCATTGGCTCCTGCATGAACTCTGTGTGTGCGTATGTGACAGTGTGCTTCGAGGGCCTATTTAATTCATAAATGATTGAAGGTTGCGATCCCTTAACACCCCTCTCATATTCGAGCCGATGGAGCGCACTGGACAATTAAAGCTCTCTCTCGCTCTCGCTCTCTTTGTCTATGTCTCTCTTTGTCTCTCTCTCTCTCGCTCTCTCTCTTGCTCTCTTTGTCTATGTCTCTCTTTGTCTCTCTCTCTCTCTCTTTGTCTATGTCTGTCTCTCTCTCTCTCACTCTCTTTGTCTATGTCTCTCTTTGTCTCTCTCTCTCTGTTGCTCTCTCTTTTCTATCTCCTCTCTCTCCTGGATGTGAGGCGAGGCGCAGGCAGTGGCCCATGCTAAATCATTATGTAAAGATCTCTGTGTGTTGGTGTCCAGCAGAGCGGAAGAGCATGGTGGGGGAAGGATTGAATAACCATCTTTCTGCTGCTTGACACCTTGCCAATTCTCCTAATGATGATACATACAGTATATAGACTAGGCCTATACTGTATATGCAGTGTGTATGACTGTGCTTGTGGTAGGAGTGTTTATTTTCAAATAAAATAAAATGTGTTTGTCACATGCTTCGTAAACAACAGGTGTGGACTAATAGTGAAATGCCTACTTATGGGCCCTTCCCAACAATGCAGAGAGAAAGAAAATAGAGAAATAATAGAAAAGAAAGACCAATGACCAGTCATCAGCATTGGCGTGCAAAGGCGGGCGGGCATATCCAGATTAGTGACCAGAAATAACTTGTTTCATCTCCTTCAGTTTCGCCTGGTAAAAACAGAGTAGGCCTACGTTTATCATCCATATAAAATACAGTTTAGCATTCTACTACTGACTCATCTTTGCCAGAACAATAAGGCAACCTGGCGATTTGATTGATCGTTGTCATCATTTCAGATGGGCCTCGTTTGGGTGCCTACTGGATATATTTCTAAAAAGATAAGCAGCTGTAACATCGCACTGACTTCAACATTATGGGATGAAGATGTAACGTATTCTGGTGAATTTATGATGATATTTGTGTGAGAGAACAGGGCTACCCCGCTGACAACGAGCATCTGTGAGGTGCAGGCAGAACATCCTTCCCTCCGATACAAGTAGGCCATATGACTGAGCTTCCTCTGGACTCCAGACAAGTGACATGATATGTCGCTAGTTGATATTGGCTGCTAACATGAATGACTTTCAGCTCCAAATCCAGGTGTAAAACGCAGTTTCCGTTTTGTAAATGCATTACCGTTTATGGCTATAAAGACCGTCTACAATCGCGCAGCGTGTGCACACGTGCATGTGAGTGCACGGGGGTCACAAGTTTTGTAACACTCCTTTTTGGGGGTCCGGGGTCAAAAAGTTTGCAAACAACTGGGATACATAGTGGCAACACATGGACTTGGGTTGGATATAGTAATGGTAGGCTAAAATATTATATTTTCACTAGAATTGTGTTGGTTATTCTTAATAAATTCAGCATTTAGTCCAGTTAAAAGGTTTTGCAAAATACTTTACTCATCAGATTGGGCTGCTTTCCTCCCCTCTTCTAATCATTTCTCAAGGAGTCTGTGACTCTATAATTTATAGGAGTCAGGCAGAGTTTAGATTGCTTATGGAACATCCTGACCGAACCCTCCCTGCTGGATTATTCATAGAAACAAGGATAAATACTGTGTGGCAGAGAGCCAGCCACTTGGTTCCCACTATATGGCCAAGCTGGGAAGTGGAAAACAATGGTTGTTGTGTGGTGCACAAACACACAGCGACAGCCAAGTAGAATTAGAACCAAATTAGAACCAACAGAGACAGAGTATTTAGAGGTACTATATAATTCAGCTGGCCAGTAACCTGTCCATTTCTTGGAGTTTCGTGTAAAGAGAGTCAGTCAGTCCAGGAAAGGCTGCTCCTTAGATTCCAGTGGAGGGAGGCAGGGCCTGTTGGATGAGTGACAGCCCACCTCCCTCCCAGGGTTAAATTAAGCCTGGTGGAGAGACATCAATATTTTACATGTAGGGTAGAGGTGCACAGTGCAGTGGGGGCAGTGAGTGAGTGAGTGAGTGAGTGTGTGTGTGTGTGTGTGTGTGTGGTGTGGTGTGTGTGTGTGTGCTGTGTGTGTGTGCTCGCGCAGCAGTGCACAGTCAACAAGATCTCACGGTTTGACTTCAGTATTCAACGTTTGTCGGGGGGTGGGGGGATAAACGTCAAATTTCGATGGTTAAGTTTAGGCATTCATTCCGAATGGTTTAGGTAAGGGTTATGGTTCAGGATAGGGTTAAAACCACCCAAAATATAAACAAGTGCCTAGCAAAGGGATTGAACACACAACCCTCGGAGCCGGAGCTCGTGGTTTACGCCCAACCACAATGCCCTAGCAAGCCGCAAGCCTACTTGATGGTAATAGTACTCAACGTTGCCCCTTGAATGCATTTCCTGACGTCCTGGGGACGTGGATGAACATTGAATAGAGTCTTGGATCTCGAGTGACCTGGCTGCCACACAGGGTTGGGTAGGTTACTTTCGAAATGTAATCCGTTTCAGTTACTAGTAACCTGTCCACATTTTTTATCAGTAATGTAATTTTTGGATTACCAAAACTCAGTAATGTAATCTGATTACTTTTGGTTACATTTGGATTACTTTCCCCTTAACATGCATTAGAAGAAGACAAAAAAATATCCATCAAACGCATTTGGTGTGTCATCATAGTGGTCTCTGACTTGTGGTCAGACTCACTCAGGTTGAACAAACCTAAATTTACACCTTTTATCAATTCTGAATTTAATGTCATTGAGAAGACAGAAAGGTGCCATAATGTATTTTTTTGCAAACGTCCTTAAAGTATTGGAAAGTAATCCAATAAATAATCATCTAGTTTTTCAAAAGTAACTGTAATCCTGGTTACGTAACTGATTACAGTTAAAAAAATGTGTGTAATCAGATTACAGTCAGGGATTATTTTTGTATCACAGCTGCAGGAGATGTTGTAAGAGCTACAACACACAGCCACACTCACACCAAAGACACAAAATGCCAGCTGTCGGCCAAATATTTAACACCGCAAACTATTACTGTACATTCTGCAACAAAACACCCGCAGGCTGTTTTATACAGGACATTTACTGCACACATGAAGTGGCTATTACAACTGCTAGCTATTTTATAAACACAGCACATTTACTGAGCAACTTCAGTTCATATGTTGACCACAAAATAAGTGCAAGCTATCAACAAATGTGGTAGAACAAAACCTCTGAGCTTTACATGCAGAAACCCATCCGTTAGGGCCATACACCAGGCCTAACTGTATCAGCCATTATTTACACCATGTAAACTAGGACAAACAGGGTACACTCAGTCTTCCTTTTCTAGTTCAACTGCATCCCTGAGCCGAGCTGCTAGGGGCAAAAAGTGTAAAGTCATTCTCATTTTCTATCTCGTAAACTCTCTAGTTCATCAGTCTCCCTCATACTGAATTATGTATTTGATAAACTAATTAGCTACTCTGAGCCAACTTGAGAGGGGGCATGAGTTTGCTGGGGTTGCAGAGTACGTTACATTAGTGATCCTCAGTGGAGCGCAGCAGATTCATTATTTAATTTCTCACAATAAGAACGATTGAAGACGCTCATGGGAAATTAAAGGGATCCTGCTCCAGAGACAGAGGAAACAGAGGTTACAGGGTCCTCCTATTTCCCTATTCTCATAACTGTCCACTACTGTAGCTGTCTGGTTGTTTCTGACACCGCCCAACTCTTTGACCTCTGACCCCTGAGCACAGGTTCCCTCTCTTGTCAGCCAAAGCATGCGCGCACACACATGCACGCACATCACTGCCACACTGCATGACTTCATGTCATGAGAATGATGATGGAGGGAGGGAGGGACGGAGGTCAACTAACTGCATGCAGACAAACTGATCATAGATCAGGGAGAGAGAGAGGGCGAATTTCAGGAATACCAGCTGACAGCTTTATTTAACGCCACCTGCTCCGTCTGCCACGCCCCTGCACATAGCCCTGTCCCTCCTCAACACGCCCCTTTACCCTGTAATCCCACCCTCCACGACCACACCAAAATGGGTCAACCTGATGAGGGAAACTAGTGTTAGGGTTAGGTTGCAGATTCTGGAAGACATGATACATCGCGTACGTCATGTAAGTTGTACCTAACTTGGGTAGGACATTCTAATGCCATTCTAGGGTTAACGTTACGGTTAGCTTCATGTACACATCTGGCTCAACCCTAACCCTAGAATGGTATTACAATGTCTCTACACTAGCTAGGTACAACTTACATGACGGATCATGTCTTCCGGAAGCTATAGTACCTGGAATGAGCAGCCCAGCCATGTAGCAGCCAAGGAATGTCAGAATACTGTTGAGCAGTGGAGCATCAGATTTTCGGTCTATCTGCTCAGCTTTCTTCCTTGTTCTCTCTACTCTAGTTTGTCTTTTTTTCTGCTCTCTCTCCTTTCTCTCTAGCTCTGCTCTGCTCTGCTTTGATAGGATTCCCTTGCCGCCCTCCATCCCTGCCCTTTCCTCCTCCCTCTCCTCCCTCCCTGCCCTCTCCTCCTCCCTCTCCTCCCTCCCACTCCCTGCCCTCTCCTCCTCCTCCCTCTCCTCCCTCCCCCTACTCCTCCATCTGCTCATCCCCTCCCCTGTCCCTCGGCATCCATCCGGGTTAGGCACAAAGGCTTGCGTCGCTCCACATCAACAATCCCACATATGCCTAGAGAGTGGACCCACACCCAGCAGATGTGGGATCAGATGGGGCTCAGATGGGTCCATCCAAAAACCACACAGATAGCCATTGACATATTCACTGACCAACCAATAACCCTGACAGATCCTTTCAAATTCCTCTGTACTTACATCAGCAACTCATTGAAATGGGTCATCAACTCCAACCACATCATCAAGAAGGCCCAACAGAGACTGTACTTTCTAAGGCAACTGAAAAGTACAGGGTTAAACAACAACTGCTGGTTCAGTTTTACACAGCTGTCATACAGAGCATTCTCACATCATCCATTACAGTTTGGTATGGGAACACAGACCGTCACACTAAGAAGAGACTAGAGAGGGTTGTGTCGAAAAAGCCTCAAAGGTCACTGGCTGGGACCTTACCTCTGTGAGCTCTCTGTATACCCCCATAACTGCTCCAGGGATTCCACACTTTATGAACTTATGGACTCTATGGATTGTTGATATTTATGTGGTGACGCTATTCTAGCTGCTTGGCATGAATTAGTGACTAAACCCTGTACACGTTAAATTCATGTGGGTGAATATTTGTTGTATGAGGTGAGGCTGGGGTATATATGTATATTAGTCACGTCAGAGCTACCATGCTGTACCGTAAACACATACCACCAACACTGGCTGCATGGCAATAAAGTATATTGTATCTTGTAACATACATGAGTGTCAGTGTTCTTAACTCACTTCTACAATAATAAAAGCTGTCTGTTGACATCTGACCGCAATATACAAGTGTACAAGCACAGGCATACAAATTGATGGACCATATGAACATGTAATGAAAATGTAATGAACAATTCATTGCCTTTCTGACACAAATGTGCTTGCACTGCAGAAAGAAGAGAGACTGAAGCTACTGAAAAAAGCAGGGAAGTCACAGGAAAAGACTGAAGATACAGGAAAAGCTTAAAGACCAAACATACAGTACATATATCCAGTACATCTCAATGTCTGTCATCAGTCTCCAGAGGTGGAAGGGCAAGTAAGGATGTGACTATATAAGCGGATGCAATGTTGGTTGGTGTGAAAAACTCATGGCCCCCAGGCCTGTCCTCAGGGAGAAACATGAGACCTGGGCTTGGTCGCCACGCACGCACGCACGCACGCACGCACGCACGCACACACACACACACACACACACACACACACACACACACACACACACACACACACACACACACACACACACACACACACACACACACACACACTCTCCCCCCACCCCCCTCACACACACAGACTCCCCCCTCAGGCCAGGTCAGGGCAGTGTGTGTAGCCCAAATGGCTTGATCCTGCCTCCCTGATGAGGCAGGTGGACCAGCCAGCGGGGCCGGCACGTCAATGGACGTCACGTCAGCACCGTCACACAGAGGCAGCGACCGCCGGGGCCAGGTGCACACAAACACTAACACAGTGGTTCCCAAACTAAGTAGTAGGCAGGGGATCACCCTCCAAAAAAAGGAACTCAGTTCAGCTTTAAACTTACTCTTGAAAGTTGTAACAGTAGAACGCACATTGGGTAGTGCATTATCAGTTCCTCTTGTCATGATAGTCATTGAATACCTTAGAGAGCTATTTATAATTTCTAAGTACTGTCCAGATCAACTAGCCCATTTCAGCTAATGGTTTTTAGCCCATAGATTTTCTTGTAATGTTTGAGTCACTCAAATATCCCATGAATACACATTAGACATGGCAAAACGTATAGAATTGCAAGACAATTAGCTTTAAAACTGCAACTTTTTATCTGCACCCCATGACAAAATGTGTAGAATTGCAGGAAATAAGCTTTTAACAAGGAAAATGTTATTTCTGCCAACAAGAGGGGTGTGAACAGTTTGTCAAAAACAGTGCTTGTGTCCATAGAAATAGACGTGGGTATTCCCTAATGCTGGAAGGGGGTCGGAGGGAAAAAGTTTGGGAGCCCCTGCACTAACATACGCACAGGTGCACACGTACAGTGGGGCAAAAAAGTATTTAGTCAGCCACCAATTGTGCAAGTTCTCCAACTTCAAAAGATGAGAGAGGCCTGTAATTTTCATCATAGGTACACTTCAACTATGACAGACGAAATGAGAAAAAGAAATCCAGAAAATCACATTGTAGGATTTTAATTTATTTATTTGCAAATTATGGTGGAAAATAAGTATTTGGTCAATAACAAAAGTTTATCTCAATACTTTGTTATATACCCTTTGTTGGCAATGACAGAGGTCAAATGTTTTCTGTAAGTCTTCACAAGGTTTTCACACACTGTTGCTGGTATTTTGGCCCATTCCTCTCCTCTAGAGCAGTGATGTTTTGGGGCTGTCGCTGGGCAACACGGACTTTCAACTCCCTCCAAAGATTTTCTATGGGGTTGAGATCTGGAGACTGGCTAGGCCACTCCAGGACCTTGAAATGCTTCTTACGGCCACTCCTTCAAGGTTCGGGCGGTGTGTTTGGGATCATTGTCATGCTGAAAGACCCAGCCACGTTTCATCTTCAATGCCCTTGCTGATGGAAGGAGGTTTTCACTCAAAATCTCACGATACATGGCCCCATTCATTCTTTCCTTTACACGGATCAGTCGTCCTGGTCCCTTTGCAGAAAAACAGCCCCAAAGCATGATGTTTCCACCCCCATGCTTCACAGTAGGTATGGTGTTCTTTGGATGCAACTCAGCATTCTTTGTCCTCCAAACACGACGAGTTGAGTTTTTACCAAAAAGTTCTATTTTGGTTTCATCTGACCATATGACATTCTCCCAATCCTCATCTGGATCATCCAAATGCTCTCTAGCAAACTTCAGACGGGCCTGAACATGTACTGGCTTAAGCAGGGGACACGTCTGGCACTGCAGGATTTGAGTCCCTGGCGGCGTAGTGTGTTACTGATGGTAGGCTTTGTTACTTTGGTCCCAGCTCTCTGCAGGTCATTCACTAGGTCCCCAGTGTGGTTCTGGGATTTTTGCTCACCATTCTTGTGATCATTTTGACCCCACGGGTGAGATCTTGCGTGGAGCCCCAGATCGAGGAAGATTATCAGTGGTCTTGTATGTCTTCCATTTCCTAATAATTGCTCCCACAGTTGATTTCTTCAAACCAAGCTGCTTACCTATTGCAGATTCAGTCTTCCCAACCTGGTGCAGGTCTACAATTTTGTTTCTGGTGTCCTTTGACAGCTCTTTGGTCTTGGCCATAGTGGAGTTTGGAGTGTGACTGTTTGAGGTTGTGGACAGGTGTCTTTATACTGATAACAAGTTCAAACAGGTGCCATTAATACAGGTAACGAGTGGAGGACAGAGGAGCCTCTTAAAGAAGAAGTTACAGGTCTGTGAGAGCCAGAAATCTTGCTTGTTTGTATGTGACCAAATACTTATTTTCCACCATAATTTGCAAATAAATTCATTAAAAATCCTACAATGTGATTTTCTGGATTTTTTTCCCTCATTTTGTCTGTCATAGTTGAAGTGTACCTATGATGAAAATTACAGGCCTCTCTCATCTTTTTAAGTTGGAGAACTTGCACAATTGGTGGCTGACTAAATACTTTTTTGCCCCACTGTATGTACACACACACGCATATGCGTACACACAAGCACACAAAAGCACAAACACACACACAGTATGCCTGCAGTGTTTACCTTCCACTGCTCATAAGACGCAGTAATCTAAACAAGGGGCAACACACATCAGCAACTAGCACACACAAACACTGCTCTGTGGTCAATCTATTATCACCTAAAAGAAGAGGCTGCAAACTCAGTTGGACATTTTCCAAACTAGATAACTGTAATTTACTGGTAATTAAGTTGGCCTAATAATTAACCTGGTTTTCATTTAACTTTCATTCTGAGGAAAGTATAGTTGTCCATCCGGGAGTGATGTTGCTAGGCAACCACTTTGTCAAATATCTCAGAAAGCAGCACTTAAGGGAGGTGAGAGAGAGAGAGACAAAGAGAAAAAGAGAGAGGGAGAGAGAGAGTGGGAGAGAGAATGGGAGAGAGTGAGAGAGAGAGAAAAGAGAGAGAAGGATAGAGAACGAAAGAGTATATATATATATATATATATATATATATATTTATAGAGTGAGAGAGAGAGAGAGAGAGAGAGAGAGAGAGAGAGAGAGAGAGAGAGAGAGAGAGAGAGAGAGAGAGGTCTCTCGTGGATACTCCTGGTTTTGCAGCTAGCTGCTCTGAGAAGCCCAGATAGAAAAGGTCTATTAATACCTGGCTCAGCTCTATTCTTAGTTCACCTCTGGCTTCACACGGAGATTATATTAGAGCCTGGCTTTTATTCTCCTAAAACCCACAAACTGCCCATCTGTTGTTAGCTAGCTCATCTCTCCACCATTTCACAGACCAAAAATCATAAAACACAGAAGTCTACAGAGCAACTTAGCAACTTTGATTGCTAAGTGTGTACTTTTATATTTCAGTATACATGCAATAGTCTAAATGCTTGCTTGTTTATATTTCATATTGGTTTAATCTATATCACTAACTAGGATAAGGACATTGTAATACCAGTGGTGGCAGTAGTGAAACGTTGAGGCATTAGTACAATACTGCAGTGGTCCCAAGCAGAGATTATGCACATCGTACACACACACACACACACACACACACACACACACACACACACACACACACACACACACACACACACACACACACACACACACACACACACACACACACACACACACACACACACGGCCATTGAGACATTTACTCAAAGGCAGTATGGAGTTCACAGGAGAGAACATATTGATCAGAAGTTCCCTTTCAACACAGTTATGGAATCTGAGCAGTAGGCTATCAGTGACACACAGTACTAGCATTGCTACGGCTGACCTCTCTCACACACACACACCATCTGCTCCTCATGAAGATAAACTGTACAAGGCCATTTCCCTGTTGAACCATTTTGTGAAGACGCCCCTTTGATTGTCACTCAATTACAGTACATACTGTAGGGAGCTTTTTAACCAAAGAAAAGAGAAGAGAGAACAAGAAGAGAGAACAAGAAGAGAGAACAAGAAAAGAGAGGGAGAAGTGAGAGGGAGGAGAGAGGGAGAAGAAAGAACAAGAAGAGAAAGGGAGAAGAGAGAGGGAAAAGAGAGAACAAGAAGAGAGGGAGAAGAAAACAAGAAGAGAGAACAAGAAGAGAGAGGGAGAAAAGAGAGGGAGTAGAGAGGGGGGGCAGCTTCTGTGGGAATATTTCAACAGCTTGAAGATTGATTCCATAATTGTGTCAAGACATTGATCATGTTTAATTTAGTGAAGCCTGCAGGCAACGCTCTCTGATGGTAAACACACACACAGACAGCAAATCAATTACTTTGACGACTTTCACAAGGACATCACTTGTTTCGACAGACAGGATCTCAATGTCTTTATTACAGCTTGACACAGAACATCACCATAAAACAGAAAGTATCTTCTCGTACGCTAGATAAAGATGTAAGACAGCCTACTGTCAGTGTCAAGGGCAGGTTTTAGCTTTTGTGTGATCAAATCTAGTTTATTTTCAGCAGCCAGGATGTGTTGTTGCTGTGATCTAATCATTAGTGTGTTTTTGAGGGGGTAGTAGAAACAGAAACAGACTGCCATGGAGTGATCACGAGACAGCTGCCAAGTCCCCCGAGCTGCCCACTCCGTATCTCAGGGTGCCCCTGGCACCTCCAACACAGCACCAACCCCTGCCAAAACATACTAGACCCCTCCAGTCCCTCTCTCCATGCAGACCTGGCCCTCTGAGATCACCAACAAGCAAACAGAAGAGGACCATTGTGGAGGAGGGGTGGTGGTGAGTTTCTCCATACATACAGATGGGAATTCCCAAGATGGTACACATACAGAACACACCATCTCAAGGCCCTGGTGCACACCAACACCCATAAATCACTAGGATGTGTAGCTTTGACATTCCACAAACATGAGAGGATATTCAGAGACATTTATAGAGATATACAGTACATTATAACTGTGGATATACCATGGCCCTGTGTGTGACATATTTCAATGTGATTTCATCAGTCTTTCATGACAGATTTCTCCATTCCGGGTAATTGGAACAGACTTCTCTCTTTCTAAGTATCTGTAATGAACGTATTCCAGAGGGTTTGTATGTAGAGCAGCCTGTCACTGTGCACTGTTAACCCAGTTCACTACAGTATAGCCATGGAGCAATGTGATTGGAATAGGATTTTGTTTCGTGTGCCACTGCCACAGTGTAGAATGCTGTGATTGGCTGGCAAACTCACGAGACTGAGTAGTGGTGCACCAGTAAACATTCCAGGACTATAATAAATCCCTGTGATTGGTTGAGACGTAATGCAGCAGAGCGTGGAAGGGCTGTGATTGGTGGGTAGGCAGTTCAGATAGAGGTAGTTGGCAGGTGCCCAGGTCAGGGACAGACGATGGAGGGAGCGATGTGTTTGAGTGCGTTAGTACGTGTGTATATGCATGCGTGTATGTATGTGTGTGTGTGTGTGTGTGTGCATGCATATGTTGTGCATGCGTGAGCGTGTGTAATTGGCTGTGTGGCTGGAGGAGACTGCCATGCCGCATTAGTGCTGGTCCAGCAGATTGGCAGGCAGGGAGGTAGGTGGACAGTGGCTAATGACAGAAATGGATGAGCTAGCAGAAGTGATGTGGACTGGACTGCAGGGTTGGAAGAGTAGGGGTGTGTGTGTGTTGCGGGTGTGGGGGTCAGGGGGGAGGAGGAGTGTAAGGTTGACGTGTCACTCACCATCCCTAGCAGCAGTGACCTGTGGGGGTAAGAGGATGTGAGCATTAGAGGTGGGCACTGCAGCAGACCCTCTCATTCTATCAGTCTCTCTCTTTCCTAACCTCTCTCTCTCTCTTTGTCCTAGCCTCTCTCTCTCTTTCCTAACATCTCTCTCTCTGTCTCTCTCTTTCCTAACCTCTCTCTGTCTCTCTTTCCTAACCTCTCTCTCTGTCTCTCTCTTTCCTAACCTCTCCCCTCTCCCTGTCACTCTCTCTCTCCTTCCCTGTGTGTTTCTAGGTTGTTACTTCAGCATAAACCCAAGGTCAACAGCCACTGGGCACACGAGGTCACTACTCTTAGTTCCTCCTTTCCTTCCTTAGAAAAATTAACAGATGAAAAAACAGGACTGTCCAGCTCAACCACAACTGCCTGTGTGAGTCTTCCTCATACCAGCCAGACTACAGCTGATGAGGGAACTATGAGAGACAGAGAGATAAAGAGAGCTAGCCAGCTCTGAACTTAACTGCGTTTCAACCCTGGTTGAGGACATTAGGAGGAGGAGGGGTGGAGTGGAGGGAGGACTGAGCATTGCGGTGACAGACAGGGACATGGGTGTTTCTTCTCACCTAGCGAGACCAGCCAGTGAGGAGAGGACAGACTCAGTGGTGCTAAACTGGGATGAATAGTACCAAATGTCCTGTCTGTATGGTTTAGGCTCCTGCTGTCTTGAGCCAGACAACTGATTCTATTTCAGAGTGTGAGTTGAGCTGTGAGGTGACTGGTTTTGAAGTCACAGGTGATTCAGGGCAGACAGGAGTATTGCACTTCTGTGTGTGTGTCACTGTCTCAGATTTAGAGCAAAGCCCGGCGGTGGGGTCTCCCAGGAGCCTTGGCGCTGTAATAACGCTGCTGTCCTCACCGTCACCGCAGCTCTCTCTCTTTCACTGTTTTTAATAACATGCTCAATCACTTCTATAAATGTTCAATTACAGAACACAGCCCCGTCATTCCCCTGGAGATTTACCACATGGCCTTGCGCCGTGCAGCACGCTTCATCCTAAGCAGAGTCGAGCATGGCGGGGAACTCTAATTTCGTTCAAGGCAGGGCTGTTGTGTATTAAATTATCCCCTTCCCTCCCTCTCCTCCTTTCTCATTCATTCCTCTACTCCCTCCCTCCTTTCTCCTGTCAGCCCTTCTCTTTTTAAAACCCTCCCTAGTTTCCTCCTCTGTTGGTGTTTTCTGGAGGTGTTTCCCCCTTTTCTCCCTCCCTCCTTTTAATATGTTTGAGTTTTGAACTACTGGAATGCCTTCATCAATGTATGTTGTTCTTTTTAAGAACTTAGAACAAGGTGCAAAGACACACACAGACACACTCCAGCAACAAGGCAGGGAGACCCGGAACTCATCCAATATTCATGAATGGCGATGAAGCTTCTGTTCTTGAGATGAAAAAGTAGAAGAGATAAGGGGAAATTAAAGGAGAGGGAAGACAAGAAACTCACCTTGCAGTCATCATCTAACACTATTCCCATTCTGACTGACTTCTCCAGACAGCTCTAGTCTTTCTAGTAGAGAACAGATTACAGAAAGGCTGCCACTATATCCCCCTAGTCTTCTTATTCCAGCAACACAGCACAACACTGAAGCCATGGAAATGTCTTGCATCACTAGATGTTACTGTATCAATTGAAATTAGTGTAGTGCTCTCTCATGCATTTCAAATGGCAAGGCATTCTGATACATACCTGTGTGTCTGACACATACCTAACCACATTACAGTGTATTTATTCCAATCACGTTTTATTGACATCATTATACAGTTTGTCCAGTTGTTTCATACAGGGTTTTGTGCTATAGGCACAGACAGACGGGCTCTGTCTCAATGCTGCCGTTGGTTGGACCATATTAAACCAGAGGGGCATACTGGCAATTCACAAAGGGACATGCCATGCAGGCTCCTATTGCGGTTGCTAGGTAGATCCTGCATTCAGAGAGGTTCTACAGCAGACTAAAACCAAGTATATATTACCCTTTTTCAGAACTGAAACAGTCACATCCTCTCCACTTTTATTTCAAGTACAACCTACTCAAAGAAAATAATTAACATGTATATTGCATCTCAGTAACGTCATTCACTGTAAAATATCATTTAAACTAAAATAATAAACATCTCATAATTATCAGTCAGAAATAATAATAACAATAATAATAACTTGCACTTGTAATCAAAGATAATGTGAAAAACAAAAAAAATATATTAATCTTCTTTGATTTGGACAGAAAGAAAACAGAAATAGACAAAAAATTAAGTGTTTTAGAATCACCGTTTTTGGCATTCACGTTATTGAGCTTGTGACCTAACTAACTGATCTAAGGTTACAGAGACTGAAATAATAACTACATCTGATGACATTTAGCGAGGAGGAGCTCATTTCAAACATACAGCAGCATCACCCGTTTTTACACTGTTGCATTTTGGGATGCAGAGTAAAAGAAAGAGTGTGTAACTCCTCCCACACTCAGAGTGTCATATAAACTATAGTTTCACCAGAAAATAGACATCTATCAAGTGATAGTGTCATTCTTTAACCGGTTTTCATCATGAACAAATAACCACTAGCCTTCTAAGCATGCAAATGTACAAACTCACATACAAACAAGCACATATACAGTTTAAGTCGGAAGTTTACGTACACTTAAGTTGGAGTCATTAAAACCCGTTTTTCAACCACTCCACAAATGTCTTGTTAACAAACATTAGTTTTGGCAGGTCGGTTAGGACATCTACTTTGTGCATGACAAGTCATTTTTCCAACAATTGTTTACAGACAGATTATTTCACTCATAATTCACTGTATCACAATTCGAGTGGGTCAGAAGTTTACATACACTAAGGTGACTGTGCCTTTAAACAGCTTGGAAAATTCCAGAAAATGATGTCATGGCTTTAGAAGCTTCTGATAGGCTAATTGACATCATTTGAGTCAATTGGAGGTGTACCTGTGGATGTATTTCAAGGCCTACCTTCAAACTCAGTGCCTTTTTGCTTGACATCATGGGAAAATCAAAAGAAATCAGCCAAGACTTCAGAAAAAAAATTGTAGACCTCCACAAGTCTGGTTCATCCTTGGGAGCAATTTCCAAATGCCTGAAGGTACCACGTTCATCTGTACAAACAATAGTACGCAAGTATAAACATCATGGGACCACGCAGCCGCCATACCGCTCAGGAAGGAGACGCATTCTGTCTCCTAGAGATTAACGTACTTTGGTGCGAAAATTGGAAATCAATCCCAGAATAACAGCAAAGGACCTTGTGAAGATGCTGAAGATGCTGGCATACACCACGGTGGCTAGCCATTGTCCACTGCTCAGCACAACATTGTCTATGTCATCTGGAATGCAAACCTCTGCAACTTTGTCTGTCTGAAAAACACCTCTGCTCTGTCCCTCTCCTCTCCCATCAATCAACAGCCAGAGAAAAGAGAGAGACCAGTGAGTGACCCACCTGTACTGGCAACTCTCTCTCTCTCTCTCTCTCTCTCTCTCTCTCTCTCTCTACCCTGACGTCCTTTCAGTTCTGTTCTCGCAACACAACACATGGTGGACAAAGTCGCCAGTAACTGCCTGGCAGTGGCTAGAAATGCTTGGGTTACTATAGCTGACTTCATTGTTAGGATCATGGGAAAAATAGTACTGCAGCCTTGAGCGTAGATCTGATTTCAACCATGTAGATATGATGAAGGCAGGAGTGCAGTCAGGAACAGCAAGGGATTGTGGGATACGGTGGTCACAGCAGAGACTAGGGGCCGGGGACAGCACAGCGGTGTTGGCATGGCAACAACAGTTATTGTACATTATTGGACCAGATAGAGAGCTCTGTCCTGTCAGTTGGGTTTGTGTCCATTGGTCAGTCCCTCCCTCTCTCCAGCTTATCTAGCTAGGCATATGACTGGGTTCAAGAGGAGAGGGGTGGTTGTCTGATCATATGGGGTGAAAGAGCTGAGTGCAAGGCATCATAGGATTGTGGTGGTGCTGGTTCTGACAGCAGAGAGGCCTGAAGCAGGAGGTGGTAGGTAGGAGGAAGATTTTTGGCACCCTCACCCTGGTGGGGTAGAGCGGCTTGGTCAGTCGGTGTGGGTGAGGAGTGTATATATATTTATATTTGTGTGTGGCTGATGGATATATGTACAGTATGTGTGTGTTCTTAAGTCCTCACCAGCATACTACTCAGAAAGACACAATGTATTGGGAATGCATTCTAAGTGGTATGCTAGCAAGGACACAGATGTATCGTGTTTGTTTGTGGGGCATATATCCCAGGTAGGTCAGTGTCTGGCTAGTGTATATACAGTGTGTGTGTGTGTGTGTTTATACGTATATGTGTGTGTGCGTATGTGTCCGTCTCCCTCCCAGGTCAGAGTTTTCGTGGTACGATGGTGAAGGGCAGTATGGGGCTGGAGGCCTCCAGTTCCAGGGCGGTGAGGAAACACTCTGTAGCGGCGCCAGCGTTGCCTTGAGCCTGCAGCACCTCCCCCAGGCTGTTCCACACATCGTGGGCCGTAGAGTTCACCTGCACCGCATCCCGAAGGATCTTCTCTGCCAGGCTGTAACGCTGCAACTGGTGCAGGATCAGACCCTAGCATAGAGAGAGAGAGAGCAGGGAAAAGAAAGAGAGAGAGAGAGAGAGAGAGAGAGAGAGAGAGAGAGAGAGAGAGAGAGAGAGAGAGAGAGAGAGCAAAGTCAGAGGAAGATATTTTCAATCAAAGACAAAGAGACAGTAAGAGAAGAAAGAAAGGGTGAGGGAGGGGTCGAGAGAGCTTTTCTCAATCCTTCGAGAAAGTCAACCGTATGAATCAGAGTGTAGGAAGAGGCACAGACATACACACAGTACATACATACAGTTGAAATCGGAAGTTTACATACACTTAGGTTGGAGTCATTAAAACTCGTTTTTCAACCACTCTACAAATTTCTTGTTAACAAACTATAGTTTTGGCAAGTCGGTTAGGACATCTACTTTGTGCATGACACAAGTAATTTTTCCAACAATTGTTAATAGACAGATTATTTCACTTATAATTCACTGTATCACAATTCCAGTGGGTCAGAAGTTTACATACACTAAGTTGACTGTGCCTTTAAACACCTTGACAATTCCAGAAAAATATGTCATGGCTTTAGAAGCTTCTGATAGGCTAATTTACATAATTTGAGTCAATTGGAGGTGTACCTGTGGATGAATTTCAAAGGCCTACCTTCAAACTCTGGGCCTCTTTGCTTGACATCATGGGAAAATCATAAGAAATCAGCCAAGACCTCAGAAAACAATTGTAGACCTCCACAAGTCTGGTTCATCCTTGGGAGCAATTTCCAAATGCCTGAAGGTACCATGATAATCTGTACAAACAATAGTACGCAAGTATAAACACCATGGGACCACGCAGCCGTCATACCGCTCAGGAAGGAGACGCATTCTGTCTCCTAGAGATGAACGTACTTCCGGTGCGAAAAGTGCAAATCAATCCCAGAACAACAGCAAAGGACCTTGTGAAGATGCTGGAGGAAACAGGTACAAAAGTATCTCTATCCACAGTAAAACAAGTCCTATATCGACATAACCTGAAAGGCCGCTTAGCAAGGAAGAAGCCACTGCACCAAAACAGCCATAAAAAAAGCCAGACTACGGTTTGCAAGTGCACATGGGGACAAAGATTGTACTTTTTGTAGAAATGTCCTCTGGTCTGATGAAACAAAAATAGAACTGTTTGGCCATAATGACCATCGTTATGTTTGGAGGAAAAAGGGGGAGGCTTGCAAGCTGAAGAACACCATCCCAACCGTGAAGCACAGGGGTGGCAGCATCATGTTGTGGGGGTGCTTTGCTGCAGGAGGGACTGGTGCACTTCACAAAATAGATGGCATCATGAGACAGGAAAATTATGTGGATATATTGAAGCAACATCTCAAGACGTCTTCCAAATGGACAATAACCCCAAGCATACTTCCAAAGTTGTGGCAAAATGGCTTAAGGACAAAAAAGTCAAGGTATTGGAGTGGCCATCACAAAGCCCTGACCTTAATCCTATAGAAAGTTTGTGTGCAGAACTGAAAAAGCGTGTGTGAGCAAGGAGGCCTACAAACTTGACTCAGTTACACCAGCTTCTGTCTGGAGGAATGTGGGAAGCTTGTGGAAGGCTACCCCGAAATGTTTGACCCAAATTAAACAATTTAAAGTTGTGTTAGCTATTCCAAGTTTATCATTTTAAAAGGCTAATTGATCATTAGAAAACCCTTTTGCAATTATGTTAGCACAGCTGAAAACTGTTGTTCTAATTAAAGAAGCAATAAAACTGGCCTTCTTTAGACTAGTTGAGTATCTGGAGCATCAGCATTTGTGGGTTCGATTACAGGCTCAAAATGGCCAGAAACAAAGGACTTTCTTCTGAAACTCGTCAGTCTATTCTTGTTCTGAGAAATGAAGGCTATTCCATGTGAGAAATTGCCAAGAAACTTACGATCTCGTACAACGCTGTGTACTTTACCCTTCACAGAACAGCACAAACTGGCTATAACCAGAATAGAAAGAGGAGTGGGAGGCCCCCGGTGCACAACTGAGCAAGAGGACAAGTACATCAAAGTGTCTAGTTTGAGAAACAGATGCCTCACAAGTCCTCAACTGGCAGCTTCGTGAAATAGTACCAGCAAAACACCGATCTCAACGTCAACAGTGACGAGGCGACTCCGGGATGATGAGTTCCTCTGTCCAGTGTCTGTGTTCTTTTGCCCATCTTAATATTTTATTTTTAATTGTCCAGTCTGAGATATGGCTTTTTCTTTGCAACTCTGCCTAGAAGGCCAGCATCCCGTGAAAGGTGAAATAAAAAATAAATAAAAAATAAATAGCTTTATTATGTGTGCCTGCTTTGGCCACATAGGCTACAGAAAAATCGCCATGCATGCATCTAATTTATTTAGTCAGGCAATTCCACGTTTTTTGACCCTGGTCCTCGAGTACCCCCAATAATACACATTTTCATTGTAACCCTGGACAAGTACATCGGATACAACTTGTCGAGTAATCATCAAGCCCTCAATGAGTTGAATGAGGTGTTTGTCCAGAATTACAACGGCAATGTGTACTGTTGGGGGTATTCGAGGACCAGGGTTTGGAAACACTGTTTTAGAAATTAATAATAATTTAAAAATCAATGCATTGACAATGGCACAAAAAACATTATTCTTTAAGTAGTAATGGGCCACTATAAAAAAAATATTTTTTTGAAAAAGTCCCCGAAAGTCCTTGAATTTGACTTGCCAATGTCTGTATGAACCCTGCTTATAGGATGTATAGTCCTGGACCTACTGTATACGGTATATTGTTGTATAGTCCTTGACCTACTGTATATTGTTGTATAGTCCTGGACCTACTGTATACTGTATATTGTTGTATAGTCCTGGACCTACTGTATACTGTATATTGTTGTATAGTCCTGGACCTACTGTATACTGTATATTGTTGTATAGTCCTGGACCTACTGTATGTTGTTGTATAGTCCTAGACCTACTGTATGTTGTTGTATAGTCCTAGACCTACTGTATGTTGTTGTATAGTCCTGGACCTACTGTAAGTTGTTGTATAGTCCTAGACCTACTGTATATTGTTGTATAGTCCTAGACCTACTGTATGTTGTTGTATAGTCCTGGACCTACTGTATATTGTTGTATAGTCCTGGACCTACTGTATGTTGTTGTATAGTCCTAGACCTACTGTATATTGTTGTATAGTCCTGGACCTACTGTATGTTGTTGTATAGTCCTGGACCTACTGTAAGTTGTTGTATAGTCCTAGACCTACTGTATATTGTTGTATAGTCCTGGACCTACTGTATGTTGTTGTATAGTCCTGGACCTACTGTATATTGTTGTATAGTCCTGGACCTACTGTATGTTGTTGTATAGTCCTAGACCTACTGTATATTGTTGTATAGTCCTGGACCTACTGTATGTTGTTGTATAGTCCTAGACCTACTGTATATTGTTGTATAGTCCTAGACCTACTGTATGTTGTTGTATAGTCCTGGACCTACTGTATATTGTTGTATAGTCCTGGACCTACTGTATGTTGTTGTATAGTCCTAGACCTACTGTATATTGTTGTATAGTCCTAGACCTACTGTATATTGTTGTATAGTCCGGGACCTACTGTAAGTTGTTGTATAGTCCTAGACCTACTGTATGTTGTTGTATAGTCCTAGACCTACTGTATGTTGTTGTATAGTCCTAGACCTACTGTATATTGTTGTATAGTCCTGGACCTACTGTATGTTGTTGTATAGTCCTAGACCTACTGTATATTGTTGTATAGTCCTAGACCTACTGTATATTGTTGTATAGTTCTAGACCTACTGTATATTGTTGTATAGTCCTAGACCTACTGTATGTTGTTGTATAGTCCTAGACCTACTGTATGTTGTTGTATAGTCCTAGACCTACTGTATATTGTTGTATAGTCCTAGACCTACTGTATGTTGTTGTATAGTCCTGGACCTACTGTATGTTGTTGTATAGTCCTAGACCTACTGTATATTGTTGTATAGTCCTAGACCTACTGTATGTTGTTGTATAGTCCTGGACCTACTGTATATTGTTGTATAGTCCTGGACCTACTGTATGTTGTTGTATAGTCCTAGACCTACTGTATATTGTTGTATAGTCCTAGACCTACTGTATATTGTTGTATAGTCCGGGACCTACTGTAAGTTGTTGTATAGTCCTAGACCTACTGTATGTTGTTGTATAGTCCTAGACCTACTGTATATTGTTGTATAGTCCTAGACCTACTGTATATTGTTGTATAGTCCTAGACCTACTGTATATTGTTGTATAGTTCTAGACCTACTGTATATTGTTGTATAGTCCTAGACCTACTGTATGTTGTTGTATAGTCCTAGACCTACTGTATGTTGTTGTATAGTCCTAGACCTACTGTATGTTGTTGTATAGTTCTAGATCTACTGTATGTTGTTGTATAGTCCTAGACCTACTGTATATTATTGTTGTATAGTCCTGGACCTACTGTATATTGTTGTATAGGTGGAGGGCCAATTTGCATATATTCCTCTAAGTACACAGGTGGAACTGCATAAAAATCATTTAGATTTTTGTTTCAAACCATTTTGAAATGTTGATGTTACACATTGGCCCCCTTATTTATAGAAAGACCCATTACTGGTACATAGTGTTATTACATTACCTGGAAACCCCAATTATAACTTTTGGGGAATATCTGTGGTGGTTGTTACAGATTTTAGTGAATGTTAAGATAACATTACAAGGATATTCCTTTTTTATTTTATTTAAGAAAATAAAAAAGATGATGTTATCAAAAACATTTGAATGTTTTTAGGACGTTATCACCCTAATGTTAAATAAAACCCTGACTAGAAATGAATGGGAATGTTCTGGCAATGTTCCCGGTTTGCTGGGTTAACACACAGGCTGACACAACAAATGAGAGGAGAGGTAAGAAGACGAGGCTCAGGCTAATTCTGTTTCACAGCAGAATGTGGTGGGTTCTTCTGGGTTTCTTCCTTCTAGAAGTCACAGCTGTATCAGCAGAATTCTCTCTCTCCTCCCCTCTCCCATCTACTCTCCATCTCTCCCCCCTCTCTCTCCATCCCTCTGTCCTTCCACCCCTCTCTCTCCCCCTCTCTCTCTCCATCTCTCTGTCCATCCATCCCTCTCTCTCCCCCTCTCTCTCTCCATGGCCCTCCATTAACTGGCCTATAAGGGCAGAAGGATGGAGGGATGGAAGGGTGGAGAAAGAGGGGAGCGAGAGAGATGGAAGCCTATTAATTGTGCTGTACAGTGTTCCAGACCCATTACCACTTCGCTTTATCAGCTCTGACAAACAGGCTGACTGACAAACGACACTCTGCATCCCAGACCCGACGCCAATGCGGCGCACGCCAGAACAATCACACCACCCAGCAGCCATCAAACACTACAGATACCGCCATCCATCACACCAAGCACCTATCACAAACTAGTACATTCACCATCCCACCACGCACTTATCACAAACTAGTAAAGTCACCATACCACCACGCACCTATCACAACATAATCTAGTATAGTCAGGGACTATTCCATGATTCAGCTCAGTAGAGCGGCTAACACACACACACACACACTTCTTAACATTCTCTGCTGCTGGAGGACTACTCCTGTTCCTGTCTCAGGCTATGAGAGGATGGGATGGAGCACTGAGGGAGGAGCAACACCTTATCCTGGAGCAGCAAGGACACAGACACACACATATACACACGTATGCAGACTACGTGCACACTGCACACACACATTGAGTGAACAGACACATACATCAACCACCGTTACTGTAGCGTTTATAGTCCCAATACAGTTAAAGGACCTCTAACCTTTTCACTTTTCCTCCAAGCTGTGTGTGTCAGTGTGTGTGTGTGTGTGTGTGTGTGTGTGTGTGTTGGAATAAGATTTAAAAAACTATAGGGAATTCCCCTGCTTGCAGTGCTGACACAGCAGAATGTGATGGGTTCCTCTGGGTTTCTTCCGTTAGTCAGTTTACCATGCTGTATTCACCACCAACCAATCACAAGCTCCCACTTACAATTTCCATAATTTAGTTTCTAATTTGGCTTAATGCAGCCTTGTCATCCCCAAAGTGTCTCCTTTGTAATAAAAACTATAAAGCAGCAGTAGCAGCCAGAAACCTTGTAATGGTGTTAATGCAGCAGGTAATGGGGCAAGGACTTCTACTGCTTTCTTTATGGTCTCCCTCTCTCACTTCTCTTTCCAGGACCATGGAGGTTTCCACTGTTACAAGCTTCCCCTCTTTGTCTGCACCACATCACCTGAGACTCCCTCTATGGGAGCTATGGGACTGGGAGGCAGTGATCTATTCAAGTTGAGTCCAAAGGCCATAGAATTCGAGTCCAAGTCCAAGTCTGAGTCCTTTATACTGGAGCCCCAAGTCCAGTCTTGGTAGTGCTAAAAGCTACAGTTCAGCAATATCTGAAGCTATATTACATTAAGCTATAAAGCTAAGTAAGGCTAAACCGCTAATACAGTAGCTATCTAAAATGTGCTGTTGTAGCTAACATGTTGAATTATGCAAGGGAGGAAGGCTTTCTGAGTCCAAGTCCAAATGACTGCTGGTCGAGTTGGAGTCGAGTCATGAGTCAAGACTCACCAAGTCTATGAATGGTTTTGACGTGGGTGGGGCTGATGGAGATAGAAAAGAAGATGAGAGGAGAACAGGACAGAAGAGAAGAGAGACTCACCAGTCTCTGCATGGTCTTGACGTGGGTGGGGCTGATGGATAGGGCCTCCTCATACCAGCGTTTGGCCTCGTCCACATTGCCCCGCAGCTCAGCCACCTGGCCCCGCGTGAACATCACGTTGTGGGACATGGGGAACAGGTTGGCAGCCTCCTGTGTACAGGCCGTAGCCTCCGCAGGCTTGCCCATGCCAATGTACACCTCCGCTAGAAAGAGAAAGAGAGCAGAATAGAGAGAGTAGAGAGAGAGTAGAGAGAGAGAGAGAGAGAGAGAGAGAGAGGAGAGAGAGAGAGAGAGAGAGTAGAGAGAGAGAGAGAGAGAGAGAGAGAGAGAGAGAGTAGAGAGAGAGAGAGAGAGAGAGAGAGTGAGAGAGAGAGAGAGAGAGAGAGTGGGGAGAGAGAGAGAGAGAGAGAGAGAGTGAGAGAGAGAGAGAGAGAGAGAGAGAGTAGAAGGTGGGAGAGAGAGTAGAGAGAGAGAGAGAGGGAGGTAGAGAGAGAGAGAGTAGAGAGAGAGAGAGAGAGTGGGGAGAGAGAGAGAGAGGAGGAGAGAGAGAGAGAGGGAGAGGTAGAGAGAGAGAGTAGAGAGAGAGAGAGAGGGGGAGAGAGGAGAGAGAAAGAGAGAGAGATAGAGAGAGAGTAGAGGGGAGAGTGGGGAGAGAGAGAGAGAGAGAGAGAGAGAGAGAGGGAGAGAGAGGTTAGAGAGAGAGAGAGAGAGAGAGAGAGAGAGAGAGAGAGAGAGAGAGAGGGGTGAGAGAAAGAGAGAGAGAGAGAGAGAGGGGAGGTGAGAGAGAGGGGGAGAGAGAGAGAGAGAGAGAGAGAGAGGTAGAGAGAGTGAGAGAGGTAGAGAGGTGGGGAGAGAGGTGAGAGAGAGTGGGGAGAGAGAGAGGTGAGAGAGAGAGAGGAGAGAGAGGTGAGAGAGAGAGAGGTGGGAGAGAGAGAGAGGTGGGAGAGAGGTGGGGAGAGAGAGAGAGAGAGAGAGAGAGGAGAGAGAGAGAGAGAGAGAGAGGGGAGAGAGAGGAGAGAGAGAGAGAGAGGAGAGGGAGAGAGAGGGAGAGAGAGAGGTAGAGAGAGAGGAGAGAGAGAGAGAGGTGGGAGAGAGGAGAGAGAGAGGGGTAGAGAGGTGGGAGAGTGAGGAGAGAGAGTGAGAGGGTGGGAGAGGGGGAGGTGAGAGAGAGAGAGTGGAGAGGTGGGAGGTGGGGGTGTGGAGAGGAGAGAGAGAGAGTGGAGAGAGAGATAGGTAGAGAGAGAGAGGTGGGAGAGAGAGAGAGTAGAGAGGGAGAGAGTAGAGAGGTAGAGAGAGTAGAGAGAGAGAGAGAGTAGAGAGGTAGAGAGGTAGAGAGAGTAGAAAGAGTAGAGAGATAGTAGAGAGAGTAGAGGTAGAGAGAGAGAGAGAGAGAGAGAGTAGAGAGGTAGAGAGAGAGAGTAGAGAGAGAGAGAGAGAGAGAGAGAGAGAGAGAGAGAGAGTAGAGAGAGGACCGTAAAGTGACACAGACATAAACAATAAACTTGGAGATACACTGACTGACTTACGGACACACAGAGACCGCTTCACACAATCAGATAGAAACAGGCACAGAAGCACACGCGCACACACTTCCTGTGGTAATGGGAGATGCAGCAGACCAGAGGGTTGATTGCTGTCTTCTTACTTAATGATTTCATTTGATCTGAAGGCAGAGAGGAAATGAGAGCGTCTAGCAGGTGGCAGCCAGACTGATAAACACACACACACACCTTATTGCTTTGTCCCTACCTTTCTTAAATAAAGCCCATAGATAATATACAGAGATTTGAGTGACTGTCTTAGTTTTCCAAAGCAATAAAAACTATCCAAAGATCATATCATTTCTTTCATCATCATCTTCCCTTCGGGTGAAATAGCTAATGATATGAGAAAACATTAACTTAAAGTCAATGCAATGTGTGTGTGCACAAGTTTAATTGTGTGAAACTCTCTGTGTCTCCCTGTGTGTGTGTGTCTCCAGGCAGGCTGTGCTCTGAGCAGCCAGCTGTGCTGTCCTCATTTGTTGGTCCCAGAGAAAGAAAGGATGTTATATCTAGGACATCTCCCTATTCTCTGGCATTTTGTCGTTTTCATGGAGCGCCAAAGCTCTGCAGGGCCTCCAGTAGTAGTGTGTGTGTGTGTAAGAGATTGTTTGGGGTTGGTTCACTCAGCCTCAGTAGCACTAGACAGGCAGCAGGTTGAGGGAGGCGACCATGCTCTGCTCTAGCCTCTGCTCTAGCCCCTGCTCTAGCCTCTGCTCTAGCCCCTGCTCTAGCCTCTGCTCTAGCCCCTGCTCTAGCCTCTGCTCTAGCCCCTGCTCTAGCCCCTGCTCTAGCCTCTGCTCTAGCCTCCTGCTCTAGCCTCTGCTCTAGCCCCTGCTCTAGCCCCTGCTCTAGCCTCTGCTCTAGCCTCTGCTCTAGCCCCTGCTCTAGCCTCTGCTCTAGCCCCTGCTCTAGCCCCTGCTCTAGCCTCTGCTCTAGCCTCTGCTCTAGCCTCTGCTCTAGCCTCTGCTCTAGCCTCTGCTCTAGCCCCTGCTCTAGCCTCTGCTCTAGCCCCTGCTCTAGCCCCTGCTCTAGCCTCTGCTCTAGCCTCTGCTCTAGCCTCTGCTCTAGCCCCTGCTCTAGCCTCAACTAGCAGTTGAGTGGATTTTTCTCCCTCTCTCCCTGAATCCCCTTGCTTCTCCCTCTCTCTTCTTCTCTCTACTTGCGAGTATCTATGCAAGGCAGGCGATAAGGATATTCACCCCATAAAGTAGTCAGTGTGTAGATTCTAGAGATGAAACGGTATTAAAATTTAATTACACAATCATTGTGATCATGGTTATTATCAGAGTATTAGAGTATTATCACAGTATTATCGCGGTGTTAAAATGTGCTGGAAATGTTCAAAAAGTACTGATACAAACACTGAAATCATTTCACCAAGTTTTATTGAAAACCAACAAACAGCAAATAAAATTAGCAGCACTATACACTTTTTGTGTGCATAAACATTAAAATAATAACATGAACATTAAAGATGGCACCATGAGTGGTAAAAGTTTCCCATGTGCAATTTTAAATGAACACAACCTTAAGTAAGCAAATCAAATGTGCAGGTGTTGACATTAAAACAACAACACAAAATATGTAAACAAATCAAATGAACAGCACTGATTGTATGTCCGTTCTCTCCTTCATACAGAAATAAGGTGCTGCTGGCCTAACATGCTGTATGCTGGCCTAACATGCTGTATGCTGGCCTAACATGCTGTATGCTGGCCTAACATCCTGTATGCTGGCCTAACATCCTGTATGCTGGCCTAACATCCTGTATGCTGGCCTAACATCCTGTATGCTGGCCTAACATCCTGTATGCTGGCCTAACATTCTGTATGCTGGCCTAACATCCTGTATGCTGGCCTAACATCCTGTATGTTGGCCTAACATCCTGTATGTATGGGAGGAGGGAGGAGGAGGGAGGAGCATCTTTGTTCACTTGAGATTGAAATGTAAAAATGTCAGCATATTTACTTTGTCCGGTTTAAGTAGTGATCTGGTTTAAGTAGTGATCTGGTTTAAGTAGTGATCTGGTTTAAGTAGTGATCTGCGAGGGGAGACAATGTGCCCGCTGGCACTGAACACTCTCTCTGATGGCACGCTGGTTGCTGGGATGCACAAAAGCTTCCTTGCAACCCTGGCAAGGTGAGGCAACTCTGATGCATGGCTCCTGCTGGAATGGGTGTCAGAGACCGGTAGAACTTGATCTCTTCTTTCACTCTGTCTTCTGGAGTGGTCGGAATCTGACCCTCTTCACCTCTCTGCTGCCTTGTTGAGGTAATCTTTCTCAGCAACCCAGCCTGGCCTTTCCCCTCTGATGCCACTGTGGGGATGTTGGTGCTGCTGGTGCTTTGTGGTTCTTCCCTGACTTGTACAGCTGCCAGCTTCAAGGCCTCCTGGACACAGCTGTCAGTGTCAACTTTTGCAGCCTCAGGCTCATCTAAAAAGCTCCTTTTGAAGCGGGGGTCAATGAAACAAGCAATGTGCATGACTCTCTTTGCCTTCTCTGTGTATCTGTTGTTAAGGTCTTCTCTCAATACCCTTTTCATCTCCTTGGTCAGCGATGGCTCCGTATCCTTTTCCTCCAGAACATCACAGGTGATGTGGTACAGGACAGGCTTGATGGCTGACAGTGTCACTCGTGCCTCTGAGGCAAGTGCATCTGTAAACTTGCTCAGAGGTTCAAGAAGCTGGCACAGTTGCTCCATGACACTTATGTCGACATCCTTGGGCATCAGATGTTTTCTTTCTCCAGCCAGTGTCGCACAGACTGTCTGCTGTTGGCTGAGGAAACGTTCAAGCATCTTGTGTGTAGATCCCCATCGGGTCACCACATCATGGATCAGACCCTTCTGTGGCATGTTAAGGGCAGCTTGCTTTTCTCTCAGTTCTCTCCTTCTCTTCCAGCTCTGTGAGAAGCCTTGGACCAGATGACGGCAGGCCTTGACTGCTGTGTCAACTCTCTGAATTTTCATAGCCTTCGAGATGGCCAGGTTCATATTCTCTTTGATGTTGTGAGCCGAGTGATCTTCTGGGAAGAACTGTGTTTCCAGGCAGTTTGATTCCAGTTGCCAGTCTGGGGTGAGGTAATGGATAGTGAAGCTGATGTAGGGTTGACCACCCCTGCTTTCACTGGTCCAGAGGTCAGTAGTTGAAGCAAACCATGTGCCTTGAGCCAACCTTTTTCCAACATCAGCTTTAACCTGGTTGTACAGGTTTGGGATTTCAGTCTCGGAAAATATCATTCGTGATGGCACTTTGTAGTGAGGCACAGCAACCTTCATCAGCCTCAGAAAGCCAGGCCTCTCAACAATTTGAAATGGCATCATGTCCTTTGCAATGTAATACGAAAGGGCTGCAGTGAGATCTTAAGCATTTTTTTATGTGGGTGCATAAACAGCCTGCCTTTTAAACGCTTGCTGGAGTGTCTGTGTCACAACTGTAGATGAGGAGGGACCAGTAGCATTGCTGGGCTTGCCTGCTGCACGCCCACTCTGTAAACAAGGGAATAGCAAATGGATTATTATTATTGGTGTTGTTACATTATAATAATAATTATTATTCACTCACTCACTGACACACACAGTCTATCTTCTGTGTTGCATTTGAGTATATGCAATGACCCCATGCACAATTTACATAAATACAAATGAGTCTTAAGAAGACAGTGATAGTAAATGCAATTAGCCCAACAATTGATATAAATACAGGAGTCTTGTATAGGAGTATATAGTGTTTCTCCTGTTGGAACACTTTTACAACCAAGTCGATGACTGAACAACAAATGAACAAAATATGTTGGTTGGGTGATTAAACTACATAACGTGTTATCGTGTGCAATGGGCGAATAGAGTCTGCAGACACACGACGCATACAGCAGCAGAACAACGTGTAGTGTTTTTACAAGAGTAGGTAACACTGAAAGCTTCAGTTTACATTATTGACAAGCTATTAGCAAGTTAGACAGACAAACCATCACATTTTACCCCATTCCAAAGTCCCCACATCATGCATTGAGCTAAAAGTTAACTTAACTTGCATTTGCTATAAAGTAGAGAGTGGTGGTCATGAAGATGACTCAAGAGATTTGAAGTGTTGCCCCCTTTCTTCGATTCTTCAGATTTGGTCCTCCTAGAAGGCTGAAAAATTTCACGAGCACTGTCACTGCCTTCCGCCATGTTTTCACACTAAACAAAACAAAACCCACGTTGCATGCCGCGCCTGCGTCAGACTGCTAACTTTGGTTGATGCTGGACAGTATTTACCGTGAGTTTTTCAAACCGTGGTAATCAAACACAGTTTTAATGATAATTAAAATTTAAATGGTAATACTAACCGTCAGAATTTTTGGTAGTTTATCGTGAAACCGGTAACCCTTTCATCCCTAGTAGATTCCTTCCCACCTATCGCCCTGCCTGGGTTATGTTAATGGTCCACAGTCAGATCACCTCCCAGGAACATATTTTGATTCCATGAAGCTGCTGTCTGCTAGTAGTCCACCACCCTCCTCCCACCACAACCCCACCTCCCCTGAATTCATGGTTTACCACTCCCACACACCCTGCCAATCACTTACAACACACACACACAAATATGGACACACAAACACAATTTTTACCTTTATTTAACTAGGCAAGTCAGTTAAGAACAAATTCTTATTTACAATGACGGCCTACCCCGGCCAAACCCGGACATGGTTGGGATGGTGTTCTTCGGCTTGCAAACCTCCCCCATTTTCCTCCAAGGACATTTATCCAAAAAGTACAATCTTTGTCCCCATGTGTAGTTGCAAACCATAGTCTGGCTTTTTTATGGTGGTTTTGGAGCAGTGGCTTCTTCTTTGCTGCCGGACTTTCAGGTTATGTCAATATAGGACTCGTTTTACTGTGAATATAGATACTTTTGTACCTGTTTCCTCCAGCATCTTCACAAGGTTCTTTGCTGTTGTTCTGGGATTGATTTGCACTTTTCGCACCAAAGTACGTTCATCTCTAGGAGGCAGAACGCGTCTCCTTCCTGAGCAGTATGATGGCTGCGTGGTCCCATGGTGTTTATACTTGCGTACTATTGTTTGTACAGATGATCATGGTACCTTCAGGCGTTTGGAAGTTGCTCCCAAGGATGAAACAGCCTTGTGGAGGTAAAAAAAAAAAAAGAAATCTGAGGTCTTGGCTGATTTCTTTTGATTTTCCCATGATGTCAAGCAAAGAGGCACTGAGTTTGAAGGTAGGCCTTGAAATACATCCACAGGTACACCTCCAATTGACTCAAATTATGTCAATTAGCCTATCAGAAGCTTATAAAGCCATTACATAATTTTCTGGAATTTCCCAAGCTGTTTAAAGGCACAGTGTCACGCCCCTGACCGGTAAGAGCCTGTTTATGTCTCCTTTTGGTTTGGTCAGGGTGTGATTTGGGGTGGGCATTCTATGTTATAGTTTTTGTATTTCTTTGTTTTGGCTGAGTGTGGCTCTCAATCAGGGACAGCTGTCTATCGTTGTCTCTGATTGGGAACCACACTTAAGCAGCTATTTTTTCCTCCTTTCCTGGTGGGAGGTTGACTCTGTTTATTTGTGTGTATGCTGTTGGGGCTACACCTATTTGATCTTCGTTTTGTTGTTTTGATTGAGTGAGTTAACGAAATAAATATGTTTAACTCAACCCGCTACGCTGCGCCTTGGTCCGTCAATGAAGATCGTGACAGAACCTCCCACACCCAAGAGACCAAGCAGCGTGCCTACCTAGAGTCCTGGACATGGGAGGATATCCTGGACGGGAAGGGACCCGGGAGGCAGGCGGGGAAATACCGCCGTCCGGAGGAAGCTAAGAAGGAGCGGCGCTTCTACGGACAAAAATATGCGGGAACACGGCTGGCCTTTAAGCCTGAGAGGCAGCCCCAAAAACTTTTTTGGGGGGGGCACACGGGGAGTTTGGCTGGACCAGGTTGGAGACCTGGGCCAGCTCCCCGTGCTTACCAGAGGGAGCAGCGCACTGGTAGGGCACCGTGTGAGGCGGTGAAGCGCACGGTGTTGCCAGTACGTGTTCACAGCCCGGTGCGCGACATGCCAGCTTCCCGCATAGTTTTTGCGAGTAGGAGTGTTCAGCCTGGGAGGAGTGTGCCGGCTCAGCGCTCCTGGCCTCCAGTACGCCTCCTCGGACCAGGATATCCTGCGCCCGGCTCTGCGTACTGTGTCTCGGTGCGTCTCCACAGCCCGGTACATCCTGTGCCAGCGCCCCGCAGGTGCAGAGCGGAGTTATCCATTCAGCCAGGACGGGTTGTGCAGGCTGTACGCCGGAGACCTCCAGTGCGTCTTCACGGCCCAGTGTATCCTGCCCCTATTCCACGCTCCAGGATCCCTGTGCGTGTTGTGAGCCCAGCATGCACTGTTCCACGCTCCAGGATCCCTGTGCGTGTTGTGAGCCCAGCATGCACTGTCCCACGCTCCAGGATTCCTGTGCGCGTTGTGCGCCTTCGGAGCCCGGCAAGGCCTGTGCCCGCTCCACGCACCAGGCCCCCTGTGCGCATCCCCGAGCCCGGTGAGGCCTGTCCCTGCTCCACGCACCAGGACCCCTGTGCGCCTTCAGAGCCCGGTGAGGCCTGTCCCTGCTCCACGCACCAGGACCCCTGTGCGCCTTCAGAGCCCGGTGAGGCCTGTCCCTGCTCCACGCACCAGGCCCCCTGTGCGCCTTCAGAGCCCAGCACGGCCTGTGCCCGCTCCACGCACCAGGCCCCCTGTGCGCCTTCAGAGCCCGGCACGTCCTGCCCCTGCTCCACGCATCAGGTCCCCTGTGCGCCTTCAGAGCCCGGCACGTCCTGCCCCTGCTCCACGCACCAGGTCCCCTGTGCGCCTTCAGAGCCCGGCACGGCCTGTGCCCGCTCCACGCACCAGGTCCCCTGTGCGCCTTCAGAGCCCGGCACGTCCTGCCCCTGCTCCACGCACAAGGTATCCAGTGCCTGCTCCACAGTCCAGTCCGGGGCCCGCAGCGAGGGTGCCCAGTCCGGGGCCCGCAGCGAGGGTGCCCAGTCCGGGGCCCGCAACGAGGGTGCCCAGTCCGGGGCCCGCAGCGAGGGTGCCCAGTCCGGGGCCCGCAGCGAGGGTCCCCTGTCCGGGGCCCGCAGCGAGGTTGCCCAGTCCGGGGCCCGCAGCGAGGTTGCCCAGTCCGGGGCCCGCAACGAGGGAGCCAACACCGCGGATAGATGCCCACCCAGAGTACATTTGTGGATGTACTCAGCTGAAAAAATACCTACGTCTGCTTTAATGGTAGGTTTGAAACCTGTTATCAAAACGGCTTTGCGGGGGTAATGGACCAATGAAATAGGGATGAAATAGAGCAGGAGGCTTTGAGAGTGGAATCTAATTCTGCTCACTTCTCAGTCATGCGGTGGGGTTAATACCGCCACAGTGAAAGCCACTAACAGCGGTTTCAATGGCCAAGGTAAGACAAAGAAACAGGGAGGGAAAAGTATCGAAAAAATATCAAAGCGTAGGGCGACAGATGCCCATTGGAAGAATGAGTGTAGGGTTGTACTGGAGCCTACTGCACCCGCTGCATTCGGAGGGAATGCTGCATCTTTGACAGAAAAAAAAACAGAAAAGATTATAGTGGAGTTAATATTGTGAGTAATTGTTAGTAGAGTTTTAAAGAAGCAATTCTGTCAAGCGACAGCATTGGGTTTACCAAACCTAAAATGACCTTTTAAACATTTTGTTCATGAACATGAAGGGCATTGTAGTGAGGTGGTTACGGAAAATCATGGGGAAAAGAGAGACCAGTCATATACGGGAGTAAATCGTTAGACTCGGTGACGAGATAAATGTGGCCATGTCTAAGGGTAGTATATGCTAAATAAAGGGTACATAAACGTTGGGGTGGATAAATACAAACCATTCAAGATTGGAGGGAGGACAGTGGACTTATCATTATCATGTTTTGTTTTTAATTCAAATTTAAGATTAAGATGTAGCATAGTAAATACTAACAAAATGTAAATGTTCTCTTCCAGGAGAGGATGGGGTGTCATTATCTCGCTCTTTGAAATGTTTCCTGAGACTGTTGTCTCGTGAAATTCAGCAGTTTTATAAAGTATAAAGGTATCTGGATCCGGTTGTAAAGGGAGCTCCCAAATAAGTAAGGCCTGGCCATTGGTTTCTTTGTTTTCGCCCTACGTTTTCCCACACACACCAGCACGCACACACACAACTCACAGGTTATTAATATTTGTTAGTGGTGTTAATACCGTGTTTGATTTATTGTGTGGGGTCTTTTTAATTTGGTTGTAAACTGGGTACGCAGAAGGATGGAAATGTTTGAAATGTTTTTAAATGGTTTCTGAAGTACAGGGAAAGAAAAGGGAAATACAACACTTAATGGTGTTGAATGACCCTGTCCTGTGTGATAGAAAAATTACACGATTATGTTTAATACTGTTTATGCAAATGGTTGTTTTATGCAATAGAATAGGCTTCTATTTGTACTCTCTCATCTGAGTCTGTGTGAACTGAGAGGAGCCTCTGAGGCTTACCGCTGACAATTGATTTATGAATGGTTTGGTGATAAAACCTACAGCATGCATTTCATAGAATGAGTTGGTGTTTGTGTACTGTAAGGTACCAGGGAGAGATGGCTCGGTTATGGGTAATGATGAGAGGAACCTTGTCTTACAGTAGGGGCCAAATTCTGGTTTCTGTACAATAAGAACAGTCTTCACAGCAAATTATATCTGGCTGGGGGATACTCCTTTCTCATACATGAAGTCTCACCTTTTGACCCATTCCACACATCTGCTGTTTGTCATGTAGACTAAGAGGGTGTATCTTTGCTATAAAATATATTTGTACTCTTTCTATGTCTTAGCTCTCAGCCTCACCGGCTGCCTTATTAATACGTTTTGAATAAAGTAATATCCTGATTGGTGATTGACCTTGTCTCTACTGACCTTGTCTCTTTAGAGACCAGACAGAATGGACTGTACAGAATAGTGGTGAGAGATTTGTGTGCTTGGGAAAATGTGATTATTCCCCAGATATTGAAATTGGGACATTATCAAGGGCCATCAGCTGTGACAGGCATGAGTTACATATGTGTCGATGGGAAGATGAACTGTAACGCTACATGAAGAAGAAAATGAAGATACGCCAGAAGATGAGTCCCGGGAAGGGGGTGTGGTCAACTGTGCCCGGAATATGATTTAGGGTTGCCCTAAACTGTTTATTTGAGGTATCAGGTTGATTTTGGAGGTCTACACACTGGGAAATGTATGGTTACTTAGGTAAAAAATGCATTGAGACACCGACCTGTCATTAACATGCCACTCGCAACTGTAAAACAGGGACAAACGGTGGCCATACATGCTGTCTATATATTTTCCCTGTCTGTAAATGTACATACTAACAGTGTCGGTGTGTGCTAAGTTGAGAATAAGAGTGACTCAACGTAAAGTACTAAGGACTGTCATTCTAAATTTGGGTTGGATAATTTATCAACTGTTTTAATTATGATTCGGGAAAGGAGAGAAAGAGAGAGAGAGCGCTGTGAGTAGAGCACAGAGTGAGGGGAGGGTGCACTGCTGAAATGATGGTTTTCCTCCTTTTAAACCTTATCTTTTAGTGCCCTCCAAGAGAGTCTCTCTTTCTGTCTTTTTTTCTCTACACAGTGTTGTGTGTTCCTTCCAAACAACTCAACTTTAGTTTCATCTGTCCACAGAATATTTTGCCAGTAGCGCTGTGGAACATCCAGATGCTCTTTTGCAAACTTCAGACGTGCAGCAATGTTTTTTTTGGACAGCAGTGGCTTCTTCTGTGGTGTCCTCCTGTAAGTCTTTAGCTGACACTCTAGGATTCTTCTTAACATCATTGAGCATTCTGCGCTGTGCTTTTGCAGTCATCTTTGCAGGACGGCCACTCCTAGGGAATTTTTCTTACCGTGGACTGATGAACATCAAGGCTTTTAGAGATACTTTTGTAACCCTTTCAAGCTTTATACAAGTTAACAATTCTTAATCTTGGGTCTTCTGAGATCTCTTTTGTTCGAGGCATGGTTCACATCAGGCAATGCATCTTGTGAAAAGCAAACTCAAATTTTGTGAGTGTTTTTTATAGGGCGAGGCAGCTCTAACCAACATCTCCAATCTCGTCTCAATGATTGTACTCCAGGTTAGCTGACTCCTCACTCCTGACTCCAATTAGCTTTTGGAGAAGTCATTAGCCTAAGGGTTCACATACTTTTTCTTGCCACTGTATATGGTGGGGTCAATGGAAATTGGATAAGAGCCAGGGGCTTGGAATGTTACTAAGTAAGAGAAAAGGCAATCACATGGTTGCAGTCACTGATAAGGGTGGATAGCTGTGGATTAGTGAGGAATGGGGGCCTAGGTCAGGTCAGGTCACATGAAGAGAGAAGGAACAGTTTATTACCCACATCACTTCATTTCCTGCCTAGCAACAAAGATGTAATGTTTAGAGAAAAGGAGGAGACTCCGCCTAAAGGCGGGGTATAAATACTTGTGCTGGTGGAAACATGTCTTTGTCTTTTCAGCTATTTGACCCAGTGGGTGAATACATTTGGTTGAGCTTCAACTAGTTGTCCGTTAGTTTTTACTCTGTTTATTTAGAACCTAACACCAGCAAGTTATTACATTTTCTCTCACCCATCCCCCAGTCTCTCTCTCTCCGCTCTCATTCATTCCTACTCCTCTTCTCCCACCTCCCCTTCTTCTCTCTCTTTCTGAGCCGAGAGGCAGTTTTAGTGGGAGGTGACGTCCCCTTGGTGTGAGTATCTACGCAAGGCCGGCAATAAGAATACTGACCCAATGTGTAGATTCCTTCCCACCTATCGCCCTGCCTGGGTTATGTTAATGGTCCAAAGTCAGATCACCTCCCAGGAACATATTTTGATTCCATTAAGCTGCTGTCTGCTAGTAGTCCACCACCCTCCTCCCACCACAACCCCACCTCCCCTGAATTCATGGTTTACCACTCCCACACACATGCATGAACACAAGTACACACACACACACATACATACACACACACACAACCATAGCCATGTGTTAGTGGTGTAGTGTACTACCATAGCTGTGTGTTAGTGGTGTAGTGTACTACCATAGCTGTGTGTTAGTGGTGTAGTGTACTACCATAGCTGCGTGTTATAGTGGTGTAGTGTACTACCATAGCTGTGTGTTAGTGGTGTAGTGTACTACCATAGCTGTGTGTTACTGGTGTAGTGTACTACCATAGCTGCGTGTTATAGTGGTGTAGTGTACTACCATAGCTGTGTGTTATAGTGGTGTAGTGTACTACCATAGCTGTGAGTTATAGTGGTGTAGTGTACTACCATAGCTGTGTGTTAGTGGTGTAGTGTACTACCATAGCTGCGTGTTATAGTGGTGTAGTGTACTACCATAGCTGTGTGTTATAGTGGTGTAGTGTACAATTATACCTGCGTGGAGCCAGATCTGAGCCAGAGTCATCCATGGGTGTAGGGGTCCTTGTTTGGGGGCGCTGCTCTGCATGGAGGAGGCCACTTCTGACAGGGCCTGTTCCACCCGCGACGCCGCCATGGATGTGGCATGGACTGAGCCTGCAGAGAGAGAGAGAGAGAGAGAGATGGGAGGAGAGGGGGTCAGCAAGGCAGCACCTCCTCATGGTAAAGGATGCTACTGCAGGCCAACGTTTCTCCACTTTAAGGACATAAGCTGCACAAAATTTCACACACAGATGGCTTCATGCCATGACAAAATATTATTCATATTATATAGGCTACACTTAGTCAGCTATATTAAGTCAGTACCCATTAACTGTCCTTGCAAAAAAACTATTATTCATGCAAATCACTGATTCACATATCCATGTACAGATGTACAATAACCTGGCTGTAGCTGTACAAACTAGGCTAACTGCTTTACATTTGAGACTGGAGTTGGTTGGTTGAGGTCGGTCCCTCTCCTTGTTCGGGCGGCGTTCGGCAGTCGACGTCACCGGTCTTCTAGCTACCGCCGATCTACTTTTCATTTTCTATGTTTTTTTTGTCTTCATTATACACACCTGGTTCCTATCCCATAATTACATGTTTCTTATTTAAACCCTCTATTTCCCCCATGGTTTTGTGCGTGTTTATTCTTTGTTGGAGGTTCTTGGCTATTGTGAGCTTGTATTTTTACTACCAATTTTGGTAGTTTTGATTTTTGAGTAAAATATTACGTGACGACTCATCTCTGTTGTCCTGCGCCTGACTCTGCCTACCTGACTTGCACGGGCAGGATGTAGTGGTGTATATCGACGACATTCTGATTTACTCTGCTACACGCGCCGAGCATGTGTCCCTGGTGCGCACGGTGCTTGGTCGACTGTTGGAGCATGACCTGTACGTCAAGGCTGAGAAATGTCTGTTCTTCCAACAGTCTGTCTCAATCCTAGGGTACCGCATTTCCACGTCAGGGGTGGAGATGGAGAGTGACAACATTTCAGCCGTGCGTAATTGGCCGACTCCCACCACGGTAAAGGAAGTGCAGCGGTTCTTAGGGTGTGCCAACTACCGGAGGTTTATCCGAGGCTTTGGTCAGGTAGCGGCTCCCATTCCCTCACTGCTGAAGGGGGGGCCAGTGCGACTGCAGTGGTCAGCTGAGGCGGACAGGGCTTTTGGTCACCTGAAGGCTCTGTTTACCTCGGCTCCCGTGCTGGCTCATCCGGATCCCTTTTTGCCATTTATAGTGGAGGTGGATGCGTCCGAGGCTGGGATAGGAGCTGTGCTGTCTCAGCTCTCCCCTGTGCCTTCTTTTCGAAGAAGCTCAGCTCGGATCAAGGCTCTGAAGGCGTGGAGACATTGGCTTGAGGGGGCTAAACACCCTTTTCTTATCTGAACTGACTACTGCAATCTGGAGTACATCCGGGTGGCGAGGATACTGAACCCTCACCAGGCAAGGTGGGCCATGTTTTTCACCCGCTTTGTTTTCACCCTATCCTACCGACCAGTTTCCCAAAACACTAAGGCAGACGCACTGTCCCGGATGTTTGACACAGAGGAGCGGTCCATGGATCCCACTCCCATACTTCCGGCCTCTTGCCTGGTGGCACTGGTGGTGTGGGAGCTGGACGCGGACATTGAGCGGGCGTTACGTACAGAGCCCACTCCAGCTCAGTGTCCAGCTGGGCGTCTGTACGTTCCGTCTCCTGTCCGCGACCGTTTGATCTATTGGGCCCACACGTCACCCTCCTCTGGTCATCCTGGCATCGGTCATACAGTGCACTGTCTTAGTGGGAAGTACTGGTGGTCCACCTTGGCCAAGGACGTGAGGGTTTATGTTTCCTCTTGCTTGGTGTGCGCCCAGTGCAAGGCTCCTATGCACCTGCCCAGTGGGAAATTACAACCTCTACCCGTTCTACAACGGCCATGGTCGCACCTGTCAGTGGACTTCTTGACGGATCTTCCTCCATCACAGGGAAACACCACGATCCTGGTCGTTGTGGATAGGTTTTCTAAGTCCTGCCGTCTCCTTCCTTCTCCCTACGGCCCTACAGACTGCGGAGGCTCTGTTCACCCACGTCTTCCGGCACTACGGGGTCCCTGAGGACATAGTCTCTGATCGGGGTCCCCAGTTCACGTCCAGGGTCTGGAAGGCGTTCATGGAACGTCTGGGGGTCTCGGTCAGCCTCACCTCAGGTTTTCACCCCGAGAGTAACGGGCAGGTGGAGAGAGTTAACCAGGATGTGGGTAGGTTTCTGCGGTCATACTGCCAGGACCGGCCGGGGGAGGGGCGGCTTTCATCCCCTGGGCAGAGATGGCTCAAAACTCACTCCGGCACTCCTCCACTAACCTATCTCCCTTCCAGTGTACTAGGTTACCAGCCGGTTCTGGCACCGTGGCATCAGAGCCAGATCGAGGCTCCTGCGGTGGATGAATGGTTTAGGCGCTTGGAGGAGACCTGGAACGCCGCCCATGTGCACCTGCAACGGGCCGTGAGGCGGCAGAAGGCGAGCGCCGACCGCCACCGTAGTGAGGTCCCGGTGTTCGCACCGGGGGACCGGGTCTGGCTCTCTACCTGAAACCTGCCCCTCCGCCTGCCCTGCCAGAAGCTGGGTCCGCGGTTTGTGGGGCCATTTAAAGTCCTGAGGAGACTGAACGAGGGTTGCTATAGGTTACAACTTCCCCCAGATTACCGTATTAACCCCTTGTTCCATGTGTCTCTCCTCAGGCCGGTGGTGGCTAGTCCACTCCAGGAGTCTGAGGTGCGGGAGGTTCCTCCGCCCCCTCTGGACATCGAGGGGGCCCCGGCGTATGCTGTTCGAGCCATCTTGGACTCGAGGCGCCGTGCGAGGGGGCTTCAGTACATCGTGGAGTGGGAGGGGTACGGTCCGGAGGAGAGATGCTGGGTGCCGGTGGAGGACATCCTGGACCCTTCGTTGCTACATGAGTTTCACTGTCTCCGTCCGGATCGCCCTGCACCTCGTCCCCTGGGTTGTCCCCGCGGGGGGGGGGGGGTACTGTCACAACTTCCGCTGAGGTCGGTCCCTCTCCTTGTTCGGGCGGCGTTCGCCGGGCGACGTCATCGGTCTTCTAGCTACCGCCGATCTACTTTTCATTTTCTATGTTTTTTTTGTCTTCATTATACACACCTGGTTCCTATCCCATAATTACATGTTCCTTATTTAAACCCTCTGTTTCCCCCATGGTTTTGTGCGTGTTTATTCTTTGTTAGAGGTTCTTGGCTATTGTGAGCTTGTATTTTTACTACCAATTTTGGTAGTTTAGATTTTTGAGTAAAATATTACGTGAAGACTCATCTCTGTTGTCCTGCGCCTGACTCCTGCCTACCTGTTCACTGAGATCCTTGACAGTTGGAGATACTATTTGGAGTGGAAACTACTTTCCCCCACTCTAAAGAGCAAGAGGGTTTTCATTATAGGCCTCAAAGAGCTTTAGATTAAAGGCAAAATGCTTTCTATCTTCAAATACTGTCAAGAAGATTTGGTGAAAGGGGCATGGCAAAGAAAATGCCTGTGATGAATTTAGGAGGGGGGGAGAGAAAATACCCCTGGCTATAGAGAGATGTTTTTGATAAAGTCTTGTGAGGTGAGAGTAGAGATTTGACTTGTGTTTAAATTGAAATGGTGCTAAGAGGATTTAGTGAAATGGGAATAGGGAACAGCCTCTGAGGCACACAAGGCCACTTCACACACACACGCTCGCACGGACATGTCCTGTTAAAACATAACAGGCCTGCAGCAGAGGCAGGCTGGGGCGTGCACACACATCCGCTCACACAAACTTTCTGCGTAAGTGATTATATTAAGCTATAGACCCATTAACAACCTACTCTTCTCAACACACTTCACTCACCTTTACTAACTTACTGGCTGCCCATAAAACAAAACACTGATCCTGAAATCCCCTTTACGTTACACTATAGACTGGTGTTATACCCTACACTAGCTCTACGGCACTGAAAAACACCAGACATCGATGCTGAACATCATCTGAACACTGTAAAGGCTCCTCTTATTACCTCAACACACTAGTAATGAACACAATCTAAACCATAAATATATCATCTAATCTAGATGTTAGAACTATTTTTATGAACACAGTAGCTTCTCTAAGCACTCTCTCTCCTACCTCTACACATCCTTATCCTTCAATCTCTCTCTCTGAACACCCACACCACTGCTCACAGGATTACAGGCAGGCAGGCTATTAGAAAAATAACTCTTTGCTTTCTCTCTGGCTCCCTGGTTATTGACTGACGCGATGGGCAGGGCACACAGTGTGCTTCTATAAACCCTGTCTGCGTCCCAAATGGCTTCCTATTGTCTATATTGTGCACTACTTTTGACCAGGGCCCATATAGTGCACTACTTTTGACCAAAGCCCTGGTCAAAAGTAGTGTACTATATAGAGAATAGGAAACCATTTGGGACCCCTGAGATCGACCCTCTTCCCTTTAGCACAGCTACAGACCGGAGACACCTGCTCTTGTTCAAAAGTACTGACCCATATAGGGAATAGGCTGCCATTTGGGATGCAGACAGCGTCAACCATAATGGGTGTAATGTCGTGGCCTAAAGAGATTTTCTGTTCTAGCCATTCTATTTCTATGACCACAACAATATGATATGGCTGAAGAAGGTTTATCACAGAAGGAAGGAACACCCGGATGAGTGGCGGGATTGATTGTTTTAAAAGGTCCCTGAATAGATAGAGAAAGCTGTACCATCAAGACAGACTGCTGTATCACCAAGCAGCCTGTAGATACTGTTGTTATCCAGTTATATTGATAAATGGCACACACTTCAGGTGAATGAGTCAAACTAAGCCTGGATTAAAATGGTATACTCTTTACCTGGATGAGTGAAAATTGTGATCCATGCAGTTAGGAAAAAATAGCACAAACTCTCTCACGCACGCACACACACAGCGGCCTAAAAGGTTAGCTAAAAGTGCCTTCATGCAGGGTACAAAGTGCAAGGCATTGATGGAGAGCGATGTGGAGGGTGGGGCTTCAGTTCACAGCAGCGCAGAAAGAATCTTCACGTTCTTAAAGAAACAGTATTCATTTCACCGGGGCTTGAGAGCACAGAGCGGCAGCAGGAATGGGGAAGGTGCATAAAGATGGCGGCCTCCATGCACTTACCACAAATGCTTTGTTTACCAAGTTTGCTGTATAGTACATTGCTCTGTTACTCTTTTTTTTTAATCGTCATTAGCACATGATCCCAATTTAAGCTCCAAGACGCAGGCAATTTGATAAAACAAAAAAGTAGATTGTGCTGATTTATTGGCGCATTGAACCATTTTGCTTGCCATAGTTTAAAAACTCCATGGATAGTGGTAAAACAATGCCATCATATTTGATTTCAGACATCTTTATGTACCTCCTCCACTACAAGAGGCAGTGCTTATCCACTCTTTTTGTTTTGTTTCTAGTGAAGTCCAAGTGCATGTCAAAGAACACCGGGCTGGCCGCATTAAAAGAAAGTGGCCAGTGCGTGTTCGCTGTCAGAGAAGCTCAAAGGAAAACTGTTAATAATCTGTGAAAGCCAAGATGCCCAGCAGCGAAACTGACTGGTCTCCACAACACAACAGCCAGGCGTCAGCAGTCATGGACAACATAGTTCCTTTGACTGACAGGCTCCATCTGACCCCATAACTAAGGCAAATAAACCACAAAGAAAATGAGAAATGAAAAAAACTGGGACTGGTCTGGCTAATGAGCTCTGTATTGTATGGTCAGGTGGAGGGAGCGTCTACGATAAGGCTGCGTATCTGGTGAATAGAATAGAGCATCCAGCCGGGGTAAACGATACTGCCTCTTTAATTATGGAGCTGCCTACTCCAAAGCTGGCCCAGCGAGTCAGGGAGCTCAGTGAGCTAATTGTTAAGGTGTAGCACAAAGGGCCTGAGGACAAAAATAAATAAATTAAACAAAAAACAAAACGGAACAAAAGGTGAACTAGTGAGTAGCGAACAGGACAGCCTCCGGTACAGTTCACACATGGTGGGTGACTGACTGACTGGTGGTTGGTGGTGGCAGATGGATACATTCTGACTGTGGAGGAGAGATCAGGCCAAGGCCAGAAGTCCAGCGTCTTAGTAGGCAAAGAGAGAGGGAGCGGAGGGAGAAAAGCGCTACTTACAAACTGAAAACATGGAGTAAAAACCATGATAATGATGAAAGTTAGCACCTGGAGGGCTGCCTTTAAAATAACAAACCAAGAACAAACAAACAAAGATACATAGATACAGCCGGGAGAAAACTTAAAAATCACTTTCACTCAACAACAAAACTGTTAGCAGACTTTGGAGTCAAACATTTTAAAGGTCATTTTTTACTTCAGGGAATATTTAACACTTTTATTCATGTTATTTACGCTATATTCTTACTAACTGCTAATGAAATTAGGAAAATGGATCCACATAAATTCACTATCATTGCGCAAATCCAATCCAGCCTAAACTGTGCTTCACAGCTGCAGGTTTCTGTGGTTGCCATATTGCCATCCTTGACAAAGGTTGAAGCTGCAAGCTTTTCCTTCCCTAATCATAAATATCATGTTCCTTACTTAAAGTACATTATTGTGGCATACACAAAAACCTTGGGCCTCTACTGCATGTGTAAATACACAGTGGTTATTTGAAGTGCCCCAATCTAACCCTTTATCTAGCAGTAAACCATAAAATGATACAACGGAAGGCAGAGGAGAGATTGTGGAACACCAAAGGACAAACTAATTACTAGCAAGAGAAAGCCAGAGAACAAAGAGAGGTAGATAAAGGAGAGAATAGGTAGTAGTGTGACGTGTGTGTGGAGAGGGAGCATGCTTGAGCAAGCGTGGGTGGGTTCAACCAGTAGTGCCTGTTGACAAACCTGTAGTACAAGTGCCTGACTGGAAATTCCTCACACGTTGTAAACTGTACTACCCCTGTTTACCCCAAACAACCTCCATGCCAACTGAACTGACATCTTATTTGTCTGACGTTGTCGTTTTACTCTTTTGTCCTCAGTGACAGATAAGATTATAGAAATGAACCCGTCTGTCTTAAGACCCAGTCGGTCAGATAGATAGATACGGTGCCCTGAGTTCACCTCTCTTCCTTTCCATCGTTCTCTCTTTCCTTCTCATATCCTCAGTGGCTGCTGACTCATTGTCTAAACCGGACTGGATGGCCAATCAGGCAGATTAGGGACTTAACATCACCCTCTCAATGTCTCCGTGGCGATGGGATGGTGACAGGCTGACAGAATCCTGTTAGGCCTGCGGGATAGGACACTCTGGCCTGACTCATACTGATAGGCCGACCTGATTCATACTGTTAGGCCGACCTGATTCATACTGTTAGGCCGACCTGACTCATACTGTTAGGCTGACCCGATTCATACTGTTAGGCCGACCTGATTCATACTGTTAGGCCGACCTGATTCATACAGTTAAGCTAACCTGAATCATACTGTTAGGCCAACCTGAATCACCTGAATCATACTGTTAGGCCGACCTGAATCATTCTGTTAGGCCGACCTGAATCATTCTGTTAGGCCGACCTGAATAATACTGTTAGGCCGACCTGAATCATTCTGCTAGGCCGACCTCAATCATTCTGTTAGGCCGACCTCAATCATTCTGCTAGGCCGACCTGAATCATTCTGTTAGGCCGACCTGAATCATACTGTTAGGCCGACCTGAATCATTCTGTTAGGCCGACCTGAATCATTCTGTTAGGCCGACCTGAATCATACTGTTAGGCCGACCTGAATCATACTGTTAGGCCGACCTGAATCATTCTGTTAGGCCGACCTGAATCATTCTGTTAGGCCGACCTGAATCATACTGTTAGGCCGACCTGAATCATTCTGTTAGGCCGACCTGAATCATTCTGTTAGGCCGACCTGAATCATTCTGTTAGGCCGACCTGAATCATACTGTGCTGCCTGGATATTGTTTTCACCTTGTCCTTTCCAGCATGGTTTTCAGCACTGTTAAGGAACTATACACTGAGTGTACAACACATTAGGAACACCTGCTCTTTCCATGACATAGACTGACCAGGTGAATCCAGGTGATCCTTTATTGATGTCACCTTTTGATATAAGAATTTGTATGTTTAAGTAATGTCTAAGAAAATTTAACCCTGAAAATATATGTAATAGGTGTTAAGAGGAATAAGACTAGACTAGGTCAAAAAAATATATATATATCCCAAGGCCGTGATTGGGGACATTGCTGTCTTTCGGATGGGATGTTAAACAGGTGTCCTGACTCTCTGAGGTCATTAAAGATCCCATGGCACTTATCGTAAGAGTAGGGGTGTTAACCCCAGTGTCCTGGCTAAATTCTCAAGCTGTCCCTCATACCATCATGGTCACCTAATCATCCCCAGCTTACAATTGGTTCATTCATCCCCCTCCTATCCCCTGTAACTATTCCCCAGGTCGTTGCTGTAAATGAGAATGTGTTCTCAGTCAACGTACCTGGTAAAAAAAGAATGGTCCACCACCAAAATGACATCTAGCAACTTGACAACTGTGGGAAGCATTGGAGTCAACATGGGCCTGGATCCCTGTGGAATGCTTTTGACACCTTGTAGAGTCTATGCCCTGATAAATTGGGGTGCAACTCAATATTAGGAAAAGGTTTCTAATGTTTTGTACACTCAGTGCACATATAACACAGCCTAGACCACAACAGCTACTGTGTATCTACGGATTGATCTAATAAGCAGTGGAGCACAGACCCAGGTTGCGTCCCAAATGGCACCCTATCCCCTATATAGTGCACTATGCCAGGGTTAATTGGAGTGCACTATATAAGGAATATGGTGCCATTTTGGACACAATCCCAATGAGTTAAAAATGCACACTCAGCAAGCATTGCTGTGATTGGGCTGTGAGTCACGCACACCAAACCATGCCATTGGCCGCACACGGTGGTGGGCGGTGCAGAGGAGCATTACTATTGTTGGACTGTCGTTGAAGGCTGTGGTCACAGAAAGCATGATAACCGCCAGCCGGCTTCGGAGGATGCAGAAGGAGGTCGGCCTTGGGATGTGGAAGAGTGGAGGAGGGTGTAGGGAGGGGCCGGTGTAAAAGAGAGCGGAAGACCCCGAAAGAGAGAAGGAGCCAGAGCCAGAGACTAGAAACAACAGAAAAGTAAGCGATGACACAGATATATAGAAAACACAGAACTATAGTCGTTCCCTTAGCAACGTCTCACTGAAAGAAGAGAAAAATGGCAAAGCTGACTTAGAGAAACCTTTCAGTTGATCAGTGACATAATATAATACTGTATGGGGTAACACAGATATAAAAGCCTTTATTGTGGTAGGATAGAAAAACTGTTGGACATTGAACACTGCAGTAAAATTATCACAAACTTAATTATCACAAAATGAAAGTCTAAAACCAAAGCTCATACTTTGACAGGATGCAGGCTACAGGGTGTGTCTTAACACCTCTGACAGGGACGGAAGGGGAAATACAGTACCAGTCCAAAGTTTGGACACACCTACTCATTAAAGGGTTTTTCTTTATTTTTACTATTTTCTACTTTGTAGAATAATAGTGAAGACATCAAAACTATGAAATAACACACATGGAATCATGTATTAACCAAAAAAGTGTTAAACAAATCAAAATATATTTTATATCTGAGATTCTTCAAAGTAGCCACCCTTTGCCTTGATGACAGCTTTGCACACTCTTGGCATTCTTAAGCTTATTTCTCTAAAATGTTGTGCACAAATGTCTTAACATCCCTGTTAGTGAACATTTATCCTTTGTCAAGATAATCCCTCCACTTGACAGGTGTGGCATTACATGAAGCTGATTAAACAGCATCATCATTACACAGGTTCACCTGGGGACAATAAAAGGCCACTCTAAAATGTGCAGTTTTGTCACACAAAACAATGCCACAGACGTCTCAAGTTTTGAGGAAGTGTGCAATTGCATGCTGACTGCAGGAATCTCCACTAGAGCGGTTGCCAGGGAATTTTATGTTAATTTCTCTACCCGTAATGTCTTTTTAGAGAATTTGGCAGTACATCCAACCAGCCTCACAACCGCAGACCACGTGTAACCACGCCAGCCCAGGACCTCCACATCCGGCCCACCCACCCATGGCTTCGCCCCACCCACCCATGGCTTCGCCCCACCCACCCATGGCTTCGCCCCTGCCCAGTCATGAGAAATCCATAGATTAGGGCCTAATTAAATTTATTTCAGTTGGCTGATTTACATATATGATCTGTAACTCAGTAAAACCGTTGAAATTGTTGCATGTTGGGTTTATATTTTTGTTCAGTATATGTATGTACAGTATATCACAAAAGTGAGTACACCCCTCACATTTTTGTAAATATTTGAGTATATCTTTTCATGTGACAACACTGAAGAAAGGACACTTTGCTACAATGTAAAGTAGTGAGTGTACAGCTTGTATAACAGTGTAAATTTGCTGTCCCCTCAAAATAACTCAACACACAGCCATTAATGTTTAAACCGCTGGCAACAAAAGTGAGTACACCCCTAAGTGAAAATGTCCAAATTGGGCCCAATTAGCCATTTTCCTTCCCGGTGTCATGTGACTCGTTAGTGTTACAAGGTCTCAGGTGTGAATGGGGAGCAGGTGTGTTAAATTTGGTGTCATCGCTCTCACACTTCCTCATACTGACTGGTCACTGGAAGTTCAACATGGCACCTCATGGGAAAGAACTCTCTGAGGATCTGAAAAAAATAATTGTTGCTCTACATAAAGATGGCCTGGGCTATAAGAAGATTGCCAAGACCCTGAAACTGAGCTGCAGCACGGTGGCCAAGACCATACAGCGGTTTAACTGGACAGGTTCCACTCAGAACAGGCCTCGCCATGGTCGACCAAAGAAGTTGAGTGCACGTGCTCAGCGTCATATCCAGAGGTTGTCTTTGGGAAATAGACGTATGAGTGCTGCCAGCATTGCTGCAGAGGTTGAAGGGGTGGGGGTCAGCCTGTCAGTGCTCAGACCATACGCCGTACACTGCATCAAATTGGTCTGCATGGCTGTCGTCCCAGAAGGAAGCCTCTTCTAAAGATGATGCACAAGAAAGCCCGCAAACAGTTTGCTGAAGACAAGCAGACTAAGGACATGGATTACTGGAACCATGCCCTGTGGTCTGATGAGACCAAGATAAACTTATTTGGTTCAGATGGTGTCAAGCGTGTGTGGCGGCAACCAGGTGAGGAGTACAAAGACAAGTGTGTCTTGCCTACAGACAAGCATGGTGGTGGGAGTGTCATGGTCTGGGGCTGCATGAGTGCTGCCGGCACTGGGGAGCTACAGTTCATTGAGGGAACCATGAACGCCAGCATGTACTGTGACATACTGAAGCAGAGCATGATCCCCTCCCTTCGGAGACTGGGCCGCAGGGCAGTATTCCAACATGATAACGACACCTCCAAGACGACCACTGCTTTGCTAAAGAAGCTGAGGGTAAAGGTGATGGACTGGCCAAGCATGTCTCCACACCTAAACCCTATTGAGCATCTGTGGGGCATCCTCAAACGGAAGCTAGAGGAGTGCAAGGTCTCTAACATCCACCAGCTCCGTGATGTTGTCATGGAGGAGTGGAAGAGGACTCCAGTGGCAACCTGTGAAGCTCTGGTGAACTCCATGCCCAAGAGGGTTAAGGCAGTCCTGGAAAATGATGGTGGCCACACAAAATATTGACACTTTGGGCCCAATTTGGACATTTTCACTTAGGGGTGTACTCACTTTTGTTGCCAGCGGTTTAGACATTAATGGCTGTGTGTTGAGTTATTTTGAGGGGACAGCAAATTTACACTGTTATACAAGCTGTACACTCACTACTTTACATTGTAGCAAAGTGTCATTTCTTCAGTGTTGTCACATGAAAAGATATACTCAAATATTTACAAAAATGTGAGGGGTGTACTCACTTTTGTGATATACTGTATGTATGTCTCTTTTTCTGGGATAACCACCATGGTAAATGTCCTGGGGTAATATATAGTGTTTTGCTTTAAGACTTACTTGCATGTCTATCATTGTAAGGTACTGGTATAAAGCTATGGTTGTGAGGTACTGGTATAAAGCTATGGTTGTGAGGTACTGATATAAAGCTATGGTTGTGAGGTACTGGTACAAAGCTATGGTTGTGAGGTACTGATATAAAGCTATGGTTGTGAGGTACTGGTACAAAGCTATGGTTGTGAGGTACTGGTATAAAGCTATGGTTGTGAGGTACTGGTATGAAGCTATGGTTGTGAGGTACTGATATAAAGCTATGGTTGTGAGGTACTGGTACAAAGCTATGGTTGTGAGGTACTGATATAAAGCTATGGCTGTGAGGTACTGGTACAAAGCTATGGTTGTGAGGTACTGGTATAAAGCTATGGTTGTGAGGTACTGGTATAAAGCTATGGTTGTGAGGTACTGGTATAAAGCTATGGTTGTGAGGTACTGATATAAAGCTATGGTTGTGAGGTACTGGTACAAAGCTATGGTTGTGAGGTACTGGTATAAAGCTATGGTTGTGAGGTACTGGTATAAAGCTATGGTTGTGAGGTACTGATATAAAGCTATGGTTGTGAGGTACTGATATAAAGCTATGGTTGTGAGGTACTGGTATAAAGCTATGGTTGTGAGGTACTGGTATAAAGCTATGGTTGTGAGGTACTGGTATAAAGCTATGGTTGTGAGGTACTGATATAAAGCTATGGTTGTGAGGTACTGGTACAAAGCTATGGTTGTGAGGTACTGGTATAAAGCTATGGTTGTGAGGTACTGGTATAAAGCTATGGTTGTGAGGTACTGGTATAAAGCTATGGTTGTGAGGTACTGGTAGTGAGGTGACACCTACCTGTCTCTGGGTCACTGAAGTCAGGCAGCGTCATGGCATTTAGCGTCCTTCTGTCTGCTCTGGCTCTGTCCAACAGGCTGCTGCCTCGACCCGAATCACTAGGACACACAGACAGACAGAAAAGATGTTAAACACCAACTAGATAGCTAAGCTTCCTAAAACCCCTCTCTGCCAATCTATCCTCTTAGAATGACAGTTGCACAGACTAAAATCTGTGTTTTTGTGTGTCTAAGGTAGATCCACGCTTACTGCATGGTATGGCTGATGAAACTGAGAGCAATGCTCCAAGTTTAGGAGGTGGGTTAGACACACCACAACACATATAGTGCATTCTGAAAGTATTCAGACCTCTTGATTTTTTTCACATTCTGTTACGTTACAGCCTTATTCTAAAATGGATTAAATAGTTTCCCCCCCCTCATCGATCGACACACAATACCCCATAACGCAAAAACTGTTTTTTAGAAATTACATTTATCACATTTACATAAGTATTCAGACCCTTTACTCAGTACTTTGTTGAAGCACCTTTGGCAGCGATTACAGCATTGAGTCTTCTTGGGTATGACGCTACAGGCTTGGCACACCTGTATTTGGGGAGTTTCTCCCATTCTTCTATGCAGATCCTCTCAAGCTCTGTCAGGTTGGATGGGGAGTGTCGCTATATAGCTATTTTCAGGTCTCTCCAGAGATGCTCGAACGGTTTCATGTCCTGGCTCAGGGTGGGCCACTCAAGGGCCACTCCTGAGTTGTCTTGGCTGTGTGCTTAGTGTCGTTGTCCTGTTGGAAGGTAAACCTTTGCCCCAGTCTGAGGTCCTGAGTGCTCTGGAGCAGAGTGCTCTGAAAGTCCTTTCGGTGCCTTTAGGCAAACTCTAAGCGGGCTGTCATGTGCCTTTTACTGAGAAGTGGCTTCCGTCTGACTACTCAACCATAAAGGCCTGATTGGTGGAGTGCTGCAGAGATGGTTGTCCTTCTGGAAGGTTCTCCCATCTCCACAGAGGAACTCTGGAGCTCTGTCAGAGTGACCATCAGGTTCTTGGTCACCTACCTGACTAAGTCGCTTCTCCAACGATTACTCAGTTTTTCTGGGGCCGGCCAGCTCTAGAAAGAGTCTTGGTCTTCTTCCATTTAAGAATGATGGAGGCCACTGTGTTCTTGTGAAACTTCAATGCTGCAGAAATGTTTTGGTACCCTTCCCCAGATCTGTGCCTCGACACATTCCTGTCTCGGAGCTTCCCGGACGATTCCTTCGACCTCATGTCTTGGTTTTTGCTCTGACATGCACTACCAACTGTGAGACCTTATATTGACAGGTGTGTACCTTTCCAAATCATGTCCAATCCATTGAATTCACCATTTACCAATTGAATTCACCATTTGTCCAATCATTTACCATGTCCAATCAAGTTGCAGAAATATCTCAAGGATGATCAATGGAAACAGGATGCACCTGAGCTCAATTTCGAGTGTCATAGCAAAGGGGCTGAATACTTATCTAAAAATGTCTAAAAACGTGTTTTCGCTTTGTCAATATGGGGTATTGTGTGTAGATTGATAGTCATGGAGAGATCCCCTAGTCAAATGTCACTGTGACAATGAAACATTATGATGCATTGGTCTGGTGCACTGTGTGAATTACTAGTTCCTGTCAGGACCTACTGCATCTTCTCCTCAAAACAGTCATATCCAGGAAATCAGAGCCATGAGAGAAACAAGAGTAGAGTTCTTTTCTGTTGTTTGATCTGGCCGGTATATTTGAACTGCACAGATGGGAAGGTGCTATGCACGCTAAGGCAGTAACACTCAAAACACGAGACAAACAGCCATAAAACAGAGCTCCTGACCAACTTTAACACGCTAATGCGCCATCTACTGGTATATTTCCCCCCCTGTAGGTTTTGTCTGAAGTAAAACCTATCTCACCTTCTATAATGAGCTGTTCCTGCATCCTGTATAAATTGCTGACAGATTATGCAGTATAGGAAAAATAAGGCTACAGTAGCCCCAGTCTAGTCTCATACTGTGCGTGTGTGTGTTGGTGCTGTAGGTTCCTTGTAATTGGCCTCAGTGGAATAACATTCTCCAGTTTAACGAGAGGCTGACATGATGTAAGGGACTGATCTGTCCACACTCTGACTCGCTCTCCGCTGCATTGCTGCTATTAACTGCAGACGGGCTGCGTTCCAAATGGCACTCTATCCATTTTGTATGACAGGAGCCCAAAGGGGTGTGTAGTGCATTAAATAGGGAATAAGGTGCCATTTGGGATGCATACAGGGAGCCACTAGAGGAACCAGGGTTATGTCTAGATGGGATTCAGCAACAGTAAGGAAGTGAGTCGAGTTATGTAATACATAATTTAGCTCAATCAATCAATCAATCAATCAATCAATCAATGCAAGTGTATTTATAAAGGCCTTTTTACATCAACAGTAATCACAAAGTTATTTACAGTCCTCTGATCTCAGGCCTCTGATTCTTTATGTACAGTATAGCTTCAGTGGATTCTTTTAAGCATTTTAAAAAGCCATGGATATAATCAGGGAAGCAGTGCGGCTCTCTCTCGTCATAGTTAATACCAGCCTTTTGGAAGAGATGAGGCTAAAGTTGGAGCTTAATGTTCACACAGGAGATGGAGATCATGGACATTTGGCCCCAGACTCCCTCACTCCTTCTTCTCTGACATTCCAAAAGACTACATTTTGAGTGTGTGAGGCATAACGTTCCTGAAGGAGGCTTATAATACTGCAGCTTGCAATGGTATTGTGTCCAACATATTTGACTGCTATCATCTTACACAGTTCAGTTCTATTTAGGCGACAGAACATTTTACCAGTGTAATGGGTACTACTATACTGTACCTGGGGTTGGTGAGGTTGTAACAGGACTTCCAGATCTGTAGCATGTGTTTGCAGGTGAGCAGAGCCTCCTCAGGTCCTTGACACAATGTCTCCAGCTTCACCTTGGTGAATAACAGACTGCAGGCAAACACATGGGAAACGCACAGTTTAAAACACAGGAACACAACACATTAAAACAAAAGACACAACACATTAACACAGATGACAGCACATTAACACAGAAGACACAACACATTAACACAGAAGACAACATTGTGAGGTTGCAGACAGAGGAAAGGATCCTCCCCCTGCTACACACTCACACTACATATTCAATGAGGAGTAGTAGAATTCTATCTCCAGGATGCTTGGGAGTGGGGGATGCATTCACCAAGAACACTCTACTCAGAGAAGAGAAGTGTTTAATGAAAGCCTAGATTAATGCCAATTTGAGCAAAGAGAGATAAAGAGAGAGACACAGCAGAGAGACAGAGAAAAACGAATGGGAGAATAAAGTTTTCAACGATTTTACTGAGTTACAGTTATATTGAAATACATGCATTAGGCCCTAATCTATGGATATCACATGACTGGGCAGGGGCGTAACCCGGGTGGGCTTTGAATGGCATAGGCCCATCCACTTGGGAGCCAAGCCTAGCCAATCAGAATGAGTTTTTCACCACAAAAGGGCTTATTACAGACATAAATAATCCTCAGCACCCCCCTCTCAGCACTTGATATGCCACACCTGTCTGATGGATGCACCTTACCTTAGCAAAGGAGAAATGCTTTCTAACAGGGATGTACAGTGCCTTGCAAAAGTGTTCATCCCTCTTGTCATTTTCCTATTTTGTTGCATTACAACCTGTAATTTAAATAGATTTTTATGTGGATTTCATGTAATGGACATACACAAAATAGTTCAAATTGGTGAAGTGAAATGAAAAAAAATCACTTTTAACGGAAAAGTGGGGAATGGATATGTATTCACCCCCTTTGCTATGAAGCCCCTAAATAAGATCTGGTGCAACCAATTACCTTCAGAAGTCACATAATTAGTTAAATAAAGTCCACCTGTGTGTATTCTAAGTGTCACATGATCTCAGTATATATACACCTGTTCTGAAAGGCCCCAGAGCAACACCACTAAGCAAGGGGCACCACCAAGCAAGCGGCACCATGAAGACCAAGGAGCTCTCCAAACAGGTCAGGGACAAAGTTGTGGAGAAGTACAGATCAGGGTTGGGTTATAAAAATATATCCGAAACTTTGAACATCACACGGAGCACCATAATAAAAAAATGGAAACAATATGGCACCACAACAAATCTGCCAAGAGAGGGCTGCCCACCAAAACCCACGGACTAGGCAAGTTTGGCATTAATCAGAGAGGCAACAAAGAGGCCAAAGATAACCCTGAAGGAGCTGCAAAGCTCCACAGCAGAGATTGGAGTATGTGTCCATAGGACCACTTTAAGCCGTACACTCCACGGAGCTGGGCTTTATGGAAGAGTGGCCAGAAAAAAGCCATTGCTTAAAGAAAAAAATAAGCAAACACATTTGGTGTTTGCCAAAAGGCATGTGGGAGACCCCAAACATATGAAAGAAGGTATTCTGGCCAGATGAGATTAAAATTGAGCTTTTTGGCCATCAAGGATAACACTATGTCTGGCGCAAAGCCAACACCTCTCATCACCCCGAGAATATCATCCCCACAGTGATGCATGGTGGTGGCAGCATCATGTAGTGGGGATGTTTTTCATTGTCAGGGACTGGGAAACTGGTCAGAATTGCAGGAAGTATGCATGGCGCTAAATACAGGGAAATTCTTGAGGGAAACCTGTTTCAGTCTTCCAGAGATTTGAGACTGGGACGGAGGTTCACCTTCCAGCAGGACAATGAACCTAAGCATACTGCTAAAGCAACACTCGAGTGGTTTAAGGGGAAACATTTAAATGTCTTGGAATGGCCTAGTCAAAGCCCAGACCTTAATCCAATTGAGAATCTGTGGTATGACTTAAAGATTGCTGTACACAAGCGGAACCCATCCAACTTGAAGGAGCTGGAGCAGTTTTGCCTTGAAGAATGGGCAAAAATCCCAGTGGCTAGATGTGCCAAGCTTATAGAGACATACCCCAAGAGACGTGCAGCTTTAATTGCTGAGAAAGGTGGCTCTACAAAGTTTTGATTTTGTGGGGTGGTGAATAGTAATGCACGCTCAAGTTTGCAGCTTTTTGTCTTATTTCTTGTTTTTTTCACAAAAAATATTTTGCATCTTGAAAGTGGCAGTAATGTTGTGTAAATCAAATGATACAAACCCCCCAAAAAATCTATTTTAATTCCAGGTTGTAAGGCAACAAAATAGAAAAAATGCCAAGGGGGATGAATACTTTCGCAAGCCACTGTAAACAAATGTATGCACAACATTTGAGAAATAAAAATTTTGTGCATATGGAAAATTGCTGGGATCTTTTATTTCAGCCCATGAAACATGAGACCAACACTTTACATGTTGTGTTTATATTTTTGTTCAGTATAAGTAGTGCCCATTCAAACATCACATTACCATCACCTTTCATCTCTTCCTCATCCCAATATACAGTACCAGCTACTGTGTGTGTGGGTGTGTGTGTGTCTGATGTGTGTGTTATGGATGTACTATGTGTATGAATGTGCAACAACCCGCATGCCTTGAATCTTCTCTGCAATGTTCTCACACAAATAATAACTGTACTCTTTTTACATACATATTCACAGCATTCACCCTCAGCCTCATGTTTTTACAAGCGCACACACACACACATACAGGAATGCACACGCACGCGCGCACACACACACACCACTCTCCCCCAGGGAAAGCTGAAGCTCAATCAAGCTTGTGAAAAAAACCTTGTTCTTTTTCATGTTGTGTAAGTGGCTGAGGCAGAGAGAGAGGCACAGCAGCCAATGCTGTGGTGCCCTGAGGGTACAGCAGGCTAAATCTATTAGAAATTTAGAAATTCAAAACACTGGAAACAAACAGAGCAGGGAAAATATATTTTTTAAAAGGATCTCAGGATTACGCAGAGACAGAGGTATGAGAGAGGAAGTGTTTGTATACAAATTAACTATCAGACACCGGAGAGGAGGAGAGGAGATGGGTAGGAGGAGAGGAGATGGGGAGGAGTAGAGGAGATGGGGAGGAGTAGAGGAGATGGAGAAGAGGAGATAGGGAGGAGTAGAGGAGATGGGGAGGAGTAGAGGAGATGGGGAGGAGTAGAGGAGATGGAGAAGAGGAGATAGGGAGGAGTAGAGGAGATGGGGAGGGGCAAAGGAGATGGGGATGAGGAGATGGGGATGAGGGGAGTAGATGGGGAGGAAGAGAGGAGATTGAGAGGAGGAGAGAAGATGGGGAGGGGGCAAAGGAGATGGGGAGGAGGAGAGGAGATGGTGAGGAGGAGAGGAGATGGGGAGGAGGAGATGAGATGGGGAGGAGGAGATGCGATTGAGAAGAGGAGATTGGGAGGAGGCGAGGCGATTGAGAAGAGGAGATGGGGAGGAGAGGAGATATCTTCTGTATAGCTAGCACTGTAACAAATACTCGAAAAATACAATTAATTAGAAATCGCTTTCTCTCTCTGCCGCCAAAATAACCGAGTGGATCTTTGTGTGTGTGTGGATGGCTGGCATTGAGAAGAGTGGCACTTTGAGCAGAGAGGCACACTGACTGATCCTTTGGTTAATGTGTTTGTCTAAATGTTAATGCCAAAGTTGTAGAATGCCTCTGTGATAGCATGGATGAGTTGTATAAGATAAAACAACACTGTGGAGACACGTTGAGGCATCAGTACAATACTGCTACACTACAGTGGTCCCAAGCAGAGATTATGCATCGTACACATCCACATGCGCACTCACGCATGTGCCCATACTCCTGCATGCACACGCACACACACAGTAATATTGTTTTGTTGTAATATTGTAAATGTTATATTGTACATTTGTAATGGTGGAGCAGTGTACATGTGGGTGCAATTAATCAGGTAGAACAGAAAACCAGCAGGCTCCGGACCTCGTAGGGTGAGAGTGGAATACCCCCGATGTAGACTATTGTTTACTTGTGATGTGTTGTTTTGTTCCTGTTTGGACCCCAGGAAGATAAGGATCCTAATAAGGATCCTAATATATACAAAATAAGAGGGTATAACAGTGAGTCTGTTGTGGAGAAAGGCCAGACTCCAGACTAACATGAAGTTCTCGGGGTGCTCGCTGAGGGCCATCTCGATGATGTTGAGAGCGTCGTGGTAGTGTTTCTGAGCCGACAGCAGCAGGGCCAGTAGGTGGAGTGAGTGCACGTCGTCTCCCTGCAGCTGCAGAGCCTGACGCACGTACCCAAGCGCCTCCGGGATCTATAGCACAGAGGACACAGGTCAGATCCCCACCAGATATCCACAGCTAGGGGTGCTGCTATCTGGCCATGCTGGAGAGGACCCTAACCTTAACCCCTATTACATCTGAACTCATCTGGCTACAATGTTACGGTAGCAAGCCCTTTCAGAACAAACATTTTATTTTAATCACTAATCCCTAACCTTTACCCTTGACATTAATTTAAGGCAAATAGCTTAAGTACTTGCTCATCAGTGTTTATGTATTTTTCCCCCATACATGCCTATCTTGTGACAACCAATCACAGATATAACAGGGTTATTATATCTATGCTAATGTCTCTCCCAGCTCAGCCAAACAGATCTCTGATGGAGTACATGGTCAGACACAACTTACTTGTTAATACCTGCTCTACCAGGTAATGACCAATATCAGGTCCTTTTCATTAGTTTACTGCTGCCGGAAATCAATGGTATACACTACATGGCCAAAAGCATTCAAATTAGTGGATTTGGCTATTTCAGCCACACCCATTGCTGACAGCTGTATAAAATGTCCTTTTTCAGCAAAGCCCCCATACACAAAGCAAGGTCCATACAGAAATGGTTTGTCGAGATCGGTGTGGAAGAACTTGACTGGCCCGCACAGAGCCCTGACCTCAACCCCATCGAACACCTTTGGGATGAATTGGAACACAGACTGTGAGCCAGGCCTAATCGCCCAACATCAGTGCCCGACCTCACTAATGCTCATGGCTGAATGCAAGCAAGTCCCTGCAGCAATGGTCCGACATCTAGTGGAAAGCCTTCCCAGAAGAGTGTAGGCTGTTATAGCAGCAAAGGGAGGACCATGAGATGTTTGAATAGCAAGTGTCCACATACTTTTGTAGCGTGCGTGCGTGCGTGTGTGCCTCAATACTGTCCAGCAGATGAATCTAAATGGAGACAGTATTTGGTATTAAGAGTCACCTGGGAGTTTTATATTACTATGGTTGTTATTGAATTTAATTTATAATTCACAATCCCTTTCTCTCCACTCTGCTCTCCTATCCATCTCCTCCTCAACCTTCTCTTCTCTTTTCTCCCACCTCTCCTTCTCCTCTATGCTCCTCACCTCCCTCTCCACTCCCTCTCCAGAGGATGGTGCTGTCTGCCCAACGCATCACCGGGGGGAAAACTACCTGCCCTGCAGGACACCTACAGCACCCGATGTCACAGGAAGGCCAAAAAGATCATCAAGGACAAGAAACACCCGAGGCACTGCCTGTTCACCCCGCTATCGTCCAGAAGGCGAGGTCAATACAGGTGCATCAAAGCTGGGACCAAGAGACTGAAAAACAGCTTCTATCTCAAGGCCATCGGACTGTTAAATAGCCATCAGTAGCACCTTATACAGTTGAAGTCAGAAGTTTACATACACTTAGGTTGGAGTCATTAAAACTCGTTTTTTTCAACCACTCCACAAATTTCTTGTTAACAAACTATAGTTTTGGCAAGTCGGTTAGGACATCTACTTTGTGCAAGTAATTTTTCCAGCAATTGTTTGCAGACAGATTATTTCACTCATTATTCACTGTATCACAATTCCAGTGGGTCAGAAGTTTACATACACTGAGGTATTGTAACGCCCAGTCCCGAGTTTCAGGCTGGAGTTTTGGTTTTGTCTTTGTCTTTGTGTAGGGTTTGTTCGTTCTAGGTGTCGTATTTCTATGTTGGGTAATGGTTCCCAATTAGAGGCAGCTGTGTGTCGTTGTCTCTAATTGGGAACCATATTTAGGTTAGTAGGTTTCACTCTGGGTTCGTGGGTTATTGTATGTTCATAGCTGTGTTTGTCTGTTCAGTTATGTTCATCGTTACGTTCTCCGTGTATTGTTTTTGTTCCGTCGTGGTCCCGTGTATAATTAAATATGTATTCTGGCTACATCGCTGCGTCTTGGTCTGTCCCCTCAGAAGAGAATCGTGACAGAATAACCCACCAAAAGAAGACCAAGCAGCGAGAGACCCGGGAGTACTGGACCAGGGAGGACCTCATCGGATCTCGCCTGGCACGGAGGTCCGTAAGGCAGCCCCAAGAAACTTTTTTGGGGGGGCACACGAGGAGGTTGGCCCGGTTCAGGAGGGACTCCTGAGCCAACTCCTCGTGCCTTGTGGAGAGAGCGTTGGGGAGAGCGTCGCAGCGAAGGGAGGCCGTGCTATGCAGTGTTGCGCCACGGTTTCCCCTATAGGGATTCAGAGGCCGGTGCGAGTGATTCCCGCTCCACTCATCAGTCGGGCGAAAATGAGTGTTCAGCCAGTAAGAGTGGTGCCATCTCTGCGCACTATGTCTCCAGTGCGTCTCCTGGGACCCGGATATCCTGCTCCAGTTCCGTGTGCGGTGTCTCCGGTACGTGTCCGCAGCCCAGTGCGAGAGATCCCAGCGCCACTCATTGGTCGGGCCGAGGTCTGTGTGCTACCTGGGAGAGTGGTGCCAGCTCTGCGAGCCAGACCTCCAGTGCGCCTTTTGGGTCCATGTTATCCTGTGGTCCTACGGGCAGAATCTCCGGTACGGATCCACAGCCCAGTCCGAGAGATTCCAGCTCCACTCACCCATGAGGCCAGGGTTAGTGAGCTAGCTGGAGGTATGGTGTCGGCTCTCCAGATCAGGTTCCCGGTCCGGGTGGATGTTCCACGTTCCGAGATCCCTGTTCCACGTTCCAAGATCCCTGTTCCACGTTCCAAGATCCCTGTTCCACGTTCCAAGATCCCTGTTCCACGTTCCAAGATCCCTGCTCCACGTTCCAAGATCCCAGTCCGTGTAGTGGTTTCTACACGTCCAGTCCCTGTTCCACGCACCCAGCTCCCCGTGCGCTCCGAGAGTCCAGCACGTCCTGCTCGGCCCCGCGCGCAGCTCCCGTGCGCTCCGAGAGTCCAGCACGTCCTGTCGGCTCCGCGCGCAAGCTCCCGATGCGCTCAGAGAGTCCAGCACGTCCTGTCCCGGCTCCGGCGCACCAAGCTCCCCGTGCGCTCAGAGAGTCCAGCACGTCCTGTCGGCTCCGGCGCACCCAGCTCCCGATGCGCTTAGAGAGCCCAGTTCGGCCTGTTCCGCTCCCGCACCAGAGTGCTCGTCACGAGCCCGGTACTGCCAGTTCCTGCTCCACGCGCCAGAGTTCCAGTGAGCATCACGAGTCCGGTACTGCCAGTTCCTGCTCCACGCACCAGAGTTCCAGTGAGCATCACGAGTCCAGTACTGCCAGTTCCTGCTCCACGCACCAGAGTTCCAGTGAGCATCACGAGTCCAGTACTGCCAGTTCCTGCTCCACGCACCAGAGTTCCAGTGAGCATCACAAGTCCAGTACTGCCAGTTCCTGCTCCACGCACCAGAGTTCCAGTGAGCATCACGAGTCCAGTACTACCAGTTCCTGCTCCACGCACCAGAGTTCCAGTGAGCATCACGAGTCCAGTACTGCCAGTTCCTGCTCCACGCACCAGAGTTCCAGTGAGCATCACGAGTCCAGTACTGCCAGTTCCTGCTCCACGCACCAGAGTTCCAGTGAGCATCACGAGTCCAGTACTGCCAGATCCTGCTCCACGCACCAGAGTTCCAGTGAGCATCACGAGTCCAGTACTGCCAGATCCTGCTCCACGCACCAGAGTTCCAGTGAGCATCACAAGTCCAGTACGGCCAGTTCCAACTCCACGCACCAGAGTTCCAGGAGAAGGTTCAGGGCCTCCGGTTCTGGATGTCAGACCAGCACGGCCAGCACCGGAGCCTCCACCTGGGACAAAGCGACCACCGAAGACCCCCCACAGACTTTTGGCGGCGTCCGGAGTCCGGCGCCTTTGGGAAGTACTGTAACGCCCAGTCCCGAGTTTCAGGCTGGAGCGTTTTGGTTTTGTCTTTGTGTAGGGTTTGTTCGTTCTAGGTGTCGTATTTCTATGTTGGGTAATGGTTCCCAATTAGAGGCAGCTGTGTGTCGTTGTCTCTAATTGGGAACCATATTTAGGTTAGTAGGTTTCACTCTGGGTTCGTGGGTTATTGTATGTTCATAGCTGTGTTTGTCTGTTCAGTTATGTTCATCGTTACGTTCTCCGTGTATTGTTTTTGTTCCGTCGTGGTCCCGTGTATAATTAAATATGTATTCTGGCTACATCGCTGCGTCTTGGTCTGTCCCCTCAGAAGAGAATCGTGACAGGTATCACTTCTTGGACAATTCCAGAAAATGATGTCATGGCTTTAGAAGCTTCTGATAGGCTAATTGACATCATTTTAGTCAATTGGAGATGTACCTGTGAATGTATTTCAAGGCCTACCTTCAAACTCAGTGCCTCTTTGCTTGACATCATGGGAAAATCAAAAGAAATCAGCCAAGACCTCAGAAAAAACACTGTAGACATCCACAAGTCTGGTTCATCCTTGGGAGCAATTTCCAAACGCCTGAAGGTACCACTTTCATCTGTACAAACAATAGTACGCAAGTATAAACACCATGGGTCCACGCAGCCGTCATACCGCTCAGGAAGGAGACGCGTTCTGTCTCCTAGAGATGAACGTACTTTGGTGCAAAAAGTACAAATCAATCCCAAAACAACAGCAAAGGACCTTGTGAAGATGCTGGAGGAAACAGGTACAAAAGTATCTATATCCACAGTAAAACAAGTCCTATATCAACATAACCTGAAAGGCCGCTCAGCAAGGAAGAAGCCAACTGCTCCAAAACTGTCATAAAAAAACAGACTACGGTTTGCAACTGCACATCGAGACAAAGATGGAGAATTGTCCTCTGGTCTGATGAAACAAAAATAGAACTGTTTGGCCATAATGACCATCGTTATGTTTGGAGGAAAAAAGGGGAAGCTTGCAAGCCGAAGAACACCATCCCAACCGTGAAGCACAGGGGTGGCAGCATCATGTTGTGGGGGTGCTTTTCTGCAGGAGGGACTGGTGCACTTCACAAAATAGATGGCATCATGAGGGAGGAAAAGTATGTGGATATATTGAAGTAACATCTCAAGACATCAGTCAGGAAGTTAAAGCTTGGTCGCAAATGGGTCTTCCAAATGGACAATGACCCCTAGCATACTTCCAAAGTTGTGGCAAAATGGCTTAAGGACAACAAAGTAAAGGTATTGGAGTGGACATCACAAAGCCCTGACGTCAATCCCATAGAAAATTTGTGGGAAGAACTGAAAAAGCGTGTGTGAGCAAGGAGGCCTACAAACTACTCAGTTACACCAGCTCTGTCAGGAGGAATGGGCCAAAATTCACCCAACTTATTGTGGGAAGCTTGTGGAAGGCTACCCGAAACATTTAACCCAAGTTAAACAATTTAAAGGCAATGCTACAAAATATTAATTGAGTGTATGTAAACATTCTGACCCACTGGGAATGTGATGAAAGAAATAAAACTTGAAATAAATAATTCTCTCTACTATTATTCTGACATTTCACATTCTTAAAATAAAGTGGTGATCCTAACTGACCTAAGACAGGGAATTTTTACTAGGATTAAATGTCAGGAATTGTGAAAAACTGAGTTTAAATGTATTTGGCTAAGGTGTATGTAAACTTCCGACTTCAACTGCATAGACTTGAAATCACTGGCCACTTTAATAACGGAACACTGGTCACTTTAATAATGTTTACATATTTCGCATTAAGTATATACTGTATTCTATTCTACTGTATCTTAGTCTATGCCGCTCCGACATTGCTCGTCCAAATATTTATATATTCTTAATTCCATTCCTTTACTTTGGATTTTGTGTGTATTGTTGTGAAATTGTTAGATATTACTGCACTTGTTAGAGATAGAAACACAAGCATTACGCCACACCCAAATTAACATCTGCTAAACACGTGTATGTGATCAAAATTTTTATTTTATTTCCCCTCCTCCTCCCTACCCTCCATCTCCTCTCCTCATCCCTCCCCTCTACTTCTCCACTCCCCTAGCTGTCCCCTTCAGACCTCGCGTCACAAATCCACCCTTGACATTCAATTTCCTTCTGATTGTTTGAAAAACATTTTCATTCCCTAATGCGTGTCTTGTCACATTATTTCCCAGCTCCCCGTGTCTCAAACCAATACTTTATGTGTGAGGGTGTTGTGGGTGGTGAGAGGGTTTACTGTTCATTTATTGGTCATTTCTTTATCTTTTTCCCCTGAAAGATTTAGGCTAAGTGATTTATTTTACTGGTGACATAGCCTTCATTGTCGGGGAGTTAGTCGCTGGGAGTGGGGAGGACATCTCACGTGGAAACATCTCACTGTCTCTCCGCCATGGTTTCAGGTGTATGCCTGAGCCGAATGTGACAGTGGAGAATGTTCTCCTCGCTGTGGGAGAACAGGTTGGCTATGAAAATCTTTCAACTGCTTCGCAAATTAATAAAGCAGTGGTTGTGTTTCTGAAAGAGGAGAGTCTTATCAACCGGCTGATCACAACGCTTTTCTCCCCGGCTACGAGGGTTACTATATCCAATGTGCCACCGTTCATTCCCGATTGTGACCTGATGCTAGAGCTCGCACGCTACGGGAAATTTGCCAGCCCAATGAGAGAGCAGGCCCGGCCTCCACCCCTGGTCCAGACTCAACCCCAAACATCGGAATTGACAGATTCCATACATCCATACAGTTGATGTTAATGTTGATGATGTTATTGTTAATGTAGCGGAGGTTGCCGTGGCGGGGAGTTAAGGGGCGGGCGTGATAGTGACTGAGCTCCCAGCAGTGGTTATAGAGGGTAGTGGCAACGCTGACTCCGAGACTGATACACCTGTCTCACAGGCAACGCTGTGCTTTGGGTGTGGAAAAATACTATCTATTCACACAGACATTTCACAGCCAGGAGCCACTGTTTCACAACCCATTCATCCAGACCAGAGTGCGGACCTCTGTCAGCTTGTGGGCCAGGCTTGTGAGAGTGGGTTCACTAAGTTGGGTGACCTGCAAGAAGAAGCTGGGTGGAAATCTGCCAGCGACATAGCAGAGGCTTCCTCCATAAATTCAACCAGGCTGCTGCAGCAGTAGCTGGTGGAAGGGGTCCGTGCTGCACTACCGGGCTTGTTCAGAGAGCAGCTGGGGAGTAGGCAGAGACTGGACTGTCTAACCACAAATGAAACTGACCTACCTAATTTCAACATTGCTGCCGCTGCAGGGGAACACCAGAAGGGTGAGGGAATGATCCTATCATTCAAGACTCCAGAGCTGGGGGCCTGTTGCACAGCCAGCAAAAAATTATCTGTACACGGTGGCTGTGAAGGTGGTGTAGAAAGACCATCTGCATGGGCTGAGGGCAACGAGGTGGCCGGGGGGTAGGGAAAGGCTCTTCTCTGAGAGGCTGTTGGCACTCCCTGTATAAGCCTCTCATAGAGAAGCGTATTGCTGATTTACAGTGGAGGATTATTCACAGGGCTATTGCTACGAACAGATACGTGTCGTATTTTGATCCATTAGTGGGGAGGGGGTGTCTGTTCTGTGGGGAGGAGTCTGGTAGTGTTGTTTTCTGTCCTGGGTGGGTGGTGTACAGGCCTAGGGTTGGAGCTGACTCTGGACCTATATGTTGGAGGGCTTAGGTATAGCGTAGCCAACAGGCGATGGGACTGCCTAGTAAACTACCTGTTGGGGCAGGTCAAAATGACAATGTGGAAGACCAGTAAACATGAGAAGCAGGGGGCGGGGTGTACGGACCCCAGAGCTGTGCTGGTGTGGCTGGTGCGGGCTCAGCTGACAATGGACCATGTATATGGTGGGCTGGTGAACCTTCTTGGGGATTTTGTAGGAGTGTGGTGCGTCAGGGGTTTCTATGTACAGTGGACGAGGAGGGGTGCTTGTTTTTAACTTTCTAGGTAGTTTAAAATGAAACAAAGTTTGTGCTTTTAATTATGTAATTATTTGGCCAATAAAGATATTTTATTTATTTAAAAAAAATCTCTCTCTCTCTCTCCCTCCCTCCCTCTCCCTCTTAGCATCTTGACTGGCTAAGTCACCGCTTGGTATGGCAACTGCTTGGCATCCGACCGCAAGGCGCTACAGAGGGTAGTGCTTATGGCCCAGTACATCACTGGGCCCAAGCTCCCTGCTATACAGGACCTCTATTCCTGGTGGTTTCAGATGAAGGAACTAAAAATTGTCAGACTCCAGCCACTCAAGTCATAGACTGTTCTCTCTGCTACCACGTGGCAAGCAGTACTGATGCACCAAGTCTGAAACCAACAAGACCCTGGAACAGCTTCTAACCACAAGCCATAAGACTGCTAAATAGTGAATTAGTCAACCAAATAGCTACCCGGACTATCTGCATTGACCCTTTTTACACTAACTCTTTTGACTCATCACATACGCTGCTGCTACTGTTTATCATCTATCCTGTTACCTAGTCACTTTATACCTGCCTATATGTATATATCTACCTCAATTACCTTGCACCCCTGCACATTGACTTGGTACTGGTACCGCGTGCCAAATTACCATTACTCAGTGTGTATTTATTCCTCGTGTTATTATTTTTATGGGTGTTGTGTTTCTGGGAAGGGAGGATGGAGGCGAGATTATAGTGGAAGAAAAAAAGAGGAGAAAGAGACAGGAAAGGGAAATGTAGGAAGAACAGACTGGAGTTGAGAGGAGAGAAAGAGAGAGACAGAGAAAGAGAGAGATAGAAAGAGAGTTTGCGGTGACCTTAGAGTGACCTGTGTGAAAGATGAGCACCGCTACCTTCTAGTGTTTTTTTTAAATTGTTTTATTTATTTAACCTTTATTTAAGATTTATTGAACTAGGCAAGTCAGTTAAGAACACATTCTTTTTAACAATGACGGCCTACCAAAAGGCAAAAGGCTTCCTGCGGGGAAGGGGGCTGGGATTAAAAAGAAATAAATAAATAAAAATATAGGACAAAACACACATCACGATAAGAGAAACAACACTACAAATAGAGAGACCTAAGACAACAACACAGCAAGGCAGTGACACATGACAACAACATGGTAGCAACACAACATGGAAGCAACACAAAACATGGTACAAACATTATTGGGTACAGACAACAGCACAAAGGGAAAGAAGGTAGAGACAACAATACATCACACAAAGCAGTCACAACTGTCAGTAAGAGTGTCCATGATTGAGTCTTCGAATGAAGAGAGTGAGATAAAACTGTCCAGTTTGAGTGTTTGTTTCAGCTCGTTCCAGTCGCTAGCAGCAGTGAACTGAAAGACGAGTGACCCAGGGATGTGTGTTTTGGGGACCTTTAACAGAATGTGACTGGCAGAACAGGTGTTGTATGTGGAGGATGAGGGCTGCAGTACATATCTCAGATAGGGGGGAGTGAGGCCTAAGGGGGTTTTATAAATACGTTATCAACCAGGGGGTCTTGTGACAGGTATACAGAGATGACCAGTTTACAGAGGAGTATAGAGTGTAGTGATGTGAATCTGATGGCCGAATGGTAAATGACATCTAGCCGCTCGAGAGCACCCTTACCTGCCGTCTATAAATTACGTCTCCGTAATCTAGCATGGGTAAGATGGTCATCTGATTCAGGGTTAGTTTGGCAGCTGGGGTGAAAGAGGAGCAATTACCATAGAGGAAACCAAGTCTAGACGTAACTTAGCCTGCAGTTATGATATGTGCTGAGATAAGGACAATGTACAGTCTAGTCATACTCCCAAGTAGCTGTATGAGGTGACTACCTCAAGCTCTAAATCCTCAGAGGTAGTAATCACACCTGTGGGGCGAGGGGCATTCGTCTTACCAAATCACATGACCTTTGTTTTGGAGGTGTAAATTGAGATGTGCGTGGGGCCTAGGAATGAGCCTTGGGGTACTCCTTTGGTGACAGGCAGTGGCTGAGATAGCAGATTTTCTGACTTTATACACTGCACTCTTTGAGGGAGGTAGTTAGCAAACCAGGCCAAAAAACTCCTTAGCCGGCCCACAAGAATGGAATGGTCTACCGTATCAAAAGCTTTGGCCAAGTCAATAAAAATAGCAGCACAATACTGCTTAGAATCAAGGGCAATGGTGACATCATTGAGGACCTTTAAGGTTGCAGTGACACATCTATAACCTGAGTGGAAACCAGATTGCATACCCGAGAGAATACTATAGACATAAAGAAAGCCAGTCAAGTTTTTCCAACACTTTTGATAAACAGGGTAAAATAGAAATAGGCCTATAACAGTTTGATCTCCCCCTTTAACAAAAGGATGAACCGTGGCTGCCTTCCAAGCAATGGGAATCTCCCCAGAGAGGAGACCGGTTAAAAAGGTCAGAGATAGGCTTGGCGATGATAGGGGCAGCAACCTTAAAGAAGAAAGGGTCTAAACCATCTGACCCAGATGTTTTTTTGGGGTCAAGTTTAAGGAGCTCCTTTAGCACCTCGGACTCAGTGACCGCCTGCAGGGAGAAACTTTGTAGCGGGACAGGGGAAAAAGAGGGAGGAGCATCAGGGATAGTCACATAAGAATGGGTGGGAAATGAGGATATGTTGGACGGGCAAGGAGGCATGGCCGAGTCAAATAGGAATCCTGACTTAATGAAGTGGTGATTGAAGAGCTCAGCCATGTGCTCCTTGTTAGTAACAGCCACATCATCAACATTAAGGGACATGTGCAGCTATGAGGAGGAGAGTTTATTCTCCAGGTCTTTAACCGTTTTCCAGAATGTCTTGGGGTTAGACCCACAGAGACCACTGACCACACACACACCTCTATCTACGGAGAGTATCAGTGCTGCTAGACCAGCTTTCACACACATATTAGTCCCATCATGACTCTGAGCAACTGTGTGTATGTTTCTAGACCTTACCTGTCGTGACACAGCCAGCTGCAGGGCCAGGTAGAAGGCAGCCAGGTGGTCTGTGGGGGACAAGCTCTGGGCCCTAAAACAGAGAGACGAGGAGAAGTGAGTGAGGAGGAAAAGTGTCCTTCAAATACCATTGATCCACTATGGTATACTTTTTTTTTTACTTACATGACTGCTACCGAGAATGCTGCTTGCTTGTAGTATCATATCATAAAGCAAGGAAATTAATGAACTCAGTATGATTTTTTTAACCACTATCCTACAGAGTATCAGGTCCTATTACACTGGGACCACCAGGGGACTAATCTAGAGTGAGGTATCCATCCATCACCTACTGAACAAGTCTCGCCCAGCCCTGTCCTGTCCTGCTCCAAACCACTCGAGAGACACAGAGTATCTAAGAGGGAGGTTGGCTTACATGGTTCTTTCCAAACACTCTTTGTGTCAGAGTCTTAAATGGGCTCTTTTACACCACTGCATAGTTAATATGTAAGAGAGTGGTGTGAGAGTGAGGATGACTCTGCCTCCATTAGGGGAGCCAGGGACAGGCACAGAGAAAGGGACAGGGAGGAGAGACACAGGGAGGGGCGATGGAGGACAGGGGACAAGGAGAGTGGTGTGACACTGTGGATGACTCTGCCTCCATTAGGTAAACCAGGGACAGGTGGGCCCCAGGAACACACAGAGACGGGGAGACACAGAGACAGGGGAGACACAGAAACAGGGACAGAGGAGACAAAGAGACGGGGAGACACAGAGACAGGGAAGGGGAGACACAGGGACAGGGACAGGGGAGACACAGGGAGAGGGACCGGGGAGACACAGGGAGAGGGACCGGGGAGACACTGGGAGAGGGACCGGGGAGACACAGGGAGAGGGACGGGGAGACACAGAAACCGTGACAGGGGAGACACAGAGACAGGGACAGGGGAGAAACATGGAGAGGGGAGACACATGGACAGGGGAGACACAGAGACGAGGAAGACAGAGACAGGGGAGGGACAGAGACAGGGGAGACAGCGGGGGAGACACAGAGACAGGGATAGGGGAGACATAGTGTCATCTAAATCGCCAAATTCTTACAAAACTGACTCACCTCTGGAACGCACCCAGGGCCTTCCTCTGATACTCCTCCTGCGTCCCCCGTAGGGAAGCTGTAGGGTTAGAGACAGGAGGGGGATTGAGAAGTGTGGGAGATGGAGAGGAGATATAAGAGAGGAAGGATAAAATGAGAATAGAAAGAGTGGCCAGATGAAGGGAAAGAAAGTAGTAAAAAGAAGAGGAGAGAAGAGAGAAGGAAGCATATGCGAGAGCCACGGGTAAATTGAGAAAGGATTTAAGAGCGAGTGAAATGGAGTGAACAACAGATGGGAGCAGAGAAAGGATATTGAGAGAAAGGGAGAGAATGAGAAACGAAAGGAGAGGGATTATGTTCAAGAAGAAGGGAGGGAAGGATGCTTACATTATGGTGCATTACGTCATAAATATTCAGCTTGTCTACACCATATGTTCCAGTGGAGATAAGCTGAATATGGTAGTGAGAGGAGAGCAATGTACAGTGGGACTGTCATACATCAGAGTTAGGCATGTTCTGTTAGTGTGTCTGGGTGTGAATGATAACTGTGGGGAGAGAGAGAGAGTAGAATCTAGAGCCAGGAGCTTTTCCTGGTCATGTCACATAAAAAATCCTTGAAAATCCTTCCTCTCCTTACCTCACTCTGATTTAAAAGAACTGAGCAGGTGAAAGCTATCCTACTGAGATTCCACAATTGTTTTTACCTGTCCAATCAGGGCAAATGAAAGGGAGGAGATGAGGAGAGGACATGTTTTTAAGCAATTGGGACAGAGCACTGGCCCTAGGTGAAATGCTGTACGAGGTCAGTGGCTGAAAGTGGGAGCTATCCCTCACCGTCTGTGGCCTTGAGGCTGTACACCAGGCCGATGGCTAGGTAACCTTTAGCTCGGAACTCTGAGGCCTTCTCCCCCATGTCCACCACCATCTTAGCAAAACACTCTCCTTCCTCCAGCTAGACAATGAGCGAGAGAGAGAAAGAAAGAAAGATTAGTAGAATCTTATAATGTACAGAAAACGAATCATAAAGGACATATAATATAGTGATTTATATCAGAGATCTCTGAGGGACAATGGCAGGGCCTGTTGCCGTTCTCACCCAATGGAGTGCTCCAATGCACAGCTTGACAGCTAGTAAGGGGATGGTGGGGTCATCCGGCTTCAGACGGATACACTCCTTCAATACCTTCACCGCCCTGGCCGACTGCGCGCACGCACACACACACACACACACACACACACACACACACACACACACACACACACACACACACACACACACACACACACACACACACACTAGGTGAAGCACAAAGTAACGCTGTAGTGTACAATAAGCATGATGTCACAGTAGTGATCAGTGATGCGCAGGCTGACTCATAACCCGCAGCCACCGCGGTTATATCTGCGGGGCCGGCGGGGGCCTATTTAGGGTCATGAAATATTGTGTGGATGAATGGCGGGTGAGCGGCTGGCGGGTTTAATAAAGAGAAAACAATAACTTAAAAAATCCATAAATGTATAATTCTTGTGCAGTTTATATCTATAGGCTACATTGAGGTTTTTCTTTCATTATTTTAGGCTATCTGGCATTAGTGCATAAGCCTAAGCTTTAGGACCTAACGGTACGCACGCTAAGTAGCCTACATGCCAATCACCAACTGCTTTTGGGAATGGGCAGAAAAAGTTAACGTCGATCCATGGAAGCAAAAAGGACAATGCCAGAGTTTAATTCAATAAGAGAAAAGCTGTGAAATGCAGAGTTGAAAATAAAGAAAAGGTAGGACCAGAAAAGTAATGTTTGGGAAAGATTTGGTGAAGTGGTAAAAAGAGGATGATGGCAGTGTCAGCTATAACGTGTGATGATTGTGAGTTGCTATTCAAATTCGACAGTCACAAGACAGGGACTTTAAATAGGCCTATAGCACTGCAAGGAAACTGTAGCCTACTATTCAGATGGGTTAAATGGAAACTGAAATCTGGATACTGACTGTCGGTCTATAACCTCTCACAGAGCCTTAATATGAACTCCTGCAGAATTAATAATTTCTTGCAGTAAAATGATACACCAAATGAAGGCAACAGTTTTACTCGGGAACAGGAGTGGAGAAACATTATTTCTTTCTTTCAGCATCTTGAGAGTATACGAATGCACCATCTGTAGAGGTGCTATTTTTATCAGCATCATAAAAGCTGATAGTATTTCCAAATAAAATATGCATCCAAGCCGAACTGAAATCTTCTCAGAAACATGTTGGGTAGTTTCTACAGCTTTCGATTTCCTTACAACTAGTCAAATTGATGACATTTGGAAATTTTGCACAGAAAATCTTTACAGTTTTTTTGGTTGTTGAGTTATTGCATTTTCTCCCCGGTCCCTAAATGTCTTTGCTTCGCAAAAGAAGCAGAGATGACAGAGAAAACTTTACAGATGTCAACTAGATTCATGCATTGATTCAATTGATTTATTACATTATTCTGGTGAGCCAGGGTTTATTTAGACTTCTATGACAACATATAATGACAGAAGAGAAGCTGCATGTATCTAATTATAGACACGTTGACTAACAACTAAAATGTCTGAAATTATAAGCAGAAACATACTGTATCTAAATAAGGCCCAAAATAATCCTGCACCCCCCTGTCAATAAATAGTTCAGCTGTCTCTGACTGTAGCCTACAGCGCATTTTCTATATTAACAGGTTAGGGTTGACTGAGGGCCTCAGATTTTCAATTTATCACATATAGTCAGGCGGTCGCAGATGGGTTATTAGCAAATGCGGGCGGGTACGGGTGAACAACGGGTGAACAAACAGCTGACCCGCGCACCACTAGTAGTGATGTCACAGTGTCAGACTTACCTTCCCAGCAGCCATCAGTGACAGGGCTAGCTGGTACCAGAGATGGAACTCCTCAAAGGCAAACTTCATGGCCCTCTCTAGACACTGCAGATGCAAGACAAAGGTCAGAGGTCAATAAGATTCACTTGACATCACATTTACATGTACATTTAAATAGGGGAATACGTCATTTAAAAACACAATTTCCTGGTAAAATAAATTGATGAATTTGAGGGTTTCTACGTCAAAACCATGAAAGGCTTTAAACAACTTTATTTAAATTACAATGGGAGAGCTGAGAGTTCTTAGTTGTGAGCAGAGCAGAGCAGAGCAGAGCAAGACACCAGAATGTGCTAAGAAGAAGCAATGCAATCCTTCCTTCTTTAACACATTGAAAACTCCATCACCTCGAGGAACAAGGCCAAGTGACAGACGGGGAGATATATTTAGATCAACCCTCAGAAGCCAGCAGATCCAAATCAGTGGCTCACAGCTCCAGCCGAGAACCAATTACAACGCTCTGCCACTTCCTGCCAACACCTCCCAAGTGAAGTCCTTTCGTCTAATAGGTTGGTCCATAAACTAATAGCTGCAAGAATCCATTGCTCTCAGGAACATGCTTCTCTATTCACACTGGGGAGATAACAGATAGTGTGTGTGTGTCTGCAGGAAGCTGTGGCTGCAGGAGGCGGCGGCTGAAAGAGGCTGTAAAAGCTGTGGAAGGTTGTTGAAGCAGGAGGCTGTGGCTGCAGTAGGTTGTGGCTGCAGTAGGTTGTGGCTGCAGGAGGCTGGGGCTGCAGGAGGCTGGGGCTACAGTAGGTTTTGGCTGCAGGAGGCTGTGGCTGCAGTAGGCTGTGGCTGCAGGAGGTTGTGGCTGCAGGAGGTTGTGGCTACAGTAGACTGCGGCTGCAGTAGGTTGTGGATGCATTAGGTTGTGGCAGCAGTAGGTTGTGGCTGCGGGAGGCAGTGGATGCAGTAGGTTGTGGCTGCAGGAGGTAGTGGCTGCAGGAGTGGAGCAGGGAGCTTAACTGAGAGCGTTTCCAGGCAGTTGGTGGGGTATTAGGACTAATCACAGACACTTAGCTTACTGGGAACACTTTAATTGAACAGGGTGGCAGAGTGGCCCAGGCAGAACAATCAAAGGCAGATGAAAAGGTAGTGTAATAATACACACACAACTCACACAGACACACAATACAAAGACACACTGAGGATAGCCTGAGCAAACAGGAAGACACACAAGAGGGGAGGAGGTCCTGTATCATGCTCCAAGTGTGTTTCAGTACGGGCAGATGACTGCATATAAGAGCAGCATTCTTATTTTTGTAAGATTTTATTTTTCAAACAATACAGTGTATTCGGAAGGTATTCAGACTCTTTGAATTTTTCCACATTTTGTTACGTTACAGCCTTATACTAAAATGGATTAAGTAAAAATGTTTCCTCATCAATCTACACACAATACCCCATAATGACCAAGCGAAAAACAGGTTTTGAATTTTTGCAGATGTATTAAAAATAAAAAACAGAAATACCTTATTTACATAAGTATTCAGACCCTTTGCTTTGACACTCGAAATTGAGCTCAGGTTCATCCTGTTTCCATTGATCATCCTTGAGATGTTTTTACAACTTGATTGGAGTCCACCTGTGGTAAATTCAATTGATTGGACATCATTTGGAAAGGCACACACCTGTCTATAAAAGGTCCCACAGTTGACAGTGCATGTTAGAGCAAAAACCAAGCCATGAGGTCGAAGGAGCTCGGAGACAGGATTGTGTCGAGGCACAGATCTGGGGAAGGGTACCAAAACATTTCTGCAGCATTGAAGTTTCCCAAGAACACAGTGGCCTCCATCATTCCTAAATGGAAGAAGTTTGGAACCACCAAGACTTCCTAGAGCTGTCCGTCCGGCCATACTGAGCAATCGGGGGAGAAGGGCCTTGGTCAGGGAGGTGACCAAGAACCCGTTGGTCACTCTGACAGAGCGCCAGAGTTCCTCTGTGGAGATGGGAGAACCTTCCAGAAGGACAACCATCTCTGCAGCACTCCACCAATAAAGCCTTTATGGTAGAGTGGCCAGACGGAAGCCACTCCTCAGTAAAAGACACATGACAGCACGCTGTATTTGCCAAGAGGCACCTAAAGGTCTCTCAGACCATGAAAAACAATATTCTATGATCTGACGAAACCAAGATTGAACTCTTTGGCCTGCATTCCAAGCATCACGTCTGGAGGAAACCTGGCACAATCCCTATGGTGAAGCATGGTGTTGGCAGCATCATGCTGTTGGTATGTTTTTCAGCATCAGGGACTGGGAGACTAGTCAGGATCGAGGGAAAGATGATCAGAGCAAAGTACAGAGAGATCCTTGATGAAACACTGCTCCAGAGTGCTCAGGACCTCAGACTGGGGCGAAGGGTCACTTTCAAACAGGACAACGACCCTAAGCACACAGCCAAGACAAAGCAGGAGTGGCTTTGGGATAAGTCTCTGAATGTCCTCGAGTGGCCCAGCCAGAGCCCCGGATTTGAACCCGATCAAGCACCTCTGGAGAGACCTGAAAATAGCTGTGCAGTGACACTCCCCATCCAACCTGACAGAACTTGAGAGGATCTGCAGAGAAGAATGGGAGAAACTCCCCAAATACAGGTGTGCCAAGCTTGTAGCGTCATACCCAAGAAGACTCGAGGTTGTAATCACTGCCAAAGGTGCTTCAACAAAGTACTGAGTAAAGGGTCTGAATACTTATGTAAATGTCATATTTCAGTTTTTTATTTTTAATACATTTGCTAAAAATTCTAAAAACCTGTTTTTCGCTTTGTGGTTATGGGGTGTAGATTGAAGAATAAAAAAAAACTACTTAATCAATTTTAGAACAAGCTATAACGTAACAAAATGTGGAAAAAGTTAAGGGGTCTGAATACTTTCCGAATGCACTTTATATATGTTACAAATTTCCTGCCGGTGACTTATCAGCAGCACACTACCATTCCACTACCATTCCACTACTTCTCCCACTTTTCATCCCATGTACATCCCCATGTTCATCTTCCTGTGTGTTTAAATAAAGTTAATGTGTGTGTTAACTCTTGGGCTGCTTTAATCCCCTCTAACTCGTTCGGTGTGAGTGAGTCACAAACCAGTAAAATACGTAGAGCCGGATCACTCTCTTTCAATATAAACAAATACAGACAAAAGACAACAGACAGACGCACACAAACATCAAGGACATCCCACCTGCCCAGACCCACATGTTCCCACCGCATCTATTTCCAGACTCTATGCCATATGGCCTCAAATTGTTCTGCTTTTCTCTGTCGCCCACACCTTTTCAAGATTTAAATAATAATGCATTTAAATCTTCCACTGTCTTAACGATGGAGGATCATTTGACTTCGAGAAAGTATGGTCCAACACATTGAGTATCTCACACACCTTTATATACTATGTCTTGAAATATGCAGAGAGACGGATAAAAATAACATCTAGATTGTAACATTTCTGACAGCCAACTTTCTAACTCTGGCCATACATTTTGGACTATATAGCACTCCCAGAAGGCATGAATTACAGAGTCATTGCTTATTTTAGACTTTTTATTTAACTAGGCAAGTCAGTTAAGAACAATGAGGGAAATGTGGGAAGCGGTTGTGATACAGCCTGGAATCGAACCAGGGCTGCTTGTTGTATTCACAAGCCAAACCATTGTCTCTTTCTGCTATCAAAACCAGGATCAACACAATTCTCTCTCTCAAGGAGAACGACAAGGTAATTTTAAAAGTGTTCTGGACTAGTGTTTCTGATGACTGCACCAACAGTAGCAGTGTCTTGGAGTCTCTGTAGTGACTGAGACTTTGTGCTTTATCTCATGTTCAGTGAGAGAGAGCAGCGCTGGTGGATGGAGGGATGAACTTAAGATCCCCAGATCAATGAGATCAGATCCATTCAGCCATCGACCGGACTGCAGGAAGGCTCCCGGCTACTGGCTCCAGAGACGGAGAGTGTCAGCTTCGGTTACCGGGGCAACTATAGGCCATGATTGGTCTCCGTGGGCCTTCTCGGGTGTTCCCACGGTTACTGATTGGGCGGTTAGGTGTGTGTAGGTGTAGGATAAGGGTCTGTGTGTGTGTGTATACATCCAGTATGTGTATGTCCTCACCTCAGAGAGCATCTCGTACTGTCCCCGTCGCCCTAGGGCGATGGTCAGTAAGTCATAGACCACAGAGGCACTCTGCAGGCTAATGATGCGGTCGCTGTTATGTTCTGGGATCCTGCTCAGCACCGCATCTCTGTTGGCCTGCAGGGAGAACACACGCACACTCATCATCATCATACCATGTACATGCACACACACACAGACGGAGAAGAGTAGAAAGAGGAGCTTGTGTGTGTTTGTTAGTTAGTTAGTTCAGTGGGAGAGTGTTAGCAGAGTTGCTGTGGGAACATTGCAGTGTGTGGTGAATAGAATAATGGAAAGAGGAGTGTTGTGTTTGATGGATGACTGGGGGCCCTGCATTTAAAAACACCCATTAGAAGGAAAAACAAACAGAATGGAAATCTAACACCCTTTTAACTAATGGATCAACTGAAAAAAAGAGAAAACTAGGACAATTGTTACTGGAAGTTCAGAGTCAGAGCTACCAAACAATGCCTTTAATGCATTGCTTTGGGAGTGTGATGGGGAAACTGTACTGGATGAAACAGTTGATGTGGCTGATGAGAGAAAAAAATAACTTGTCAACATTAGAACCAGGGGAGTTCAGTTGCTGTTATTGTTGAAAAGGTGCATGACCTGAAAGATGAATCTACCTGCCAGGGAAGAATAGAGGGATATTCTTACCATAGATTCACTAATCAGCAACAGGAGCAGAGCCTCCTCTGTGTTCTCCTGTGGACAAAACAGACTGAGGAGAAGGAGAGGAAGAGAGGGAGGGGGGCAATGAGAGGGAAAGAGAGAGCGAGAGAGGGAAAGATAGTGGGGGGTGAGAGAAAGAGAGAGAGACAAAGATAGTGAGAGACAGAGAGAGACAGACAGACAGAGAGAAAGAGAGAGAGAGAGAGAGAGAGAGAGAGAGAGAGAGAGAGAGAGAGAGAGAGAGAGAGAGAGAGAGAGAGAGAGAGAAAAAGGGGGCAAGAGACAAAGAGTGGGCAATACAGAGACAGAGAGAGAGATAGTTATCAAATGAGTGTAGAGACAGAGCCTGCAAACCACCACAGTCAGCTCAGCTTGATGAACAAGAAAGCGTAGCGGTGTCCCATTGGGGTTCTCATGTGTAGGTAAGCTGCCTAGGAGTGTCAGATTGTGCCAATGTAGATATACACACATCTCAGGTCTGTACACGGGCAGATACTAGTATTGAGAGAGAGAGAGAGAGAGAGAGAGAGAGAGAGAGAGAGCGAGAGAGAGAGAGAGAGAGAGAGAGAGAGAGAGAGAGAGAGGTTGGTCCGTACTTCTCTCCGGAGTAGACGCGTGGCCTGCGGCTGAGGGTGTAGTCCTTGGTGTAGGGGGCTCCCTGGCGTAGCAGGGGGTCGTCCAGGGGGGACTGGCTAGGAGGGTCCTCCAGAGAAGACCAGTAGCTCTGCTCACACATCCCCCTCAGCAGGATCTCTGCCAGCTGTCTGGCTATGGTCTACAAAGGGAAACACACTGTGTTACAGCGCAGGTGTGCACGTGCGGGCAAGCACACACTCACACACACAGGCAGGCGCACACATACGCACTAGAACCCACCATTCGTAGGTTCTGTGTGGTCCTGGTCTCTACAGCTCGGAGGATCTCCCGGAAGCGGCCCACTCCCTGGGTCAGGTTACTGTGGCAACAACCAATATTATTATGTCAACATCTGTCTCTAAAGTATTGTGGAAAGTACTGGACATCTGAGGCCACAGATTATATATAGTGGTGGATAGTGGATACATATTATATATAGTGGTGGATAGTGGATACATATTATATATAGTGGTGGATAGTGGATACATATTATATATAGTGGTGGATAGTGGATACATACAGTGAGGGAAAAAAATATTTGATCCCCTGCTGATTTTGTATTTGCCCACTGACAAAAAAATCATCAGTCTATAATTTTAATGGTAGGTTTATTTGAACAGTGAGAGACAATAACAACAAATAAATCCAGAAAAACACATGTGAAAAATGTTATAAATTGATTTGTATTTTAATGAGGGAAATAAGTATTTGACCCCTCTGCAAAACATGACTTAGTACTTGGTGGCAAAACCCTTGTTGGCAATCACAGAGGTCAGACATTTCTTGTAGTTGTCCACCAGGTTTGCACACATCTCAAGAGGGATTTTGTCCCACTCCTCTTTGCAGATCTTCTCCAAATCATTAAGGTTTCGAGGCTGACGTTTGGCAACCTTCAGCTCCCTCCACAGATGTTCTATGGGATTAAGGTCTGGAGACTGGCTAGGCCACTCCAGGACCTTAATGTGCTTCTTCTTGAGCCACTCCTTTGTTGCCTTGGCCGTGTGTTTTGGGTCATTGTCATGCTGGAATACCCATCCACGACCCATTTTCAATGCCCTGGCTAAGGGAAGGAGGTTCTCACCCAAGATTTGACGGTACATGGCCCCGTCCATCGACCCTTTGATGCGGTGAAGTTGTCCTGTCCCCTTAGCAGAAAAACACCCCCAAAGCATAATGTTTCCACATCCATGTTTGACGGTGGGGATGGTGTTCTTGGGGTCATAGGCAGCATTCCTCCTCCTCCAAACACGGCGAGTTGAGTTGATGCCAAAGAGCTCCATTTTGGTCTCATCTGACCACAACACTTCCACCCAGTTGTCCTCTGAATCATTCAGATGTTCATTGGCAAACTTCTGACGGGCATGTATATGTGCTTTCTTGAGCAGGGGGACCTTGCGGGCCCTGCAGGATTTCAGTGCTTCACGGCATAGTGTGTTACCAATTGTTTTCTTGGTGACTATGGTCCCAGCTGCCTTGAGATCATTGACAAGATCCTCCCGTGTAGTTCTGGGCTGATTCCTCACTGTTCTCATGACCATTGCAACTCCACAAGGTGAGATCTTGCATGGAGCCCCAGGCCGAGGGAGATTGACAGTTCTTTTGTGTTTCTTCCATTTGCGAATAATCTCACCAACTGTTGTCACCTTCTCACCAAGCTGCTTGGCGATGGTCTTGTAGCTCATTCCAGCCTTGTGTAGGTCTACAATCTTGTCCCTGGCATCATGGGAGAGCTTTTTGGTCTTGGCCATGGTGGAGAGTTTGGAATCTGATTGATTGATTGCTTCTGTGGACAGGTGTCTTTTATACAGGTAACAAACTGAGATTAGGAGCACTCCCTTTAAGAGTGTGCTCCTAATCTCAGCTCGTATAAAAGACACCTGGGAGCCAGAAATCTTTCTGATTGAGAGGGGGTCAAATACTTATTTCCCTCATTAAAATGCAAATCAATTTCTAACATTTTTCACGTCTTTTTCTGGATTTGTTTTGTTGTTATTCTGTCTCTCACTGTTCAAATAAACCTACCATTAAAATTATAGACTGATCATTTCTTTGTCAGTGGGCAAACGTACAAAATCAGCAGGGGATCAAATACTTTTTTTCCCTCACTATATATAGTGGTGAATAGTGGATACATATTATACATAGTGGTGGATAGTGGATAAATATTATATATATAGTGGTGGATAGTGGATACAAGTTATATATTGTGGTGGATAGTGGATACATATTATATATAGCGGTGGATAGTGGATACAAATGATATGTAGAGGATAGTGAATACATATTATACATATATAGTGGAGGATAGTGGATACATATTATACATAGTGGTGGATAGTGGATAAATATTATATATATAGTGGTGGATAGTGGATACAAGTTATATATTGTGGTGGATAGTGGATACATATTATACATAGTGGTGGATAGTGGATAAATATTATATATATAGTGGTGGATAGTGGATACATATTATACATAGTGGTGGATAGTGGATAAATATTATATATATATAGTGGTGGATAGTGGATACAAGTTATATATTGTGGTGGATAGTGGATACATATTATATATAGCGGTGGATAGTGGATACAAATGATATGTAGAGGATAGTGAATACATATTATACATATATAGTGGTGAATAGTGGATACATATTATACATAGTGGTGGATAGTGGATAAATATTATATATATATAGTGGTGGATAGTGGATACAAGTTATATATTGTGGTGGATAGTGGATACATATTATATATAGCGGTGGATAGTGGATACAAACGATATGTAGAGGATAGTGAATACATATTATACATATATAGTGGAGGATAGTGGATACATATTATACATAGTGGTGGATAGTGGATAAATATTATATATATAGTGGTGGATAGTGGATACAAGTTATATATTGTGGTGGATAGTGGATACATATTATATATAGCGGTGGATAGTGGATACAAATGATATGTAGAGGATAGTGAATACATATTATACATATATAGTGGAGGATAGTGGATACATATTATACATACAGTGGGGAAAAAAAGTATTTAGTCAGCCACCAATTGTGCAAGTTCTCTCACTTAAAAAGATGAGAGAGGCCTGTAATTTTCATCATAGGTACACTTCAACTATGACAGACAAAATGAGGAAAGAAAATCCAGAAAATCTCATTGTAGGATTTTTTATGAATTTATTTGCAAATTATGGTGGAAAATAAGTATTTGGTCACATACAAACAAGCAAGATTTATGGCTCTCACAGACCTGTAACTTCTTCTTTAAGAGGCTCCTCTGTCCTCCACTCATTACCTGTATTAATGGCACCTGTTTGAACTTGTTATCAGTATAAAAGACACCTGTCCACAACCTCAAACAGTCACACTCCAAACTCCACTATGGCCAAGACCAAAGAGCTGTCAAAGGACACCAGAAACAAAATTGTAGACCTGCACCAGGTTGGGAAGACTGAATCTGCAATAGGTAAGCAGCTTGGTTTGAAGAAATCAACTGTGGGAGCAATTATTAGGAAATGGAAGACATACAAGACCACTGATAATCTTCCTCGATCTGGGGCTCCACGCAAGATCTCACCCGTGGGGTCAAAATGATCACAAGAACGGTGAGCAAAAATCCCAGAACCACACGGGGGACCTAGTGAATGACCTGCAGAGAGCTGGGACCAAAGTAACAAAGCCTACCATCAGTAACACACTACGCCGCCAGGGACTCAAATCCTGCAGTGCCAGACGTGTCCCCCTGCTTAAGCCAGTACATGTTCAGGCCCGTCTAAAGTTTGCTAGAGAGCATTTGGATGATCCAGATGAGGATTGGGAGAATGTCAGATGAAACCAAAATATAACTTTTTGGTAAAAACTCAACTAAATGCGTGTTTGGAGGACAAAGAATGCTGAGTTGCATCCAAAGAACACCATACCTACTGTGAAGCATGGGGGTGGAAACATCATGCTTTGGGGCTGTTTTTCTGCAAAGGGACCAGGACGACTGATCCGTGTAAAGGAAAGAATGAATGGGGCCATGTATCGTGAGATTTTGAGTGAAAACCTAGTGGATACATTTTATATAGAGTGGTGGATAGTGGATACATTTTATATAGAGTGGTGGATAGTGGATACATTTTATATATAGTGGATACATTCTACATAGAGTGGAAGATAGTGGATACATATATATAGTGGATACATTTTACATAGAGTGGTGGATAGTGGATACATATATATAGTGGATACATTTTACATAGAGTGGTGGATAGTGGAAACATATTATATTTAATGGATACATTCTACATAGAGTGGAAGATAGTGGATACATATATATAGTGGATACATTTTACATAGAGTGGTGGATAGTGGATACATATATATAGTGGATACATTTTATATAGAGTGGTGGATAGTGGATACATATATATAGTGGATACATTTTACATAGAGTGGTGGATAGTGGAAACATATTATATTTAATGGATATATTTTATATAGAGTGGATACATTTTATATAGAGGGGTGGATAGTGGATACATATTATATTTAATGGATATATTTTATATAGAGTGGATACATTTTACATAGAGTGGTGGATAGTGGAAACATATTATATTTAATGGATATATTTTATATAGAGTGGATACATTTTATATAGAGGGGTGGATAGTGGATACATTTTATATAGAGCGGTGGATAGTGAATACATTTTATATATATTAGATACAGATTATATAGAGCGGTGCATTGTGGATACATTTTATATATATTAGATACAGATTACATAGCGTGGTGGATAGTGGATACATATTATATAGAGTGGTGGGAAGTGGATTCATATTATATATAGTGGATACATTTTATATAGAGTCGTGGATAGTGGATACATTTTATATAGTGGTGGATAGTGGGTACATTTTATATATAGTGGAAACATTTTACATAGAGTGGAGGATAGTGGATACATTCTATATAGAGTGGTGGATAGTGGATACATGTTATACAGTCGGAAGTTTACATACACCTTAGCCAAATACATTTAAACTAAGCTTCACAATTCCTGACATTTAATTGTAGTAAAGAATCCCCTGTCTTAGGTCAGTCAGGATAACCACTTTATTTTAAGAACGTGAAATGTCAGAATAATAGTAGAGAGAATGATTTCTTTCAGCTTTTATTTCTTTCATCACATTCCCAGTGGGTCAGAAGTTTACATACACTCAATTAGTATTTCGTAGCATTGCCTTTAATTTGTTTAACTTGGGTGAAACGTTTTTGGGTAGCCTTCCACAAGCTTCCCACAATAAGCTGGGTGAATTTTGGCCCATTCTTCCTGACAGAGCTGGTCTAACTGAGTCAGGTTTGTAGGCCTACTCACTCGTACACACTTTTTAAGTTCTGCTCAATTCTATAGGATTAAGGTCAGGGCTTTGTGATGGCCACTCCAATACCTTGACTTTGTTGTCCTTTGGAAGTATGCTTGGGGTCATTGTCCATTTGGAAGACCCATTTGCGACCAAGCTTTAACTAACTGACTGATGTCTTGAGATGTTGCTTCAATATATCCACCTAATTTTCCTTCCTCATGATGCCTTCTATTTTGTGAAGTGCACCAGTCCCTCCTGCAGCAAAGCACCCCCACAACATGATGCTGCCACCCCTGTGCTTTACGGTTGTTTTTCAGCTTGCAAGCCTCCCCCTTTTTTCTCCAAACATAACGATGATCATTATGGCCAAACAGTTCTATTTTTGTTTCATCAGACGAGAGGACACTTCTACAAAAAGTACGATCTTTGTCCCCATGTGCAGTGGCAAACCGTAGTCTGGCTTTTTTTATGGCTGTTTTGGAGCAGTGGCCTCTTCCTTGCTGAGTGGCCTTTCAGGTTATTATGTTGATATAGGACGCGTTTTACTGTGGATATAGATACTTTTGTACCTGTTTCCTCCAGCATCTTCACAGGGTCCTTTGCTGATGTTCTGGGATTGATTTGCACTTTTCGCACCAAAGTACGTTCATCTCTAGGAGACAGAACACGTCTCCTTCCTGAGCAGTATGATGGCTGCGTGGTCCCATGGTGTTTATACTTGCGTACTATTGTTTGTACAGATGAATGTGGTACCTTCAGGCGTTTGGAAATTGCTCCCAAGGATGAACCAGACTTGTGGAGGTCTACAATGTTTTTTCTGAGGTCTTGGCTGATTTCTTTTGACTTTCCCATGATGTCAAGCAAAGAGGCACTGAGTTTGAAGGTAGGCCTTGAAATACATCCACAGGTACACCTCCAATTGACTCAAATGATGTCAATTAGCCTATCAGAAGCTTCTAAAGCCATGACATAATTTTCTGGAATTTTCCAAGCTGTTTAAAGGCACAGTCAACTTAGTGTATGTAAACTTCTGACCCACTGGAATTGTGATACAGTGAATTATAAGTGAAATAATCTGTCTGTAAACAATTGTTGGAAAAATTACTTGTGTCATGCACAAAGTAGATGTCCTAACCGACTTGTCAAAACTATAGTTTGTTAACAAGAAATGTGTGGAGATGTTGAAATACAAGTTTTAATGACTCCAACCTAAGTGTATGTAACTTCCGACTTCAACTGTATATAGTGGAGGATAGTGGATACATTTATATAGAGTGGTGGATAGTGGATACATATTGTACCCCTACAGCATACTGACTAAAACCAAGCCTTAAAATCGATGCTGAAAATATATTATTCAGAGAAAATATCTGTTCTCATAATTATGGACCTGTATAAACAAGCAATAAAATATACAGATATTTCCTATAAATAATGGTGAATATGTGCATATCAGTGTGTGTGTGTGTTTGTTTGTTTGTTTGTGTGTGTGTGTGTGTGTGTGTGTATGCGTGTGTGCGTCAGAGCTGGTATGGTCATTTGTGTGTGAGGTTGTCAGTTGATGGGCGGTGTCAATACCCTAGCTCAACACTTCTCTATGGATCAGACACACTGCAATGTTCCCACACCTACTCAGCTAACACTCCCACTGAACGAACTAACCACACAACACACACACCTTCTCTGACTGTTTATGTGCGTAATGCAAGGAAGTATCTTATAAGTGTGTGAGCATTTGTTATGTTATCGATGCGTCACACTGTAACTTTGGAGAAATGTTGACTAGGGTTCAGCTCAGAGTGCTAAACTGCCCGGTAACACCAAACGAGTGAGCGGCCTAGCTCCAAGTGGCTGCTCATCTCCCCCCTGGGTCCGTCTGTATGTCTGTGTGTCTGTCTGTGTGTATAACATGGTGTTGCGTATCCGTTTGCAAATGAGGGTTTCATCAAAGGCTTAATACGTATTTGCTGTTAGGCCTCATTTTCATAAATCAGCTCAAACCGATACAGCACTGACAGTAAGGAATCTCTCTGTGTGTGTGTGTGTGTGTGTGTGTTGGCAGGGCTACAGTAAATGCAAGACTGCAGCAGGCAGCATTCTAAGACTTGATTTGCTAATGAGAAGTGACCTGGTTTTTCAGATGCCTAACAGCTAGAGGAAGCACAGACCATGCATTCATCCCAAATGGCAACCTATTCCCTATGTAGTGCACTACTTTTGACCAGGGCCTGTAGGCGTTTGGTCTAAAGTAGTGCACTATATAACAGTAGGGAATAGGGTACTATTTTGGCGCACCCCTTGCATCGATCCAGTTAGTTAGTGTGTACACTAGACAGACTAATCCAACCAAGCATTTTCCTCTGCTCTATTTAACAAGCCACTTCAATAAAAGCATATTATGAAGAATTGCCTTGGTCTTGCTGTTTTTTTTTGTAAGATCCATTTCCTGCTCAGTACCAAAGGCCTCCTCCTAATTCACTGCAACCACGATTGACCACTTTACAAAGAAGGAAAATAATTATACAAAAAGAATGCTGGCAGCTGTTTTTATCTCGACGCTCAACTTTAAATATCTATGAGCAGAGAGAGCAACATGAGATTCACAGGCAGGCACACTGCTGCATTATTCATGAGTTTAGCAGACACCCTTAGCGACAGATAATTACCGCTACTCACAGCTTACACATTAGCCATGTAAGCAGCTGGCTATTTACTGAAGACGTGTCCTTTTTAGCTTTGGCATTCTCAAGGATAGAAAAAGCACCTTCCCATTGGAAATGCTGTGTGTGTGTGTGTGATTTGTATGTAGTGTGTGTTTGTATTAATGTATTTGCACCACTATACCAGTGTGTGTCCTCCAGTGTGTTATTAGTGAGAGTGGGTGAGAGAAAGACGTGTGGAGGGAGGGAGGCTGGGTGCAGGTTGACATGAAAGAGACACTGTGTTGCATCATCTATGAACTATTATCTTCAGCAGCAGCAGTAGTGGCAGCCTCCTCTCTTTATCTCTTCTCCTCTTTGGTTTTTAAGTGGTTTCCTCCATTTTCCATGTGAAAAATCCACCTTGCCCTATACAGTGGGTATGTCCCAAATGGCACCCTATTCCATATCGTGCACTACTTTAGATCAGAGCCCTATGGGAATAGGTTGCCATTTGGGACACAACCAGTGCTTCCCAGGCAGACTGTGGTACAGACAGCACAAAGGGGTGCTTTAGGAGGATTTATTTGATCAAGACACCATAAGTTCAGTATAACTTCCATGAGAGATGAAGAATGCATGTATGGGCATTGGGCAATAGTAAAAGGAGCGTTGAGAGTTGTTTTTTTGAAGTGTGTCACATAGATGTGTACTATGAACGTTAGAGAAGCCATGTGGCTGCTACAGCTGTGTCTGTTAACATTCCTGTGAGCCCTAATCCTGTCAGTGGTGTGCATCCCAAATGGTGTGGTTGTGAGATGAGCTCTAAGCATGCTGGGATAGTCATAATGTCAGTATGGGGGCGGGGATAAGAGAGAGTGGAGAACGTCATCCATCTTCAGGTCTGACTGAAACACAGACAGCACATACACTGGCACACGCATGCACACTCTGACAGAGCTTTACCACCACACCCCTACCAGGAGCTTAGGGAGCATTACCTCCATATCAACACCCATAACTAGCTACTCACACACACTACTGCTCTAACCTTAGGGGAGCTAGCCAGCAGGTACCAAACTATGGCTAACTAGATCAAAGCACAGCAGCTATGGACATAGGAATCCATCCCACACCGTCTCCAATTCAAGCCATTGGGCCTGCTGAGTCCAATCACTTTTCCACTGGCAGGCTTGCAGACCTGCCAACCTTGAAGTAGAGTACCACAGACGGCACACGTGCGACATCCATGCTGCTTAAATCATAGGAAAATGCAAAATTTTTTTGCCAAATAATGATTTTGGAAGAAGACTGCCTCAGTAAGAATTGTAAGAATGGTAACAATTGACTGTTAATGTTATGGGTACTTGGCTGTTCTTCAGTAGGTAACTAGAATGTTTTGTTGTTGTAATTTTTACCCCCTTTTTCTCCCCAATTTTATGATTACGATGTTGTCTCTTCATTGCAACTCTCCAACGGGCTCGGGAGGTGAAGGTCGAGTCATGCATCCTTCGAAACTTGACCCACCAAGCCGCACTTCTTAACACCCGCTCGCTTTACCTGGAAACCAGCTGCACCAACGTGTAGGAGGAAACACCGTTCAACTGACGACCGAAGTCAGCCTGCAGGTGCCCGGCCCGCAATGAGCCAAGTTAAGCCCCCTCCTGGCCAAACCCTCCCCTAACTCGGACGACGCTTGGCCAATTGTGCGTCGCCCTATGGGACTCCCGGTCACGGCCGATAGTGACACAGCCTGGGATCAAACCCCAGGCTCTAGTGATGCCGCAACACTGCGATGCAGTGCCTTAGACCGCTGCGCCCCTCGGGAGGCCCTAGAAATAAATGTAACTGTAGAACTGACTATTATCACATCATTAGTAGCCTACTGTTGACATACAGCTATATAAAGAGGACAGATCAAGAACTGATTAATTAACATAGGCCTACTAATCTTTAAAAGTCTAACATAACTTTCTGTGAAGGACGATATTAGAGGAACAGATCTCTCTGCCATGTTTGTTTCCATCCCCGCAGCGACGCACACTGAACCTCCGCAACACTGCACGTTTCCTTCATCCTCAATGCGCTCACGCCTACTATCGTTGCGGAGATCAAAGCAGATGCGGGCAATAAAGTGTTCTCGCTTAGTTGACTAAACGCTGTAACTAACTACCTTTTTCGTAATCAAGCCTTAGCTAAGGAGCTAACTACGAAATTATAGTGGTTATGAGCTTTACTAACGCATACAATTATGGGAAAAAAAATTGACAAACAGTTGGTTCTCCATTTTCCCTTTTTCCTCACACATCAGTGGTATCAATTGACAAAGTAGAGAGCTGTCATCCAGCTGGAGGGCGAAGAGAAATTTCCTCCTCGCCCTAGTACTCTGATTGGCTCAGTTTCAATTTCAGACGGTTGAGTCAAAAACCACAAAGTGCCAACTACAAGCCTATTTTTGTGTATTTTATGGTCGTATTTCGTACCAGTGTACTTTCACCTCAAATTGTGTGCATGGTATGCAAAATGCATGCAGGTTGGCAGGTCTGGGCTTGGCATCTTGGCTTTGAGTTGCAAGTCAACCTGAGTCTCTATGGTAATGCAAGAGCATTGTTCTCTCTGGGGGGGATTGTAAGTCAAACACAGTGCTATTCTAGGGCAGAGAGGAGGGGAGGAATACCTACTATGCGTCCTGAGACAAACGGACCCTTGGATTGGAAGAAATAGTGACAGTGGAGAGAGGGAAGAGTGACAGTGGAGAGAGGGAAGAGTGACAGTGGAGAGAGGGAAGAGTGACAGTGACAGTGGAGAGAGGGAAGAGTGACAGTGGAGAGAGGGAAGAGTGACAGTGGAGAGAGGGAAGAGTGACAGTGAGGGAAGAGTGACAGTGGAGAGAGGGAAGAGTGACAGTGGAGAGAGGGAAGAGTGACAGTGGAGAGAGGGGAGAGTGACAGTGGAGAGAGGGAAGAGTGACAGTAGAGAGAGGGAAAAGTGACAGTGGAGAGATGGAAGAGTGACAGGGAGCAGCAACACACACCGTGGGTTAGGGATGAATTCATTACAAGCCTGGATGTCAGTGTAGGATTATTCCACACACACACGCTCTCACTCTCTTACCCATTTTTGAAGTGGATGACATGTGCCCTCTGAAGTCCCGTCTCCAGGAAGTATCCCAGCTCCTGCTCCTGGGCCACTGGACCTGGCTTTGGACTGCGGTTCTGCAACCCTGCACTGAGGGCCTGAAACACATCAAATTGACCTGAGAACAGAGGCTGGAGCATTGGAGCCACCTCTTGCAACACGATGCGATGCTTGAAGATGCAGAGAACAGTCAGCCTAGTGTTCACATTCTGCATCAACAATAGACTATTACACTGCATAAGCCTACACATGCAAATCAGCCAAACCTTTTCATTCAGAAACCACAAAATTGTACTTCCAAAACCGGATCGGTAATCAGAGAGATAAGAAAACACAACCTAGATAACATCAGATAATAGTAGACCTAGAAGGAAAGAAAGAGATAAGAGGAGAGAGGACGGGGAAGATTGAAGAACCATGGCTGCTACTCTCTTCTCCTCGTCCCCCCTCTCCTCTCCTCCCCCTCCTAACCCTCCCCTCCCCTACCAATTTTTTCTGCATCAGTCCAACCAGAAGGTCCCCATTGTGTTCCCACTCTCCTCTCTCTCAGTCTGTCAAAAATTATTTCATGAAATTATTTCATTCAGCAGCAGGTAGCTTGTATCCTTACACCTTGTGCTGCCTGCCTGGCACATGATACACTGAGAGAGAGAGATAGATACCTATTATCTCCTGGGTATTGTATCAGTGTCTCTCTGTATGCTGTATGGAATCAGCTGCTGGTTCAATTACAGGGGGGGGCAGCTCTCTCAGACCTGGTGTTCTGGATGTGTGGGTTGGCTGGGGATGTAGGTTGGGAAGGGAAAGGCATGTGCTGGAGGTGGGGAGGGAGCTATTTGGGGAAGTGCCGCTCCAATGTGAATCAGTTGCACCAAATTAGAATTTCAATATTGAATTCTAACAGCCGATACAGAAGAAAGAAAATGCAGGGGTAAAGCCTGTGGCTTTTTGGGGGAGTGAATCGATGCCACTAGATTAGTTGAAATATTGAATTCAAATAGCACATACAGTTATGACATTTTGGAGCAACAACACAGCTCCATCCGGACGCTTGGTAACTAAAATGACACCATGAGCCCAAGAAATGGGCCAAATGAGTCAAGCCTGCATCATTGCTCTCCAACTAAGGACACTTAAGGAAGGACACTTCAGGACAGATGCACAAAATAGAAGGTCTGAACACCATTCACTATCTGTGCACTGTGAACACCATAACTCAACAGAGTAGTCACACCAAAGGCCTCAGGGCCAGAATAGCATCAGACAGGCTAGCACTGGGGATGGGAGAATATTATTGAGTGAGTCCCCACATGCTAGCATACATATGCATTCAGACTGACTAGATAGCAGGGCTGCTGAAATGAAAAATATATAAAAGGTCACTACACTGTTCTGCAACCCCTCAGAGAGGCCAGGAGAGACGCAGGGATGGAGAGAGCAGAGAGACAAATACAGATAGAGAGAAAGAAAGAAAAATAGAGAGCGAGAGAGCAGAGATAGAGAGAAAGAAAGAAAGAAAGAGATGGAAAAAGCAGAGAGAGAGAAACAGAGAGCAGACAGAAAGAGAGAAAATAAAATGCAAGGGAAAAACCTGTTGGCAGAACAAATCAGAGTGGAGAAAAAGTTGCTGGTTGAAACAGCAGCCAAGGTCACAAACAGGAACATCAAACCCTGGGCCAGTCTGTCAATGCTGCATTGATCTGGTGATGGACCTGGCCCCCTTCGACCACTATGGTACTAATAGTACAGACACCAGCACTACTGATGGGGTATAGGCCTACAGCACTGTCTAATACACAAGCACACAGACAGGTCCAACTCCCAAACATTAGCTGATGTGTGGTGAGCGTTCTGGCACAAAATGGTTGGTGCATTGAGCACTGGAAAAGCCCTACACAAATCCAATCAATTAATGAATTAGTTAATTACAGGCAAGTTCAATCCACTTATTTGGGAAACCAAGGAAAGATAGCGATTCATTAAAAGGCAGGTTGCATGATATATTTCCACAAATCTAACAATGTAGATTGATGATATTACATCTGAACAGTCTTTATGCAAAAGATTCTACAAAATGTTGGTAACACTTCATTTTAAGGGGTCCTTATTACATTGTATGTATGCAATTACACTGTAACAAGAATTGTAATTCATTGTAATAATGCATAGTTACACTGTAATAACGACATGCAACTTGTGGTAATTGCAGTCTGTAATTTGTATTTATTATGGATCCCCATTAGCTGCTGCCAAGGCAGCACCTACTCTTCCTGGGGTCCAGCAGAATTAATGCAGTTATACAATTTTAAACACATTACAATACATTCATTACAGAATTCACAACACACTAAGTGTGTGCCCTCAGGCCCATACTCCACTACCACATATCTACAACACAAAATCCACGTGTACGTGTGTGTATAGTGCGTATGTTATCATGTGTGTGTATGCATGTGTCTGTGCCTATGTTTGTGTTACTTCACAGTCCCCGCTGTTCCATAAGGTGTATATTTAACTGCTTTTTAAATCTGATTCTACTGCTTGCATCAGTTACCTGATGTGGGATAGAGTTCTATGTAGTCATGGTTCTGTGGTACTGTGAGTCTCCCATAGTCTGTGAAGAGACCTCTGGTGGCAGGTCTTGTGGGGTATGCGTGAGTGTCAGAGCTGTTTGCTAGTATTTTAAACAGACAGCTCGGTACATTCAGCTTGTCAACACCTCTTACAAAAACAAGTAATGATGATATCAATCTCTCTTCCACTTTGAGCCATGAGAGATTGACATGCATATCATTAATGTTAGCTCTCCGTGTACTTTTAAGGACCAGCCATGCTGCCCTGTGTGACAAATCTAGGGCCTGTAGGACCTTCCTTGTTGATAGTGTTGTTAAGAATGCAGAGCATCGCTTAATTGTAGACAGACTTCTCCCCATCTTAGCTACTGTTTTATCAATATGTTTTGACCATGACAGTTTACAATCTAGGGTAACTCCAAGCAGTTTAGTCACCTCAACTTGCTCAATTTCCACATTATTCATTACGAGATGTAGTTGAGGTTTAGTGAATGATTTGTCCCAAATACAATGATTTTAGATTTGGCAATATTTAGGACTAACTTATTAATTACAGGGGTGTAACAACGGATGTTTGATAGCATACTTGTTACAAATGTTAATGTTTCCCATAGCATCCCAACGCACCATATTTCAGCCTTTACAAACCATGTGATAAGTGTAAGCCAATTAAAAACCGACCACATCATTGACAATTCCACAATACAGATCTGGAGTCTGATGCCCAGGCTCAATGGCAAAAACGGGTTCACAAACGATTCACATCAAAAAACATATATATATTTTTTATCATTTAACAGTGCTTTTGACAATAGGTCAATTACTTTAACCAAATTGTAAACCTATTAAGCTTGGTTGAATAATGGTTTAAACACTGAACAAAAATATAAATGAAACAAGTATTGGTATTGAGCTGAAATAAAAGATCCCAGGAATTTTATATACGTACAAAAAGATTGTTTCTCTCAAATGTTGTGTACAATTCGTTTACATCACTGTTAGTGAGCATTTCTCCTTTGCCAAGATAATCCATCCACCTAACAGGTGTGGCATATCAAGAAGCTGATTAAACAGAATGATCATTACACAGGTGCACCATGTGCTAGGGACAATAAAAGGCCAATCTAAATTGTGCAGTTTTGTCACACAACAAATATAGTACCAGTCAAAAGTTAGGACACACCTACTCATTCAAGGGTTTTTCCTTTATTTAGACTATTTTCTACATTGTAGAATAATAGTGAAGACATCAAAACTATGAAATAACACATATGGAATCATGTAGTAACCAAAAAAATAGAATCAAAATATATTTTATATTTGAGATAATTCAAAGTAGCCACCCTTTGCCTTGATGACAGCATTTTACAGTCTTGGCATTCTCTCAAACTGCTTCACCTGGACTGCTTTTCCAACAGTCTTGAAGGAGTTCCCACATATGCTGAGCACTTGTTGACTCAGCGGTCCAACTCATCCCAAACCATCTCAATTGGGTTGAGGTCGGGTGATTGTGGAGTCAAGGTCATCTGATGCAGCACTCCATCACTCTCCTTCTTGGTCAAATAGCCCTTACACAGCCTGGAGGTGTGTTGGGCCATTGTCCTGTTGAAAAACATATGATAGTCCCACTAAGCGCAAACCAGGTGGGATGGCATATCACTGCAGAATGCTGTGGTAGCCATGCTGGTTAAGTGAGCCTTGAACTGTAAATAAATCACAGAGTGTCAGCAGAAAAACACCTCCACACCTCCTCCTGCATGCTTCACGGAGCGAACCACACATGCGGAGGTCATCTGTTCACCTACTCTGTGTCTCACAAAGACACGGCGGTTGGAACCAAAAATCTCAAATTTGGACTCGTCAGACCAAAGGACAGATTTTCACCGGTCTAATGTCCATTGCTTGTGTTTCTTGGCCCAAGCAAGCCTATTCTTATTATTGGTGTCCTTTAGTAGTGGTTTCTTTGCAGCAATTTGACCACGAAGGCCTGATTCACAGTCTCCTCTGAACAGTTGATATTGAGATGTGTCTGTTACTTGAACTCTGTGAAGCATTTATTTGGGCAGCAATTTCTGAGGCTGGTAACTAATGAACTTATCCTCTGCAGCAGAGGTAACTCTGGGTCTTCCTTTCCTGTGGCGGACCTCATGAGAGCCAGTTTCATCATAGTGCTTGATGGTTTTTGCGATTGCATTTGAAGAAACGTTCAAAGTTCTTGAAATTTTCCGGACTGACTGACCTTCATGTCTTAAAGTAATGATGGACTGTCGTTTCTCTTTGCTTATTTGAGCTGTTCTTGTCATAATATAGACTTGGTCTTTTACCAAATAGGGCTATCTTCTGTATACCACCCCTATCTTGTCACAACACAACTGATTGGCTCAAACGCATTAAGAAGGAAAGAAATTCCACAAATTAACTTTTAACAAGGCACACATGTTAATTGAAATGCATTCCAGGTTACTACTTCATGAAGCTACTTCATGCCAAGAGTGTGCAAAGCTGTCATCAAGGTAAGGGGTGGCTACATTGAAGAATCTCAAATTTAAAATATATTTTGATTTGTTTAACACGTTATTGGTTACTACATGATTCCATGTGTTATTTCATAGTTTTGATGTCTTCACTATTATTTGGCAATGTAGAAAAAAGTAAAAATTAAGAAAAGCCTGGTACACACCCCTAAGTCAACACATGTTAGAATCACCTTTGGCAGCGATTACATCTGTGAGTCTTTCTGGGTAAGTCAAAGAGTTTTGCACAACTGGATTATACAATATTTGCCCATTTATAATTTTCAAAATTATTCAAGCTCTGTCAAATTGGTTGTTGATCATTGCTAGATAACCGTCTTCAAGTTTTGCTACAGATTTTCAAGCAGATTTAAGTCAAAACTAAAACTTTGTCACCCAGGAGCATTCACTGTCTTCTTGGTAAGCAACTCCAGTGTAGATTTGGCCTTGTGTTTTAGGTTATTGTCCTGCTGAAAGGTCAATTCATCTCCAAGTGTCTGGTGTTAAGCAGACTGAACCGGGTTTTCCTCTAGGATTTTGCCTGTTGCTTAGCTCCATTCTGTTTATTTTTTATCCTGAAATACTCCCCAGTCCTTAACGATTACAAGCATACTCATAACATGATGCAGCCACCACTATGCTTGAAAATATAGAGAGTGGTAATCAGTAATGTGTTGTATTGGACTTGCCCCAAACATACTGTAACACTAGTTTGAGAAACAGACGCCTCACAAGTCCTCAACTTGCAGCCTCATTAAATAGTACCCACAAAACACCAGTCTCAATGCCAACAGTGAAGAGGTGACTCAGGGATGCTGGCCTTCTAGGCACAGTTCCTCTGTCCAGTGTCTGTGTTCTTTTGCCCATCTTAATCTTTTCTTTTTATTGGCCAGTCTGAAACATGGCTTTTTCTTCGTAACTCTGTCTAGAAGGCCAGTGTATGACAGTGTTTTAAGTCATGGCCTGACAAAGGCGGAAGTTTGGGCTTTCCACAGTGTGGCAGTAGTATTGGGGCGTTGGTTTGAAGTGTTAAATGAACACTGAACATTGATCATTTGAGTGAACTTGCTGACTTGCCTGCCATGTCATTATAATTTGACATTTTATCAGTTAAACCTGAAAGGCACCAAGGTTAAACACACGGAGTCGCCTCTTCACTGTTGACGTTGAGACTGGTGTTTTGCGGTTACTATTTAATGAAGCTGGCAGATGAGGACTTGTGAGGCATCTGTTTCTCAAACTAGACACTCAAATGTACTTGTCCTCTTGCTCAGTTATGCACCGGGGCCTCCCACAGTATGCGCTGCTCTGTGAAGGGAGTAGCACGTACACAGCGTTGTACGAGATCTTCAGTTTCTTGGCCATTTCTCGCATGGAATAGCCTTCATTCCTCAGAACAAGAATAGACTGATGAGTTTCAGAAGAAAGTTCTTTGTTTCTGGCCATTTGAAGCCTGTAATTGAACCCACAAATGCTGATGCTCCAGATACTCAACTAGTCTAAAGAAAGACAGTTTTATTGCTTCTTTAATTTTGACAACAGTTTTCAGCTGTGCTAACATAATTACAAAAGGGTTCTCATAAGGGTTCGCAAAAAGGTTTTCTAATGATTAATTATCCTTTTAAAATTATAAACTTGGATTAGCTAACACAACGTGCCATTGGAATAATGGGCATCTATACGCCTAAGTAGATATTCCATTAAAAACCTGCCATTTCCAGCTACAATCGTCATTTACAACATTAACAATGTTTACACTGTATTTCTGATCAATTTTATGTTCTTTTAATAGACAACAAAAAAATAATCTTTCAAAAACAAGGACATTTCTAATCGACCCCAAACTTTTGAACGGTATTTATTTATTTTTTTGCCCTTTTTCTCCCTATAATTTCGTGATATCCAATTGGTAGTTACAGTCTTGTTTCATCGCGGACTCAGGAGAGGCGAAGGTCCAGAGCCAGGCGTCCTCCGAAACACGACCCAACCAAGCCACACTGCTTCTTGACACAATGCCCACTTAACCCGGAAGCCAGGCGCACCAATGTGTCAGAGGAAACCCCGTACACCGGGTGACCGTGGGACTAGGACATCCCTGCCGGCCAAACCCCCCCTAACCCAGACAACGCTGGGCCAATTGTGCGCCGCCCTATGGGTCTCCCGGTCGCGGCCGGCTGTGACAGAGCCTGGACTCTAACCCAGAATCTCAAGTGGAACAGCTTAGACCACTGCGCCACTCGGGAGACCACCCAAATCTGAATGTTTAACAGCAACCTCATTCTGCAAACTTCCCTTTAAAATTTCAAACAGCACAAGAACAAAAGTTAAGTTACTGGTGACTGGCCCTTAGTCTTGGCTATTTGTAATTTTAACTTAAAAATAGACTCAGCAAGATGATGTAGATGCACAAAGTAAACAGCAGTAAACAACTAAGAGTGTTGAAGCTCGAGACTAAACTTCTCCGCTGTTTTGGTCCCGTTGCGATCACGTTGCAGTCTAGCATCCTGCTCATCTTAATATCTGCAGTGCTGCTCATGGCAACGTCATCTTGCCGAGTGTACCTTAAACTGTCATTTTAAAAGAGGGTTTATTATTTTGTTAGTATTAGCCTAGATCACCTGAAAATGATTTGGTTTTGTCAGTGATTAAAGCTTCCCCATCTTCTCCCATCAACACATCCAGTTGTAAACCCATGTTAGCTAGTTCATGGGTTGCTAGTTTACCTTCTCTACTTCCTGTAGGTAGAGCAGGGCGATGTCTCCAGACTTCTCATAGCAGGTAATCACTTCCTGGTCTTTGTCCACGTTACAATTGGACAGGGACGGAGATGCAGCCGGGACTTTCTCTAGACACAGACCTGGAGAGATGAAATAAAAAAAGGAACTTTTAAAAACGGCTGTATACTCTACACTACACATATAGTACTGTGGCCTTGCCTCTGGACGGGATAAGACTACACAATGCAGCCCACCAGGGGTTAAAGTTCATGCTCAAGCTTTAGTGTCTATGTGTGTTTGTGTTTTTGTGTGTGCGTGGATGCGCGTGCATAGTGTACAATCATCGGAGTCAAGGACAGCCACCAGCCTTACCTCACGTCAGCCAAGGACTGAAGAGATACCTTATTTTACTTTCTTCTATAGAGGAGATTAGGACAACAACAATCTTCTACTTCTGGCTCTCACTCTTCTACAAATAAAGGCTCTCACTCTTTTACCTCATGTAGGGCCCTGAGTTTCCCTGATTTTGTGACCTGGCAAGGAAAAACTCTGGGCCTTTGTTGTAATCTGCCCTCCTTGTTATAGGCAGAGTTTTTCCATGTAAACTCACGTGGGAAGAAATAACTCTGGGCCCTACAGGGATACTATGAGAAAAGTATCCCTGTCTGACCTTTGCGTAGACTGTATCTTGTTTTGTGTGGGCCGGTTCTGTCAATCACCAGACCTTTCTGTTTGTAATGAGACAATATGTAGAAAAGCACAACTTCCATTGTGGCTACACACACCTCGTTGTTATGAAACCGAATCTGCTGATCCCAAAGCACCCTTTTCAAACAACGCATTAATAATAGATAATAGCCTTAATAACTAATTCAATATGAATAGCTCTAGGCTCCAGAATTACGCAAGACCACTCCAACTGTGTGACGCTCAAATAGAACCATTCACTAAAAGGGTCCAAACAATACAAGCCAAATGGTTCATCCATCAACCCCCCATGATTAATTTACACACCCTGAAACCTCCATTACCATAGAGGTGCAGATGTCTTCTCTTTATAGGACATGACTGGAACATGAATATTGCTGTGAGAGAGAAAGACAGAGAGGGATGGAAGTAGAGAGAGAGAGGGGAAAAGAGAGAGAGGTATAGATAGGTAAAGAAACAGAAAGACAGAGAGGGATGGAGGTAGAGAGAGAGAGAGGGGAAAGAGAGAGAGGTATAGATAGGTAAAGAAACAGAAAGACAGAGGGATGGAGGTAGAGAGAGAGAGGGGGGAAAGAGAGAGAGGTATAGATAGGTAAAGAAACAGAAAGACAGAGAGGGATGGAGGTAGAGAGAGAGAGAGGGGGGAAAGAGAGAGAGGTATAGATAGGTAAAGAAACAGAAAGACAGAGGGATGGAGGTAGAGAGAGAGAGAGGGGGGAAAGAGAGAGAGGTATAGATAGGTAAAGAAACAGAAAGACAGAGGGATGGAGGTAGAGAGAGAGAGAGGGGAAAGAGAGAGAGAGGTATAGATAGGTAAAGAAACAGAAAGGCAGAGAGGGAGGCAGAGACAAACAGATGGAGAGATTAACATGCTCTGTCACAGATGGACGGACCCCCACCATGGATGGATGGAAAGATGGAGAAAGCAAGAGAGAGATCTGCAAAGACGGATGTATGCAACCATGCTTGTCTTTGCCTTATAAAGATTTCCCGTGGTGGAGATGCGGGTATGTTAATGACTGGAGCCAGGGGATTCTGTTGTCATTGTATGGCTCTGCTCTCTCTGCTGCGGTGCCACATAACTTATTCATACCACTGTGGCACTTTCACAGCCTAATGGGCTCCTGTGTTACTCTAAACAGGCCGGCCTGACCTCCTCCTCCCCTCCACTCCTCTCGATTAGGACGCTCATTAAAATTAAAACAGAGGTAATATCTTCCCATTCCCGCCATCGGACAAACAAGATGGCTGGTTCAGACAAAGTCACACAAAATGACTAATGAACTGAGGTTTTGCTATCTATCAACATTGCCTTACACAGCCAACAAAGGACTATATAAGAAATGATGCTGTTTAACATAAAAGAGAGCTTCATCTGAAGAGACTTCCTTCCATTCTAGATGTTTCCGGCTATAAAGTCAGCTTTTCTACATTCAGGTCAAGCCCTAATGTTTCAATGCTTCACTCCATATACACAGTATGATTGCAGGCAATACGGCCCGGAGAGGAGACGTGTGTGTCCCTATGTGGGGGTGGGGTTGCCTACGCAATGCAGTCGCTCCACAGTGATGTATGCTGTATGGGCAACTGCTTGGCTTGCATCATCGGTCGGTCTGTGTAAATCCTAGGATAGGCTGCTGTATGTATAGAGGAGGACAGATTTGTGTGTGTGTGCACTGTGTGTATACTAGGCTGCTGTATTGAGGGGCTCCACACTATGGTAGAGCTTCTTCGATCCCAACTCACAGCCAATGCAATGCTGCTGGTCTGTCAGAACTCGGATCAAAGCTCTGCAGTCCTGGCTGACACATCCACTCTGCATTGACACAGAGAAAGTGGTAAGATTTGCAGAGAGAGAGAGCGAGAGTGTGTGTGTGTGTGTGTGTGTGTGTGTGTGTGTGTGTGTGTGTGTGTGTGTGTGTGTGTGTGTGTGTGTGTGTGTGGACTCCTTTCTGCATGATCAAACACAGCATAGTGAACAGTGAACCTCTACTGCCACCATATGGCCCAACAACATATTGCAGGGGATACTAGCTCAAACAGAGGACTGGTGCTGCTGTGTCAATTTCCTCTTTTCAGAGACAACGTATTTTTCTTCCATGTCATGTCCATTTTAATATACACACTAGATTTCGATACAGCAACTGCCATTTAAAACGCCACTACTTATCCATCAAAACCATCTCCGGTTTACAGCAGGTCAATCCAACATCCCCCTGTACTAGAGCAGAATTCTGAGGGGAAAGCCTGAGCAAGCCTCCACAGACAGGAACTGCATAATGAGGTAGGTCACATTGTGTTCTCACCAGCTAACCTAAGCGTCCCCCTGGCAAGCATACAGTGACAGAGTTCAGGGGTGCAACGGCAGGGCGGGCACCAAGTTAAGACTCGGACTGACCAGACCAGTAGAGTTAGGTAATACATTCACCCCAGCCTCAACCTCAGCACTTTCTCAATATATGACTGAGGCAGTGGAAGGACAGAGGGATTCAGCACCACAGATTAGGCTCAATGTCCTTCAGAATGGACAAATTCACCAAATTACTAGAATGACATGTGTCGAGTACTGAAGTTGAAGTTGAGTTGAGATTGAACCTGAAATTTGGTAGCAGAATAGAAGGTAGGGTTATGCAGTGTTTCCCCTACCATAGATTTGTTCCCTTGGACAATTTCTTTGCATAGATTTTGAATTGGGAAATACTGGCAGGGTTTTCATGCACAGGACCTTTTTGGGCAGGCCACTCAAAGGTTTTTTCATGGCCACTGCCACCATCTAAGCCCCTTTTTGAGACAGGAAAAACCCTAACTGGTGTAATGTGAGGGCATTATACAATTGGTACCCAAAGCTCTTACCTTTGGTAGCGTATGCTTCGGCAATCATGGAGAGACGGTAGACGGGGGCTCCCACCAGTGCCAGCTCGTCCAGGGTCACTTTGCCATACTGGTTGATGGCCTCACTGTAGTCTCCCTCCACGTAGGACAGCTTGGCCATCAACATACTAACATCTTGCACGTAGTCCGGCTAGGCACAAAAGGAAAGAGAAGAGACAGTTATTGTGTAGCCATATGTTTTCTCCTGAACACAGAAATACGTGAAGCTAAATGTTCATGTTTCAGAGAAATAGGGTGCATACAAGCAGCATGAGGGAGTGAGGCAGGGATATGAGGTTATATAATTCAAAGGGGATTCTCTCAGTTTGGGAAAGCAGTGAGTGTACAGCCAGATCCTGATAAAACCAGTGTTACCCTTTTGCAGTATTATAATACTGTTATAAGACTGGACTACACGGTTATAACACTTACAAGACTAAACTAGACTGGAGACTGGACACATGACGGTTACTAACGGCTATAGGTGTTATATCATTACCATCTACCTTGAGGTTCCCTCGGTCCAGGGCAGCGGTCAGGTGCTTGCGGACCTCCACAAGCTGGGGTCTTGGGCCCCTCGGGCTGGCCCCCTGCTTGATGGGGTTCTCCTTGAGGTACTGCTGGAGCTTGGCTTCCCCCAGCAGCAGCTCCCCCAGGTCATCTGAAACACAAACATAGTTTAGTCTATACTTCCAGCAGTGGAGGCTCCTCAGAGGAGGAAGGGGAGGACCATCCTCAGTGAATTTCATAAAAATAAAGATATACTTTTTAGGTAAAACTACACTAAATATATTCACATCACCAAATAATTGATTAAAACACACTCTTTTGCAATGAAGGTCTACAGTAGCCTCAACAGCACTCTGTACGGTAGCGCCACTGTAGAAGGAGGACAGCTAGTTTCCAACCTCTGTCTACATTGACTTCAATACAAAACCTAGGAGGCTCATGGTTCTCACCCCCTTCCATAGACTGACACTTCTCTGTTCTCAATGACATTCAAACAGCATTGAAAAAAGGTGCGAGTTTAAGTTTGTTCCACCTGAGTGAGTCTAACCACAAGTCAGAGACCACTATGACACACCAAATGTGTTTGATGGATCACGGGAAAAGAGCAGGAATAGGCTTTTGTAGGCTATAGTCCAAGCTATATCTTCCAATGCTGTGACTGCTGTTGGCATCCAAATATTATCCAACTTCAATAAACGCTTGGAGGATGTCTATCGATCATTGTTTTTTAAACCAGTGGACAGTGAAAAATGTGCTCTTGCAACATCTGCATAGTGCGGATCCCAGCCTATGGAATAAAAGTGGCGCTTTTATTGCTCAATCTAATTAATGTCGATTAAAAAAATCATTCATGCTATGTTTAAAGCAACTTGTAGGTTAATCCAGTTTGTTAACCGCCCCCCTGTGCTCTGGTCTGACTGACAGAAGAAGGTGTGTCAGTTTATGTCAACAAAACATGCTTGCGTGCCAAAATATGACGCGTTCAAAACAACTGGGAACACGGAGAAAACTTGGTCAAATAATGACGTCAGTGATCGGAATTCTAGAAAGAGCCCGGAGAGTTCCGAGTTCCCAGTTGTTTTGAACGCGGCATTAAAGGTACCATATGACATCATCATCATCATTCCAGCAAGGCGGCTTCCTGCTTACAGACACCAATAGAACTGAAATCTGTCAAGAAAACAATTTCCCCCTCCTTGAAGCTTGCTATTGCGCACAGATTTAAATTTTGTTTATGTTGATTTCAGTAGGCCGCTCCACTGTGTATGATTAGGCAGCTGATATGCAGGACTAAAGATTCTTAAACTATTTCTATGAAGTCTACCTATGCAAGTGGTAAGATAGCTAGCTCAGTAAAATAATTTAGATCTATTTAATGAGTGAGAACTTTCAACAAGTATGCACAGTGGATATACTCTCTGTCCAAGTTAGTTACAGTAGCTAGGCTGGCTAGCCCTGAAATGACAGAAAAGTGTGTGCGTATGCACGATCAAAGAAGCTTTGGGTTTTCGCTAAATATAAACTATACCGGTGTGTACAATATCATTATTTCGTTCTTACAGACGCATGACCTATAGAAATAGCTGGCTACCTGGCAGCCACTCGCAATGGGCATTTCATTCACGTAGACGCGCTCACGTGGTTAGGAAAGCCCGTGGATTCCACTCCCTGTCCAGGCCCCAAATCGTTACGTGAACGGCAGAGCAAATCTTACCATTCGATATTAGTTTGGCAGAGAGCTGCCGTACAAGCTCTGGTATCTTGTCCCATTGCCTTTCCGAACGACATCGTTCTATCTCTGTCTCGAGTCGTGACCCAGACTTTCTCGCTGTCATTTTCAGTTCAGACTCTATGACAGAGACCAAAACAGGACAGGCACGAAGCGTCAGCTGCGACACGGGTTGGAAAAGTTAATCGGAAGGGAAACAGCGATACCCACTGGTAGCTATCACTCTCACATCTGTCAGATGTGAAACTATTAATTCATGTTTTATTTCCATTTCCAAAAATGCATGCAAGGACATAATCACATAGCTATGTATTGTTTCACTATGTTTACTTTTTGTTTAGTCAACTTTTCTCATGTTTATGAACATACAGGCAGTCATGATGAAATCTAAATACTTAACACCACATTCATATTTATACTTTCTCCCAAAAGGCTTTAGTACAAGAACAGACTACTCCTTGCTGCAACCTTGCATACAACATCCAAGTCATTTGTTCTGCTTTTGACAAAACATTTCATATTATTTTCACACCAACATTCACATTAGTACACTTCAATACACATTTCAAATATTGATCTTTGTCTTGGCAGTAATGTTTGGGCAAGTAAAAAAGCTTTCTAACACAACAAAAAAGCTTTCATGAAAACACTTGGCTGTTTAGGTAGGATAAACTGGCTGTGGCAAATTATGGTATTGCAGCAACTTTTATACAAGACTGGAATCTCCAAACTGTTCTGTGATTTAGGGGCATATCTTTAGCCCAAGTAAAACAGCTTAAGATATGTTTTTTACTTGGTTGTAGAAATGTGGGAATAGATGCTGACCTCAAGAACACATGACATGAGATTAAGGAAAAGGTAAGTGTAGAAAAAGTAATGTGCATTTCACTGGATCTTCTCAGAAAATTGCTTGGGCTCTAAAAAATACAAAGTTTATAGACAGATTTTCCCTTTTTTTATATATATATAAAACATGCAGGCCCATTTTATTATGTACATTAAGACAGTGGTTCTGCTCTAGCAAACCCACAGCATCTCAAAGTGATGTACAAGTAGGGTTGGGAAGCTCTGGTAACTTTTCCAAAATTCACCAGTTTTCCAGAAATCTAGGGTGGATTTCCTGCATATTCGCTTCTGATTCTGGGACACTTTCAACCGGGTTATCTGGAAAACCTGGGAATTTTGGGAACGTTACTAGAATTTTAAAACCCTATGTAGGAATGTCATTAAGACAGACAGCAAGAAACAAATGAATACTGCATTGGAAGATGTAAGACAAGTGTTAAAGTTATACAGACAGTCATCACCGGTACCGTACCACTAACAAAGAATTGATCATAAATTACAAAAAGTACAACTGGCAGAGACGGGTATGGTAAGAGATAATGGATACTTGTCAATGTACATGAGAGGCTGATATACTGATGTCCCATGTAACTTTCTATAGATCTTGCAGTGTTAGTCCATTATACTGTACATTTTTTCATCTGAATGCTTTGAGCTACTGTTAAGGCAAACCTGTAGAAAAAGGGAGTCTGGAAACGAATTTTCTCCATATCCGTCTGTCTTGCCCAATAAAAATGCCATTTGAACATGGTCATATTCACACCTACAGTTACACAATACTATCTCATCAAATTAACAAAAAATGGTATTTCATATAAATTGTATTTTAAGTATTCAATTCAGAATTCATTAGAAAACTTGAAACTGGCAAAAGATGGCACCATGGAGATCTTTGAATAACTCCTGAGCTTTGGAGAGGGAGTGGTGCAAGTTGACCTGATAATTAGGAGTGTTTGATAGTGTATTTGCCTTTCTGGAGCTGAGAGATGTACAGCTTGGATTTGCTGCCGTCTAGTCGTTTGAACCAAACCTCATCATGGTTGATTGTGGTAATTATGGCTCTTTGGACAGAGGGGGGCAAGAGAAGATTAAACATTGACATTATTAAATGGTTAGAAAAGGGGCATAAAATACTTTTCTTACAAAAAAAGTATATTTCCCAAGGATGCCAGTATCCTCACCTTGTGGGAAGTTCATCTTTCTTGTCGATGCATATAGTCTGTCCACGGCAGTACCATTCTCCGTCATAACTCAACTTTCCCTCTTCTGATCTAGCGTTATGCTGATACTTTTCATTCTTATTGGTGGAGACTGGAATTTAATGTTTGGTGGAATCAAAAAAATTGTTAGTCACAAAAGTACACACTCCAAGTTGGTATAGTAACTTCATTTAAAAGTAGCATTTCAACTTGCTGACATTAAATTGTGTTTATTATGCATGGTGTTCATTCATAGTTTGGTTCAGAAAACCAAAAAGAGAGGAGGGACAGGATCTCACAATAACAGAATAGAGTGAGGAAAATGTACAGCACAATTCTGTAATTCAAAATGGAAGTTGAGTCTTACCATCAGTTTTACCTCTATGAGGTCCCAAAGTAGCCACAGCCTTTAAGATATTCATATTGTTAGAATATGATCATGATCATCATATGAATCCAAAACATACTAATATAATAATAACATTAAGCAGAAGCTTTTATCCAAAGCGACTTACAGTCACACTTGCAAACATACATGTATGGGTGGTCTCATGAATCGAACCCACTATCCTGGCTCTACCAACTGAACTACAGGAGGACCATACTATGCATCTATGAGGTAAGGTACCTTTCTGATTGCTGTCCAATCCTCCAGTATATCCAAGTCTTGTAACATGTAGACAATATATGGTCGTACGGATGTTAAGGAAATACTGGTATACAAAGGCATGTGTGGTGGGTGGGACAAGTACACACATAACACAGACCAAGATTGTAATAAAAAAAAATATGTAAGTAAGACTCATTTCTGTTGAGACTCAGATGATGAAAGAGGATATCTGACACAACAACTGGCTTCTTCTTTTTGTCTGGACTAAATGGGTCTTTCCGCTTGTTCTTCCTTGACTGCAGCTCATCTTTCCAGAGCTCTGAGAAAAGAAGGGTCAATGAGGAAAGGGACATATTAAGACATGGCACTATCGGACAGTTTCCTGGACAGACTAAGCCTAGTCCTGGACTAAAAGGCACGCTCCATTAAAATAGCTTTTAAGTCCAGGACTAGGCTTGCAACTGTCTGGGGAACTAGCCATAAGAGAGCTGGGTTACGTTAGTGGCTCGCGCAATGACTTGACGATACCTGAGGTTATGTCTATACTGTGCCTGTCCTCTTCCAGTCGCCTGATCTTTTCCACAAGTTCACTCTGCACTGTATCAAACAATAGCAACTTCTCACTCTAAGACAAACAAAGAGGAATCAATGGTTACAAATGATCATCAATTAAGACACTATACAAATACATTTATTTGTCATCAGAGGTTTGAAGACGGACATGGATAGAGCTATGATATGTGGACTTCCCAACAACAATGCTCACCTCCCAGTGCTGTAAAGCTGCTTGGATTTCACAGTCGTACTTGTTTTTTACAGACTCTATACAGAGCTCCCGGTAGATCCCTGAGAAGGAAAACAATTTGACAGTGAGACATGCCAGCATACTGTTCATTCAATTTTCTTCATCAGATTTACTTTGTCAACTTCTGGATGACAATTAGGAAACCTTTATTTATTAATCTGGTGTTCAATGCCACAGCAATTTGTGAAATGAATACATGAATAATGTAATCCAAAGATTAGCTTGCGACAGACTTACCAGCAACCTTTGTTCTGATCTGCATGTTCTCCTGCAGATTTGCCAGGGGGTCCAGGTACTCCGAAGCCTTGCCTGCAATCACCTCCTGGAGTTTGGCATCCACCTGACTCAACCTCTCCTTGTACAACCTGAACAAAAACAACATTGGCTACAATTGGTTAACCTTAGATACATTCATCTGTTTGACACACTGTGATGGAATTGAGACATATGTATAATGTAAATCCAATCAGTAAATGCAATCAGAGACTTACTGGTCTTTCAGGTCTCCAAATTGTTTCTCCAGATTTGTCATTTCATCAAGGCACTCCACCCTTCTCCTTTCACAGTCCTCATCATCCATCTCTACAATGCATGCATGATGTCCAAAATACCAATGAAACAGGCGCATTCATGTAACATGTGTTGCAAATCACTTGTAGTTTACAAACAAACTGGGTTGGTAAAACAATTCTTACCCGAGCTGTCCCCATCCTCTGACACGGACGAGCTCTCAGTGTCATCCTCGTCAGAACTGCTCCCATCTTGTTCGGGATAGTCGACTTCCATCTCCTCGTGGTTACTCTCTTTCTTTTCTCGAGAATGTACCGGCATGTTTACTTCCTTACCTGGATTTTAATAAGAATGCTTGTATCACAATGCCAAACAAATGAACTAGTCATCATAATGCTAGTTCAAAGTTTGAACTTACCTTCAACTACTAACAGAGTAATTATATTTTGTACTTCTACTTTAGAAATAGCTTCCAAAATCGTTGTAAACCTAACTTTAGTTAGCGAATAAAACAACAAAAAACACCGGAAATTAAGATAGCTCGCTTGCTAGCTAGCTAGCTAGCAAGTGAAGCTATCTTTCGAAAACTACACAGTTCATCGGATGACATGAATATGTCTGTAAGATTAGTATAAAAAATATGTAGCAATAGTAAAATAAAAAAACAGAAAGATGAATAATCTCGTTTTATGTCCGATTGAATAAGCGGTAAGCATTGATGGAAAGCTAACTAACGTTAGCTAGCTAGCCAGCAAGCAAGCGTCCAAGCTAAAAACAAACGATAAATCGCAGCGGTTCAATGGCGCGTAATTGACGTACATTTCGATGCTAGGGAATTGTAGTTGTATTACAACCATTTCACCGTGTAGTAATTGTACAAAAGGGTTAGAACTCAAACTACATTCCCCAGGCTTTGACAAAGCAGCCCACCATCTCGTTAGACCATACAAATCAAGTAAAGTTGAGAATGAGAACTTTGTCTCGAATTTTCAATTAATATACTGATAATTAAAGCATGTGTGAAACCTTATGTAAGTCAATATGTAGTTACAGTAGTACTGTAACTGTCTCGAATTTTCAGTTCATATGCTGATAATTAAAGCATGCGTGAAAACGTATGTAAGTCAATATGTAGTTACAGTACTATTTCAGTAAATATTGTCGGTATTTTCACTTCGCTAAATTAGCTTTCAGATCTAGATCTCAACTGAAATGACAGAACAGGGGAAAGCAATGTGGTTCCTGGCTTCAGGTATTTTGTTGTTACCTGTCCAGTTCCAATCAAATCAGTGCATTTGGAGGAAGGGAGACAGGCATAGTCGCGGAAAGTAGGGGTGCTGAGCCCTGATAATATATATATTTTTAAATATATATATATATATATATATATATATATATATATATTTAAAAAACAAAGGTAGCCTAGTGGTTAGAGCGTTGGGACACTTACTGAAATGATGCTATATCAAATCCCTGAGCTGACAAGGTAAAAATCTGTCGTTCTGCCCCTGAACAAGGATTTGTTCTTAACTGACGTGCCTAGTTAAAATAAAAAAAAAAAAGAATAAATACTTTTTTTCTCACACAAGAGTACCCGCACTTGCCCTTTACAAGTCCTGTACTAGCGAACTGATATAGCCATCTGGAGTGCCGCAAATAAATGTATTCTTTATTGGCATGGAAACTTGTTTAGATTGCTAAAGGAAGTGAAATAATAATAAACATAAAAATAATGACAAAAAAACAACAAAACGAATTAAACAAAACAAAGAGAAAACAATCAGAGAGTAAACATTACACACACAAAAAGTTTATCTTTCTCCCCTCTCTCTCTACCTCTTGTTTGACAGTCACAGAACACAGTATGATAAATATAGACTAATACAGTGCACTTTCACTGTTCCATGTAATGTGAAACTTTTGCTTTTTTATTAAATGGTGCACCCACAAGTAGTAAAATGAAAATTCCAGATTGCTTTCTTGCTTGGGAAACATTATGCCATTCATTAGGATCTGACTGTCATCTAAAATGTTTCAATTAATCACATCAGACACTACATTCAAATATATATATTTTTTTCTACCAGATTGGAGCGTTGGATTGCTCTGATTTCCATTAACTTGTTTTTCATATCTCAAGCTCCGCCATGTTTTGAGATAGGTGTGTTGGTTGAGTTGCTAGCAACATTTTACATAAAAACTTATCTGCAAAATGCACACCGACTTGTATTTATTTCTATACATGTTATCGTCCTTGACGGCTGTTAGGTCGCAGTACATCATCAAATGATAACGGACCTCCAGCTCTCTTGTGGTTAGCAATCTTTTGAAGAAGATTAACAGGGAGGCTGGCTGCCTCCTACACAGATTCATTCGTCTCCTTCTTTCGGAATGTTCTCCAAAAAGCCTCATGGGGACGTCAAAAAATCAACACCGAAAGTATTGGATCCCAAAAAAGATGTACTGACACGCCTAAAACACCTTCGGATCGTTATAGGTAAGTCGAAATTAGACATTTTGCTATCTTGCTGGGCTAGCTATAGCTTGATGCTACAGCTAAAACAAAGCTATCCTATCTGAAGTGAGCTCGCGACTTTTATCTGTTTTCGATGCGGAGTAGCTAGCTAACGTTGCTACTCCCAACATTGGACGGATTGGAAGCATACAGTTGTTGCTAGCCATTATAACATGTTTTGTAAATTGCAATGCTTAAAATGATTTTGATGTGCTGGTTGCATACTGATTGTATTCACAGTGGCTCAAGCTGGTCCAAATCTAGTTTATTCTATTCTGCAAATTATTCGAAATGTCAACCATGTTTTGATTTGGTCAGTGTTATCCGGGGTCCTTTGGACGTCCGTAACCTAAACCCCTACCCTAACTTTAACCATTTTACATTTCAACTTCAATTGATATTGACCTCATCCCGTCAGTCGAGGATGCCTGGTCGTTCTTTAAAAGTAATTTCCTCACTATCTTAAATAAGCATGCCCCTTTAAAAAAAATTAGAACTAAGAACAGATATAGCCCTTGGTTCACTCCAGACCTGACTGCCCTTGACCAGCACAAAAACATCCTGTGGCGGACTGCAATAGCATCGAATAGTCCCCGTGATATGCAACTGTTCAGGAAAGTCCGGAACCAATACACGCAGTCAGTCAGGAAAGCAAAGGCTAGCTTTTTCAAACAGAAATTTGCATCCTGTAGCTCTAACTCCAAAAAGTTTTGGGACATTGTAAAATCCATGGAGAACCAGAGCACCTCCTCCCAGCTGCCCACTGTCACCACCGATAAATCCATGATAATCTAACATTTCAATAAGCATTTCTCTACGGCTGGCCATGCTTTCCTCCTGGCTACCCCGGCCAACAGACGGTTTTAGAAACTTCAGAGTGTTTTCTATCCAATAGTACTAATTATGTGCATATCCTAGTTTCTGGGCCTGAGTGGCAGGCATTTTACTTTGGGCGCGCCAGACTCTCCAAAACCGACACCACTGCTGCTGATCCCTAAGAGGTTTTAACTAACCTCCAAACAAGCTTCAATGCCACTCCTTCCGTGGCCTCCAACTGCTCCTAAACGCTAGTAAAACCAAATGCATGCTTTTCAACCGTTCGATGCCCGCACCTGTCCGCCCGACTAGCATCACTACCATGGATGATTCTGACCTAGAATATGTGGACAACTACAAATATCTAGGTGTCTGTCTAGACAGTAAACTCTTCTTCCAGACTCATATTAAACATCTCCAGTGCCATCCGTTTTGTTACCAAAGCCCCTTATACCACCCACCACTGCGACCTGTATGCTCTAGTCGGCTGGCCCTCGCTACATACTCGTCGCCAGACCCACTGGCTCCAGGTCATCTATAAGTCTATGTTAGGTAAAGCTCCGCCTTATCTCAGCTCACTGGTCACGATAACAACACCCACCCGTAGCGCACGCTCCAGCAGGTCTATCTCACTGGTCATCCCCAAAGCCAACACCTCCTTTGGTCGCCTTTCCTTCCAGTTCTCTGTTGCCAGTGACTGGAACGAATTGCAAAAATCGCTGAAGCTGGAGCTTTGTATCTCCCTCACTAACTTTAAACATCAGTTATCTGAACAGCTAACCGATCGCTGCAGCTGTACATATTCCATCTGTAAATAGCCCACCCAATCTAACTACCTCATCAACCATACTGTTTTTATTTACTTTTCTGCTCTTTTGCACACCAGTATCTCAACTTGCACATCATCATCTGCTAAATTGTAATTACTTCGCCACTATGGCCTATTTATTGCCTACCTCCTCACGCCATTTGCACACACTGTATATTGTGTTATTGACTGTACGCTTGTTTATTCCATGTGTAACTCTGTGTTGTTGTTTATGTCGCACTGCTTTGCTTTATCTTGGCCAGGTCGCAGTTGTAAATGAGAAATTGTTCTCAACTAGCTTACCTAGTTAAATAAAGGTGAAATAAACAAATAAAAATTGAAAAGAGGCGTCCCAAGGTTGATATACCGTCCCATTTGTCAATATATGTCTTCAGTGATTTATCTCTGTCTTGCCCCTTGCCTTCTGCACAATTTGTGGACTGAAGATGCAATATATACTAGAACCAGATTAGAGATGTCAGGCAATTAGCTAATTGAAGGATTTCATCAAGAACTGCCTGCAAAACGGAGTCTGTCTGGAGGATGGGATTGGGTCTGTGGGCGGCACTGGGTGGACCCTGTGAAAAAACAGAAGATGTAAACCGGGGCTTCCTTTGGGATTTGTCGTACAAATTGTTGCATGGTTTGTTCCAAGGCTTTTAAAAATATGATCTTGAGAGGAAATGGACTGGAGATGGTTAAATTCTGTTGTATTTGTAGAAGCTATGACAAACATGAAAACTTCATGGCATCGTGACTTGTGAGTGAAACATTGCTGCTCCATTTCATGAACCCATTTCCCCTATTGTGTTCAAGGCACATACCAAATTTCCTGTTTCCAATGTCCCCCAGTACAGCAACTGATGTAGGAACACAGACTGTCGTCATGCCATTGTGCATATGTGCCAGTAGCTGATGGCGCATTTTAGACAACTTAAAAAAAAACACGGAAATCATCACATCAGTGATCTTCCGATTGGAAAGTCGGAGCTCTAGAAGGATTCTTTCCGACTTGGAATTCTGAGTTGGATGACTGTTCAAAACCAGATGGACCTTGTTTTTTTCCGAGTTCCCAGCTGTCTTGAATGCACTGTATGAAGTCTGATATTTCTGAGTTCTCAGTTGTTTTGGATGCGGCATTGAGGTTGGAGAGGTGTGTGTGTGCTACTGAGAAACAGCATAGCTAGTAGTTACTCAATGTATTTTACAATTATTTCCAGCTATCTCCCTTTTGATAACCAGTTGGTATGAAAGGGAAACATGTAATGCTCTAATCCAGTGGAAACGTCATAAAATACCTGATTAATTCTTATCTCTTGCACAAGTTGCCTACAGCTGTGTCTGTCCCGAGGGCCCAGAATATTGTTGTTGCAAGTTTGCTAGTTGGAGGTTCAGGACAGATACAGTTGATAGTTGATACAATGTTTCAAGTTGGTTGCAGACAGCCATGCGAAGCCTATGGGATTTATAGGACATTTATTTTTATCAGGATATTTTCTATCTGCAGGCTGCAATTTTTTATTTGTTGGCTTTATGTAGGATGTTTTTACATAGTTGGAAATGGCAATAGAAGTTACTTTTATATTTGTATAATTTTCTTTTTGATTGAATTCAGATTACCCACATGACAATGATTTAGAGTTACAAAGACTATTATAAATGAAATTAAACTGTTGCACAAAAATGTGCATATGAAAATCACAACTGATATGCAGATCAGTAGAAATGGTAAGATATAAATTGGCACTCCAAATGGAAAAGGGTGCTGACGCCTGATTACCGGCAACTTCAGGAGTGTAAGGGCAGGATCTGAGAAGGCCAGCAGCAGTGGGAGGAGGGGGGTTGGGAACAGGTATTTTTCTTCTAGTTTGGCTATCTTGATCTATGGCTCCCTCTTGAGTCATTTGTGTGTCTTAATTATTGAATAAAACGTGCTTAAAGTGTCAGACAAGCTCAGTACATATAGTTGATTTTATTAAAACACAGGGTGTGTCTATATATGGAAAAATACACGTTTTAAAATGTCGGTTTTCACCAGGCATTATGGGACCTGTGTCGTCTAAAAAGTTATACTTTTTACAAATCTATCCATAGAACATTCTTCTTAATGATCATCCAGGTGCTTTCAGAAAGGGGGCAAATACTTTTTCACTGCACTGTATGTAGGGAATAGGGTGCCATTTCAGATGCATGCTGCCTCTTTCTGATGAAGAGACTCTTGTCTTCCAAGTGTTCTATTTTTGAACTGCAGTACTGCTGCTTGGCTTGCTGCTATCTCAGCAGAGCAAGTCAACATTCCCCAAGCTAGGCTATTGTTTAGGACAGAGCAGTTCTTGGCTAGCCCTCAACTGGGCAAACTGAGGAAGCTGGATAATGAAAGAGGTGTTCTGTTTTAGGATTCTTTGGATGTGTGTGTGTACAGTTTGGCAGATATTAATATTACCTGTTGACAAGTATAGTTCTTCAGCCAAGCCATGTCAATATTAGTTAGGATTAGTTAGTACCTTTGGCCCCAAAATGGTTTTCTTCGTGTTGGTTTGGTTGGATTTGTCACGTGCTGAGCTGAGAAGTGTTGCAGTGATGGAGATGGACTGTCATAGAGAGGAGAGTGTTAAGGAGAAGTGTTTGAGCTTTGTGTAATGGTACAGGGCAATTCCACAGTAACAGAATGAAGCTGAGACTCAGATTGTTCACTTTAAAATGCAAGTCAAACAAAAACCAATGATTGCACTTGAACAGTGCAGATGCAAAGTTTGGAACAGAATGACGCACAAACAGCACAAACCGTTATTCTGTTACCAAACTCTAAATGTGTTTTTGTAAAGAAATGTCTGTGGAAATTGTTCAAAGTAGTCATTGTGCATGGAGTTGTATGGTTTGTTTAACTTTGCTGTCATTGTTTTTAGTTTGGCATACATTTTAAAGTCTCAGAATAGTTTCTTGGCTGCGATTGACTGAGTCTCTTCCGTCAGTTATTTGAGATATGCTCCGTAGCACCAAGAGGTCAGAGAAGTATGTGTGCCTGTGTTTGTGTGTGGCACCAGTGAGCGAGAGTTTCCAAAATGGGTCCTCCTGAGGCCAAGTATTAGTTTAGTGATTCAGACAAGAGAAGAAAATAACTTTTGGAAGTATCTTACTTTGCTAAATCCCACAACCTCTCTTCCTGTCTCTCCCATGACTCCGCCATCTATCCTCTCTGGCTCTGTACAGGATTACATTAGCCTAAATGATGTCACAGTGGATTTAAAAGCCTCTTCCCTGAGATTCTCCAGGCTTCAGGGAGACTGGACAAGATAGGAGGACATGCATGCTTCCATGTGCCTCTCTTTTCCTGTTCTGTTTTCCCTCTGGCAGGCTTCTAAACACTGTCCTTCACAAGACCCTCCCTGGCTGATTAGTGTGTAAATTAATATGGTAGGCTCTGGGCAGCAGACCCTCAAGGCTAATTCAACAACTATTATCTGTGTGTGTGTGCAGTGTTTCTCCTCAGATTCTTTCCAGTAGCCTTGGCAAAGTTAGCGTAAGGGGGGGCGCAGAGATTGTTTTGCTCATTTAACCCACTAGAGTTGATGTCAGTGCCCCCGTGGAAATCTAATTAGCATAATAAGAAAATCCCTATATAAATCTGTCTGTTTAGAGGCGGCTACAAGCTCCTCTCCGTGCGTGCACGTGGGTGGAGTCGTTTTTTGGGGGGCAGCAGACTTTTCATTGCATTCCATGCAGAGAGGAAGTCCGCCTTGTGTAGTGTATAACCACTAGGGGCTTGGGAGCCAGAGTAGCTGACCAAGCAAGAGGGGCCGAGGCACTCTTTTTGACTCTAGTTAGTGACAACATTTGAACTTCCGATCCGGTGTAATGCCTGTTTACAAATACTTGCTAGCTAGCTACATGTTAGACTAGTCTGGTGTTATGTGCTTTACAACACTACTTTTTAGCCACAGGAGCAGAAGCAAACATGTCTCTTTTTGAATTGCAATTGCTGCAAAATGGGCAGAAATATACAGAGATTTTGGGGAATGTTTGAATTATCCGTTTTGTGCAGGCGCTGTCGACGGATAACATTATTGGATCCGAGCCTCGGCAAACTCAGGCAGCGAGTAGTACAACTACAAAGGCTTTTTCTCAAATGGTCCTGACAGCAGTCTGCGATGCAAGGTATCAAATCAAATCAAATTTATTTATAAAGCCCCTCTTACATCAGCTGATGTCACAGAGTGCTGTACAGAAACCCAGCCTAAAACCCCAAACAGCAAGCAATGCAGGTGTAAAAGCACGGTACCACTTCATTGTGATCGCCGTGGGTGCATATGGTTGGGAGGGAGATGCAGGAATCTTCTCACAAAGCAAGTTTGGCTCCCAACTCATTGCAGGCCAGTTGCCACTACCAAGGCCAAAGTGCTTGTTGGGGACCCAAACACTGAGTCTTCGTGGGATACGAGGCATTCCATCTGAGGGTAAACCTGATGGAACCATATCCAGGTAAGATACGCTAAATACATGTGACTATATACATATGATATGAAAATTATATCAATATAGACATTGTAATGATATGCATAAAAGTGAACAGGCATCTTAGTAAGAGAATAGGGGCCTATGTCTAAAGCATATGCTACACAGTTGTTACAGTACACATTTCATAACATTCATGTTCCTGTTCAATACTAATGGAAATTATTGTTTTATTCAAAGGTTCTTCTGGCCTTGATGACACCAAGAAGATCTACAACTACCGCCACTCGAGCCATAAGAATTTCAGAGAACTGCTTTAGGATCCTTGCTGCAAGACGGAGGATCCTAGGAAGAGCCCTTGAGGTTGCCCCAGAGACCATTGTGAAGGCCTGAATGGCTCTACACAATTAGCTTTGCACCACAGACACTAATCATTGACAACACAGTCATCAACACGGTACATCCCCCCATGTTTGATGACCACTCCACAACCACTGGGGACCTGCGTACAGGAGAGTGGAGACAATTTCCTGGACCCAAGAAACATTTTAACGTTGGAGTGTGCTTTGGAAAACATGTCCGCACATACGTTCTCTTCTTCTGGTCGATGTCTGTTTATGATGTGGGCCTACATGCTTGGTTTTGCTGTTTAGATTTGGCTGTTTTTCTTATTCACACGTTACAAGTCACAATAAAGTACCATCATGACATCCTTGTTTTAGTTTTTTGTATTTTTAGCATTAGCATAAATTCATAAACCATCGCGGTTCACACAAAACACATTTCACAGCGAAAACAAATCCCTTACCTTTTGAAGAACTTCTGCTGAGGGCTTCCTAAGTGTCCAACGAAGACAATCCATGGTTCTTTTGAAAGAAAAAGTCATTTATTATATACATAAATCTCTGTTTGGTTGGTGCGTTATGTTCAGAAAATCCAACGTCGAATCACCCATTGAAACGTGAAGAGAACGCGTTCAAATATACCTATAAACTTTTCCTAAACAACTCAAAGACCAGTTAAAATGCATCCTTAGCTATCCTTTTTATAAATATGAGCGATAATATTTCACTCGGATGGTCACCTAAACGTTATATAAGTAAAATAAAGTGGGGCGCGCAGCCAGACTAGCGCACGAGAAAACTTGTTGACATCTGAGCTACCTTGGCCATTTCCTGTACCTATTCTTCCTGCTTCCTCCAATCTCTCTGAGGCTTTATATATAGACTGTTGACATCTAGTGGAAGCCATAGGTACTGAAATCTTGGGGCTGCTTGCCATAGAACTCAATAGGGAGACTGTCAAACAGAGCCAATGTGACAAGAAACAGTAATTCCGGATAGATTTTCTCGGATTTTCGGATTTTTTTCCTGCTATTTCTGTTCTGTTACACTCACAGACATTATGTTAACACTTTTAGAAACTTCAGTGTTTCCTATCCAATAGTACTAATTATGTGCATATCCTATTTTCTGGGCCTGAGTGGGAGGCATTTTACTTTGGGCACGCCAGACTCTCCAAAACCGTCACCTCAGGAGCCGCTCCCTAAGAAGTTAAACTCATCTACATAGCTCATGTACAAAGCAGTACACGTTTACTGAGTGACTGATTGAAAACCGTAATAACCAGGCAAATACATTTGCAGACCTTTTTAGATATTTACTATCACAAGAGGAAAAATGTTTTAAATATCACTATGTAATACACAGGTGAAAAGTGATGAAAGGGGAAATAAGAGAAAAGACACAAAGTAACCACCAGTAACATGTGAATGAGGAAATAAGTCAATATAAAAAAAACACAGTGAATAAGAAAAAAATAGTTTCTGGGGTGAGACGGAGGGCTCTGTCTCACTCGAGAGCGGACGGAGCAGACACACATCATGTCCCTGAGAAACGGGAGACATTGATCAGCAGGATTAGACACAATCCATTGTACCATGACGTCGTAGACGGCCTTTTGTGCCGTTTCTGTAACTCAGTTTCTTGAAGCCATCCATCTGCTGCATAATGTCAGTGTCCAAAGGATCCTCCGCTGTCTTCCTCTTCTGGCCATTGGACCTGGGTGGGGAGATGGGGTGGAGGTTGATGGAGTTGCAGGGCAGAGGGCAACGGTGCACCTGGATGGTGCATTGGGTGGTGGTGAGAAGGGCCTAGGCGGTGGGGAAAGTGGCCCGGGAGGAGATGAATCAATGGGCCCTCAGGGCTCTGCTCTGTCTCTGAGATGTCCAAAACACCACTACCGTCCCAAATCTACAAGCAGATGGAAAAAATCCATTAGAATACAATCCATGCAATCTTAAAACATCTCCATGGGCTCCTTTGAGTTAAAATGTTTTACCCAAAAGAACTGAATTCATAAACATCTCAATCTAATTAGCGCACACACACAACACACTGTCTGTTTTCAGATGTTTGAACTAGCCCTGCTAATCATTATAATTTGACAACACAGGCACGGAATATTTCCCAGTCACAATTTCTTCCATCCAGAAAAGAGCTGATTTCACATGTTCTAACTATGTCTACTAAACATAAGATCACAAACACACACAATGACGAGTACATACCGCATCTGACACATTGGTGTCTATCTGAGAATGTTTCACATAAACACAAAACCAATCCAGTTGTCAAACAATCGGTGGGGGGGACACCCCAGCGGCAGCACCACTCCTAGTCTCCTCACCCTTTTCAGATTGCGAACATACTGGTCCCGAATCTTTCTCCATGTTTCTTTGATATCAGTATCCATGTTCAAATTTTGTGAGATCTCCCTCCAGCTGTTGTTTTTTGCGTGCTTTTCGGAATACGACCGCATAGAAGGGTTGTAAAGATTCTCGTGTTCTCACCAGCTTGCACAGGCACTCCTCAAAACTGGACATAGACATAATTGTGCTTAGCAAATCTCAAAATAAAAGCATAAAAAAGCAAGCTTGCAGTAAACTCACTCAATACTTCCCCTCAGTCTTTGCAAGGAATGACATGTCGGGTCTCAAAAAACTGTGTTGAATGACTGTGTGTATTACAAGGAGCCGCGACTTTTGTGACAAAAGATGACATTGCAACACTGCGCTGCACTCTGTCGGCCCTGTTTGCATATTGTCTGTAGACCCCTTAAGATAGAGATCTGTTTTTAGCATGGGCTGCGTCTCAATCCACCTCATCCTCCAATGTCTGCCTTCCACATCTGCGGTTGAAGGTGGCAAACTATTATGACCCCTCTATGGAAAGATGAGACTCACGGACACAATGGTATACCCCCACGGGACTTGTCAGTACCACCAATCTGCCAACTTCTAGCGTCCGAACAGTTTTGGCTACACACTAATAGGGAAAGGGGGATACCTAGTCAGTTGTACAACTGAATGCATTCAACTGAAATGTGTCTTCCGCATTTAACCCAACCCCTCTGAAAGAGAGGTGCAGGGGGGCTGCGATAATCAACATCCACGTCTTTGGTGCCCGGGGAACAGTGGGTTAACTGCCTTGCTCAGGGGCAGAATGGCAGATTTTTACCTTGTCAGCTCTGGGATTCAATCCAGCAACCTTTCGGTTACTGGCCCAACGCTCTAACCACTAGGCTACCTGACCTCTCTATGGAAAGGTGAGACTCACAAATTCTCCCCAATTTTGATCTAGTTTCATTGCTGCAACCACCAAATGATGTGGGTGATGTGGAGGTAAACCCAGGCCCTGTGTGTCCCCAGGCACACTCATTTGTTGACTTCTGTAATCGTAAAAGCCTTGGTTTCATGCATGTTAACATCAGAAGCCTCCTCCCTAAGTTTGTTTTACTCACTGCTTTAGCACACTCCGCCAACCCTGATGTCCTTGCTGTGTCTGAATCCTGGCTTACCACAAAAAATTCGGAGATTTCCATACCCAACTACAACATTTCCGCCAAGATAGAACTGCCAAAGGGGGAGTTCTGTCATACTTTCCAGGTCTGTGCCCAAACAGTTCGAACTTCTAATTCTAAAAATTAATCTCTCCAGTAATAAGTCTCTCACTGTTGCCGCCTGCTATAGACCCCCCTCAGCTCCCAGCTGTGCCCTGGATACCATATGTGAATTGACTGCCCCCCATCTATCTTCAGAGTTCGTTGTGTTAGGTGACCAAAACTGGGATATGCTTAACACCCCGGCAGTCCTACAATCTAAGCTAGATGCCCTCAATCTCACACAAATCATCAAGGAACCCACCAGGTACAATCCTAAATCTGTAAACATGGGCACCCTCATAGATATTATCCTGACCAACTTGCCCTCCAAATACACCTCTGCTGTTTTCAATCAGGATATCCGAGACCACTGCCTCATTGCCTGCATCCGCTATGGGCCCGAGGTCAAACGACCACCCCTTATCACTGTCAAACGCCCCTAAAACACTTCTGCGAGCAGGCCTTTCTAATCGACCTGGCCCGGGTATCCTGGCAGGATATTGACCTCATTCCGTCAGTCGAGGATGCCTGGTCGTTCTTTAAAAGCAACTTCCTCACCATCTTAAATAAGCATGCCCCTTTCAAAAAATGTAGAACTAAGTACAGATACAGCCCTTGGTTCACTCCAGAGCTGACTGCCCTTGAAAGGCACAAGAACATCCTGTGGCGGACTGCTATAGCATTAAATAGTCCCCACGATATGCAACTGTTCAGGGAAGTCCTCCTGGCTAACCCAACCCCAGCCAACAGCTCCGCAGCTACTTGTCCGAGGCTCTTTTCTTTTCCTTCACCCAAATCCAGATAGCAGATGTTCTGAAAGAGCTGCAAAACCTGGACCCGTACAAATCAGCTGGGCTAGACAATCTGGACCCTCTCTTTCTAAAACTATCCGCCACCATTGTTGCAACTCCTATTACCAGTCTGCTCAACCTCCCTTTCGTATCGTCCGAGATCCCTAAAGATTGGAAAGCTGCTGCGGTCATCCCCCTCTTCAAAGGGGGTGACACTTTAGACCCAAATTGCTATAGACCTATATCCATCCTGCCCTGCCTCTCTAAAGTCTTCGAAAGCCTAGTTAATAAACAGATCATTGACCACTTCGAATCCCACCGTACCTTCTCCGCTGTGCAATCCGGTTTCCGAGCTGGTCACGGGTGCACCTCAGCCACGCTCAAGGTGCTAAACGATATCATAACCCCCATCTATAAGAGACATTACTGTGCAGCCGTATTCATTGACCTGGCCAAGGCTTTCGACTCTGTCAATCACCACATCCTTATCGGCAGACTCAACAGCCGTGGTTTCTCAAATGATTGCCTCGCCTGGTTCACCAATTACCTTGCAGACAGAGTTCAGTGTGGTAAATCGGAGGGCCTGTTGTCCGGGCCTCTGGCAGTCTCTATGGGGGTGCCACAGGGTTCAATTCTTGGGCCGACTCTCTTCTCTGTATACATCAATGATGTCGCTCTTGCTGCTGGTGATTCTCTGATCCACCTCTATGCAGACGACACCATTCTGTATACTTCTGGCCCTTCTTTGGACACTGTGTTAACTAACCTCCAAACGAGCTTCAATGCCATACAACACTCCTTCCGTGGCCTCCAACTGCTCTTAAACGCTAGTAAAACCAAATGCATGCTTTTCAACTGTTCGCTGCCTGCGCCCGCCCAACTAGCATCACTACCCTGGACAGCTCTGACCTAGAATATGTGGACAACTAGAAATACCTAGGTGTCTGGCTAGACTGTAAACTCTCCTTTCAGACTCCCATTAAACATCTCCAATCCAAAATCAAATCTAGAATCGGCTTTCTATTTCGCAACAAAGCATCCTTCACTCATGCTGCCAAACTTGCACTAGTAAAACTGACTATCCTACCGATCCTCGACTTCGGCAATGTCATCTACAAAACAGCTTCCAATACTCTACTCAGCAAACTGCATGCAGTCTATCACAGTGCCATCCGCTTTGTCACCAAAGCCCCTTATACCACCCACCACTGCGACCTGTATGCTTTAGTCGGCTGGCCCTCGCTACATACTCGTTGCCAGACCCACTGGCTCCAGGTCTACAAGTCCCTGCTAGGTAAAGCCCCGCCTTATCTCAGCTCTCTGGTAACCATAGCAGCCCCCTACGCGTAGTATGCGCCCCAGCCGGTATTTCTCACTGGTCACCCCCAAAGACAATTCCTCCTTTGGCCGCCTTTCCTTTCAGTTCTCTGCTGCCAATGACTGGAACGAACTACAAAAATCAATGAAACTGGAGACACTTATCTCCCTCACTAGCTTTAAGCACCAGCTGTCAGAACAGCTCACAGATCACTGCACCTGTACATAGCCCATCTGTTAATAGCCCAACCAACTACCTCATCCCCTACCGTATTCATTTATTTATCTTGCTCCTTTGCACCCCAGTATTTTTACATTGCACATTCATCTACTGCACATCTACCATTCCAGTGTTAAATTGCTATATTGTAATTACTTCGCCACCATGGCCTATTTATTGCCTTACATTCCTTATCTTACCTCATTTGCACACATTGTATATAGATTTGTTTTTTTCTACTGTATTATTGACTGTATGTTTGTTTACTGTGTAACTCTGTGTTGTTGTATGTGTCAAACTGCTTTGCTTTATCTTGGCCAGGTTCTCAACTTGCCTACCTGGTTAAATAAAGGTGAAATAAAAAAAAATAAAAATAAACAAATGGGTTTGGGAGGCAAAGGTTGAGTCATGCATCCTCTGAAACATGACCCGCCCATACCGCGCTTCTTAATTAACATCCGCCCGCCTAACCCGGAAGCCAGCCGCACCAATGTGTTGGAGGAAACGCCGTTCAACTGACGACCGAAGTCAGCCTGCAGGCGCTCGGCCCGCCACAAGGAGTCGCTAGAGCGCGATGAGCCAAGTAAAGCCACCCTGGCCAAACCCTCCCCTAACCCGGACGACGCCTGGCCAATTGTGTGCCGCCCTATGGAATTCCCGATCACGGCTGGTTGTTATGCAGACTGGGATCACACCCAGGTCTGTAGTGACGCCTCTACCACTGCGATGCATTGCCTTTGACCGCTGCTCCAGTCGGGAGGCCTGAATTTGACAGTTTTAACTATTTTCCTGCAATTCTACACATTCTATAATTGGTCTGTCAAAGGGAAAAAAAAAACTGTTTTAAAGCTACACTGATCAAAAATATAAATGCAACATGCAACAATTTCAAAGATTTTACTGTGTTATAGTTCATGTAAGGAAGTCAGTCAATTCAAATAAATTAATTTGGCTGTAATCTATGGATTTCACATGACTGGGAATACAGATTTGCATCTGTTGGTCACAGATACCTTATAAAAAAAGTTGGGGCGTGGATCAGAAAACCAGTTAGTATCTGGTGTGACCACTATTTGCCTCATGCAGCATGATACATCTCCTTCACATAGAGGGAGAAGTTCAATTATAAGGCTGCTGATTGTGGCCTGTGGAATGACTCCTCTGGAATGACTCCTCCTCACACTCCTCTTCAATGGCTGTGCAAAGTTGCGGCAACTGTAACACGGTTTCATACTTGTCGATCTAGAGCATGCTCAATGTGTGACGTCTGGAGAGTATGCAGGCCATGGAAGTGCTGGGACATTTTCAGCTTCCAGGAAATGCAACATGTAAAGTGTTGATCCCATTTTTCATGAGCTGAAGTAAAAGATCCCAGAAATTGACTGATTTTCCTTCTATGAACTGTAACTCAGTAAAATCTTTGAAATTGTTGCTTTTATATTTTTGTTCAGTATACCATGGAAATTGTTGCAACACAATTCCAGGCAGCCTTTGCTCATGCACCCATACGTTTACCAGTCAAATTGCCAGGGTTAGAGATTCCAAGACCATTCTATTCATTCTATTTCTATGAATAGCCCCTCCAGGCGGGTAGCTCTTTGGTGAATGATACAGGTGGGGAAATGACTGCGAATGAGTAGTGACTGAGTCTTTGAAGTTCAATTATAACCTCCAGCCTTAACTGTAGCTTTCCTGACCGTGTGACCTGGCCAGGAAAACCTCCTGGCCCCTAGTCATTGTAAGTGTAGTTGAAATCTAGGGCATTCAAAGCCTGTATGACATTGATTATTCTTCTCAGATAGCAGCTTTAACTCTGAATCATTATGTCTGCTTGTTTGCGTTGCTGTGTGATATTTTTACATGTCTCTCTCTCTCTCTCTCTCTCTCTCTGAGTGTGGGTTGCATGCTGGGAGCAGAAGGGTGGCGTGGTGTGAGAGCGGCACGTTTGAATTTGGTTTCAAGTTTGAATTTCTTTTGCTAGTTTATTTAAGTTTTGGTTGTTTGGTTTATTTTTTATCACATTTTGGGTTAAGAAAAAAAAACTAAAAAAAAAAAAAAAAACTTGGTGATTTAATTAGTTTGATTGGGGCCATGGCGTCTTTCTCGGGTGAGGGGACACCGGGCTTAACTATCAAGAATGGGTGTAAAGTTTTCTCCGATCAAGAGTGTACTGTGGAAGAAGTGCTATTGGCAATGGGCGAGATTGTAGGGCACGAGAATGTAGCATCGGCATCCAGAATGAATAAGGCGGTGGTGGTGTTTTTATAAGAGGAAAAATTCGTAAATAGCCTTGTTGAAAATGGAATTGTTGTTGCGGATTCCTGGTGCAAGTGATGCCTTTGCGAGCACCTGCTACCAGGGTTACCATTTCAAACGCCGCCATTTATCTCTAATGAGCAAATTCTAAAAGAACTGAGTCGCTTTGGAAAATTTGCTGGATCCATTAAAATGTTGCCCTAGGGTGTAAAAACGCAGCATTAAAACACGTGATGTCTTTTTCAAGACAAGTATTCATGTTTTTAAATGCGCAATCTAAGGAATTGGATATCTCGTTTGCATTCAACAAGGGGATAGCTCAGTATATGATTTTTGCAACGACAGATAGCTTGCGTTGTTTTGAATGCGGTGATTTAGGACATAAGAAGTTCACGTGCCGCGCATAAGAAACAGTCTGAAAATGAAAAGAACGAAGGGAATCATGATAAACAAACGGTTCAAAGCGATAAAAGCGAAAGTAAAAACAACGAAAAACGGCCCATAGTTGTAAAGGAGGTAATGATTTCAGAAAAAAAACAAAAGATAAACGGAGTTAACGATAAGGATTTGGAGGCTACGGATTCGGCAGGGGAACCCAGAGTTACTCTGCAGACTGGTTCTGATCTCGATGGGAGTGCTCTAGATCCAAGTTCAAAGGCAGAGGTGAGTGAGTTTATTTCATCTATACAAGTTGGTGATAATGTTGTAGGTCCGATTGTTTTGATGGACGAAGTTGCTGTTAAGGATAAGGAAGTTGTTCATGTGGATGAGGTTGCAAGTGTTAGCGGGTTACAGAATAACGTGCTTATGGAAAGTGAAAATAGTGATGAGTTTTCGGAGATAGATTGTAGTCAATCTATGGAAGACGTTTATTCGGTAGAAGAATTAAATGAGTTTCTGGATTTCACTAAAGGGAAAAAGGTTGATGTTGCAAAATTTTTCCCCGATGTTAATACGTTTATAAAATCAGTGGCGATAGCTCAGAGGACGGTGGGCTATGAGGTCATTTCAAAACAGAAACGATTTCGGCTGAAAAAGTTTCTAACAAAGGTACGTAAAACTCGAAAAGGAACCGTAAAACTGTCAGAATGGAAAAAATAAAGGAAATGGGTGTGGGAAATATCAAATTTTTTGGTTTGTTTATCTGTCACTGGGTGTTTTTGTTTTCTTCCTTCTCCCCTGCCATGCAGATTCTTAGACTAGGATCATTAAATGTGAATGGGTTGAGGGATGGAGGAAAAAAGAGTTTTACTCTCTGAGTTTCTTAGGCTTAAGGATTCAGAAGTAATATTTTTACAAGAAACTCATAGTGATATAGAAAATGAATCTGAGTTAAATTTTTGGTGGGAAGGAAAGCTTTGTTTAAGCCATGGCACAAAGGTTAGTGCAGGTGTAGCTGTTTTATTTTCAACTCACCTTAAAGTCAATATTTTATCAGAAATGGAAATAGAGAGAGGACGTATATTGATGGTGAAAGCTAAAGTTGAAAAACAGATATTCGTTTTTATAAATATTTATGCTCCAAATAAAGGGTCAGATAGAATCATCATGTTTAGAAAATTGGGAGAGTTTTTAAAAAGCTATACTTTAGATGGTATGCTAGTCATTGGAGGGGATTGGAATTGTTCTCTTAATTTTCTTTTAGATAGGAATCATGAGGAACCACATCCTGTATCAGTTGCTGTTTTAAAAAGTATTATAGTTCAGAATGGGTTTGTAGATGTATGGAGAGACAGGAATAAAGAGATGAAGCAATATACATGGACAAAAGTTTCCCAGGGAATGATAAGAGTAGCGAGACTGGACAGGTTTTATGTCAAGTGTGCTGAAAATAATAGAATAATGGGGTGTAATGTTGTCTATCAGATCACAATTTTATTACAGTTAATATTGTTTTGAAACAAGCTAGTTTTAAAAGTCCGTACTGGAAATTTAATGTTGCATTGTTGAAAGAAAAAGAGTTCATTATAAATTTGAAATGTTTTGGAAGGAGTGGGTGCTAAAAAAAATGAATTTGATAATTTGATACAATGGTGGGAAATAGGAAAGACGCAAATAAAAATATTTTGTCAGCAGTATACATGTTTTTCAACAAGAAAAATAAAACAAAAAATGTTTGAAATAGAACAAGAAATTTTGCATATCACATCTGGTATGATTCAGAAATCTAATTCATCTTCAGCTGGAATGTTGGGTGAAAAGAAACGGGATCTAGAAGATTTGTTGCAAGTGCGGGCAAAAGGTGCCCTGATAAGATCTCGGTTTATGTCTGTAAATGAGATAGATGCTCCCACTGCATATTTTTTTAATTTAGAAAAAGTGTCAAAGAAACAAAATGAAATGTATTGTTTAACAAAACCTGATGGACGAAAGACTTTTGATGCAAGAGAAATGAGAAAGATTGCGGTGGACTTTTATTCGAACTTGTATAGAAAAGAAGAAACGGAGAAGGAATGTGTGTCACAGATACTGCAGCAGTTGCCTTCTCTCACTAAACCGCAGAGGGAGAATCTGGACAGTACTGTATCATTTGAGGAGTTAACTGATGCCGTGAAACAGATGAAGACTGGTAGAGCACCTGGAATTGATGGTCTATCAGTAGACTTTTTTAAAGCTGTGTGGAACTACATCGGAAAAGACTTTTATGAGGTGATCCAAGAGTGTTTTAAAGAAAAACGCCTTCCCACAAGTTGCCAACGGGCAGTATTAACACTATTACCTAAAAAAGGTGACTTGAGTGATCTTAAAAACTGGAGGCCTGTGTCAATTCTAACAACTGATTATAAGCTAATAGCTAAAGTGTTGGCAAATAGGCTGAAAACTGTATTAGGAGATGTAATACATCAAGATCAATCCTACTGCATTCCAGAAAGAACCATTTATGATAACATTTTTATGATCAGAGACATTTTAGATTACTCTAAATTATATGAAGTGAATGTTGGCTTTCTGTTCCTGGATCAGGAAAAAGCGTTCGATAGAGTGGATCATGGATTTCTGTATGATACAATGAGTGCTTTTGGGTTTGGAGAGGGTTTTATTTCTTGGATCAAACTCTTATATATGAATGCCTCGTGTATTTTAAAAATAGGTGGTGGGTTAAGTAAACCAATAACTTTGCTCAAAGGTATAAGGCAAGGATGCCCATTGTCTGGTCAGTTATACGCTTTAGCAGTGGAACCACTCTTATGTATTTTAAGAAAAGAACTGTCTGGTCTAAATGTTGATGGAAACGGCAATGTGTTTAAGTTAACAGCATATGCAGATGATATTACTGTAATTGTGAAAGATCAAAGAGATATTGATGTTGTTATTTACAGTATCTCTTTATATGAGAGAGCATCATCTGCTAAACTGAACTGGAGTAAAACGGAAGCATTGTGGTGCAATGATAAAGATAAATACTATCATGTCAATGCAAAACCCGTAATCCCTGGAAATGTAAAATGGGAAAAAGAGGGTTTTAAGTTTTTAGGCATCTTTTTAGGTTCAGAAGGATATCAAAGAAAAAACTGGGAAGGAGTTAAAGATAAAATTTGTAATAGATTATCAAAATGGAATTGGATATTACCTCAATTATCATATAGAGGGAGAGTGCTGGTGGTAAATAATCTTGCTGCCTCTATTTTATGGCATAAATTAATTGTGTTAAACCCACCAGATGAACTCATTAGGGAAATTCAAAGAGTGTTGGTAAATTTCTTTTGGAATGGACAACACTGGTTAAGAGAATCAGTACTGTATCTGCAGTTAAGTGAAGGAGGCCAAGGACTGATGGACATTAAGTCCAAGGTAGCTGCGTTTAGACTACAGATTGTACAAAGACTCCTATATAATCAGCCTCAGAACTGGACAAAAATAGCTTGTGCTTTACTAAAAAGAGTGGGGTGGATGAACTTGGATAGACACCTATTTTTAATGAATTTGAAAGAAGTGGATTTTAATGGACTCTCTTCTTTTTATGCATCAGTCTTAAATGCGTGGCAAATATTTATTGTTAAAAGAGAGCTGTCTGAGGTAACCCATGAGTGGGTGCTTGAAGAGCCTTTGATTTTTAATCCTCTTTTATCTAGTGTGATGTTACAAGCTAAAGGTGTCTGCGCAAGCTTGGTTAAAGCAGGAATATGTCAAATCTGTCATCTTCGGTCAGGGGGCAAATGGATTTCTGCAGAAAAACTGGCTTCGAAGATGGGTATTCATTCTGTTCGGACTGTCGAAAAATTATTAGTTGAGATACAGGAGTCTTTTACTCTAATACCATCGCACGCAGAAAGGGTGGAGAATGTATTCCCAAGCATCAGAGTGGGTGTAAATGTAGGAGATTGGCAGGAGGTTGATGGAAGATTACTTTCTTTTACAACACCAGAAATTGGTCTCTTTGACACTATATCTAAGAAGTCACTTTTATCTTGTTTGTGTAAAATATTTTAATATAAGAAAACTGCAAGATCTTCCAGAGACTAAATGGACAAATTTTGTTGAATCAGGGGCCTCTCCAAAAGGATGTTGGAGGACATTGTATAAAAAACCAATTGAGAAAAGAAGCGGAGATTTGCAATGGAGGATTTCTCATTGGATTTTAGCAACAAACCGTTATAAAGTTCATCTAAATTCTTTGCAAGGAGAAGAGTGTTTGTTTTGTGGTCTACCAGAAACAGTTTTTAATATATTTATTGGCTGTACCAGGCTATTGGGAATTCTTGATGTGTTATAAGACTTGAGCCATAATTTTGGTTTTATTTTTACAAATAGTTTTTTTATTTTTGGACCCAAATATAGCGCCTCGAATAAAAGCAAAATTGTTTTGATTAATGTTTTATTTGGTAAGGCAAAAATGGCAATTTGGCTGACAAGAAAGAGAAAAATGAAGTTTAATAGTGATACTGATCCTTTTGAACATGTTCAGAGCTCTGGTTAAAAGTAGACTGGTTATGGAGTATAAGTATTATGAATTGGTGAATGATACGGATTCTTTCTTCTATGTATGGGGTGTTAGAAATATTTTATGTAAACCCAATGAAGAGGGAGGATGTAATGTATTGTTGTAAAATAAGTTGATTTTAAAAATATGTAAAATATATTTTATTAGGATTATGTATGCATGAAGTAAGGTGCTAAAGGTGTATGTTTTTATTGTGTTAATGGATTGTAATTAAAGAGAGGTTAAAGTCAAGTCTCTCTCTCTGTCTGTCTGTCTGTCTGCAGAAAATGCAGAGTCGGGGGACCTGAAGCATTTCTTTGACCAGTACTACTCTCACATCTACTATGTGTTCTTTGAGAACTTTGTTATGATTGAAGTCGGTCTCAAACAAAAAGGTGAGAATAAAAGTTTGAGAAAAGTCTGGTTGGTTGGCCTGAATGTTGTTTTCACATTATTATTACAGGATGTTTTACAGTCGCTAGTCATGGTGATACTGGTATTGTTTTGGACACTTCCTCACATTCTCTTCTCTTGTGCAGGTCACAAATCACAAAGGGAAGAACTTGACTCCATTCTTTTCATATTTGAGGTAAGACAGTTACTTCTGCAATATTGAGGACTTGTTTTTAATGAGTCCCAATTATTTTGAGAGGGATGGATTCTGAATGCATAGGAAGCAGAATGGAGTCGGTGTAACAGAGAGTTGGTCTAACATTCCCCCCCAAGCAGGTTAATGTGTAGGCTACTGTAAATCATAAATTGGAGTGCTTCTTTCTATGTGTTTTCTAAAGTTAGCTTGACTTCCTCAATCCCCATGTGTAAAATATCCCCCAGACCTTGAATGTGGAGTCATGGAAAGTCCACAAGCACTCACACACATACATACAGGCGTGTGCCTGGTGACCACCCACGGGATGTTATTAGAATGGACTGGAGGCAAGGCTCAGTGAGGCCTGAAGGCCGTGGCAAGATGTTCCATTTAGATTACAGGGATCAAAATGATCCCACATCTCACACAGGTACACACACACACACACACACACACACACACACACACACACACACACACACACACACTGTAGGCATTGTCTTGTCTTGTCATATTTATAGACCTAGACAGTGAGCTGAGAGGCAGGTTTTTGTTTGAAAAAAAATGGGTGTCTGTTTGCCAAACAGCTAGTGGCCTTTTATCAGTTCACATGGGTGTGAATGAGTCATGTGGCATTACATCTTCGTAGTCTCCTTACAGGTAGGGCCTAGTCCTCCTGCTGCAGTTGACCTCATATCTAAGGCCAGTGATATTTAAAAAGTTTCCCTGAGAGAACTGGCTTTCCTCTCCATGAGAGTGTCGGACTAGGTGACAGGGATTACGTAGTTGCAGGTGTTGAATTGTGTGATATTAGTCAAACAAGTCTCACTAGATTTCCCTGGAAAGGTGTCTTCACCTCCCCTCTCCCTTGTTGCCTCATGGTCTTCTTTATATTGAGTCAGAGATGTCTACCGCTTGGCTGATATAGCTCATCCACGACATAGAAGCTAGACGACTGACAGTCTATGGACAATTGACATTATATTCTCCAATGAAGATGGATTTGTTTGTTTCAACGCGGTAGTAGTTCTGACACTGGCTTTCATACCACTCCTGACTGTTGTATTCTATGTTCTGTTAACAGAAAATTCTGCAACTCCTACCAGAGCGAATACAAGGACGATGGCAGTTCCACAGCATAGGTACATTTGTACTAGGCCTTTGTACATGTTGTGCTGCCATTGAGTGTGGACATATTTATCAGATGAGTGGGAATGTGTTTTTTGCTCTAGATCAGGGATGGGCAACATTTTAATGGGGGTGAACTCATCATTTTAGCAGCCCCCCTCTTGACAGTAGAGGGTTAATTTCCTGCAATTCTACATGTTTTGCCATGGGGTTTAGATGACATTTTGCCTGATGCCCATCCCATCTCAAGATTTTATCTCATGATCAGACATTTGGTCCCATCATGTGTTTGAAAAGCAGGTTAAGCCAGTTAAGTGCGTATTGGGCCCACACACTCCTCCTTTACCAATGTCTGTATTAGTACTGACTGTACCTACATGATTTGTAACATGCATTTGGAGTGAGAGTGAAGCATAGTAGTGCCATGCACTGCCCTCTCCTCAGCCCTCCACTAGGTGGTCTCTCTTTTTTCACTGCACTGAGACCACTGTGCAGTTGGATACAAAGCCCACCCAGAGAAAGCCAAGGACCTGGGGATGAGGGTCTCCCTGGTCTGACCAAGAACTCTGCCATGTGCTGTAGTATTGGGGGCGGGTCTGGTTGGGTGTGGTAAGGGCTGGGGGAGTGGCAGTCCAGTTGTTGATATTCCATGTGATGTGTTTTGTTGTGTCCTCACAGGCCTCATTCTGAAGAAGTTGTTGCACACTGGGAACTCTTTAAAGGTACATCAGAGTGGTCCTTCATTCGTCAGTAGCATCGCCAGTAGCCAGCCTGCCTCTGTACCTGCAGTACTTTTGTTTTTGCTGTTGTCTTCGTCTTTTGCTATGGGTATTTGGTAATATTATGCTCATAAAAATAGAACGGCTAGATTCTATTTCTGAGCATGTTCCTGACTGTGTCTCTCTCCCCTGTAGATCCGAAGGGAGGGTGTACGTCTGTACCTGCTATGGATGCAGGCCTTGCAGGGCAACGCACTGAGAGAGCAGCTATGGATTTTTGCCTGTCTGATCCCTGGCTTCCCATCTCCCCAGTCAGAGCTGGGCCCTCGAACCCTGGACAACCTGGTCAACCCCCCTCTCAGCCTCCAGGAGAGTTAGTATCTCTACACCTATCACCTTGCTAGTGACTGTAGTTATTAGGAAAACTAGTTGACTGTTCCAGACCTGCCAACATGCACGCATTTTGCGTGCCAACTACGCAATTCTCTGTCCATGTACGCAGGTTCAAGATCCAAGGTTAAAAGTACGCAGAAATGAATAGGGCCTGATTTATTTTTAAATATAAAAAAAATAATGTAAATACATTTTAATAAAAATGGAATCCACTGAGTAAATCTAACATCCTGATTATCAAGCTGTACAGAATTTGTGTCAATGGACATGGAGATTAATACATCATTATTGGACGTGTCTGCCCCTCTTCCTGTTTGTTGTGATGCTGAGTTTTCCAGACTCAGCTGTACGTAACCACATGGACAAATCCCTTTTCGACTCCGTGTGTTGTGGAAAGGTAAACACTAATTGTTTCAAGCTAACGTTAGCGAACATAAGATGGACATTCAGTGGGCTCTAAAGTGCTAGCAGTTCACTCGCATTTTCTAGTGAAAGAAATTAAATGCAAATGTCGCATTTGTGCGAGTGTGATATACATTTAATTCTGCGTCCCATTAGTTGTAATTTCCACGCAACATTACGAGGATCACGCAACCTGATTGACTGTAATTATGATCCACGTCACAAAAAGTATAATCAAAAATAAATATAAACCTCTTGGCATTAAATTGAGTCGTGAGTTTAGAAGACTGCGCGATGAGGAATGAATGAGTGTCCGGTATTAGCTATAGAGGCAATGCTTCTAAAATGCCTTTGCACTAGATTAGAGATTTTATCAATTTCGAAAATCTGAAATGATGTATGCGCTACAAAGATCCAATAGGCAGCTTTGCATAGGCTGAAACAGCGGACTCTTCTAGAGAACAGCGTTCAGATTTCCTTTGCGGTAGCCTACTTAAGCTTTGTGTAAGCAGTTCGCGGTCTGTGTCGACGCGATCATTTGTGTTTGTTTTTATGTTTTCAAAAAGGATTTTGCTTTTAGTATTGATTAGGAACTGTGTCTAAAAAGCCAATACTTGTGAGCTGGCCCTAGTGATTGGCCCTGTTTGAGAGGTGACAAGCGTTCCTCTACTATAGAGACTAAACTTGGGGGCATGTGCTAAGAAAAACTTTATAGATAGTTATCTCCAATTTGCCATGGGCTTCTGATACTCTAAAAAGTTGGACAGGGTTGGCAGGTCTGATGTTCTGCAGCCTAAACATATTTCAGATTCAAACTCCTATGGCCCATGTCAAACCTAATTATCAATCAAGCCCATGGGGCTGATTCTTGTGCTTTTTATCCTTTTTATCTCCTCCTTTATTTCTTTCTCTTCTTCTTCCATTCCTTCAGCTCAAGTGACTCCAGAAGAGATCAGTCCCCTGGTCCCTCCTCAGTCAGGGGATAAAGCCCAGGAAGACCTCACAGAATACTTTCTAGAGGCTCTTCTGAAATACATGGTAAACCAGGTACTCTTCCCTTAATTACTAACACTGCTAACATGCTTGGCGTGGATGCAATGTTATCTACTACCTACCAGCGAGCCTTTTGAGATGGACGTCTGTCTGCATGCTGAGAAGTGCAAATGACCGTAACTCCTTGAAAAGTTCCTTACATCATGTTAAATCACCCAAAATGAACTCAAGCAGTACTTCAGTTCAAAATGAACAGGATCAACAACATAGCTCATATGTATAGCTCAAACACATTATTAATGCTGAGTTGCATCGGCATGCTTTTGTTGCAGTGTACTGTATGCTCACACACAAACACACAGAGTTAACGGCTGCTCTCTCTCTCCCTGCCGCAGACTGCCTCCTCTCACTCCCTGTCTCTGGTCCTGTTTCTGTAATGCTCTTTGTTAACTGTAGTCTCTTATTGTCTTTCTCCTGCAGGCCAAAAGTCTGGAGTGGAAGTGTAAAGACAACCACGAGAAGGGCTTTGCATTCCTGTTTGGAAACTTCAAGAAATATTACCTTCCGCACATATTCCCCAACTTCTCCAAGGAGACCAGTTTGTACCATCCCATACTGGGTGAGGAGACTAATTTGAATTAGTATGAGCTAAAGAAACAGATAGTTGTTTATATACATTCTAAAGCTGATTCTTAGCTTTGCATTTTACTATAGTGGTGCAGTGTGCATAGAAGTACATTGATACCCTTTTGGAACTACTGAGCTACTGGTTATACATCAGAGCCAGCACAGAATGGGTTGGGTCAACATAATGTTGTGAAAAGGGGAATAGTCAAACATCTGCATTCTCTATTCTACCTCTCTCCATCTGTCCCCCCTCCAGAGGTTCCGTCGACGAGACCAAAGCCTTACTACAGTGTGGTGAAGAGCGACCCAGAGACCAACGACACAGTGTACTGTACCAAGGAGAGCCTCCTCAACGCCCGTGTTATCTTCATCCGCTGGCTGGTGTCCTTCTGGCTGGAGCCACGCTCCAACACTGGAACACACGTCCCCGGGGTGGACGGAGAGAGGGAGAGCGTTCCAAAGAACATCCAGGTAATCACCGTATACACACCTGAGGGGAGTTTGCCTGGGCTAGCACAATGTATATATTATATCTAGGAATCATAGAGAGAGCGTGCCAAAAAACATCCAGGTTGGCCATGCAGGCAGCACATCTGAAAGGCAGAAGTATGCAGGGTTGGCATAACTATATCTTTACATTAAACATATCCTCTGGGACAGCTTTTGAGTTGTGATATTTCTGTCTATGGGATATACTAGTGAACCTCCAACTCATGCTTTGTGTTTCATACATTTCCAGTCCTTATGGAAGCTTTAATGGTGCTTGTGTTTCTCTGGTTGTGTTTCAGAGGGCAGCAGCAGGGCTGGCAGTGCGGGGACATGGCCTGGGGGAGGACCTGGGCCCCAGGGCAGATAGCCTGGACAGAGCGATTGGGTGTGAGCAGGAGCAGTCCCACTCCAACACCTCCACCCTGACGGAGAGGGAGCCCAGCTCCTACAGCCTGTGTAGTATGGGCGAGGAGCACCTCACTGACATGGAGGTGGTGAGACGAGTCCTCTGTTCTTCCAGGACCAACGTCAACTTCATCACCGAGGTCTTCAGACAGGTACAGCACACTTACTCACACGCACAGTACATTGTGTATTGCTGGTTCTGGTTATGATAAATACGTTTCCCTTCTTGGATCAGTAAAGTTCTATTACTACTACTACTATGTTCTGAATACCCCTGTAAAAGTCTGAATACCCCTGTAAAAGTCTGAATAACACCCGGGAAAAGTTTGAATACCCCTGTAAAAGTCTGGTATTGTGTGGCTGTATGCTCCACAGAGAGCAGAGAAGATAAACAAGTCAGCTCCATTTGAATCCAGCACAGTGACATTGATGTGTTGTCCTCTCTTCTCAGGCCTTCCTGTTGCCGATGTGTGAAGCTGCAGCTATGAGGAAGGTGGTGCGGGTGTACCAGGAATGGTTCGCCCAGGAGGATAAGCCTGTGTTTATGAGGGAGCCGGAGGAAGAGAGGTTCTTTACCATCGCTGGAGGGGTCAACCTAGAGTCTGTACCCCAGCAGGACACCGAGAAGGAGGAGGTGAGAGCTGGGGCTTTGTGTGGGGGAGGATGGATGGAAGCACCAGGGTCCACTAAGGAAAACATTTTGCAATGGAAAATGACTCCTTGTTTCAGTCCGTTTTCTTACATTTGGTGTCTAATGAACACAACCCTCAACAAAGACAAGTAAGTACACATGATGGAGCCTGTCTTCATGGTCTCTCAGTCTAACACTTGTGAATGTCTTTCTGTGTCCTCAGGGGGTGAATAAAGTGTCTGAGGAAGAGCTGCTGGAGTACAGTGTGCATGCCGGTGTTCAGCCCACTCTACAGGTATTTTCTATTGCCCAACACATACACACACTATGCTAAATCGGCAACCACATAAAGTCTTATTCTGGAATGATCACTAACTTCCATCCGATACTGTCCAGTTCCATGCCTTTCTTCACCACCGTCATCTACCCCTCTCTCTTACACCCCAGGTGTTTGTCACCAACTCTGCCAACGTTTTTCTGCTGGAGCCAGCCAACGAGCTCAAGGTGTTGCTGGAGGAACATGTTGACATGTGCAAGAGAGTCCTCAACATCTACCGCAGCCTGGTCATGCATGAAACCATGGACCAGAAGACATGGTACAGCACCACAACACTACACGCTAACACTGAGCAGCGTATTGGTTCTATTGGGGAAACATAGCATACATTTATGGCCAGACCCAATTTGCACCCTACCACTCCCATTAGCCCTAACCCTTCTATGTTTGCAGATCTGAAGGGTCTGGTTAGGTAATCTACATGACCAAAAGTACCTGCTCGTTGAACATCTCATTCCAAAATCATGGGCATTAATATGGAGTTGGTCCCCCCTTTGCTCCTATAACAGCCTCCACTCTTCTGGGAAGGCTTTCCACTTGATGTTGGAGCATTTCTGTGGGGACTTGCTTCCATTCAGCCACAAGAGCATTAGTGAGGTCGGGCACTGATGTTGGGCAATTAGGCCTGGCTTCGCAGTCGGCATTCCAATTCATCCCGAAGGTGTTTGATGGGGTTGAGGTCAGGGCACTGTGCAGGCGAGTCAAGTTCTTCCACACTGATCTCGACAAACCATTTCTGTATGGGCTTCGCTTTGTGCACGGGGCCATTGTCATGCTCAAACAGGAAAGGGCCTTCCCCAAACTGTTGCCACAAAGTTGGAAGCACAGAATTGTCTAGAATGTAATTGAATGCTGTAGTTTTAAGATTTCCCTTCACTGGAACTAAGGGGCCTAGACCAAACCATGAAAAACATCCCCAGACCATTATTCCTCTTCCACCAAACTTTACAGTTGGCACAATGCATTGGGGCGGATAGCGTACTCCTGACATCCACCAAACCCAGATTTGTTCGTCGGACTGCCATAACGTGAAGCGTTATTAGTTACTCCAGATAAACCGTTTCCACTGCTAGAGTCCAATGACGGTGAGCTTTACACCACTCCAGTAGACGCTTGGTATTGCTCATGGTGATCTTAGGCTTGTGTGCGGCTGCTCGGCCACGTAAACACATTTCATAAAGCTCCCAACGAACAGTTATTTTGCTGACGTTGCTTCCAGAGGCAGTTTGGAACTCGGTAGTGAGTGTTGGAACCGAGAACAGACTATATTTACTATTTTTATTTTTTTTTACTTCCCATTCTATGAGTTTCTGTGGCCTACCACTACGAGGCTGAGCCATTATAGCTCCTAGACATTTCCACTTCACAATAACAGCACTTAAAGTTGACCGGGGCAGTTCCGAGCAGGGCAGACTTTTGATGTACTGACTTGTTGGAAAGGTGGCATACTATGACGGTGTCACTTTGAAAGTCACTGAGCTCTTCAGTAAGGCCGTTCTAGTGCCAATATTTGTCTATGGAGATTGCATGGCTGTGTGCACGATTTTATATACCTGTCAGCAACGGGTGTGACTGAAATAGCCAAATCCACTTATTTGATGGGGTTTCCACATCTGATTTTCAGGGATACAGTATCTTCAACCTAGCTTCCTTTCCCCCTGAAAACTGGATACAGGGACCCTGCTCAGGCGTTTATTTTATGCCTGCTATGTTAGGGCCAAAGTGGAGGGGTAGGAACTTTCCACTCTTTGTGTAACATGAGGGATCCCTATGTGACCGCTACTCTTCTGGTGTCTGCGTCTGCAGGGAGCAGATCTTGCTGGTGCTGTTGAGGGTGACCGAGTGTGTGATGAGGAGACCTCCCTCCATCGTGCCCCATGGCAAGAAGAACATCACCCTCTCTGGGAGGCTGGCCGGGGCCGTCTTTCAGGTACCCAGCGTAGTACTCTCAACATACAGTTGTTGTGTCCCAAACGGCACCCTGTTCCCTATATAGTGCACTGCTTTTGATCTGGGCCCATGAGTTAAAAGCACTGTACTATATAGGGAAGAGGATGCCATTTGGGACACCTACTGTGACTAACCACAAGGGCTTTTTCTTAATAGTATTTTCTTGATTCCTCATGTCCTCTCCTTGTATCTTCTCCTCGCTTCACACTGACATTTTGAAATGAAGTTTGGGAGAGGACACAATTAATCGAGGCAAGGACTTTTGAGAGAGCCATGGTGCCTCCATTATCTTCTTCTGCATGAGACCTAACTAAGGGACGTTTCTACTTATCATGCTACTCTGTCTGTCTCTGACTCTCCTCCTCCTCTGGTAGACCTTGATAGTGGCCTGGATCAAAGGGAACCTGAACGTGTACATCTCCAGGGAGCTGTGGGACGACCTGCTGGCCGTGCTGTCCTCGCTCACCTGCTGGGAGGAGTTGGTCACAGAGTGGTCCCTCACCATGGAGACGCTCACCAAAGTTCTGGCCCGCAACCTGTACAGGTAACGACAGGAGAGAACATGCTAAACAGACATACTGTGGAAGGCACAAGTCCAAGCATTTTGTTAAGACATGTAAAGAAAATACAGTAAAACTTCAATTAATAGCCCGGGCAAATATTTGATTAAATCCCCGAACACAACAGGCGCTAATTAGAGACAGTTAATTGTTTCATTCCAGCATTCACTTCCAGCATTTTAATCAATGTGTTATATTATTTCCTGCACTAATGTGTTAACTGTTACACACTGTCATGTTTCTTTTGTCTTAGTATGCCTCTATTATATATATTTTTTTAAAGATCCTTGACAGAATAATGACTGTGCATTTTTGGCAGTTCTTACATTCGCCAATAGAGGGCGATAGGAGGAATTCTGGGGGTCTGTACTCCCGAAGTTGTTTACTGTTTTTGTGCTTGCCAGTTAGCTAACAGTTCTCAGCTGTTAGCAGCCAATGGCTAGGAGTTTCTTACTGCTGATAAAAACAGATTGCCATTTTTTCAAGTCATTACTGAATTATTTAATGTTTATTTAATTAATAAATCAAACATTTAACCTCGTAAACAATTGATGGTAATTCATGATAACCTCGTAAATAATTAATTTAGACCCGCTGTTTATTTGAGAGCCATTTATTTGCTGAAATCTGTGCTGTTGCCTGACTATTAAAAGGGACCGGCGACTATTTTAGACTGCGTTTTAATTGAAGTTTTACGGTAATATTAAACAGAGGTTAAATTTGTAATGGAATCTAAGTGAGGGCTGGCCCCCTTCTTAAATTTATTTTGTTCCATAACCTGTACAGTCTGGACCTCAACGAGCTGCCCCTGGACAAGCTGAGCGAACAGAAACAGAAGAAACACAAGGGAAAAGGTACTCACTCTGATGGACACACACTGCTTCCTCTCTCTATCACTCTCTCCCAGTGGTGTAGTGGAGGGTATACGCAGGTATAAGCCGTATAACCACTTATTTTGTTGTGGGCATTGCGTATACTCACTTCTTAATACCCACTGATACGTACCAAAGTAGTGTAGTGGAGGAATAATTAATAAGGCTGATGGAACAGATCAGAATGTTTAGCTTATAATTTTGATAAACTATTATTTCTTTACATTAAGGCGCAGCAGTGTACCGACGGTGGTAGGCCTTCACGTGAATGGACCAAATTGCAATTTGCAGGAAACCGGCGTTCTAAAATGTGCACCGCACATACGAGCGGTTTCCTGGACAGAGATGGAAATATCCGTTCTAAATTTAGAAAGAGAGGGGATTTAAATATGCAACAACCATCATGGTTTGCTAATTTTACTACGATAATGCTTTTGGCTGCTTGACCATGAAAGTCAATAGAACAGGAGAAAGCATATGACTAAGTCTATATAAAAAGAACTGCCTCCACGTTTCTATGGTGGGATTTTGGCTATAGGCTACTTTCAAGGTAAGACGTTCCTCATAATATGAAGTAAAATGTCCAGGTTTAAAACAATTAAGAAATATAAAACATATAGCGATGATAATGATAGGCCTAACCGTCTCCGTCTGTCTCTCTCGTTCCCTCTCCCTCCCTTTCTATTTTTGAACACCACAGAAATGTTCCAACCTGTACCCAATCTTTCCCTCTCTGTGTTGGTCACTAGGGGGTGCTCACGAGGGCCAGAGAACTGCTGTGGACCATTCGTTCTCTAAGGGCTGGAGCAGGGACCAGCCTGGGAGCGGTCAAGCAGCAGCGATGAGGCAGCGCAGTGCCACCACCGCTGGCTCCCCGGGCATGGAGAAGGCCAGGAACATCATACGCCAGAAGACTGTGGGTTAGTGTCACAGCCATCATATTTATCAGAGGAAACGACATGTCTACATATGGGAGGGGTGGTTGTCTTAACCTTATGGCAAGGTGTTTAAGATATATTTGGATTATTTAAAATGCTTTATGTAATGGTTTTAGTAGATCTACGTACGTGGCACATTTGAGTAAGGTTTTGGTGTAATGGTCAATGCTGCTATAATGCTGCTATACTGCTGTTAACTGTCATTAAATTGATCTAGGCAAGTTATTCACGTTAGCTGTATCCGAAAAGTGATTAGCTGTCGGCAAGCTAGCCAGCTTTTTTTTTTTTTACTTCGGCAAGAAAGGTTTACTTGCTACGTCAAGCTATCTTTTCTAACCTGTCCTTTTGGAAACGGTACCTGGCCGTCACACCAAGTGCCACCGTCGGAGTAACCACGCTAATCGCTAGCTATCGGGTTAGCCTACCATGCAATTTTTTTCTGATAGCTAAAAACATAGCATCCAAGCTATGGCGACAAAGGCATCTCCCACCTCAAACAAGGAGAATCTTTCAGCACGAATCTGCTCCTGTGGAAATAAGATATCGGCCAAGGACACCCACTCGGTGGGCTCCACTTGCTTTGGGCTGCAACATGCCCAGGAAGCATTAGCCTCCCCTGGCTCCTATCCACACTGTGCCTTCTTCACCGTGAAGAGCCTCCATTGCAGGCTAGCACGCCAAGTTAGCACGCCAAGCTAGCCTGAGTCAACAGGACCCTAACATGGGGACCGGTGCACCGGAGGTGATGGAGATCGTGGAGCGACGGCAAGCGCTAGCTGGGGCAACCAGCTCGACGCCATGGCCCGCTGCTGGAGGACTCCACCAGTGACCTCACGACCCCCCCCCCTACCCCTCGACGGGCTTCCTGATCCGAGACGACAACGACTCCACAGGATTTTCCGACAGTCTCCTTTCGGAATCATCTGTTGGAGACGAAGATTCCTTCATCCCCTCATGCCAGCCCACCAAGCCTCCTGCCAGGGGAATCCGAAACGGAACACGCAGGCGGGGCGCAATCCCCACCAGTTCTCGGTGTGGTCCTGCAGGTTGTGTGCAAATGCGCGGCTAATAAACTGGTGATTCCCTGGCCCAATGCAGTGGCAGAGACCATCACGTCCCGCTACGAGGGTAAGAGGCTACCCAAAGCCAAACGGGCAGCCAGGCAATTACTACCAGTCTTCCCAGAATCCCTGGAGGAGGTTACCCGGAGTACACCTTTCTCCTCCAAGAACCCTGTCCATGGTGGGTCGGTGTTGGACTGTGTTGACATGAAAGGGATTGAGCTGGCCCGCATGCCCCTTATTGAACCCCTGGTGGCTTCCCATCTGCACCCCAGCCAGAAGTCTTCCATGACCTCAGCTGGCTCTACTTTACCAACTAAGTATGAGTGCTTCTAGTCCTCTGCGACAGAGAACGTCTACAGGTCGGTTGCCACAGCGGTGAGGGCTCTCGGGAAAAACCAGGCTGAGCTGCAGGAGGAGCTAGCGGTCAAACCCGAGCCGGGTCTATGGGATGAGATCTGTATTACCACAGACCTTAACCTGCGTCTGCTCAAAGCCGCTGTCCAGGCATCAGGGAGAGCTCTCGATGGCTCAACCTA